>OU343225.1:139278318-139904661 GCA_910596185.1 Chrysanthemum makinoi | reverse complement strand
TTCATGGTTTGCAAAGAAGCAAACGGCTATATTGTCTCAACTACTGAAGCCGAATACGTCTCAGCCGGAAAAACATGCCAACAATCTCTTTGATGAAGCAAGCTCATGGATTACGAATTCATCTCAACAATATTCTATACTTTGCGACAAACAAAGGAGCTTGCTATTGATCCCCAGTAAAATCCCGTCCAACTTGCTCGTACGAAGCATATTGAAATCCGCCATCACTTTCTTCGCGACAATGTTCAAAAAGAAAACATCTCAATTGAGAAAGTATACTCCGAAGACAACATTGCCGACATCCTCACCAAGCCTCTCAAACGAGAACCGTTTAATCTTCAGACTTGGTTTAGGGATAATGGAACCAAACATGTAGTTAAAACATAGTCTAAACCTTAGAACAAACAAAACAAAACAAATTAGTTTAAGTTCAAAGTTATTGCCCCACGGCACCAAACGACAACAAGGACATAACCAAATTTTGGTGTCGTTCGGTCCGTGGTGACAACAGTAGCAAAAATACCACTTACAAAACATCTTCTTCCTCACAACCCACTTTACTAAAACGTATCAACAACTGATAAGGTTTTAAAATGTACCTTTTTGAGGGGTCATTAAGCCCTTATTTGATCACTTTTGTATCCGTTATTACTTAATATCGTTCCTTTTCACTTTTAGGTCTCTTGAAGGCAAATTGCTGTAATGGCACTTATTTGGACGAAAAGGCGCGGATATAGGAAGAAAATGGCCAAAGTCAAGAAATCGAGACACCTCAAGCCGCCAAATACAAGGTGACGGCGCCATGCTAAATGCGACGTCGAGCATTTTGTGACGGAAAGAAGTCAAATTTCTTATTTTCAAGTGACGGTGTCAAGTTTAAAGAGTAGGCCGTCGCAACTCGACGCCTAGATTTGATCCAAACGGCGTCATAAGCTGAAGAGGACGGCGTCACAAGCACAAGGTGACGCCGTCGCAAGACTAACGTGGCTAAGACGAAACCCTAATGACGGCGCACCGACGGCGTCACAAAACATATAGCCGCCGCACATGTAATCTTATATATAGAATCTAAATTTTCAGATTTGTGTGTAGTCTTTTGGAGTAAAAACCTAAACCAACCAAGGTCGTCTTGTACAGATTTTAGGGTTCCATACCCTATCTTACATCAAGATAAGTGTTTTACTTCATTAATCCAATTATGTCTTTGATTATTTGTGTGTATGCTTGCATGTTCTCTATGTTTGGCTAATTTACTTGTGTGTTTGCTTAGGGAATATGAAACTTAATTATTAAATATTGATTGGTTGTCTCTTATCTTAATTGTTAATGACCTAGTAATGCGATAGGTCATTCGTTGTGTAATTAATGCTTGATTAATCTTTGTGAACCTTGTATATAGCACTTAGAGCGGTTGTAGGCTAAACTATCCAAAGAGGCCTTAGAGTTAGAGTTTATAATCCCTAGTGGGTTTTGTAGACGAGACCCTTTGGTAAGTTCGAAGAGTTAGGGATAAACGCATACCCTACGACTTTAGACACACAACGCGATTAAGAATAAGGACGTGACAATTCAACCATCAATAGGAGATAATTAAGGAGTAATAAAACCTAAGTAAACACATCTTTAAACTATCATACGAGCACACAATAATTAGACATAGACTACATACACCTTAGATTAGATAATTAGATAAGTAGAGTAATCGTTAGCAATACCAACCCCCAAATCCAAACCTCGAGATTCGACTTTCCATTTCCTATAACAACATAAAAGATAAAAAAATAATCTTCCTCAACCCTAACCTTAGTAGTAATCCTCATTATCATTCCTATTCCCCTAGAGAATGATATCAATACCCGTGGCTTACCCTAATACTACACTACAACGATTAGGTTCACTGCCTAGGGTGTTATAAAACTGCCGAGAAGAAAGGAAGTTCCTTTAACCCCAACGACGCGTGTAGCGTTACCAAGTTTTTGACGCCGCTGCCGGGGAATAGAATAGCTAGTTAGTAGTCCACCTCGTTTAGGTTTCTTTGCTTGATTCCTATCAAGTAAATTTTTCTCATTTTTTAGCTTTCTCGTAGTCTATCCCCCTTCTTCGTGATCTTTGTTCGTAACACCCATCACTTTTCATCATGGAAGGTGATAACCAACCACTATTCATCAACCTACCACCAAATGACCGCCAAGAGCCCTGCTCTGGTGAATACTCGAGACCAAGCCACCTAGGCTATAGGAACACCATTGAGCTTCCGACCAAGCCCAAACTACGGCCCTACGATCCGACACCATCCGGTTGGCGCAAAACGGATGTGCATTCCATGGACTTCGTTCCGAAGATCCAAATCAGCATCTAAGGATTTCTTAAAATTGTCGATTACATCGACCTTGATGCTACTACCGAGACCACGCTACCTGCCTCTTCCATCTCTCTACGGGACCAAGCTAGTAATTGGCTTGACCGACTTCCCACGATCCATCTCAAGTGGGATGATCTCACCTCTTGCTTCCTTGCTCAATTTTTCCCATCGAGGAGAACCACTAAGCTTAGGAATGACATCTTGATGTTCCAACAACGTCAAGGTGAATCTCTCTACGAAGCATGGACTCGATTCAAGGACTTACTTCATAAAGTCCCTCATCACGGCATTGATCTCTGGCTCCAAGTCCAACTCTTCTATGATCATGTCGTCTTCCTCCAACGAACCATTGATTATGCCGCCGGTGGAAGGCTAAGTAACCTCAATGCTGAGGCATGCCGAGGTTATTGAGGACCTAGGTCAATATGAAGAGGAAGGTTGGGAAATTCCAGTTGTCCAAGAGAACGGGTCAACTTCCCAAGCACAAGCAATTATGAGTATGGAGGCCAGTGAAGGCTAATGGAAGTAACCACTCATGCCGATAAGCATGTGAATGCGGTCAAGGAATTTTTGCTCCCAAGAAAGTTCCGGCAAGATGAATTCGAGGACATAATGTTGACATTTGTCCACAAGCAAGAAAAGAAATAAAACTGAAGCTCAAATGCGAAAAACTCATGACACTTTCTGGCCTAGTCTGACAACTTCATGCTGGAAATCCGTGAAGAAATCGCAAAGAACAATATACCTAAAAAGGTAGAAAAGGTATATGCGATACCGAAAAATGTTGGGATGACACCCATACCCTC
Organism: Chrysanthemum makinoi; assembly: GCA_910596185.1. Lineage (NCBI taxonomy): Eukaryota > Viridiplantae > Streptophyta > Magnoliopsida > Asterales > Asteraceae > Chrysanthemum > Chrysanthemum makinoi. The sequence goes on along the minus strand of OU343225.1, from coordinate 139,901,493 downwards.
TCCAATTCCAAGAAGCGGACGAAACCCCCAAGGAATCACATGCTTGTTGTCATAACCTCTCTTAGTCCTAGGAAGTTCTAATTTTGATGAACCAAAGCCTCAACCCAAAACCTTACCCAATTTTCCGTCTTTAGATGTGAATCTTGAATTGAATTAGGCCCCAATCCACCCATCAAAATAGATAGTCCAGGTAGTTGCTTGATAAAGGTGGTAGACTCTAGGCCATGTAGAGTGAAAGCTAATATATGAGTAACCCATGACCTTACACACTTATATCACCCATTCATGGTTGATAACAAGAAACATTATGGGTTTAAACCGGCTTTATTAGGTCAAGATGGATCCTTAACTAAGAATCTTTTGAAGTTGATAGAAGATGATCCATTTTTTAGAAAGAGATTTGATTCACCTGCTACACCAATAGAAGTAGGTAAGGTTATAATGAATGGAGCACACTCCTTTGAGCATATAAATCACCATCACCCTCTCCTCACGTAGCAAATTTCCACCTTAAGGGTGTGTATCGCTACTATCACCCACACTTAAACTTAAGTGTAGGGAAAATGGGAGTTTTATAAGATTCCTTGAGACGTTTTGAGCCTCTATGGTTTAACAATAACAATGATTATAAACATTATACGCAGCGGAATTAAACAAACTTCATTATATATTATTGACACAAGGTTTTACTTTCACCCAATCTCCTCCAAATATTATTTGATCAGAATATACGTGTTACCTAATGTAACAGAGATCTAAGACACCTTAGATCTTGAGGTAAACAACTAACCTAGACGTTACAATAAACTAACGCTTCAGGTTACACACACACACACACACACACACACCTTTAATGACTACATTATGGAAGACTTAATTATTAAAACCTACACCGTGTCCTCTTTTTATATACTAGAGGATTAGGGTTTACAAAATACTACGTAGGACTAAATAATAAATCTTCTTTTCCAAGCAAGTCCTTCCATCTTTTTGTCGGTTTCATCTCTTTCATTTTAAGTCCCTTTGTTTCATTCTTGTATTTATTTTGTCTCATCAAATCCAGAACCTAAACCCAACAATCTTCCCCTATTTGATGATGACAAAACAAACAAAAGTCGTAAAAATTTAACTTCTCTGACTAAGTAGCAGGTTGAGATGTAAACATCTCCTTGAATGAAACAAATCTTGTCTTCCTTGTCTTCCCCTTAATCCATGCCATGCTACTCCAATATTTCTTCTCCTTTTTGTTATCAACAAATAGAGAATATAAGCAATAGAAACTTCCTCTTGAGTGATGCATGAAAATGATTCTTCAATAAGCTCTATGTAATGATCACTTGTGAAGAAAACCAAATATAACAAACTTGATAAAGAAGTAGAATAACCCAATCTTGTGTCTTATGTCTTGTTTATCCACGTGACTCCAAACTTATACTAACACCATATAAGTAGACTGCAATCTCTTGACAAAATCCTCATCTTCAATGAGACACTGATGACTACAATGTAACTCCTTTAAGTGATAGTTAACTAGGTCTTCATCCATCCACCCCTTGACCTATGAAAACTGATTTGCAAGTCTTCACAACATCCTTTAAGCACGAACAAGTTATTCCGTAACACCCACTTTAAGATATGATAAGAGCACAAACCTGTGTTACTCAACTACAATATCAAATAGGTTATGATCAATCATCTTCGTAATCACCTATTTAATAAATCTCCAAAACGAGCTTTTTAAATCCTTTTAAGAACAAATACCAATCTTCTTGTGTTTGAGAACCAAAATCCCATGTGTGTGTCACCAAAACTTTCAGTACCAAAAACATGTACAGCTTTCAATTCCAAACCTCATCAGCAGTAAACAATAATGCAAGAAACACCAAAGAAGGGAATTGAGATAACACTAGCAGTGGTTTCGAGAAAACACTATGAGTGGTTTCGAGAAAAACACTAGAAGTGGTTTCGTAAAAAACACTAGAAGTGGTTTCGAGAAAACACTAGAAGTGGTTTCAGTAAAACACTAGAAGTGGTTTCTAAAAACACTAGAAGTGGTTCTAAAAACACTAGAAGTGGTTTTCGAAAACACTATCGTGGTTTCGAGAATACACTATCGTGGTTTCGAGAATACACTATCAGGGTTTCGAAAACACTAGAAGTGGTTTCAGAAAAACACTAGGAAAGCTGCTTCTAACCATGAATCATAAACACCACACAATGTATAAACAACCTCCATCAAGACTTAGAACAAGTAACACAAATTCAAGAAGTTGAATATGCATTAAAACCCAAAAATTCTAATTATTAAACCAGCCGCAGCCAACTTCGACATTGAATAACTTTTGATAGAGAGCTCAGATCGACAATCCCTTCGGTGAAAAGTTAGATGAATATATAGAGAACGTCAACCGAAAATTTCGTTATGATCCAACGGTTAACGAAAAAGTTATCGCGTTTTTAAATCGTATCTGCAGAAAAATACGAATTTTCGATTCGTAATTTTTCTTCTTTCGCCATTCTTCACCAATAAAACCTTGCATCCTAGGTAATGCCCCTAGCTCGATACCAATTGTGGAGTTTGATAAGACCTTGAGATCGTTTGAGCCTCTAGGTTTAACAATAACAATGATTATAAACACATACGCAGCGGAATTAAACAAACTTCATTATATATTATTGACACAAGGTTTTACTTTCACCCAATCTCCTCCAAATATTATTTGATCGGAATAATACGTGTTACCTAACTGTAATGAGATCTAAGACACCTTAGATCTTGGAGGTAAACAACTAACCTAGACGTTTACAATAAACTACACGTATAGGTTACACACACACACCTTTAATGACTACATTATGGAAGACTTAATTATTAAAACCTACACCCCATGTCCTCTTTATATACTATAGGATTAGGGTTTACAAAATACTACGAAGGACTAAATAATAAATCTTCTTTTGCAAGCAAGTCCTTCCATCTTTTTTGTCGGTTTCATCTCTTTCATTTTAAGTCCCTTTGTTTCATTCTTGTATTTATTTTGTCTCATCAAATCCAAGGAACCTAAAACCCAAATGAAAACCTCCCCTATCCGGCAATAAGGGTAGAGTCGCTCGTGACTAACAAAAACAAGCGCTTTGAGGAGGCAACCCATGTGTATTTGTTTTTCATTTTTTATTTTGCGGTCATATATCTTTTATTAATTGTTTATTATCATGTTTAAATTTGTAAAAATGCTTTATTTTGTCTTTAACCTCGTCTTAATTACATATAAAGGTATTTTACATAAAGGATAAGTGTAGGAGGATTACACACGCCAAAAGAAACGTGAACATGAGAATAATGATTATTAAAAAGATATACATGTGTGTTTGTTTAAGTCAAATGCTTGTATCGAGTAATAATGGATGTTTTGCAGAAATTTTCCGATTCTAAAGATGTAAATTTTCCAAAATCGCACTGTTTCAGGATAACCTGACGGCGCCACGGCGTGAAGGAGTAAAAACAATAGATTACTTTTCTCTCATTTTCTGAGCTACTTATAAATTTTTGGAATTTTCCATGTCTTAATTTTCCGTAAATGAACATCCATTCCACAAGCATTATATCCTAGTTTAGTCGAGTCTTATATATATTATTACCACGATTTTACGGTTTCGTTTGTTCTTCAATGTGCAGGTTTCATTTATCAAGAAGAAGAAACAAAAGATTGGAAGGAGCTTTTCACGATAATTTTTCTTGGAAAGGATTTAACCACCACTTTACACGGATCATACCGAGCTAATCAGGGGAGTACTAGTTTCTTTTGTTTATTACCTTCCATTATCATAACTTTGATACGGGAACATTGGGGACAATGTTCGTTTAGTGTGGAGGGAAACAAAACGGGAACTTTGAAACTATGCTTATCCTTGATTATTTGCTTTGTCTAATTGTATTTGTGTAATAAACCATGAGAAAATGTCGGTTAGGGTAATTTTGGCACCAATTTTTTAATTTTTCATGACATATAGGAGTGGGCCATTAGTCTTAACAAAAGCGTCTCACGGATAGGAAGTTGCATGACTAGCACAAAAACCCTTTACCACCTAAATTCCACCCAAAATGTGAGGATCACCTACATTAGTAGGAATTAAAATCATTCATCTTTAATGCTTAGAGTGTGAACCGGTAGTATATTAGATTCTAGAACTTGTTTTGTGATGCATTCCGAGATCGCTAGTAAGACTACACTTGTGTAGTTAGAAATAACTAAATGATAAGAGGCATTAGGATAACCCTTGTTTGATACCCGTAATATAATTACTTCTTCCACATCGGTTGAGTAATTCCACACCCTTTTGCGTACTCATCTTTAGTACACGATACCCTAGTTAACCCTCGAGCCTATCCTTTCGCGGTTCTCGTGATGTTTCGGTTTTTCCGAAATATCAATGAAGAGCATTGTTTACACCCCACCCCAAATGTACACCCAAATCGCCTTAGCCTACCTTGTATGCACTCACTTTTAGTGCATTATTGTTATCACCCTAAACCCTTAGTTCAATTATCTAGTTGCTTGCATGAGTTGCTAAGTCGAGTCATATCCTTTGTATACAGTTTGGGACGATTGGGACTCATGGGAAAAGTTAAAGTTTATAAAAAGATTGAAGGAACGAATTCCCTTTATTTATGTAATAACATAACCCAAGTGTTTTGATCTTTTCAATTCGGGTCAAATTAGTGTTAGAGTAATAAAACTCAAGTGTAGGGATGTGCCTATAAATCCCTATCATTTGGATGTTAACAGAGGATGGTAGAGTAAAAGTGTATGAAAAAAAAAATAATAAAAAAATAGAGTGTTCAAAAAAAAAAAAAAGGGCTACCATCCTACATCTATCTTTAAATTTATGTTTGTTTGTTTCAGTTAGCTAGAGTCTAGAGTGTCGAGTCTTGGCTTAGCAACGCCATTCTTCGTATGCTTGTAACATAAAGATTTTTGACTTGCCACCACTAAATAGCCTATCCCACCAAACCCTTTGTTTCCTACCGTAAGCCTAACATTACAACCCTTTAAAGACCTCTTTGATAGTCTTTCCTAGTGCTTACCAAAGCGATGGAGGTTTGATCTAGTCTCAAGCCTATGGTAATCTATGTACTAGGACCGTTAATGAGTGTTTATCTTCCATTTCCAACTTGTTATATTTCATATACACCGAGAGAGATGTGAGTATCCAAACACCCCATGTGAGGTGCTAGTATGTATTTTCCGTGCTTGTTATGACTTTTGCGGGGCTTATATGTGTTGTGGACTGTTTTAAACCAATGCTTCATGACCCCTAACTTATAAATTAATTACTTGCTTGAGGACAAGCAAATACCAAGTGTAGGGATATTTGATAAGGATTTAAAATGTACCTTTTGAGGGGTCGTTTAAGCCCTTATTTGATCACTTTTGTATCCGTTATTACTTAATATCGTTCCTTTTCACTTTTAGGTCTCTTGAAGGCAAATTGCTGTAATGGCACTTATTTGGATTAAAAGGCGCGGATATACGAAGAAAATGGCCAAAGTCAAGAAATCGAGACACTCAAGCTGCCGAAATACAAGGTGACGGCGTCAAGCTTAATGCACCCGTCGGAGCATTTTGTGACGGACGAAGTCAAATTTCTTATTTTCAAGTGGTAAAAGAGTAGGCCGTCGCAACTCAGACGACCTAGATTTGATCCAAACGGCGTCATAAGCTGAAGAGGACGGCGTCACAAGAACAAGGTGACGCCGTCGCAAGACTAACGCGGGCTAAGACGAAACCTAATGATGCGGCGACACCCAAGGCCACAAAACATAAGGTGACGCCGCCGCACATGTAATCTTATATATAGAATCTAAATTTTTCAGATTTGTGTGTAGTCTTTGGAGTAAAAACTAAACCGAACCAAGGCTGTCTTGTACAGTATTTTAGGGTTCCAAACCTTATCTTACATCAAGATAAGTGTTTTACTTCATTAATCCAATTATGTCTTTGATTATTTGTGTGTATGCTTGCATGTTCTCTATGTTTGGCTAATTTACTTGTGTGTTTGCTTAGGGAATATGAAACTTAATTATTAAATATTGATTGGTTGTCTCTTATCTTAATTGTTAATGACCTAGTAATGCGATAGGTCATTCGTTGTGTAGTTAATGCTTGATTAATCTTTGTGAACCTTAGCTATAGCACTTAGAGAGTTGTAGGCTAAACTATCCAAAGAGGCCTTAGAGTTAGAGTTTATCATCCCTAGTGGGTTTTGTAGACTAGACCCTGGTAAGTTCAAGAGTTAGGGATAAACGCATACCCTACGACCTTAGACACACAACGCGATTAAGAATAAGGACGCGGCAATTCAACCATCAATAGGAGATAATTAAGGAGTAATAAAACCTAAGTAAACACATCTTTAAACTATCATACGAGCACACAATAATTAGACATAGACTACATACACCTTAGATTAGATAATTAGATAAGTAGAGTAATCGTTAAATACCAACCCCAAATCCAAAACCCGAGATTCGTACCTTTCCATTTCCTAAAAAACATAAAAGATAAAAAAAATAATCTTCCTCAACCCCAACCTTAGCGTAGTAACTCCTCACTATCATTCCTATTCCCCTAGAGAATGATATCAATACCCGCGGGCTTACCTTAATACTACACTACAACGATTAGGTTCACGCCTAGGGTGTTATAAACTTGCTCAAGAAAAGTAAGTTCCTTTGACCCCGAACGACGCGCAGTAGCGTTATCAACAACACACCTACCTCATATTGTTGACTTTCTCACCCATTAATCACTAAAGATAACATCATTGTAAGTATCCTAACTACATTACTTTAAATCGAGTCTAGGATTCTAATTTGTGCACAAAATCATTACATGGGGAGTATGTATATTCTTGTACAAAACATGGATTCAATTGGCAAATTGCATAACCAGTCATTGAAATTAGGTACTATTACTGTCACATTGCATAAACTAATCATGTTTCCCACTAATTAAAAGATAATTACTATAAGGCCTATACTAATTAAACAAAAACCCCATGTCAAAATGTTGAAAAGCTTCTCACTTGTAGGAAAACAATTTTTCATTGTTAATACAAATAGAAACGTAAATTTTCATCACTTGCATAATGTTCTTGAATACTAAAGGTAATGCATAACTAATATGCATTCCCGGGTATATTCAAATGAAGCCACAATGAATTAGAGCGTTTGTTATCTCATGCCTTTTGTCAAACACCCTCATTAAAAACCATTTTATGCATAAAATGAGTCGAGATAACTGCAACTCCAAATTGTTTTCATATAGGCACACACTAGAACCAAAACACTAAGTTTGTTTTTATATTTAACATGCAAACTCTTGCTCATAGGAACAACCATGGTAGCCGCAAAATTCTATGATCACAAGGATACTCTTAGCTACATCCCTAAACACCACAAAGCCAAGGGTCTCACCAAGGAACAAGTCAAAATCTTTAAGAGTCTAGAGCAAAGGTACTTCCATGAGGGTAGGACCATTCATTCCTCCTTTGTTGACGGAACTAATCTCCGTCAAGAGCTTGCCACTATCAACTTTGATTGTCTCCTCGACATAGATGAACCCATTTGTCCTAGGTTTGTTTTAGAATTTTATGCTAGTGCTGTCTTTTTCACTGATGAGGACGATCAAATGGCTCTTAGGTTTAGGATCAATCAAACTGACTACTCTATCTCCCTAAACCAATTTGCTCAAGTGCTAGGAATTCCTAACCGTGGTACATGTGTTTACTCGGATAAGTGGTCACTCACTATCCTCGATGCAATCAATGACCGCTCTCTTCCCTACCAAACTCCTTTGGCGGATAAGGACGTCATCCGTGAAGCACCTTTAACGAAAGGGCAGCTCCAACCCATGGCACCGAAAGGAAAGGAAGTAAACCGAGATCCATATGGTATGGAGCTCAATGAGCTTAAGCCCAAATTCAAGAAGTGGGAGGAACTCCTTAGAGCCAATGTCATTAGCACTATAGGAAATAGAGACCATATCAATGCTTGCCTTGTCATATATGCTCTACAACTTGTCCACTCGTCAACCATTAAATTTAGCCTACTTCATTGCTAGGAGAATGGTAGATATTCCAACTCAAGGATCTCGCTTTTCTTACGGATGCTACTCACCGTCTCTATAGAGCATTTTCACCCATTCCACCAAGCCCAAAAGAGTTGAAGCTAGACTATGCTCTCATCCCTCATATATTGTTCCCTTGTTGAATAAGAGTAGTGAAGACTAAAGGTAAAAGGGCAAAACTCAACTCTTTCATCATCATCATCAAATAGCTCCGAAGACGGTCTCTCAAATTCTCGTCTTCCACCTCAAGAGTACAATGCATCTCTCCCCGAGATTGAGAATGAATCGGCGGAGTTCAAGCAAACCAAGGGAATGTTCAAGTGCCTTGGAAGGATGATGACAAAGATCTACAAGAAGTTGGATAAGTGAGGTTTCTTTAAGGGAGTGTTTGGAACAAGACAAAAACAATGGTGTATGATACTATTTGGTTGTTTTCACTTGTAGGATGATAAAATAACTTAAAAATGTTGTATGCTAACCGTTTATAGGATAGCACAAGTGTGTTATCAAATTTTACCCATTTTCACTTTTATGTGAAAATGTTAGCCCTTGGTCAAAGTCTATGCTCCACTATGTTTGTGCATATGTTATCGACTTTTCCTAACTAGAAATAATTAATGTCATATGTTTTAAGCAAAATTTCAGGTTTCGGAAAGGTCCTCGATAGTTAAAATATGGGTCTGTGAAGATTTCTGGTCACACGGACCAGACTGCACCAATTATTTGTTCGTCTGTTATAACTTTTGGTACCGCCATACCTGAATAGCGACCAGGCTAACCAAAATAAGGGTTCTACCGTGTAAATAATTGGTGTCGTGGTTCCTACTAATAACTTTCTAAATTTCGCTTATTTCAACATTCCAAATTACCATATATTGCTTCTAGGATAGTTTTACTAGTTTTTTACCCATATTAGAACTAGTTTAAAACACTTAGGCATATAGGATATCCATTTCCCACCAAAATTCAAAAATTCCAAAAATTCACCCAATGAACCCTTTTTCATAAAGGAATGAACCAAAAATTTTGTTCCTTGCAACCCGTGGGTGGTCTGATTCTAAAGATCCCACAATCATTAAAACACATTTTGCATATTCTTGTCACTTCACTCCATCCTCCTTGTATGGATTGACTTGGGTGATATGACTAGCATTAAACCCACTTCTAAATCATTAGGAACTCATCTCTTTATGGTTTAACATCAATTCAAACACATTTCTCCATAATTTCATAATCCTATAAATTAAGAGCTTCTAAGATTATCATCCCCACTTCTCAAATCTTCATTTACAAGCAAACCTTAAAGCTAAAATGACTATGTCTTCTCCATCAACCAAGCCCTTGCAAGAGAACGGCAGAATGAGCGTAAGACCATGTGTGCTTTGTCAACATAAGCTCCTCTTCCGAGTCCTCTTTAACCATCTCATCTCCATAAGAGATGAGAACCACTTTGGCTACCCTACACCACCTCCACAATCACCTATCATTGTCACTACTCCACCACCAACAAAGACTCCTATCACTAGCTCACCACCACCGCCCTATCCAAACATCCAAGTCACCATCACCTCATAAATCTCCAACACTCATCCCATTAGAGCTATTCTATACACCACCTACATCTCCAAATCCATTTTTAGAGGACTTGCCTCCTAGGCCCAATCATCTACCACCACTACCATCCTTTGGTACTATTGTGCGAACAGCTCATGAGTCTCCACGTCCATCATTTGACCCAACGCCCGTTAGGGCCAAGACCTCTTCTTTCCATCCTATCCACAAGGAAATACATGGTCCTTTGTATGGGGATCTACCACTACCTACAACATCCATGCCTCCTCATATAGAGGACATTGAGGAATCCATGTGGGATGATCACCCCACTAAAGAAGAGATTGAATAGCTTAATCATCTCCACCCAATTTTCCAATATGGTGGACTCTCATCTTAGTGAGACCATGCAATGTAGTGCTTTGTTAGCCTCCATAACCCACTCCAACCACCAACACCAACAACTCCACTATTCCACCACTACAAAATCATGAACCATACTACCCTCCTAGACACGGTTGCTCAAATTGTGAGTGGACCGACCACATTACCGAAGGACCCGGTGATGCCCATGAGCTTCAAGATGAAATGAGGTTCATCCTCAATCACATCCTAGAGCGATCAATGCTTTTGCTCATCCACCACCTCAATAGGAGGTTCCTAGTTTATTTCTTTTAAGCATTTTTATTTTTCTAGGATTTTCTTTGTAGTTTTTTATTTTCTAGGATTATTTTTTTTGGATTTTATTCATGTACTAACACTTCATTGTGTTCCCTTTTCATGATTTTCATATCATGAAAAATTTTAACAAATGAATGGTGTTTATTATATTGTTGTTGATTGTTACATGGTGATTGGAAATGCTTGTGATGATGCTTATTACTAACATTTTGTTTGTATTTTTTCACAATCCGCAGATCTTTCTTGCACCCAATTTAGGGGAGCATTGGCTGGGGGAGATAATGGCTCGATCATTACATATTCCGCCAAGATCTTGTTGAGACAGTGGGAGAAACATTATTAACTTGACTTTGACTTTCTATAAAAGTCAATGCATACTTTGATTTCTGAAAAGTCAACATCATGTTTAAATTGGACATACTTGTATTATCATCTTTGTTAGGAATTAGAAATTCCAGGTATTAAAGAGTCGGTCACCTCAAGTATATGTAATCGTTAGAAAGCTCGTAGTCGTAGTGATATTAAGTTAAGTAGTATTTGTTAAGTAACACGCGGGAGGACGGACGGTTCCCACCGTGATGCCCGATCCACGCGATGTGTGGCGTTTTTATTGTAAGACTATAAATACTCTCTACCTCCCAAGGTAGAGAGTTGGAGCTCATAATAATATCTTTCACTTTCTCACTAAGTTCCCTAAACCTCTAACTTTCTCTCTAGAATTCCATCTATATTCTACCTTGTGTTAATGTTATGATGTGTATGTGAAAAGTTATATCTTACAATTGGTATCAAGAGCCATGGTTAGATCATATCTTACACATCTTTGGATTTCTAGTGGTTTTAGGTGGTTTTTAAGTTTGAAAAAGTTTAGTGGTTTTAGCATCATTTGATTGATTTCTAGTGTTAAAGTTTCGATTTTGGTTGTACTTTTATGTTTAGAATCATCAAAAGTGTTTAGGTTTTCATTTGGTAAGCTTGAATCATCTTGGTTGGGTTGTTTTTGGATTGAAAAGTGAGGTTTATATGGTTTTTCAAGCTAGCGACTTAGCTCACGGAATAGTTTTTCTAGCGACTTGCTTCACATTTTTGTAGCGACTTACAGTGTTGGAACTAGCGAGTTAGATCTAGCGAGTTAAAGTACAAGTAGTGGATTCTCCACTACGGTTAGCGACTTGTGGTAGCGACTTGGTCGTAGAGTGAGTTGCTCTTTAGCGACTTGTGTCTCTAGCGACTTGTGTAGCGAATTGTTGCCAAAATTTGGTTAGCGATTTAGTCTCAGTAGCAGTTACTACTTAGCGACTTGTATTTCTGTTAGCGACTTGGGACTCTAGCGACTTAGGGGTGTAGCGAATTAAGGGTTAGCGACTTAGTGCACTAATTTCTAGCGACTTAGTGCATTATCTTCTAGCGATTTAGTATTTTATCATCTAGAGTCTTGAGTGATTGTTTACGGTTTTCTCTTGATTCAGTAAAATCCCGTGAAAGAATCCATTTCCCGTTTTAATCATAGAGCTATAAAATCCCGTATAATCTGTTAACATGTCTACCAACGCCCAATGTTATCTCCACTGTGTCGAAGATGTTCAAGCAGCTGGTTCAGATACTCGTCCACCTATGCTTGACAGAACTGACTACGACTCTTGGGCTCAACGAATTAGACTGTATTGCCTTGAAAAGGAAAATGGTGTCAACATTCTCAAATCCATTGATGAAGGACCATATCGAGTTGAGACGACTAGACACATACTTGATACTAATGCAGATGGTACTCCTTTACGGAATTGACGACCTAAGATGTATGATGAGCTTGATGATAAGGATAAAAAGAGATTTGATGCATATCGGGCTTCAAACATTGTTCTTCAAGGTCTTCCTAAAGACATCTACAAGCTGATCAATCATCATAACACGATGCTAAGGCAGTTTGGGACAATGTTAAGATGCTTCTCTCAGGTTCATAATTAACTATGGAAGACAGAGAATCCCAACTCTATGACGAATTTGAACATTTCAAGATGAAACCAGATGAGAGTGTCTATGAGTACTATGTGAGATTTCATAAGTTAGTTAATGACATGAGGAACATCGGAATGACTATGCCTAACATTCAGCTGAACTCAAAATTTGTGAACAACATGAATCCCGAATGGCACAAGTTTGTAACCTCTGTGAAGCTCACTAAAGGATTGAAGAATACAAACTATGAGCAACTCTATGCCTTCCTCCTCGAATGAAGAGAGACATGCTATGTATAAAAAATTAATTCTCAATCAGTTCAAAACCAACCAGGGAGAGACAAGCTCGTCTAATGACTCTACAACTTTCTACTCAAACATCGGAATCACAACCAAAGCATCACAAGTCATACCCTTGGGTAATGGTAATCACAAACTCATTCCCGATCCTATGTACAAACAAGCTGATGCTGATACTCACGTGGGTAGCTTCATTAATCAACTAGCTCTTCTCATCAGTCAAAACATGAATACTCTCCCACAAACCAACAACAACCTCAGAACTGAATCTAACCCACACAATCAAGCCACTATTAAAGATGGAAGGATCGGTGCAACCTGTGACAGAGACAAGATGATCGGGACGAGGTGGAGTGGGAGAGGTTATGTTGGAAACCTGAATCGAGGAAGGAATGGTAACCAAGGTCAAACTAAGCTCATCAAATGTTATAACGTGGTGGTGAGGGACACATTGCAAGGAATCGCATCTCCAAAGCGCCAAGAATGCTGATTACTTCAGAGAGAAGATGTCTGGCTCGCTCAGACAATGGTGCTACTCGGAATGAAGAGGAATTGCTATTTCTTGCTGAGGGCAATGCCAAGACCTATGATGAGATGTGGATGAGCGCCTATTCGGAGATAGGTCACAATCATCGAATGCCTTTCAAGTCGCTGACTGTGATGCATACGACTGATGTGGATGATGGACCTACACACACAACAATTTTATGGCTAGCATTTCTCCAATGGTTTCTCCCAAGGTCTCCTCTTCATCACTAGCTGGGCCATCCCATGACAAGCTCATCTCAGAGGTATTAAAACTATACGATGATGCTGAGATGTAACAGATGCATGACAAAAGTACAATCAACTGAAACTATTGAATCAAATATTGAAAATATGGGTAATATCAATATTGTCCCATATGATCAATATGTGAAACAAAGTGAAAGTGAAGTTGTACCAAGTGATGCATCTTCCGCAGTCAACAATGACTATGTTTTTGATGAATACACCGCATGTGCCCCTGATGATTCCATTATTTCTGAACTAAATGCCTATAAAGAACGTGTTGCTATTTATGAACAACGTGCTAAGTTTGAGTTGACCACTGCGGAGCAGGAAATGGATAAACAAGTAAGTACAAGAATTAGAAAAAGTAATATTAGAGAAGAAGTATTGAAACAAGAATTAAATTCCTTGCAAGAAAAACTCTCTAAAACATCTAAACAAAAACAAGAACTTCAAGAAAATGTGAAAATGCTTAAGCAAGAATTTAATGCAAAGGAATCAAAACTCTTGAGAGATTTTTCTAATCAGAAAACTTTGAAAAACAAACTTGAGAACAAGTTGTACATACAAGGAAACACCATTCAGACTGCCCACATGGTCACTAAACATCGAGTCTTAAGCGATAAGCATAGCATTCCCATTGTTGAGGAACCGAATCCAGAGGTAATTAAAAAGGCTAGAAATGCTCATAAGGTGCTTTATGATGGTAATGAAATTCTTAAGCCTAGGCGAAACCTAGTTGCTGAGTGCACCGAGGAAGATAAGAAATCGATGAAGTCACTAGGGAAAGGATGAACAAAAACTAGATGACCCGAAATGCAAAGAGAAATAGATTATTATCACTCCCCATGACTACAAGAAGGAAAACTGGATTTCCTTGAACATGTTTAAGCCTCAAACATTGCTGACCCTTGAACAAGTGTTCTGGAAAAAGGATATGGACTTGCAAAAAGCTGAAAATCTTGTTGAAAAGAATCCCCTTTGTAGGAAATTCCCTAAAGCGACTGAGTATCCTCCAAATACACCAATGCATTTAGTTCCTAGAACTATTGCCACTAAGAGCAAGACCTTAATCAGCCAATATGTTATTCTTCAACTATTTACCGATTTTGAGAAAACTTGTAAGAAAAGGATCACACCCAATCGGGATTATGAAGGGGAAAGGGGTATTGAGCAAATGAAAGAATGTTATTTAACTGAGGTCATGCCTTTCTTTAAACAACTAAAAGATCATTTTGAGAGTCTTAAAACGGGACAAAATCGATATTAAAGAAATGTAAAAGGAATTTGATGCAATGGTAGTTGAAGTTAGTGATTATGAGCGTGCACTAAAATATAATGAGATTGAGAGGAAGAACTTGCATACCTTAAATGAGACTCTTATTACTGAATGTGTTGCTCAAGATATCTTTTTCATCGCTTCAAATTTCTCTATTAATGCTTCCAAATTTCATGAACTATCTGTGGCCCTGAAAGTCTCCCATGATCGTGTCATTGAGCTTGAAAAACTAATTCTGAACTAAACGAGAAAATTGAACTGGATGATCACAACAATTTGGTTAAACATTTTTCTAAACTGGAAGTTGAGCATTTTAATTTACAACTAAAATATCAACATCTTAAAGAAAATGTTAAAACTTCAAATATCAAGACATCGTCAGATGCTCCGAGTTTGATGCGCTTTTCAAATTAACAAACGTGATGAACGATTCAAGCTCAAGGCACGATCGAAAGTTGAAAGCCCACATCTCTCAATTAAAGGGTCAAACGAACAATAAGACAGGCTCCCAAATCCCTCCTCTTTAGATTCTCATAATTCTCAAACTTTTCATCTTCAAAACTTAGTTGATGCCTTACAAAAGGAAAACGAGAGTTTTCTAGAAGAAAATGAAAAAGTTAAACGACATTTTAAAGAGTTATATGATTCAATGAAAGTCACCCGTGACCAAAACAACGAAAAATAACGTCTTTACAAAAGGAAATTGAGAATCTAAGAAGTCAGGGAAATGGGAAACTGCCACTTGTTTTCAATAAGAATGTTGTCTCAAAGTCACCCTTAGATCGCAAATACACTGTGACAGTTAAATATATTCCTCCTCATCTTAGGAATAATGAACATGCTTTTCATGAATACTGTGCTCACCTTAAGGATAGTCTAGAATGTCTCCGTGAGATTGTCGAAGAGGATTTCATTAATAAACCTCTTGATAGTGAAATTAGGTTTGCTTGCCTCCATGCCAAACGATCTCAAGAGTTGCTAGAATGTGTAATTGCCACATGCCCAAAATCCTTAACCTTAGGTGAAAAGGCAAAGTCTGGATGCCCTGTTTCGCCTAGTGCCAAGCAGAAATCCGTTCTATGCCTAGTCTTAAAAAGGATACACTAATGTGCCTTCTAGTACTTCAGATCCTTGCACATCAAGTTCAGGAATGCAAAAATTAGATCAACCAACTAATGTTCCCATTCCTCTACAGAGTAATCAGGACTTTAAAGCGAGCAAGTAAAAGTCTCAAGACAATACAAGGAATGATAGGACCTTGCAAGCTAAGAATGTGCATGGGAAGAGAGTAGAAGACCAATCTAGGAACTTTAAGCTTGAGTTGAATAAACGAATCGTGTTGATTCTAGTATTAGCCTTAGGCGCATCTGTAATTAATTCAATTCGATACTATCTGCAAAACTTGCAATGCTGCATGCTTGAATTCTGTTGCTAATCATGAATGTGGTGTGAATGCTTTGTCTAATGTGTCAAATGCCCGTTAAAATTGCTAATGCTAATAATCGTGCAAATAAGGCAAAAAGGCAAAACGAAAGATTGTTAGAAACAAAGGGAAACCCACGGAAGAACTTTTATAATGATAGGTTATTATTGGATACCTTTTGGTCATAAGAATAATCAGTTTTGTTCTCACACTGCTAAGATTATGCCCACTAGAAAATGGATGCCTACTGGTAGAACTATTCCCTTAAGAAGTAAACATACTTTGAATAGGGCAAATACGCAGACACCAAGATTGCATCTATTCCCAATGATTCCATTGCTTCTACTTCCGATATGGATGTTTCGATTCTCGATGTGGGTGTTCCAATAGCTGTTACTAACCAAATGGAACCCATTCTTGCATGGGGATCCCAATTATCCGCTTATCCATTCTTGTCTGTGTTCAACTGCAGATCGTTCAAATCGTCTCGTGGTACCGGACTCGCCGTTCCAAGCATATGACCGAGACCGGTCATGCTCATGAACTTCGTGAGCAAGTTCATCAGGACTGTTAGATTTGGTAATGATCATTTCGGTGCTATTATGGGTTATGGAGATTATGTTGTTGGTGATAGTGTCATCTCGAGTGTCTACTATGTTGAAGGTTGGTCATAACTGCTTTCCTGGTCAACTGTGACTCTAGAAGTAGCCTTTGTTGTTACTTAATGGTAAGGAATTAAAGGAACTCGTGGGTAAAACCTTTACACCATCTCTATCGATGACATGATGAGGGCTTCTCCAATCTGCTTGTTATCAAAGGCTTCAAAAACAAAGTCATGGTTATGGCACCGCCGTCTCAATCACTTGAACTTCGGCACCATCAACGATCTTTCCAGAAAGGACCTAGTTGTAGGTTTACCTAGACTAAAGTATGAAAAGGATCATCTTTGTTCAAGATGTCAATTGGGAAAAAGCAAGAAATATGCCCATAAACCCAAACCTACTAACTCGTCACGAAGTTCTTCATATGATTCATATGGACTTATGTGGACCAATGAGGGTACAAAATATCTTTGGGAAGAAATATGTGTTAGTTGTGGTTGATGATTACTCTAGATTCACCGGGGTCAAGTTCATAAGGACAAAGGATGAAACTCCTGATATCATCATCAAACTCATCAAACACTGCAGTTCGACTTAACAAAACCGTCAATTGTCGAACGCATAATGGAACGAGTTTGTCAACAAACAACTTAATGAATTCTATGAAAGCGTTGGAATCAGCCATCAAAGAAGTATTTCACGAACTCCTCAACAGAACGGTGTAGTTGAAAGACGAAATCGGACTCTTGTTGAAGCCGCTAGAACAATGTTGATTTACTCAAAGGTTCCAATGTTTTCCTGGCTGAAGCAACGCCACGCATGCTATACACAAAATCGTTCCCTAATCCACACCGTAAATGGAAAAACTCCATATGAACTTGTCCAAATGAAAACCTAATCTCTTTTTCCTTCGTGTGTTTGGTGCATTGTGCTATCCAACTAATGAGGGTCAAGACTTAGGGAAACTAAGGGCTAAAGCTGACATTGGAGTATTTGTAGGATACGCACCAAACAAAAAGGATACCGATCTATATAAAAAAGAACCCGAAATATCATGGAAACCATTCACGTTACGTTTGATGAGCTGACCGTCAAATGGCTCTGGACAATCCAGCCAGACCCCGCACTTCAAGACAATCCCATTGGTTCATCTCTTGTTCCAAACTCTACTCAAGAAACTCCATATGTACCCCCATCTGAAGATGATGTAAAGAAATTGTTTGATCCTATGTTTGATGAACTGTATGATTCAAA
Organism: Chrysanthemum makinoi; assembly: GCA_910596185.1. Lineage (NCBI taxonomy): Eukaryota > Viridiplantae > Streptophyta > Magnoliopsida > Asterales > Asteraceae > Chrysanthemum > Chrysanthemum makinoi. Next base: position 139,883,548 of record OU343225.1, on the reverse strand, counting down.
CACTAATGAGGTAATGATTCCCAATGAGGATGCTCATATTCCTATGAATGAAGTCAATCCCTCAGTCTCAATATCTTTAAGTCAAGAAGCACCGCTGCCGATCCTTCATCTCATCAACAAATCATCATTCTTCAAATGTACATCATGGAAATTCGGCATCAATGATGAAATTAATCCCTTTGCTACTCCTGAGGATGCTCCATTTGAAAACATATTTGCTACTCCCGAATCATCATCGAACCATCTTCTTCGAGACATCGACTCGCTACCTCAGCCTCAACAACTGCCATGAACACCTTAGAAAATGGACTCACGATCATCCATTAGACAACATCATTGGAAATCCCTCTCCTCCTGTATCAACCCGGAAACAACTTGCAACCGATGCCTTATGGTGTTTCTTCAACTCCGTACTTCCTAAGATCGAACCAAAAGATGTTAAAACCGCCATGAATGAAGACAGCTGGTTCAATGCCATGCAAGATGAAATCTCATGGAGTTTCCTGATCTGACTTTGATGGGAGGTAGTTAGTCCTGCCCAGATGGTGCTATGATTATAGCTCTCAAATGGATCTTCAATGTAAAACTTGATGAGCATGGTGATGTGTTGAAGAACAAGGCTCGCTTAGTTGCTAAAGGATATCGTCAAGAGGAGGGTATAGACTTTGAAGAATCTTTTGCTCCCGCTGCTCAATCGAGGCAATCGAATTTTTCGCTAACGCCGCTAGTAAGAACATGGTAGTGTATCGATGGATGTGAAGACGCATTTCGAATCCGAGATCTTAAAGAAGTCGCATACTACCAACCTGGCGATTTGTAAATCAAGAGCATCCTACTCACGCTTATCGCCGAAGAAGGCCTCTACGGCTTAAAGCAAGCACCAAGGGCATGGTATGATACATCACCAAAGTTTCTTCTATCATCCGGATTCAAGAAAGGAGCAATTGATCCAACATTGTTCACCAGAAGTCGTGCAAACATTTAACTCATGTTCAAATCTATGTTGATGATATTATTTTTGCTTCGACCGACCCAATGGAATGTGATCATTTTTCTAATGAAATGAGTTCTAAGTTTCAAATGTCAATGATGGGACAAATGTCATTTTTCTTGGGATTACAATTTCACAAAGTCCCGGAGGCATTTTCATAAATCAATCTAAATATGCAACAGATATTTTAAAGAAATTTGGATTTGATTCATGTGACCCTCGCTTGACACCCCCATGATTGATCGAACCAAACTAGATGAGGACCACTGTGGATCATGATTGACCAAACGAAATATCGAGTATGATTGGATCCTCGATGTACCTCAAACCTAGTAGACCGCACATCTTGTTTGCCGCTTGCATGTGTGCTAGATACCGTGCTGTTTACTAAAAAGCACCTTGAAGCAGCTTAAACGGGTCTTTCGTATCTCCAAGAAACCATCAATATGGGACTATGGTACCGGGACACCGTATGTCACTAACGCCTATGCATGCCGATCATGCAGTGATGTCAAGATACTCGGCCGGCACATCCCGAGGTGCTCGCTTTGGGTGATAAGCTTGTGAGCTGGTCATCAAAGAAGCAAATGAGTACTTCTATTTCTTCTACAGAGGTTGAATACATAGCCATGTCATCTTGTTGTGCTCAAATCTTATGGATGAGATCTCAATTATCCGACTATGGCTTTGAATTCAACAAAATCCTCTCAGATCAGGATATAAAGTGCTATTGCTCTCTCAAGCAACAACGCTCAACACTCAAGAGCAAAGCATATCGACATTCGACATCATTTCATCAGGGAACAAGTGGAAAAGGTGTGGTGGAACTATATTTTGTGAGGTCTCAATATCGCTTAGCGGACATCTTCACCACAGCTCTTCCAAGAGAACGTTTTGAGTTTATTCTTCCACGCCTTGGCTTGAAAAGCCTTCAACCGATACTCAAACGCCTTCGTGAGGAAGACGAGGAGTAAAGGTCTATCTTCATCTATCTCATGTAAATACTTATTCAAAAAAAACTAAATACAAAATTATAAAACCTTCAAAATCCATAAAATCAAAATTCAAAAAATCTTCAAAAATATTGTCTTTTTGTCACAGCGCTTTCTGCTCGATAATATCTACGGTTTTGTGCTGCCATTCAAAGAATGACACGGACTTTAGATGTTGGTCAATTCCAAAAAATCAAAAAATCAAAAAAATATGTTTGAGAGAAAGAGAAACAATGGTTTATTGTCATTTTCGTGCAATAACCCGTTTTTAAAAGAAAGAACAGAGCCATGTTTTACCATGTTTTCAAATTCCATGCTCGATTCTTATAACATTTATCTCCGAAAACTAAATGCTTTGAAAAATAACTCGGTCTCTATTTTTGATAATCATCGACTTATCTCATTGTCTTATCGCCAATCAACAACCTATGTCTTTGATTGAGGGGGAGAATGATTTCAATTAAATTAAAAAGTTATTTGGCATTAAATTGTTTTCAAAAGATGTACATGCATGTTTAACCAATGGAGTTTAAATTGTTTTCAAAAGATGTACATGCATGTTTAACCAATGGAGTTTAAAATCTCAACATCGATCCTTATCGCTTAAAACGCCATAATCAAGTCACAATCTCCTTAAAAGCTTTCCAAAATCAATTTAATCTACAGATCACAAATCTTAAATGTTTTAATTATTGTGATCAGGGGAGAAGTTGTGATTTAAATAGGATTTAAACTCGATAATTCGAAATGGTTTCTAAGTGATTAACATGGTTGCCTCCCCGTAAGTGACAAACGATTTCAAATTTTCCATGCACACATTGAGGGGAGCATCTATATTAAACCACAATGATTTGAAACGTGATCACTTATCTCAAAGTGGTGTCCCTCTAGTATGTAAAACTCTTTTCAAACCTCGAGGCACATATGAGGGGAGCAAAATCATGAAAATCTCATCCTTCCCCAAAATGCTTTATCTACTTGATTCAATTTGGGAAGTGATGTTGATATCTTTTAGAAAATGGTAATCAAAGAAGTTAGTTCTTTCTCTTGCCTCCGTGTGCAAAACATTTTCAAATACTTGATGCACATGTTGAGGGGAGTTCTCGTTCTAAAAATATCAAAACAATTCAGGTACAAATGCTTTGATAATATATCACAAGTATCTTAATTGATTTTCAAATGGTTTTCAATTGGTTCCAACGGCAGATGAACAATACCAAAAGACCAACCAACTTTACTTTATGTACGGTGATATAAGGATGATAAGGTTAGGTTTTGTTCCCAAGATCGCCAGAATCGGAGGGATCTACCAGTGAACTATCCACTAGTTAGTGTAGAGTTCTTAGGTATGATAATAAAAGGAGAAAAGTGAGAATGGGAAGAGGCAGATGAGATCGAGCTAGTAATCGGAATAAACCCAAAAGGTTCTAGCTATGAAGTCTCTGTAAGCATCAAGGGGTTGAAGAATTAAAAAGAATTGAATGAGAAAAGGTGAAAACAAATAGCCCTCCATTTATTCAACCTTAGGGCGTAAACCGGTTCAATCATATGCTACTGATGGTAACATCGGTATTGAAGATAAGACGCCATGGACCCAAAGGACGCACTGCACTTCAAACTTTCCAAACCACTCAAGTTCCTCTTAAAAGGGCTTGTTTCATTCTCACGGGGAACCGACATTATCTATCGACTTTCTCTTAGAGATTGTTGATATTGAAGAAGGAGACCCTCTCCCTAGTCTCCGGCACAGGATCCAAATATGCACAAATTGAGTCTAGAGCCACGATATCATCAATAAATCTCATTAGGACACTTTCAATGAAGACTCTCTGCTTCACACAATGTGGAAAGAGAGATTATATCTTGAGTCCTACGCATTATCCTTGTGGTATTGCCGTAACATCCGAAAGTGATGTGTTTACATATTCACTATGAAGATGGAAAGCCCTTCGAGCCAACATCTAACAAGCTCCTGGTAGGTGGCTTGTGAGATCTATTATACAGATCAACCATGTGACAATCGAACAAACAATGGCTTATCAATCTTTTGAATCAATCCCGTTCAGTTATGGATTGACGGATACCTTTGAAAACCGGTCTCTGTTTTTTAAAACTCTTTTCATTAGCACGCCGACGCGGTACTAATTTTCAAATCAAAGGTGTTTATGATTGATAATTGATTTTCATTAAACCTTCGCTGTATGCAAAAACAATTTCTATTGAGCAATACTCATTGTTTTTCAAATATCTTTTCATCAATCTGGACTAAATTCGCCGTTCACTCAATTGTTGTCTTCTTTGAGATGTTCCGTTTGAGAACAAATTTAGAGCACCGCTAAACCCCTCAAGGAAATTCTTCGAATTATACCTAATCACAGTGCAAAGATTTGTACCGATCAACGGGAACCGTGGGCCGTGGTACCCAATTCAACGAAAGTGATCAAAGACACTTTCGCTGCATTTATTGCTAATCGTTGTATGCAGTACGCCCGACGCTTGCGTACTGTTCGTAATGAAGCGTCAATCCATAGCCGTATGCTCACTTAACACATTCATCTCAAAAGAAATCATGATTAGTGCATCAATGACTCATATTTTCACCCATGCTTCTGCTACTGCCGCCAATATCATGAATCAACAAATGATTCCGCTACTTGATGAGAATATATCATGATCCAGAATGTGAGCATGTCGGTCCGTATGTCACAACATCACATAATACCAACACCACAATGGATGTATCAGAGATTTTCTATTAGATGATGATCTCCAAAGCTGGCTCAACATCATTATCACGGATCGTAAAAACCTCCACTTGGATTAACCAAACATGCAATGTGAAGAATCAATGACTACGAGCTTAGGAACAAAAGACTACATCAAGAATGCAAGAACAATTGTTAATGTCATATCTGTTTGTATTCAATGTAATTTTAGTGCATGATTGAGGTGACCTCCTTTAGGGGGAGATTGTTAGGAATTAGAAATTCCAGGTATTAAAGAGTCGGTCACCTCAAGTATATGTAATCGTTAGAAAGCTCGTAGTCGTAGTGATATTAAGTTAAGTAGTATTTGTTGGCAGTGACGGACGTACCCATCAGATGCCCGATCCATGCCCGATGTGTATGCTTTTATGTAAGACTAAATACTCTCTACCTCCCGTAGAGAGAGTTGGAGCTTAAAATAATATCTTTCACTTTCTCTCACTAAGTTCCCTAAACCTCTAACTTTCTCTCTCTAGAATTCCATCTATATTCTACCTTGTGTTAATGTTATGATGTGTATGTGAAAAGTTATATCTTACAATCTTTATCTAAATTTTTATAACTCTTGTACAAACTTTACATCTTTTATAAAATTCAACGCCCAAAAATTATTATTGCATACCACTGCTCATAGGACTTCCTTGGTTTGGTTGAACCTGTTCTTCAAAATCATCATTGCTACTCTCCACGTCTGCGTCAATAGGGTCATCTATTGTATTCTCTTCAACCACCATTTTGTTATGTTTCATTCTGTCGCTTCTCCGCAAATCTGTAAAACATATAAACGTTCGCATCATTCTCAGTAACGCCTTACATAAATACTTGATGTAAAAGTCAGTATATATCAAACAAACTATAAAAATAATCAAATTTGTATGTCAAACATACATGCGTGTTTTTTCAAAGTGTTTCATGAGTTACCGTATCAAATATCCACAAATACCATATGTTGGTGTACAGAACAGCTTCAACAAAATATACAATACCATTTACAAAACTTATATACATGTTTTAACCATACATTTACACATTCTTATATCAGTTTTCCAAACTAACGCACATGTTTAACTCATCATACATGTTTATATCAGATTAACAAACCATATACAACAAGATTATGATATCAAAAAACTATACATATACAGATGTTTATCGTATTAAAACATTAATAAAATGTTGTAAAACACATGTTTATACCGAATTACCATACAAAGCCGGACAACACAAATGTTTAATGCAACATACATGTTGAACCTCAGATAACTAAACTATACGCAACAAGATGTTTATATCAATAATACATATAAAAGACACATAGCCAAGCCGTATGAACATGTTGTAATCATATTATTCAAGCCAATCAAGCGTTACACTAACATGTATATCATCTTTAACACAGATGTTTCCATGTTTACAAATAACTATAAACCATCAATATACATCCTTCTTACAAATACATGTTTGTATTAGTCAACCAAATTAACACATTCATTTGTAACATACATGGTTGTTCATGAACTACCGAAAAATTAACCTGGACTTCATAATCTAACATGATAATCAAAATTGCCCTTTTAAAATAACACACATGTTATTTACTCACAACAACCGAAATATACATCAAAACATAATTAAACATAACCTAACATACACACTAATCTACAATTGAATTTTTCAAACACATAAAATTTAACTAAATGTCACACCCCCAAATTACCTGTTTTGCAGCAGAATGGAATTCCTGGGGGTGACTGTCATAGCATCAAAGTTACAGTTATATCGAACGACCTAAAGTGTCGTTTGGAAAATACATCGTTTGATTGAGTAAAATAATCAGAGTTTACAAAGCGTAGGTCCCAAATGAAAATCAACGTGTGCGGAAATAAGTTTGATACAAGCCAAACGATGTTTTTAAAGTGCATAAATCCCATGTGAGACGCGTCGTCACCACGACTCTATGATAAGTCCACATGCATGCCATGAAGTGTATGCCTTAGATACCGGAGATAAAACATGCTAAAAGTGTCAACACAAAGGTTGAGTGAGTTCATAGAGTTTGTGTTGAAATGTAAAGCCTTTCAAAATCGCTATAAAGCAAAGGCATTGTATATCCACTCAGTTCCAAGTTCCGCCAATACAAAACTTGCAACCTGTGTGTTCACAACCCACTGCCAAAATGGGTATCATTTATGTTCAAGCACATGATGTCAAATGAATTCACAATAGTACCTAACTCGACGTAGAACCATAGCACATAATCAATAGTACATGACTCAATGTATCAGTAGTCAAATGATTTAGAACATTATTCGACGTAAAACTATAGCACATAATCAATAGTACATGACTCAATGTATCAGTAGTCAACTGATTTAGAACATTATTCGACGTAGAACTATAGCATATAATCAATAGTACATGACTCAATGTATCAATAGTTACTGGATATAACACATATGAGTGTTGTTTCAAATCGTTCCAAGACCATTAGTTCATGATTCTACCAAGACCATTAGTTCAATTATTATACCAAGACCATTAGTTCCATGATTATACCAAGACCATTAGTTCCATGATTATACCATTACCGCTAGTTCAATGATTATACCAAGACCATTAGTTCATTGATTATACCAAGACCATTAGTTCAATGATTATACCAAGACCGCTAGCCCAATGATTTATGATATAGAAACTCTAATCATGGCAATATTGTTACTTCGTATGACTAAACATTTAGTTCAGATAAACACATAGTTTGCAAATAGACATGAATGTCATAAAAGTTGTTGAGCATGTATCTCCCCCAAAAGCAGTATAAAAACAATTGAAAATGGGGCTATGGAACTCACGATAATCCGTAAAAGTTTAAAGTACTTGTGTAAATGAAAGCAAGTAGTTGAGCATGTATCTCCCCCAAAAATAGTACAAAACAATTAAAAGTGGGGCTATGAAAACTCACCTGGTGCAATGTTTATGATGATATAATGGCAATACTGAAATGAGGCGCAACCTCTAACCGCGACTAGTTAAGTGATGAGTTTTAAAGAACAAAGGTTTATCCTAATTACCCTAGGTTTTTATTTCAAAACCTTGATTAAGAGTATACTAGAGGTGATAAATAAACTTGATCTTGCAAAAATATTGGATTTCTTCCTTTTCTTTCTTCCTTGTACGAAAATGGTGATGAGGTTGGAAGAGTTTTTCTCTTTAACACCTAAAGATATGTGTTGTATATGTGTTGTAGTAGTATATCATTAAAAGATAAGTAAGTAAATTGTAGACATAAGATATTTTGTACTCCAAATGTTGTGAGTCATGTAGTTTAGTCGACATACATAAAAGAAATAAAAGGGTAATGCATTTAAAATGAGTAAATGCATTTTAATGTTAACTTTATTGTGTATTAAGTAAATATATTTAGGTATTTAATGTAGCATTAGCTAAAAATAAATTTTAACGGAACAAAATAGAATATATCAAAGTCATAAAAACTATAAAAATACATTTCTTACAAAAATTGAGTGAAATAATAATTATCGAGTAGTATTTATGAAAACCGTCGTAATTATATAAATATAACAATTTATATACAAAATAAATTTAAAACACCGGGTAAACTAATAATATAATTTTTATAATCTTAATATGAGTATAAAAATATATTAGAATAATTTTTGGAAGTGTCGGATCAAATGTTCAAAATAAATGATTACGCGATAGCGTTTATTTAATAGGAAAATAAACGTTCAATGAAAAATGCAAAACCATGCATGAACTAATATGACGATGATGTTACTAATGATATGTAGACTAAATCTAGTCTATATGAAATATCATCAATGATATGTTCATGAATTCGCAGCTAAACCATTAAGGTTACGCGTATTTGATACTCGTAAACTTAGTTTACGAAAATTGATGAATAGTGAATCATGAATAGTGATTTTTCTCCGGGAATGAATAGTGTTTTCGCGAATAGTAAACTTTTGAAATACGTTCTCAGAAAATCAAATCGACTTCAAAAACGATGAATAGTAAAATGATGAATAGTAACCGATGAATAGTAAATTCCCGAGATGAATAGTAAAATTTTCAAAGTTTGTAAAATGACCTGAAATTACGAGTTGTCACACTAAAGATGAATAGTAACCGATGAATAGTAAATTCTCGTATATTTTAGATGCATCTACAAACATAGATGCATCTCCTCTTAAATTTCTCTCATTCATTTAAAATATGTGGCTTAAATTTCTTCTCATTATTCTCATTTCAGATTTTTTTCTCACCATCTCTTCTCTAAGATTGTAGTTAGAAACCTATGAAGTATTATTTGGCCCATAAGTGAGGACTATATTTATAGGCTATAATAATATTTTTCTTTCATGTGTACGTGAAGTTAACTCTTTTGTTACAAGAGAGTTTTTTGTTTGATTTTATACAGCCAAAGATTAAACAAGTGAAACTAAAGATCTTTTGTGATATTTTATTTAGTTACAGATGTCCATTTTTTACATGATTAGATGTCAAGCTTTTGTAAGATTATTACAATGAACACTTTGACAAGATCAGCAAAAGATTAAAGATAGATTTTTATAATCTTTTCAAAAGTAGATCTGAAAAGGTAGTATAACACTATCGGATCACTTATTAAATTATGTAGGTATAAAGTTGACGGTTTCTTCCGCTACCCAAATTCACTTCCACGTTTCCAATTCTACCCATGGGTTTCCTAAAAGAGTACGAGCCATTGAATATTAGTTTAAATTCACGGATAATGAACTTTTTACAATTTTCCATTATAAATAATGGATTTTGAAAAATCCTATTATCACTCTACCAAATTCATTTTTTAATCTATTAACATTAGCCAACAATTTGAACACAAACGTTTGATGATTAAATCGCAGTCAATAGAATTTGTTGATACGCTTCATAACATAGTGTATGTGTCTTGCTTTGTGGGTTTGTGAGCAGGGCATATCTACATAATTAGTGTTGCATGATCTCATAATTTATCCGCATTTATTTATATATTCGATTAAACCAATTGAAAAAGATTAAAACTATACATATAAGTTTTGCTTTTTAATTCTATATTTATAATAATATAGCAAAAAAATCAACAAGTGATTCTAAATTATAATAGTATATAGTAAAACTATATTAATTGATGATTCTAAGATAGTGTAACTATAATTTACTATTTTACAAAATTTTAACAAAGATTAGCCATCACCACTTCAACTTTTTAATTAAACTTAGAAAAATTAATGGAAAAAAATATCACATTGTTAAATTTTTTAATAAAAAATCCAAAAATCATATTGTTAAAATTTTTAATAAAAAATCATGACCCGGTCGGGTTTATCAAACCGGGTCAACAAAAAACCGTTGATTCAATCCGATTCTCAAACAAGCAAAAACCCGGTCCTATCTGGCCCGGTGTCCGAGCCGGTTCCTGGTTCAACCGGCCAGATCAACCCGGGTTTAAAAACATTGCTATCAATCATATTACTGACAAGTACGCTCATAAGTATTACTATTATTTTTTTGTTTATTACTGTAATTTTAAATCATTAACTTTTGGTTATCAGTATTACTTAATTATTGTGATTACATTTTCATCTTTTCACGTTCTATGTTGAATGTTACACGAAACACTTGCTACAATATCGTATATGTAGGACCACTACGATATCAACCTTATCACTTTACCAAGCAAACCCAACACACGTAACCCAAGTTACGCGTATAAAACGTGAAACACAAACACAAACAAAGCGTAGAAATTAGATGAGAAAGATGGTGACTTGATGTTATATTCGTGTATGTGAGAGTATAAGATAAACACAATAAAGTTGTATATTCCTTGAGAGAGAAAATACACACACACACACACACTTTCAAGCACACCCCTCAAATGACCATTTGAGGGGTATTTATAGTACAAGTAACTTAAAACCCTAAAAGGCTTTCCTTGGGCTTTGTATGGGCTTCGTTGGATTGGATTTGGACGTGGGATATATGAGCTTATAGACGGCAAGCTTAGCTCATCTTTTAACCAAATAGCTTATCCCAATCCACGAGCCCAGACTATTCTATCAAGATATCTAACACACGTTACAAAGTTCCTAAACGTGAATGACCATCACTTCTAATAAAACTATTAAGGCTAACAGTATATCATTAATTGTCTACCACTAGGAACCGCTGTCGCCAGGCGCGGGTACTCGCCTAGTTAGTTTAAATTCACGGATAATGAAATTTTTACAATTTTCCATTATAAATAATGGATTTTGAAAAATCCTATTATCACTCTTGTAACTATTAAATTTGTTCCAAAGACACCCATAACGTCCCTTTTTGTAACTAGTAATCGGCTGAAACTGACACGTCGTCATTTTAAATGAATAACTCTTTTTTTTTTTTTTTCCTTTTTTGTTTTGTTTCAAGTCATGTATTGTGTAAAAAAAACCAGATCACCACGCGTCTAACACAAAAAACCCATATCCTAACACATATCAAACCAAATCCTTCAAATCACAAAACCAAATCCACATATCCATCCGGATCTACAAATCAACACACGAATAGTAAACCATAATCCCGATAAAAATATGCCTACAACAAATTTACAAAACACCCAACATCATAAAAGGTTTAGGGATTTACTCCGATAAGTATTTTAACAATGCACCTATTATAAATATTATCTAATAAATTGTAAGTTACAACGTTAAAGAATGAAAATATCAAGCTTTCACATTGTGAAATGTTATATGCTTCATTCATCCTATATAAGCCAAAAAGACACTTGACACTTTTACATAACTAGCTCAACTTGCTAATAAATTGGTATCTAAAATTTGTTGTTACTTATGATAAATACACTAGATTTTTTATTTGATATTGAATGTTTGTATTATTATAAATTGAACTTAATACATAAATTAGTTATTTATTGAAACGTATATCCGAGCAACGCACGGGTATTGCACTATTAAATTTGTTCCAAAGACACCCATAACGTCCCTTTTTGTAACTAGTAATCGGCTGAAACTGACACGTCGTCATTTTAAATGATTTTTTTTTTTTTTTTTTTTTTCAAGTCATGTATTGTGTAAAAAAAACCAGATCACCACGCGTCTAACACAAAAAACCCATATCCTAACACATATCAAACCAAATCCTTCAAATCACAAAACCAAATCCACATATCCATCCGGATCTACAAATCAACACACGAATACTAAACCATAATCCCGATAAAAATATGCCTACAACAAATTTACAAAACACCCAACATCATAACCTACAAACCATCACATATTTAAGTGTTAACGTATCCATCTGGATCTACAAATCAACACACGAATACTAAACCATCTCTGATGACGTATAGTCCGCATTCGGGTCATGAACCCGACCAATGGACGCTACTAACACTCGAGCCTAGTACGAATGGGCTAACACGGTAACGGTTTGGGCTCACGAAGGCCCAAACCCGAAGTTATTTATGGTCTTGATATCAAATATCTCTTATTTATGGGATATGTATCAACCAACCGACTTAGGCGGGATACGCCGAAGGTTGGGGAACACGAAACTAACAAGGACTTCGTGTGTGTATATAAAGGGCATCTTGGCCCTCATTAAAGGTACGATCACAAAACCTAACTCTACACTAAACCCTAAAAACCGATTACTTACTCTCACGCCGGAGGATAATAGTGGAAGACAATCCCACGATAAGCCTAACGGTGTTTTCTGTTTTCTTAGTGCGCAGGTCTCAAGCATCAAGGTCTAATTGATACGAGAACCGGAGTCCAAATAAGGAACGCCCAACTTTTGTATCAACAAGTGGCGCCATCCGTGGAACCAATCACTAAGAACTAGAATGACAAAGCACAGAAACCTAAGCCAGCGATCGCATAGTGACTTACAAGGGAAGAAGCAGCAAAGCGAATTAGCCTCTAAGTAGGCTCTCGGAACAACCGCCATGACCAGAACCAAGGGTCGCCCAGACTGGTCTTCACGACAGTGGGGCCACACACGGGACAACCCATGCCACTACGACAACCACCACAGCAGAGGTTCCTCAAGCACCCTTCTACCACTCCCCACCAATCGGTGCCGAAACGAACCTCACAACCCCGCCAGTGCACCTGAGCGAAACAGGGTCTAGAGGTGGAAACAGACACCCTCGCCAGAAGGAGTCGTGAACTAGCGCAAGTGACTTCGTGTCTCAAAACTACAAAACCTTTGCCTCATGCAAGAGGAAGCGAAAAAGAGGTCGAGTCGAGCCTGCAAGCAGCCCGACTCAACTTCGACCCAGAGTATGAGACATCCCCATCGCGTCACCGGAGGGAGAGGCGCGAGGGATAGCCGCCGCCAGTGTTTACCGGATCGAGAAGAGTTGTGAACGATGGAAGCAAATGACCTACAGATCTGGGAGAACACGAAGATAATGAATGGCGTACCAATGTCCACGCTAGGCTTGGTAGCCGCAGGGTCCATGACAGAATTGGACGATGACACTCCCCAAGTGAAAGCTCTTCGAGCTCGGATTCTGAGGATGCGGACAGGCGCCATCCTGTTTCTCTGTCTAGTGACTCCTCGGACAACGAGGACAGAGAAACAGGACACTGGAAGTCCAGGAGAAGATATCGCCACCAGGAGGACGAAGATATGTCTTTTCCTGGCGCCGCCAAAGGTGGATGCGCTCACTCTGCATCGCTATTTTCGAAGATAAGAGAAGGCGCATGCCCGCCAATGTGAAAACCTACGATGGAACAGGTGATCCGGACGATCACCTAAAAATTCGAGTCAGCGCTACCATCTAAAATTGGCCACAACCTGTGTGGTGCCACATGTTCAATTCCACATTAGTGGGAAATGCGCGAAACGGTTCAAGAAGCTTCCACGCAGAAGCATTGGTGGTTTTGAAGAGTTGCGGGGCGTTTCACCGAAATTTACTCAAAGGAAGAAGTGCGCCAAAACCCCTGTCGAACTTGCCAGGTAAAACAGGCCAGGGGAATCTACAAGCGCTTATGTGGAACGCTACAAAGACGAATGCATACATGTCAAGGCATTTCCCGAAATACTAAAGATCTCAGGGTTCATGAACGGTGTCAATAACCAAGAACTCATCAAAAGGTTGAACGACAAGGTCCCCCAAACCTTTGATGAACTTATGAAACGCACGAGGTCCTTTATCCAAGGAGAAGATGTTGCGGCAGACAGCAGGAAAGGCTACTCAAACTATAGGTCACAAGAACAGCCTAGGAGACAATCCATTGACCAGAGTAGCAACCGCAACAAGAACTACCGCGGTCGGGGGAGCGGACGAGAGAATGACAAGTATACCCCGCTAACCAAGACTCCAAAGGAGATATTCGCAACGGAAGGCGCGAACTTCCCGAGACCCCCACCAATGCGCACCCCAGAAGAGCGGCGCGTAAGGAACGGATACTGCGACTATCATGGACAGAAAGGCCACACCACCAATGAGTGTGTCCAATTGCGTCAACTAATTGATAAGCTAGTAAAAGAAGGCAGATTGGACCATTTAGTTAAGAGCATCAAGGATGGGAAAGATAAGCAAAAGACTGGGAACAAGAAAGAAGCACCAAAAGATAAGGCTGATACCATTTACATGATACAATCATGGCAGCGAAAGACTAGGCAGAAGATCAACCAAAAGTTTTCCTGTGGAAGCGAAATTTCTTTCCCCACCTTGGCTGCGGACAACGCAGGGGTAGAACCTCTTACCATCGAAATTAATGCAGGGGGCCACGATATCCACCGCATGTATGATGATGGAGGAGCATCCGCAAATATAATGTATGAACATTGTTTCAAGCGACTGCGACCTGAGATACGAAGTCAGTTAAGCCCGGCCATGACGTCGTTGACTGGTTTTATGGGAGAAAAGATATGGCCCATGGGGCAAATACGCCTACTCGTCAATGTTGGTAATAAAGAACACTCCATGTCGCCCTGGATGAACTTTATGGTGATCAGATCCCCTTCGCCATACAATGGCATTATTGGAAGGCCAGGAATATCAGCCATACGCGCGGTACCTTCTACAACACATGGAATGCTCAAGTTCCCGGTGGAGGGGGGCATTGTTACTCTCTACACTACCACCGTACCACCTGGAGAATGTAACACGATTACATGTGAGACGGCACACATCCCAAAATAGCACGCAACTAAAGTATCAAACCTGAGGGTAGCAATTCATCCTGATTACCCAGAGCAAGAAGTATCGATCGGGGGATCGCTGTCGGATAAAGGCAGGGCGGCCGTGTGCGCACTCTTGCAAAAGAATCTGGATATCTTTGCATGGGAACCAAAGCACATGACTGGTGTACCACGCCATTCTGAACACAAGTTGAGAATCCGACAAGGATACTCCCCAGATTTGACGAAGAAGCGCGGCCAGGCTCCAGAGCGTGCAAAAGCAATTATGGAGGAAGTACACAAACTTGTTGATGCAGGTATCATGCGCGAAGTCTATTACCATGACTGGCTTTCCAACCCAGTGATGGTCAAGAAGAGCGATGGTAGTTGGCGGATGTGCATGGACTTCACGGATCTCAACAAAGCATGTCCACAAGACTGCTACCCACTACCAGAGATAGATTGGAAGGTAGAATCTTTGTGCGGATACCCACTTCAATGTTTCTTAGACGCATACAAAGGGTACCACCAAATCCAAATGGCTAAAGAAGATGAGGAAAAACGGCCTTCCATACAAGCCAAGGCGTCTATTGTTATACAAAGATGCCCTTTGGCTTGAAGAATGCAGGCGCCATCTACCAGCGATTGGTAGATAACGCATTTGAAAAACAGGTGGGCCGCAACCTAGAGGTTTATGTTGACGACCTTGTCATAAAAATCCATACGGAGGACGAATTGGTGCGCGACATCGAGGAAACATTCAAGACACTACAAAAGATCAACATGAAGTTAAATCCTAAGAAATGCACCTTCGGCGCTACAGAAGGCATGTTCCTCGGATATTTGATAGAGCCCGATGGCATTAAACCGTGTCCAGAAAAAACGAAGGCTGTTATCCAACTTCCTTCACCACGCACGTTGAAAGAAGTCCAATCTCTGAACGAAAAACTAGCCGGTTTGAACAGATTCTTGTCCAAATCAGCAGATAAGTCACTCCCTCTCTTCAAAACGCTCAAGAAGTGTACAAAAAAGGGAGACTTTCGCTGGACTACGGAAGCAGAAGAAGCTTTTATACAGCTTAAACAACACATAGCAAATACCCCCACGCTAGTTGGGCGCCTAGGGGAAGAATTAATTATGTACTTATCTGCGACTCATGGAGCAACGCTCGGCGTTACCTGACGGATAGGAATTCAAGAGACAAACACCGTATATTTTGTAAGCAAAACACTCAAGAAAACGGAGTTTAACTATAGCGCAATGGAGAAGTTGGTCTTGGCATTAGCATTCGCCGTCAAAAGGCATACAGTACTTCCGTGCACCCAATAGCGGTGATCATGCAGACCAACCTATCAAGCAAGTCATCTCCAAACCCTAATGACGATCGTGACTCACAGTAGGTGGAGCTGCGTCTGCTAGGTGAGAGCATAACATCTCCTACAAACCACGTGACTGCGGTTTAAGGGGCGGATACTAGCAGAATTCATCATCGAAAAACCAGATACTGATGATGCACCTTCACAAAGCGAAGTGGAACTACAAGAACCATGGATCCTATTCACGGATGGATCTTCATGCGGATTCGGGTCGTGCAGCCTTATCCTCACAAATCCGAAGGAATGGACTTTACTTACGACCGCTTTTGAATTCACGTACCACAAACAACGGCGCAGAGTATGAAGCCCTGATTGCTGGATTACGCATTGCAACTCGAATGGGCATACGCAACCTAGAAGCAAATGTGGATTCTCGGTTAGTAGCCAACCATGTGTTGGGTGAATATGTGGCTAAAGAGGAAAACATGGTCCAATACCTCGATAAGACCAAGTCACTAATCCAGGGTTTTGACAGGTTTACCATCAAACAAGTTCCTAGAGGGGAAAACAGAAAGGCGGATGCACTGAGCAAGATTGGATCCACAAGCTTTGCGCACCTGTCCCAACAATCCTCCCCTAAACTGGAATTTGACGTGGTTAAGTTCCAGTTTCTTGATAGATCTCTAACCTTGAAACACTAGAGGATTGTAGTCAAACAAAGACAAAGAATCAAAACAAAAAACATCTCTTTGAAGAAGAAACTCTGAAACTCCATATCTTTGCAGCAACAAATGACAACATGTACATCAAAACATATAAGTTTCAAACTATTCTCATCACATCCAGGTGTGTTAACTCCTGTGAGAGGTGAATCATTGAAAATAATGGATTTGATGTCTCTTTACCAATAGCCATCACTATTGGAGTAGCCAAATGTTTAAGTTCGAAAACCATGGTACACTGATAACCATCTGATTTATTAGCAAATCAGCAACCATGAACGGATTTGATATGTCTTTACCTGTAGCCGTTTGCTCAGGACTAGTCAATTCTTAAAATTGGTGAACTGATTACCAAACATGGAATTCCACTGCCTTTACCACAAGCCATATACATGTGGGCTAGTCAATTCTTGGATTCCAAAAGGAATAAACCATGGTGAATTGATAACCATACAACACTCAGCAATTAAGCATGGGTGGTTGCAAACCCTATGATTTTGAGCAAACCATTACACTATCAAAGATTTGATGTGTCTTTAACAAAGCTGTACCCTTTGGACTAGCTAACTCTTTGACATACACAAGGTATATCCTGTGAGTTAATAACCATAAATAAGATACAACAAACCTGCAATAAAAGTTAGTAAAAACAAAACATATACATAGTTTTTATTTTTATTTTTTTTATTTTTTTTAACTAAGAATAAAACAAAGAAACAAAAATTACAAATCATACAAATTACAAAGTACCATAATCATGAGGAACTTCTATGTGCCATAAGCTGATTCTTAATAACACCGACACATTGTTCAACATGCAAAAGATCATTGCCAACAGGATCTGGAGGAACTTCCAACTTCTGAAGAAGCATTCTTTCCATAAGTTTCACAGATAATGGATAAGTTCTCTCAACAAACATGCAGACAGTAATACCACCCTTCGTCTCAACTACATGCACACGAGGCAGAGGATAAAATCTCCAAGATGTAACCTGCCATAAGTGAAAGTTCTTCCAAATAAAGTATCCTTTACCATTGGGAGATATTAAATCAAACAAAACATGAAGATCACCCAATAAATATAAACCAGAACCCTTTGGTGCATTAGAATGATAATACTTATTGACAAGAGTATATAGCGTAACCAAATCTGTCCTATCCACCAGATGCAAGATCTCCTTCAAAAAATTAAATTCCATGGTCGTTTGATCCAACCGTGAATCACATTCACTCATCCTTTGCAATGACCAATTAACCAAAACATCATGAACCCTTCAGAAAACATCGAAGATCCCTCTTTAAGAAATGTTGAATCAGCAGCATTGAGATCCAAAGAACTAACCCTTGAAGATTCCTTAACCTTAGATGTATGTTCCTTAATAGATTTCACAGATCTCCGTGAAAGATCCGTGATCGCTTTGAGCCATTCTTTTCTTCCTCCTACCCGGTAGATAAATGTCTCAAGATGGTATAGGTTCTTCAAGAACATCTTTAATTTGCGTGGAAGAAATAGAATCATCCTGCATTGGAACAACACCACGTAAGAAATACATCTTCTCCATCGCTTCCTGGCCTTTTAGATTTAGTCAGCTTGTATTTCAACTTGACAACCCAACTCTTTTCCAACTTTGTCAATAGGATCAACTTTAGGTATTGCATCATAAGATGATATTCCAGATGAAGCAACATAAGGTTCATTGATTGAACTTGAACAATCAAGGAATAGTCTGAGATAATGAAGGAATAGCTTCGTGAGATACTTCGAGAAACAAAGAAGTACTTAACTTTGAAACAAGATCCTCAAAAGAATCTACAATTTCAACTATCCTTGGTCTTTTGGATTTAGGAGCATCCAAACATCAGAATTCTTTTCAAAGTAGATGCTAGGACTAGATGAAGTAAACTTCATAATTTTATTATAATAACTCGATTAACTCAAATCGGTAAAGCCTTAACTCGCTTCATAGTCATACCAGAATTATAGAGAGAGCAACTCTGATATTTCACTACTTTCCTCATATAATATTTTGTTGGAGCTACAGATTGTGCTCTCATTTTCTTAGTCATGTTCTTTTGAGTTTGAATAGCTTTCCTTTTTGCCATAGCTTCTTTCTTTTTTTGTTGTCCAAGAGCCATCATCTGAGCCACAAAATCATCACTATTAAAGTCTCGCCCCAAAATACTCGAGCAATTGAAGGATTAGAAACAAATTTGCCGAGTATACACATCCCAGGTGTTCAGCAGGCATCCGAGTAGCCATTGCATCTAATTCTTTGTCTCTCAGAGTCAATTTAGAAATAGACTCAAGCTTCAATCTGCTGAGCCAATTCAGACTTTTCTTCAAATTGGCACATTCATCTAACATCCTCTGTTGTGCTAACATTTCCTCGTTCAATGACTAGATCCGACCAAGCTCAAGATCAACCATTACTCCTTTCCCTTTATCAAGATTCAAAAATAGTATCACCTGAAGGAGTATCCATAAAAGGAACTTCAGAAGATTCGTCGTGATGTGCTTTAAGAAACATGTTTAGAGAAATCTTCAAAGGTGTAGAAAATACATCTACTGATTCAAATTAAACTTCCTTCCAAAGAAGGAAAACTTCGAAGCAGATTCAGATAGCACATTTGAAGCTTGAACATCAGACCAAAGAATGTCCATCAAAGGAGTATCAGCAACAACATGTTCTTCAAGAGTTGAAACATCTTCACTTTGAACTGTATCCTTATGCAAGATTGCTTTCTCCTTCGTGTAGTAAACAAAATTGGCTCCTTTTGCTGCACAGATGTACCAACCTTTGAAATAGAGACATTAGATTCTTGAGCCACATTAGCCAACATATCAAGTGACTTAAATCGAGCATTCACATCCTCCTCATCAGAAGAAACATCCAATCTCCTTTTTCTTCTCTGACTCAGTTGTATTTCCAAATCCTTAACCTTTCTTTTCAAATCTACAATCTCACCACCAAGCTTAGATTTAGTCTCCGCCAGCTCTTTTTGAGATCAGTGACCTCACCCATACATGTTCACTAAAGCATATAAAGATGTAAGTGTAATAGGGTCCTCAGCTCCACCAACAGATTGCTCTGTGGGAATGGGAGCATCATTGGGCCTTTCAGAAGAAACATCAACATGCTCTATGAATGAAACATTATCATCAACTGGATCTCTAACAGGACTAGGAGTAGGCAACCTATTAAAGTCAGTCTCAACTTCATCATGAGGAACCTGTGTAGATGGTGGACTTGGTCTAGGTGAAGGAGTGGACAAATGTTGTTCAGAGCAACAAGATGGTTTCAAAGCAGTATTAGAAGGGCCTTCATCTATTGTCACTAATGGATTCCCATCAGCAGCAATAGTAGTAGAAGGTGGAGAACCAACAACATTTCCTTCTTCACAGATTCATTGTCCCTGAGACAACATAGCCGCTAGCAAAGGATGATGTGCCCCCTTATACTTAGTTCTCATTGAAGCAAATAGTTTAGCAGTTAAAGCTCCTATGGGATAAAAGTCTTGGGCTTGTGTGGTAATGTCTAAAATTATCCGAAGAAACCTAGGGTACATCAAAACTTATGCTTTTTCCTATCTATATTTTCAACCATATTATCAAAAATATACTTAGAGAAATTATAAGTCAAACCCCGAGAAAGACAAACAATACCACATCCCACTGTAGAAAATTGATCCTATCCTCCAGATTTATTGCTCATACATTGAAGCAAGGTGTGAACCAAAAATCTCCACATAGGACACAACTGATTCTTCAACCACATATCAGTCCTTTCACCCTGATATCTAATAGCTCTTAGTCCAAAGAAGAATGTCCACCGCATTAGAATGAGAAACTCCATTTTCATCATCCAAATGAAGTTGTCTTCTTATCACCCTCCTCTCATCACCATACATGCTCTGTTCCATCAATCATAGCTACAATCTCTGTATCATTCCTCTTTTCAGCAGTTGCCCAAAATTGTTTAACCAACGATTCATAAATCACTTCTGGAGAATGCGTTAAAGCATAATGAATCTTGGATCTCTGTAAGAATTCTACCATTGGTCTATACAACTCATCACCCTTAGCTGTTCTTAAAAGCGACTTTATTATGATCATGCTTGAATTGAAGTGCCATGAGAAAAATTGTAAGTTAGGGTTAAGAGTCACACAAGTGGAAGTGTTTTGAATGTGAGTAATGAGGGAAACTTTTAATTTGAGACGAAGATATGCAAACAGAGAATAAGTAGTAGTTTCCCAATTTTGGTCAAATGTTGACCAGAGCGACGTACTGCTACTTTTCCCCAAATTAACTTTCAACTTCGTAGAAACACTAATCAATCTCTGAAGAATACTACTCGCCAGAAAGATCACGATTCAAGAAGCTTCAAAATATCTTTTTTACTATTTCACCCACACGCATTAAATCTCATTAAGTCTTGAAACCTGCTATAAAACAATCCCAATACACACATAACTCTTCATCAAAAACCCCAAATATCATCACAAACCCTAATTGCATCAATGCTTCAAAATTAACCACAATCAACCATGAGTACTAAACCTGAGATCATGGATCTCACAACATCATCCTCATCATCATCATCAAGTGATGATTCAAACCCATGGCTTCATTACTTTCCTCAACCATATCCACGATCAGAAAATCACCCTTTCTTCCTTCTTCGAAGATGATATTGCGTGAATCCAAGTGAAACTGCTGATGATTCTGATGACTCCTATAAGGAGAGAACATCTTACTCCCAACCTCCAAAGACTCACCAACGAAGGCCACGTGCCAGAAATCCGCCACTCCCTAAGGATAGAGAGGTGGTTCTAGCACTTCCTGCTTCATATCATGGTGCATCATCACATATCGTATAAAGGAAGGGGTTAAGGAAGGTGGAAGGATTGCTTTTGGTGAAATCGCCAGATGAAGCACACATGACATACGCGGGTCATCTTCATCATCTCCGTTTTCATCAATCCATCCTTCCCATTTTGATCCTTAGCTTCTTCGTCGTACTGTCATATATCCACCATCAAGATAGAAGGAATGGGTGGTTATGCAAGTCCCGATAAATGCATATCCAACATCTAGTGTGAAAGATGAGCATCATGCATATCCAACATCAACCGTTAGATGTTGGAATAGATGATATGAACTGGATTTGGATTAGTAGATCATGTAAAGCACTTTCCTTGTAGTTGCATTTGATGTTGATTGTACTGTAGTGTAAGTCGTAAATCGTTTCTCAATGAATGAATGAACAATTTGCTTCAAGACTTCTCTTGAATGAACATAGTAACTTCAAGACATTGTCTTCAGTGGAAACAAATAACTCACTTCAAAGACTTTGAATTCAGAGAAACAAGCTTTAGAGTTTTCTTGACCATATTCCAAAATAACAACCATGGTAAATTCCAACATGAATAACCAATCGAAAACATAACAAACACGAGAAACACACAAACCAAACAAAGACAAACAAACTATCATTACATTGTGGTTAGTGTTAGTGAACAGAATCATAAATCATAAAGTATACACACAAATCAAACAAATTTACATAAAACAATGCAAAGTATACACAAATCCTCCTTTGAGGCATATGCCTCCCCGAGGCCTATGCCTCCACTTAAACTTTGCGCTAAGGGTTAAGCATACCAATATGGACCACTAGGTGTTGAAACCTTGGTCCATCAAAAGCTTTGGTTAACAAATCTGCCACATTATCATCGGTGTGAATTTTAACCACTTTTATCAAATGTTTGTCATATGCATCTCTTATAAAGTGGTGCCTGATTTCAATATGTTTTGTTCGACTGTGAAAAACTGGATTTTAACAATGCATATGGTACTTTGATTATCAATAAAAATTGTTGTGTTCATGAAGTTATACCCATAATCCAACAATTGATTTTGAATCCAAAGAACCCGTCCACAAAGCAATTTGCGCCAAACGTGCTTCAGTAGATGAGGTAGCCATAATAGTCTGTTTCTTGCATTGCCAAGAAATCAATCTCTTTCCAAGGAATTGGCAACCTCCGGTAGGAGTGGACCGTCTATCCAGATTTGCACCAAAGATAGTCACTATCACTATATGTTTCCAGCTTAAATGGAGATTCTTTTGGGTACCAAAGGCCTAAATGAGGTTGGCCTTTGAGGTACTTAAAGATCTTCTTAACAGGATTGAGATGGGAAGTAAGTGGAGTAACTTGATGTCGAGAACAAACACTCACAAAGAAAAGTAATATCGGCCGTGAAGTCTGTAAATACATCAAAGAACCAATCATAGATCCAGTAAGATGTACATTCACTAGTGGATCTATTTCATTGTTGGTCTTTGACTTTGGAGCTTCATAAGGTGTAGTGGCAGTCCTTACACTTTCCATTCCAAATTTCTTCAATATGTCCCTCACATATTTGTCCTAACTTATAAAGATACCATCAGGTTTCTGCTGAACTTGAAGACCCAAAAAGAAAGTCATGTCTCCCATGGCACTCATCACGAAACTCTCCTTCATTAGCTCCTCAAACTTCCTGCACCAAGCTTCCTTTGTGGATCCAAAAATAATGTCATCCACATACACTTGCACAAGAATAATGTCGTGGAATTCTTCTTCAGGAAAAGTGTTTTATCAATGGCACCTCTTCGATATCCATGCTTCGTGAGAAAGGATGAAAGCCTAACATACCAAGCTCGTGGTGCCTGATGTAGTCCATAGAGAGCTTTGACTACCTTGTAAACATGAGTAGGATGATCAGGGTCTTCAAATCCTTTAGGTTGAGTGACATAAACCTCCTCTTCTATTTCACCATACAGAAGGCCTTTAACATCCATTGGATATACCATAAATCCCATGTAGGATGCATAAGCCAAGAAAATCCGTATGGCCTCAACTCTAGCCACAGGTGCAAACACTTCATCATAATCAATCCCTTCCTCTTGTCTATAACCCTGAGCAACCAATCTTGCTTTGTTTTTAATGACAACACCTCTTGCATCTCTCTTATTCTTCAAAATCCATTTAGTTCCAATTGCATACTTGCCATCAGGTAGTGGTACCAATATCCAAACTTGCAGATTTTGAAATTGTTGCATCTCTTCCTGCATTGCCTCAAGCCAACTTGAATCTTCAAGAGCGAGTAACACGGTTGGTTCCACTTGAGAAAGAAAACAAGCAAAACACAATGGTCATAGTCTGTGTGATTGTCTCTTTGCTGATTTGAGACATAAGAGATAAAAGCCACTTGACCATATTTAGAACTTGCCACCGCACCCGGTGTTCTAACAGTGCATTAGGATCACCAATAATATTTGACTGTGGATGAGTATTGTGAATCCTTTTAGTAGCAATGGTGTTGACTTCAATGGAAGAATCAAGATTAGTCATAGTAGGTTCAAAATCGGTGTCATAAGAAGGTGAGGTGAAGATTCCAGCTTTGGGTTGATGATTACCAAGATCCGAGGGTCTTGGAAAACGAGTATAAGGATCTCCAAAGTCTGTGGACACTCTAGTAGAAATGGGAGTAGAAAGCATAGCCTTCAGCAGAATTGGTGATGATAGGAGAAACCGGATCACGTTCAATAGAATTGAGGTTTCCACTTATTGTTTCACTTGCACTCTCCTCAAGATTCCTCTCAAAGATCTAGATTAGCCTGCATACTCTTGTTTCTTCAGCCTAGCAAGGTCCTCTGCATAATTGGACTCATCTTCACTCTCATCAGAAGTAACTTTAGAAGTGTCACCTGAAAAATTGTTAGGGGAGAAAGAAGGCACTACAATGGGTTGTTCATCATCTTCAAACTCACTGTCCGAATCAGCATCCGGGTATCTGCACTGTTTGTTGAAGACTCTTGAGTACATGTATTTTGAGTAGCCATATGTCTAGAATAACCCAAATAATCAATTAAGTAATCAAGGTCAAAAGACCAAACATGACCCTGTCCTTGAACATTAGGCTTGTCTTCCAGAAATCTCAGGTTCAATGTCTCCTCAATCTTCTTAGCAGATAAATTGTAAACTCTGTATGCCTTACTATGAGCTGAATATCCGACAATATAACCATCATCAGCCTTCTCATCAAATTTGCCCAATTGATCACTTGTATTCAGAATAGTCACTTGACACCCAAAAGGTTTAAGGTAATGAATAGTAGGAACTTTCCCATAGAGAAGTTCATATGGTGTTTTGAAGTGTGGTCTAGTAATGGACACTCTATTCAGTACATAACAAGTCGTGCCAACTGACTTCATCCAAAACATGGTGGATAGCTTAGAGTCTGCCAGCATTGATCTTGCAGCCTCTATGAGGGTCCTATTTTTCTTTCTGCCACCCCATTTTGTTGTGGGGTTCTTGGAGTGCTATAGTCCCTTTTGATCCCTTTTGACCTACAGAGTTCTATAAGGATAGCATTCTTGAACTCTTTCCCATTATCACAAGAATTCCTTTAACCTTTTTGGTCAATGATTCTCAATAAGGGTAATAAAGTCTTTCAAAGACGGAGATGTTTCATCTTTGGTCCGTAGAAATAATACCCAACAAAATTTGCTATAACCATCAGTGATAACTAGACAAAAATACTTTTAATCAATGCTTCTAACTTGAGTTGGACCAAACAGATCCATATGAAGCAACAAGAGGTTCGAAATAATGCTCACAGTAGTCACAACTTTGTATGAGGCTCGTGTTGCTTTCCTTTGTTGCGTGCAACAGCTTATGATCATTAGTGAAAACTTTGGAAGGAAGACCTTCAACAAGACCCAGTTTAGAGAGCTTGTTTATGGTCTTGAAGTTGACATGGGCCATCCTCCTATGCCATTTGGTAGACTCATCCAAGGATGCTTTAGCCACCAAACAAGTTAAGTCACCTTACGGTTTAACATCGCTTAAGTTGAATGTATAAAGATTGTGATTCCGAGGAACTTTCAGCAGAAATGAAGTTTCTTCTGGGAGTTTGAAGTCTTTAGATAACACAAGACATTCATCCTCTGTGAAGAGTACTTTGTTCTTGGTGTCACAGATTTGTGAGACTGAGAACAAATTGAAGTGTTGGAGTTCCTTGACATAGTATACATTCTCAAAGTCCAGTTGAGGTGTTCTGATGGTCCCTTTCCCAGTAATCCTTCCATCACTTCCTCCAAAGGTTACATTGCCTCCTCCTTCAATTGATACAAAGTTATGCATCATATCCTGTTTCTGACATGCTTCTTGAGCACCCACTATCAACAATGCCAACATCTTTATGCTTAAGAGGATGATTCTACAACAATAAAAATATACAAAATATTAGTACACTATTGAGGCTCAAGTCATTCTGACTTGAACCCGCCATTTGTGGATCATATGAGTTATGCCATGCAGATGTATAGGATCCACTATTGTTCTTGGGTTTCCATTGAAATTTAGGTCCCTTTTATTCCAAGAACAACTCTGAGGACTTGACAGCAAAGATGCCAGCCTTTCCCATCAGTCATTGAGTCAACATATCCGGGCCAATAACCATTCTTAAAATATGAACTTGTTGGTTGTACATATGGTCTTGCAACTGGTCTTCTCAAAGGAAAAGGAGAATTAGTTGCTTGTGGAACATAAGGGGTATAGCATTAACATTGGTCCACATTGGTCTAGATGTCCTAGAATCACCACACCTACCCATCCTTTGCTCATGCAAATCACAATCCTTAATTAAATGAAATTTACTTCTACACACAAAACATGTCTTCGGTTTAGAAGATTTATTCAAACCAAAAGATGTTCTATTACAAGCAGAAGTATTCAAACCAAAACCATGAAAAGAATTGTTTTTAACAGAATTATTATGCAAAGAATTAAAAGGCAAGTCTTCAGAGGCAACTGTCTTGGAAGAGGATTCCTTGGCGCAACTCGACATGCTTATTGGTAATCTTGGGTGCAAGCAGGGGTGAAGACTTGGGAAGGTCAGACTTGTCATTTGAATCACACTCTCAGACCCTTGCTGGAGGACTTGTCACTGTTAACACAAGAGACAAAGTCATTAGAAGAAGTATCAGTGGTCGGCAAGTCATTTGACTTTTGCCATAGAGATGGTGTGATCCATCAAAGTCAAGAGAAATGGAAAGGTCAATGGGCATGTGCTCACCTCTAATAGGTCCACGTACAGCATGTAGAGCACCTTCTTTCACAAAATTAGCTAGGCCTGTTGGTGTAGATTTGCGTGTGTCATCCCTAGCTTCTAACCCTACATACTTCTTAAAGCCTAATCCTATAGAAGTATTTGGAGTTTGACTAGCATAGATGTGACTAGCTAACTTATTACCATTTAACAATCATTCATTATGCCTAGCAATTTCCTCATCTAGTTTCACCTTCAGCTCTAGATTTTCTGATACTACATATGCTCTTAACTTCTCAGAATATTTTAACTCATTTTTAGCATTAGTAAGATCTCTTTCTAACACACTTATTTTCTCATCATAAGCTATTTGATTCTTCTGAAACCAAACCTTTTGTCTTTCTAGTGTTTTTAAAGCCTGTTTATAAGCTTCCACTTCTACAAAGCATTCATTATATTTAGGTTTCAAAATATCATAAGCTTCTTTGAGTTCATTATAACGCTCACTACAACCAAACAAACAGTTTTGTACCTGTGATATGCCCATCAAGGCAATCTGATCATGACTATCCTCTGGAGTACAGCTTGCAATCAAACCAACATTATTAGGACCATCATTATCCTACTCATGATGCTTCCAGTCCACATTGCTGTCAAGAGTGACCAAAGCTGCTGATCCCTTTGAAGTTCCGGACTCCCTCTCGATTCTGCGATAAGTAGAGTATCTCGTCTCATCACCGGCTTTCCTATCTTTGCACTCTCTGGAGAAGTGACCCATCTGTTGACATGTGAAGCACTTGACCTTCCTTTTGTCAAACCTCGCTGGATCTCTTCCTTGGAAGCCAAACCTTCTGCCAACTTTGCGCTCAAAATTCTTGATATCCATGGACAAGCATAGCCACCGCCACTTCAGCTTCATCTCTTCCATCTCCAAGGGATCCACATGATCTAAATCCTCATAGGCCAGTTCCTGCTGAGGATCATAATCAGCAAAGAAAGATCCAAGCACATCTTCCATTATACCTCCAGATTGAGAACTTGATGGAGTGGTAGTGTAAGATGATGATGAGTAAGTTGGACTTGGACCATGACTCATCTTAGGAGTAGAAGCTCCAACGAATGCTGTGTGACTGGCAGTAGATGATGATCTATAAGGACTTCTTACATCATGTTCAAGAGCTTTAAGTTTGTTATACAGCTCATCAAAAGTAAGCATATCCAAACCACCTTTTGCTTTTAAAGCAATGCTCACTTGTAGCCAGGATTGAGGTAAAGACCTCAAGAACTTAGAATTACTGTCATCATTATCTGGCTTTGCCTGCACTGATTTAACTCGACTTAAAATCTTGTTAAACTTGTCATAGCCCTTATGAATTCCTTCCTCTTCAGTGATTTGAAAGTCTTGAAACTGTTGTCTAAGCATGGACTTTCTCATTCTCCTAGACTCCTCATTCCCACCGAACTTAGCCTTAATTGCTAACCATATGTCCTTAGCATCTTGCATGAATTGAAAATCACTCAAGTGATCCTCAGGAATAGCTTGAAGAAGAATGGTTTTAACCTTGGTTTCTCTCTGAACCGCCAGTAACTCTTCAGCAGTTTTGGGAGGAACATAAGTCATCGTTCCAGCAGCATCGACAATAGTTTTCTTCAAACTGTTTCCCTTCAATACTATCTCCCATAGATTCCAATCAATGTTGGAGATCCAGTTTTGCATCTTCATCGCCCAAAGATCATACTCTTCCCTTTTCAGGTAAGGAAACTTAGCATTGCTATTAGAGAGACTTAGTTGTTGCAGATGGGTGGAGTTTTGATTGTTGGTGAGTTCAACATCAACGTCTGAGGCAAGCATGATGAGTTTTTGTTTTGGTTGTATGGGTGTTTAGAAAAACCTGTCCTTAGTATCGTAGAGACTCTCACGAGGCTCTGATACCACTTGTTGAAAACTTGTAGACCTTGATAGATCTTGAGCTTCGTAGATCGTTAGTATCGCTTGTGTAATCACAAACAAACTAAAAGAAAATCTCTACAACTTGTATTCTGTAGCGGAATATAAACACAAGTATGAAACACAGATAACTAAGAACTTCTTTGATCCTCTATGGATCGTTATATTAATAACTTGTTTAAGCACACGTACATAATTCATTCTATTGTGTTCCTTTTATAGACAAGGAACCCTAAACAAAACCCTAAACCGTTTCCCAAGAAACGAATAAACATAAAACTAAATAAGATATACACAATCACTTCCTAATAAAGCTCATATATATCCAAACTAAATATACTAAACACGGAATAATAACTTCCGCAGAAACAAACTAATCTTCAGCAGAACTATGTCTTCAGCAGAATCCATACCCTTCGGCAGAATCCATTCAGCAGTAATTCGTACTTCACATAATTCCCAACAAAGTCCATCTTAGAGATGGTGATATCCACGGTGATAGAGGAGCAAGGTCCTACATGGATGACTCCAATCGTTGAGTTTATAAGCAAGGGCATACTGCCCCAGGAGCAGAAGGACGCCCTACGAATACGTCGCACATGAAAGAGGTTTGAACTTCGAGATGGCATATTATATCGACGTTCATTTCTACAACCATGGCTTCGATGTGTCGGACCCCTTCAAGCAGATTACGAACTCCGAGAGATCCACGCCGGTTCATGTAGTATGCACTCAGGACCACGGTTCGTTGTAGCACGCGCCTTACGGTCGGATACTCTCGGCCTACGATGCACCGTGACGCGCGGGATTTGATAAAAAAGTGTGGCGACTGCCAAGTCTATATACCCATCCCACGCCGACCACAACAGGAGCTAACACCTATTACATCGCCATGGCCATTCTATAAATGGGGTATCGACATTGCAGGTCCCTTCCCTGTTGCAGCAGGGGGACTAAAATTCCTTATTGTGGCTATAGACTATTTCACTAAGTGGATTGAGGCAAAGGCGGTCGCGACAATCACAAGCAATCAGGTAAAACGATTTGTTTGGGAGAATATCGTTTGCCGTTTCGGATTACCTGGGGAAATCATTTCGGACAATGGAAAACAATTATGTGACAACCCTTTCAAGGAATGGTGCGAGAAACTAAATATTGCACAAAGACTTGGCGTCGGTTAAACACCCACAAACCAATGGTTTGGTCGAGCGTGCAAATCGTAGTTTGGGTGAAGGAATTAAAGCAAGCTTAGACAAACACAAAGGGAGGTGGGTGGAGGAATTATCGCATGTTTTATGGGCGCACCGCACGACAATCAAAATTAGCACGGGATACACTCCCTTTTCTCTTGTCTATGGGAAGCCATTATACCGGCGAAATTGGGATGCCAACTATTCGTACTACGAAGTTAATGTCACAACCAATGGCGATGAACGGCGTATAGACTTGGACTGTTGGAAAAGGCGTGTGACGCGAGCTATATGTGAGGCGAAAGCTAAGTCAAAATGAAAGGATACTACGATGCTAAAGTTGAAGCACCTCATTCACCAGCGACTTTGTATATCGCGCCAATGATGTGAGTCATGCAGAAGATACAGGAAAACTTGGACCGAAGTGGGAAGGACCTTATGAGGTCATTGAAGCATTGGGAAAGGGCGCGTACAAACTGCGTGACATGGATGGTCGTGAGCAACAACGCACATGGAACATTTGCAATCTCAAACGATGTTATCTTTAGGAAAGGCTACTGACCCACACGGATACCCCACACTTTAGTAAAGTGCTCAATAAGTATCCGTGTATTTACATTCTGTTTTACTTAGGAAAATGTCTTTTTTCTTTTTACAAAACTTGCAAGTATTAATAAAACATCGCGGTTTCTAGCTAACTCCGCAAAACATTTCACTTTGTTATTTACATATTATTTATGTTTCAGCATTGTTATTATATTATCTTTTGCCTACATGGCGTGCATGCACTTACTAAAACCCACGATGGTAAAAGGATGAGTAAACCTACTAAATAACTCGTTGAGTAAGAGGGTTGCAAACCCATCAACATCGGATCATGCATCCTTGTTAAACACCTTATTCTCAAGACGTTGGAATATGTTCAATGTGCATCCCACGATGGATGCGCAACAATGCACAATGTGCGCGTTTAACAAACTAAGAATCAGGACTCTTGACTCCTTGATATGATATTTACAGTACGCTGCATATCACACCATACACGATTATGATACAAGTACTTAGAAATTATGTTTCAAATACATTAAATCATGATTTTCATACATGATTATGGACTTCATACACTATTCGCGTTTATATAACCGTTTGATTCTTAGACAATGTGGACGTTTTTATGCAAAGACATATAACTAAGTACAAACATTGTAATCGCAACCACATTCGATCAAACATATGGATCAACACACATTCAACAAAAAAGGGAAATTTCATTATGGACCACAAGTTCATACATAAGGATATATACACAGAAGCTATAGCCTATAAACTATTACAACGCCTAAGATGTGAGCTCTCAATACGGTACGCAACGTCCCCAGCCTCTTTAAGTCTCTTCAATAGATCAGAATCCTGGCGCGATACCGTTGCCACACTAACAGGTACCCCGTCGGATCTCGGAAGATGCGCTGCGCCAAGACCACAGAGAATGGCCTTTCCCTTCACGCCCTTCTTCTTGGCAAGCCTCATTGCATGGGCTTCTAAGGATTCTTTCAAAGGGATTTCCTTCTCAAGCGCAAAGGGGTTCAGGATATCGCGTGGGCGAGCAAAGATAGGCACTTGCAGCTGTGACTCGTCAGGCTTCAAAAAGTAGCCAGGCTGCGCCTCTACATCATCAGCACATTGGTGGGCCAAAGTTAACCCCTCCATAATCAAACCTATGGGATAATCCTGGTCGCGCTCCAACTGGGCAATATGAGGAAACTCCAACAACTTCATATTCTCCATCGCAGCGACCATATCATCATAGGCACGCTCATTATACCGGGCACTGCGGCATGCACTGTCAACAAAGCCGCTCATGAAGCTCTTCTATGGCCTCCGCCTTGCCACGCCAACGCGCAAGAACAACACCCGAAGGTGTCAGTCACCTCTAGAGATTCCAAAGTGTTGAGGATGTTAAGGCGCAAAACCATGGTGATGAGCCACCTGCTCAAATCGTGGAAACCGGTGAGGATATAGCTCTTCATCGTATTCGATGCTAAGCTTAGCTTCATCTCCTGCTTCTCGGTAAGCCTCCAGCGGTTGCACGAAACTCCTCCAATCGAGAGAAGTGCTCGTTCTTCCCATTCTCCAAATATTTAAGAGCCCAGAAGCAAGTAGCCTTGTAATCCTCTAATGCGGCACGCTCCTGACTCACTTGGGTAAGCAACGACATCTTTTCTCCAGCAAGTTTTTTGGCATAAGAGCTCGCCGCTTACCGAGCACCGGCCAGCGCCTCCAAGGCGGCGCAATTTATGATCCTTCGCACGCCTCGGCTACTCTCCCCATAATACATTGACTTTAGCTGCGCAACCGATGTAGCCTGGTGCGCAGCGGCCAATACAAGCTCCTCAACAAGATGGTCCATGGGCACATCCCCATATACCAATGGCTTGGCGCCTCGGTTCATTGGCTCAGAAAAGTCAGCGCGAACGGGACTCGCCTTGGGTGGCGACTCCCCAGAACGCTCAACAGTAACCCCAACGGTTTCAACACTGCACGCAAAAGAAAAGAATTAGTGATTATTTAGACAGGGAATGAGATAAGTGCTTCAGCAACAATACTTACCTGGGGGGAGCAGTCTCAGTTGCACGGGGGGGATACGTAGTCTGATGACGACCCCGCATCAAGAATGACATGACGTTTTCTCCTGGATGAGCCTGCGCCATCACCACCGCGCCTCTTGCGCTTTACTCCTTGGCCTGCCTCCTCTGGCTCTACCCTGAGGACCCCCACGCTTCCCGATACGTCTGTGCGTGAAAGCTTCACTTCAGGGGAGTGTACCCTAGGGCTGGGTACGCTGCGCAGAGGGGTCGCTGATGAGTGTCTAAATACTCATCATTTTTGTATAATCTAAACTGCAAAATCATCTGAAAACACTCAGAAACACATCAAAATGATCAAAATATCACAAATAAGTGTTTTATGTGTTTTAAATGCAAAAATACCAAAATCTGGTGAAAAACATATAAAATTTGCATAATTGGCAGTTTTAGTCCCCCAAGTTTCAAAAGTTGTCAAAAACAGTCCCTGGTAATTCAAAAACTTGTAAAATGTCATTTAAGGTCCATGGGATTCAAAAGTTGTCAAAATAAACCCTTTAAAGTTTAAAAATCACAAAATGACAACTTTAGTCCCTCAACTTTGGAAAAATGTCAAATATAGTCCTTGGTTAATTTAAAAAGTGAAAATTATCAAATTTTAACCTTGTACTATTCATAAATGACAAAAATGGTCCTTATGATAAACTTTGGAGAAATTACAAGTTTGATCCCTAAAGTTTCAAAATTGACAGTTTTGGTCCCTGGACTTATAAAAATGGAACTTTACACAAATTTGGTCCTTTGGTAATTGAAACTTGGCAAGTCTAACCCTTGTGTTAGCTTTGGAATATTTGCAGGTTTAGTCCTTAACTTTCAGAATATTACAATTTTGGTCCTTATGTGTTACTTGCTACAAAAAAACCAAACGAACCTATATATTACCCAAGTCCAAAACAAATCCCTGGCCCAATACCCCAAAGCCCAAACCAGTGTTTAAAATAGAAAACCGCCAATTACTGTTCATCATCCCCCCAAACCACTTAGTCACCATACCAGGGTGGTTTTCATGCCACCTCCCCCCTCCACTTGCTATACCAGCTCACACCCTACCCTCTTACACCATCTAAACATCAACCCACTCCATAATAAATGCATCCCCACCACTTTTTCACCCATCTCCCCTGTTTTCCTCTGCTTGACCCAAAAGCTTCTCCAAACTATCTCAATTGTCCCCTTGCCACCTCCACATAACTCCACAATTCCTTAATTGTTCTCAGACCACCTCAAATCCACGTGTACACTTTTGGCGCCAAAAGTGTTTTAAACGGTTGAGATCAATTGGACTAATTCAAAGGCTCAGATTGAATGAGAGGACTTTTGAGTGATCACCAAGGGTCTTTGAGACTATAAAAGAGGAAGAAAAGACAGAAGAAAAAAACCACCTTGGCCTTAAGCCATTGTCACTTAGAATAGCTTAATCATAGTGTAATCTTTATTGCTTTCCTTTTAATTACTGTCATTTAAAAGCTTTAATTAGTGTAATGAAACTCAAAATAGTGTAATGGAACTTTAATTTCAGTATTAATACAAGTTATCTTTATAATTCATGTTTTCATATTTTCCTTTATTTCAAGTTACTTACATTTCTGTTGGATTATTGTTGTTTGATGGACTCATATAGGTCACTTAAGCTCCTGACAAAGCTTAAATTAGCTTTTAGAAACCTTAAATCAGCTTAGTCTTTATAAAAGCAAAAATCACTAAAAATAGAGAAAGTACAATGGAAAATCAAAAATATGAGTTCTTGGGTGATACAGCTTGGAGCATGGTTCATAATGGATTGCCATGGTTTAGTTGCCTCATGGGAGGCTATAGGTATTGGTTTTGATAATTGGTTCCATGGTCTCAGTTCATATCACCATGTAAGCAATTTTTCTCAATTTTGCATTTCTTAGTTTTAGTCTTTATTCTGTGTTAATTCTCATGTTTATGTGTTTATTTATTGTTATGTAATGTAATTCTAGCTTAATATAGGTTGTTTAAGTTTTGGAATTGATTGTGCTTGAATATTGCATTTTTACTGTCAATATGTCCATTTTTAATAATCATAGGTATAAACTTTTGTGACTATTTGTTTATGCTAAAAAAGATCCATTTTGACACTTTGGATTCTCTGGATTGTAAAGATTGGGTTTACACAGTAATTTGCTTTGAAAAGTTCAATTTATGTTCATTTAAGGGTTGTTTGGTTTAGATGATTGATCTGAGTATGGTCTGTGTTATGCATTGCTCTGGTTAGATATATGCTTGATATAACCTATATAGCTCAGTGATGGTTTCAGCTAAGTGGTATAGCATGTGGAGAGTCAAATTGACACTTGATCCTCTCCACATGAGTACTATGAGGTTGTCTTGACTCACAAACCTACATATCTGTTTACATATTGTTCATACTTGTTTATTTCATGTTCTTGTATCATAATATAGCTTATTCAGTCATTAAATTCAGATCAAAGTTGTTGATCAAAGTCAACTTTGATCATAAACTTAAAAAGTCAAAATTTTCATATAGTCGTTTTTGAATAAAATATATAATTTTGTGTAGGATTCAGTATTAAGTTTTAGCTTTAATCCTTTTGGGATGTTAAAATTCAGCTGCTTAACTTAATTAATAAAATATTAGTTTAACTCTTCTCAGCTTTTTAAGTGCTTATTTTCTAGCTTATTTTCAGTCTTTCTCTGTAAACATGCCCCGTGTGTCTAGTTGTCTAGTTCATGAGCTTGCGAGCTTGTGGATTTGACCCTAGCTTGTGCATTCTACTGATTTGTGTACCCCTTCTAGCCTTTTGTTCATATTCATGCTTGTTTTTACATTTTCAGCTTATTTACATAGCTTTATCATTCCAACCTTTTTGTTCCATCTTACTCCTTCCACTGAAGCAAACAGTGGAGGTGGAGTTGTTTTCCCAGCTCATGGAAAGTTCCCCACTAAGCTTGAGCTTGTGATTTTTAGTTTCTTGTGAAGCTATCGGTCATACTCAATGTCTCAGTGTTGGTTGAGCTCTCATGAGCTTATTAGATGAGTTGTGTGAGATTGTTGTTTGCCCATTTACAACATACCTGAGCAATCAGGGTATTACACCATTTCCACAAGCTCACACCTAGCTCATTAGTGATCACAAGCCTGTGTGGCTTGGCTTTTTAGGAAGCCTAGCAACCCAAACTTTATGGTTTTGCACTTTAATCTCACCTTGTAGCTTATTTACACAGTCAAGTAGCTTTAACTATCACCACCATGAAAAGCATTCTGAGTCCTCGTTATGTTTTACCCATAATCACCAAACTTCATAAGCTCACAAAAAAGCTTATCAGTTGGACTTAGCTTGTGTGAATTGGTTCCTTTTGGAGCTTATCCACCAGTAAACAAAGTCCAGTGCTTAATTTCTAGCTTGTAGCTCATTTACTAGGGCTGCAACATGCTTTTTGTTTGTCCCATTTTTCTAAGTGTCCTGGGTAGCCATCTTACTCAGTGAAATGGTGCCATTTTCATAAGCTTCTCACAAGCTCATCTGTGAACCTCACAGAGTGAACTTGGGCTTTTTGGAAAGCTTACCAAGCCATCTTGCAACTCCAACTTTCATTTTGCCATTTTGAGCTTAACCCGTCAGCTTAAATGGTCATTCAAAAAGTTGGGCCTTGGTTTGACTGTTTGGATCTGACCACTGGAAGTGCTTATCTGCTTATTTCAAGCTTATTTTCCAATTCCAGTGCACAAGCTTGTATATTCTAGTCCATTATACTTGTACATAAATGCCTTTTCCTTTTATTTCCACTTTATAGCTTTTTCAAGCTTGTTTCAAACTTATGACCCAACTGTAAGCCAAAAGCTCAATGAAGTGGTCATAGTGCGTAAACAGACTTATTTCTTTAGTTTGTAAAATTCCATTTTCTTCAAATATGTATAATACTTATATATACTCAGTTTCATAGAGAAAAAACCAAAAAGACCCTTTAACCATAAGTGCTAGCTTCTATTTAGGAGTTTGAGCTTAAAAAGCCAACTGTCATGGAAATAAGCTCCCACAGAGCTTATTTCCAAGTTTTGGAAAAGTTGCTTTTGTTAAAGTTACATATTTAACTTAATATACAGTTTTGCAAAAGAAAATCAAAAAATAAAATGTTTGGCAAAAAGGGGTAGGCAGGCTCGAACCGAGACCTCCCCCTTATGAGAGTGTTTAGTGTGTACCGGATGCCATGCCCTTGGGACTTTTTTTGTCATTTCTCTACACAATAAATCTCTTATATACGTTTTGCCAGATTTAGCTTATACTCCTTATTTAGCTTATTTCTAGCTTATTCGAGCTAGCTTTTTCAGTTTTTGTATTTTTTATAAAATTGTATTAGTATTAAGTATTTTATAAAAAAGTTTCAGATTTTTCTCATTTGTTTTAGTATTTTTAAACATTTAATTAGTGTTTTTAGTAATTAATTCATAATAAAAAATATAAAAGTCAAAAAAATATAATTCTTTTTTCAAAAAAATTCTTTTGTCATTTAGTACGTAAGAAAATTGATTTTACACTCGTAGGACTTTTATTTCATAAATTTTACGTTTTTGCTTGCGCTCCAGCGTAATTTTTATTAATAACGCTCGTTTTAATTTTAAATCTAGTTTTTAGATAATTTGAGTTTACGTTTTAGTTAAAATAGTTTATTTAAGTTATTTTATTTTATAAAATCACAAAAACATCATTGTACAAATAGTGATAGCGTTTATTTAATAGATTTTAATATTTTAATTCTATTTAATTTGCATTTAAGTCGCTAAGACATGCAAATCCCTATTATAGTTATAATCGTTTTGTTTTTATACGTTTACGTTTTAGTTAAACGTACGTTTGTATATCTTTTAGATTTTTAGGTTTCTGATTGTACGTTTTTATTGACGTAGCTGTGACAGAGCTATTACTATTCACATTCCTAGTGTTAGTTAATCAGATTCCTGTTTTCCTATACTAATATTATTTTCAAAAATTCACAAGTCATTGTATTTAGGATATCACGCCTCACCAGGACATAAACGATCTAAGGATATTTTTAATCCTTGGTAAACTTGCATTCTCTCCCGGGCTGTCGCCCTTTTATCATCTGTTACGGTTGACCGTTCACAAGCGGTTGATAAGTGTGACGGAGAAATAAAAGAAGGTAGTTCGGGAGGAATCAGTCGCCTCCAGCACAACGGGGGAACCACCCCCCGATTCCTCCAGGTTCATCTCCATGGTGCGCCCCGCGGTAGCATCCAAAATGGGGACTTCCTCTTCTCTCAGAGGGCGCACTCCCACGGTGACTTGGCAGGGTTTCGCCAAACGAACAACGCTGAACAAGTCCATCTCTACGCAGCAAGAAACAAATAACAAAAAGAGTTATATAAAATACAAAGGCGAAAAGAAATGCTCACACTAATAAAGCAAAGGAGAAGGAAGGACGAGCACCCACCCTGGTCATTCGCGTCTAGGAAGGTTGGCACCTCGTCAGGACTATCAAAATAATTGCGACTGATGCCCATGTGCACCAAAAATTCCTCTGGATAGGAATTGATGGGAATACGATTGGCGTTTATCATTTCCGCATCATCCGCGCTGTACGTTCCAGGGAGTGGGCGCTCATCCTTCTAGCGAACTCGGGTATAGAAGCGGCCCCAAGGGAACAACGCTTCATCAACCCAGAAAAATTTCTCTCTCCAGTTCCTAAGCACGTCTAATTTCTCAGTATAACACTGCAACCGTCCTGCGCGCTTAGCAAAAGAAACTCACCCATTTGACCACGACATATGGTAAAACGCGCGAAAGAGATAGATGGTGGGGTTAATCGCCAACAAACGGCAATTCACTTCAAAGTTTGTTATTTTTGCTGCGCCTATACAGTGCAGTTGGGATATGTGTAGGCGATAGTAATTTAGTACGTCGCACAAGAATAAGGAGATAGGCACACGTTGATTTGCAAATTCGAAAAAACGTATGTATACCCCCACTTTCCCTTCAAGGAAATCCGCTATCGACGCGTGCGCAGCCGGAACTACCGGATGCAGCGCGAGCGGGATATAATACTCTGAAGTGAACTCACGAAGTTCGTCCTCAGTTATATCGGATGAGAAGTCAGTTAATCCAAGAACCATGAAGTTCGTCCGAAGTGAACTCACGAAGTTCGTCCTCTGTTACCTTTAAAAGTTTGTGGGTTTCTTGGTTGATATCTCGAGCTTTTTTAACAATGGTGGAAATGTTTTTTTTTTACTGTGATAACCACAGTGAAAGGGAGGCGGTAGTTTATATAGGGTTCCACATCCATGCGATGATCGACATGTGGACCCCACTAACTCTAAACGTGTGGATAGGAGATGCTGACGTGACACACCCTCCACCCACTTTTTCACGTTTTACGAAGGATGTATTTGACCTAATTAGACTAGATCCACTGTATCTTCTCTCTTCCCCGCTACACCTCGAGGAATATATTTGCCACCGTTATTAGTCTAGGATCCGCGGGTTCCACCCTGCGCATACTAGACTGGGGGGACATGATGACGTATAGTCCGCATTCGGGTCATGAACCCGACCAATGGACGCTACTAACACTCGAGCCTAGTACGAGTGGGCTAACACGGTAACGGTTTGGGCTCACGAAGGCCCAAACCCGAAGTTATTTATGGTCTTGATATCGGATATCTCTTATTTATGGGATATGTATCATCCAACCTGTGGAAAACTAGAAGGGGGGGTTGAATAGTTTTACCAATTAAAACTTCTTTTTAATCTATTTAGATAGACTTATGTCAATCTATTTGGATGTGTGTGTTGGATGTTGATAAACAAGCATGTAGAGGTAAGTAATGAAAAGATAAGAGTAAGAAGCACAAAACCACAACGCAAGTATTTATAGTGGTTCGGCTACAAGGTCACCTTCCTTGCCCTACTCCACTCCCCGAGTCACCTACTCGAGAGTTCGTAATCACTACACCAATCTCCTTATGGCGGAGAAGCCTTCACAACGTCGCCTACTCTTTTTTCGGTACTAGGCTAACCACCGGGTTCTTTCACTCCAAGGTGAACCACACC
Source organism: Chrysanthemum makinoi (assembly GCA_910596185.1). Classification (NCBI taxonomy): domain Eukaryota; kingdom Viridiplantae; phylum Streptophyta; class Magnoliopsida; order Asterales; family Asteraceae; genus Chrysanthemum; species Chrysanthemum makinoi. The sequence goes on along the minus strand of OU343225.1, from coordinate 139,843,645 downwards.
TACACAACGTCGCTTACCCTTTATAAGGTACTAGGCTAAGTACCTAGTTCTTTCACACCTTAGGTGAACTACACCTTCACAACGTCGCCTACCCTTTATTAGGTACTAGGCTAAGCACCTAGTTCCATTGCAATGGAGGAACTACTACCACACTACACCAACGACTAATCCCAAATGAGATCTACTCCTTTACAACATCATCAAGGATATCAATATCCTTGGATCTAATACTAGTCTATCTTGTACATCGAAACACACCATATCGAATGTACATCTAAGGCACCTTTCACTAATGCCTTTGACTAGATCTACAAGACACCTTTCACTAATGCCTTTGCCAAAATTGAAAGATTTCTAAGACTAGATGTGAGGGATCTAGTAGAAAATGAGGTGTGAGTTTAAGAGCGGAAGAGTAATGGATTAAAACGAAACGGTAGATCTACAAGCGTTTTTAGAGTGTGACCTCGGTGAGTTATGTATGAATGGGAAAGATTAACCTATCTTGATAAAGACTTAATTTGCCTTAAGACACTATGTTTAGCTTAGTGTGAGGTGTTCTAAGAATGTGTTTGAAATACAATGCTTGTAATTGCATTTTCTGTTCGACGGATCCCACGATTCCCTAAGAGTAGGGATCCGTCTAGTGTAATCTTTGGGATCCGCCCATCTGCTCAGCAGGACCTTTACTAAAGGTGTCACACCCCCAATTTACCTGTTTTGCAGCGGAATGGAATTCCTGGGGGCATTGACTGTCATAGCACCACATCACAGTTATATTGAACGACCTAGAGTGTCGTTTTAAAAACACATCGTTGGATATTTCATAAAAACATAATCAGAGTACAACATGGTCCCAAAAGGTTTACAAAGTTTGCGGAAATACAAATATGTTACAAATCCAAACGATGTTTTGAAATAAAATGCCATAATGTACATAATGTAAGTCGACGCCACGACTCAAAATGTAGGTCCCTAAACCATGTCATGATGATAATGCCTCAGTTACCAGAAAATACATTGCTAAAAACGGTCAACAATAATGTTGGTGAGAAATCATAGGTTTATGTAAATGTTTTATACGACTACACAAGTATCTAGCATGCATGACAATCGATCACGTAAAAATAATGTTACAATTGCTCTAAGCCCATGACCCAAAACTAGACTGATCAATTATGTATGCCCCACGAGTGTTTGCCGACAACTCTGTAATGATATCAAATGAAATGCATCCGATTTCCTGGTTGGGATTCACCAACCCGGATGGAGGCGTCACCCTCGATAGATCTATCCACTCATCCTCGCTTCAATGATTAACGGTTCATGTTGTGAAATGGGGACTTTCACTATTGGCAAATGAGGTAACTTAAGCAATGTAATGAATTTAACATACTTGGTATCGTACAAAGAAAATTTAGTGCAATGTATTCTCCCCCGTGGGTTTGAAAATAATCAAAAGCATGTAAAACGGGGCTATGAAAACTCACTTGGATAAACTGGAATAATGGCAAATGTGAGTACACCGAGGTTTAAAATGATGCGTCAACAGGGACCTATTATCAATGATATGATATGTCATGAGTTGCAATGTAATGTTATGCATGCACTTGATATGTTATTTATACCATTTACGAGTTTTGAAAATATTACTCGACGTCGAAAAATACTCTTTTGACGTCTTGACCAAACAAAAATCACTTTACATGTTTTTACGTCAAAATGTCATCCTACAATGGTTTTATAATGATTTTTAGAGAAATTACCACTTTTTGTCGCAAAACAATGTCGTTGGAAAAATCATGAAATTACCAAAAATGGCTTCGGAAAAACAATCGTAAAATGGTGTACGTCGACCGTTAGAGAACGAACTCGACGGTTTTGGAAAGTTTGTATCCATATCTAAAAGTTTCAGTTCAAGAGTTTTCGTTCAAAAGGTCTCGGACACAAAGATAATAAGGGTTAAAGATGGTGGTTTTTGGCCAATAGTGTGCAGAAAATTAGTTACGGCAAGTTTATGAAAAAGTGCATATCTTTGTCGTTTCAAATCCGTTTTCTACGTTTAATATGTCCTTAGCTTCGTATTGAAGTAAACTAATATATTTTTGACAAGTCGAAATAATTTGTGAAGCTTAAGGCTCGTTTTTGACCCGAACAAACTAAAAACATGTTGCTGAAATTTTCAGAAATAATATTTTTCGTCGTCAAACTTGTAAAATCCATAACTTCTTCGTTATAAGTCCGTTTTTATCCGTTCAAGCGGCCACGGATTCGTTTTAAAGTATATTTTCTAAAAATCAAGGCCAAAATGTCGTGCCTACTGTCGGATTTTCCAGAAAAGCAAAACAAGGACAGAACACAAAATATACTTATCGAAAATAGTTTTACTCGGACAAAACCTATTCTAATCCCTTCAAATCAACTCCAAAACTAATCTAATCCTACCATACACCTTCTTAGGGTGTCATGGGTTCCTAATCAACTTCAAGACCAAAGAATACCATGGGAGTAATTATAGGATGACCTTAGGTATATATATATAACTTAAAAATCATGACATAAATGGTATAAATCACAATACTTGCATAAAAGCTCCAAAAATGATAAGAAACATATGAAATGAAAGAGGAAACATAAAAATGATGAAAACATGCTTACAAGAGAAATGAAGAGGTGATAAGAACCAAGGATTACCTAAATACTCTAGATTTTTATTTCAAAATCTTAGAAAGAGTATCAACTAGATTGTTAAACACACTAGGACTTGAAGAAAATTTTGATCCCTTGTTTGCTTTGTTGCTTGGCCGGTTATGGAGTCCCAAGGAAGAAGAGAGGATTTTTTTTTTTGTATAACACTTTGATAAAATGATAAGTATGTGAAAATAATGAGGTTAAAAGACTTCTTGTAGATGCATTATTACAAAAAAAAACATACACCATACTAACATTTATGAGACTCCCTCCCCTTGGCCGGTTTTTGGGGGAGGGTTGTCTCTCAATTTATTTTTTTTTTTTTTTTTGTAAATCATGTTACTTGTATTATTTGTAATAATTTGTAGAAAAAGTAAGTAAATTGTAAAAATGTACAAGTATAAGCAAATGGGAATTTTTGGTGCAAGTAACTTTTTATTAAGTCAAAATAGAGTGTATTGAGATGATAAAAATTGTAAAAATACTTTCCTTGTGAAATTTGAGTGATATATAAATTATCGAGTAGTTTTTAAGAAAAACGACGAAATAATTAAATTTTAACGATTAATATACCAAATAAATTTGAAACTTTAGGAAAACTAAAAATATAGTTTTTACAAACTAAATGAGAGTTTAAAAATACCTCGGGATCATTTTTGAAAGTAACGGTTTAAAGGTACAAAATAAAAACTCACGCGATAAAAATTATTAAACATAAAAATCACGCGTAAAATAGGAAATGAAATGTCGTGAATGAATGAATGATATGCACATGATGTCAATGAAGTGTAGACTAATCATAGTCCATATGAAATGTACGTGATGTCATGATCATGAATTCGCCGCTAAACCTCCAAGGTTACGCGAATTTGAAACAAGTAAACCAAGTTTACTAAAAATGTGGAAATAATGAAACATGAATCGTGTCGAGAAATGACCTGAAAGTACGGATTGTCACATTCGCCCATCCAAAAAGGGAATTCAGTCCCTGAATTCAATCGTTGTTAGATGAAACGGTGTCGGCGAAAAGATGAGGATACTTGCGTCGCATCTGGTCTTCCCGTTCCCAAGTAAACTCAGGACCTCGTCGAGAATTCCAACGAACTTTCACAATAGGAATACGACTCTGTTTCAACTGCTTGACCTCGCGGTCCATGATTTCTACAGGTTCTTCCACAAAATGGAGTTTGTCATCAAGCTGAATTTCGTCCAATGGAATAACGAGCGATTCGTCCGAAAGACACTTCTTCAAGTTTGAAACGTGAAACGTGTTGTGCACATGGCTAAGTTCTGGCGGAAGATCAAGTCGGTAAGCTACAGGACCAACTCTGCTCAAAATCTTGAATGGTCCAATGTATCTCGGGTTTAACTTCCCGCGCTTTCCAAATCGTACCACGCCTTTCCAAGGCGATACTTTCAACATGACTTTGTCTCCCACTTGAAATTCCAAATCCTTGCGTCTAACATCCGCATAACTTTTCTGTCGACTCCTTGCAGTTCTGAGTCTATCACGAATTTGAACAATCTTTTCCGTGGTTTCCCGTACCATTTCTGGACCAGTAAGTTGTGCGTCTCCTACCTCGGCCCAACAAACAGGTGATCGGCACTTACGACCATAGAGTGCCTCAAATGGTGCCATCTTGATACTGGTGTGATAACTATTGTTGTACGAGAATTCAATCAATGGCAAATGGTTAGCCCAACCATTTCCAAAATCAATGATACATGCCCTCAGCATGTCTTCTAGCGTTTGAATGGTCCTTTCACTTTGACCGTCGGTTTGTGGGTGATATGCTGTGCTCATCTCTAATCTGGTTCCGAATGAATCTTGCAATGAATTCCAAAAGTTTGAAGTGAATCGACTATCTCTGTCGGAAATGATAGAAATTGGTGCTCCGTGCCTCGAGACTATTTCCTTGACATAAAGTCTAGTGAGTTGCTCCATGGAATATGTCTCTCTAATCGGTATGAAATGGGCTGACTTGGTAAGGCGATCAACAATTACCCAAATAGCGTCGTAACCTCCCGATGTCTTAGGAAGTTTCGTAACAAAGTCCATTGTAATGCGTTCCCATTTCCATTGAGGAATTTCCGGTTGTTGGAGTAAACCTGAAGGCTTCTGATATTCGACTTTTACCTTAGAGCAGGTAAGACATTTGCTAACGTACGTGGCAATCTCCGCTTTCATGTTCGGCCACCAATAAAGCTTCTTAAGATCTTGATACATCTTATCCGATCCTGGATGAATAGAATACTTTGACTTATGCGACTCATGCATAATCAATTCTCGTATTCCGCCATACAATGGAACCCACATTCTATCCTTGAAACATAGTACTCCATCTGCTCTCTTCACAAAACCATTTGCGCTTTCGGGCATACCATAAAGCTTTTCACTTGGTCGATTTTCCTCCTTAAGTGCCTCGACTTGTGCTTCGTGGATTTTCGATGGTAAAGGAGAAATAATCGTCATTCCCAATGAACGAACTCTTAAAGGTTTAGGCCTCTCTTTCCGACTAAGAGCATCAGCCACAACATTGGCTTTTCCCGGGTGATACTTGATTTCACAATCATAGTCGCTGAGTAATTCCAACCAACGACGTTGCCTCATATTAAGCTCCTTCTGATCAAGAATATATTGCAAACTCTTGTGGTCGGTAAACACTGTGCACTTTGTACCATAGAGGTAGTGTCTCCAAATCTTGAGCGCAAAAACTACGGCTCCTAACTCGAGATCATGAGTTGTGTAGTTCTTTTCATGAGTCTTAAGTTGTCGAGAAGCATACGCAATCACCTTCTCATTTTGCATTAAAACAGCCCCAAGTCCTTTATGCGAAGCGTCGCAATATACAACAAAGTTCTCAATGCCTTCGGGTAGTGCCAAAATCGGCGCACTGCAAAGCTTTTGCTTCAACAACTGAAAAGCAACTTCTTGTTTCTTTCCCCATTCGTACTTCTTGTTTTTCTGTGTCAACTTGGTCAAAGGTCTCGCTATCTTTGAAAAACCTTCGATGAACCTTCGGTAATACCCTGCTAGTCCTAGAAATTGTCGAATTTCCGTAGGATTCGTTGGAGTAGCCCAATCTTTTACGGCTTCAATCTTTGCGGGATCAACTTGTAGTCCATGACTATCAATGACGTGACCAAGAAATTGCACTTTGTAGTTCCAAAAATCACACTTCGAAAACTTGGCATACAACTTCTCATTCTTGAGTAGCCTTAAAATCATCCTTAAATGCTCTTCGTGCTCTTCTTTGCTCTTGGAGTAGATCAAGATGTCGTCAATGAACACTATAACAAACTTGTCCAAATACGGCTTACAAACTCTATTCATGAGATCCATGAATACCGCCGGTGCATTAGTCAATCCAAACGGCATCACTTGAAACTCGTAATGACCGTAACGTGTTCTAAACGCTGTTTTCGGAATATCCTCTTCCCGAACTCGAAGCTGATGATAACCCGATCGAAGATCAATCTTGGAGTAAATACTTGAACCTTGCAATTGATCGAACAAGTCATCAATTCTGGGGAGTGGGTAACGATTCTTCACCGTTAACTTGTTCAATTCTCGATAATCTATGCACATTCGGAAGGATCCATCCTTCTTCTTCACAAACAAGACCGGTGCTCCCCAAGGCGAGGAACTCGGCCTAATGAATCCTTTGTCTAGAAGCTCTTGTAATTGATTAGACAACTCTTGCATTTCGGATGGTGCTAGACGATACGGTGCTCGCGCAATCGGTGCAGCTCCGGGCACTAAGTCAATATGAAACTCTACTTGACGTGCCGGTGGAAGTCCCGGTAAATCCTCGGGAAATACTTCAGAAAATTCACGAACAATAGGAACATCTTCAAGTCGCTTCTCCTCCGACTTTTTCTCGGTTACATGAGCTAAGAAAGCAAGACAACCTTTCTTAATGTACTTCTCCGTTTTGATACTTGATATGATACTAATTCGAGTTCCACTTCGTTCCCCACGAATAATCAAAGTTTCGCCATTGTAGGGAAGATGAACCACTTTCTCATCACAAATGATCTTCGCACGATGCTTAGATAACCAGTCCATGCCGATGACGACGTCAAAACTACCAAGCTCTACGGGCATGAGGTCTATGTTGAAGGGATGATTAAGAAAATTGAATGTGCAACCGCGGACAATGGTGTTGGTGTTAACTACGCTACCATTAGCTAATTCGACAATGTATGATGTATCTAAGGTGGTTGGCTTAATGTTGAGCAAAGGTGCAAATGCAGTGGACACAAAACTTTTATCGGCACCCGAATCAAATAAAACTGAAGCATAACGATTATTGAGAAGGAACGTACCCGTTATGACATTCGGGTCCTCCCTATCTTCTCCGCCTCCAATGACGTAAACCCTTCCTCGTGCCAAACCTTCTTGATTCGGATTTGCTTGATTCTTTCCTTTCTTACAATCCCGCTTGTAGTGTCCAGTTTCCCCGCAACCAAAACAAGTAACTTGTGGTGCCTTGCAATCCCTAGTACGGTGACCAACTTTCTTGCAATTTTCACACGGATCAGGACATCGACCCGGATTGTGGTGACTCAAACATCGGTTACATTTCGGCAAAACTCCCGTATATCCTTTTCCTTCTTTCGGTCCCGCAACATAAGCCTTAGCAACCTCTTGCCTTTTGGGCGGTTGTTGAGTAGCATTCCTACCCCTAGTGTTGTCCCACTTGCGCTTGTTATTGTTGTTGTAGTTGCCTCGGTTATTGTTGAAACGGTTGTTGGGGTTGTTGTTGCTTCGGTTGGTAGTGGTGTACTTACCTCGCTTCACCACTTGTGCCATCAACTTCTGAGTCACTCGAATAGCTTCCTCAATTGTTTGTGGATCAAACGAAGTCACATCTCCTTGAATCACTTCGGGAAGTCCTCCAATAAAAGCCTCTAGCAACTTTTCATTATCCGATACCATTGACGGGCATAACGCGGCTAATTCCTGGAATCTCCGAATGTAAGTGTCGATATCATACCCAATGGTTACCAATTCATAGAACTCCGTCTCCAACTTTTTGATTTCCGTTCGAGGACAAAACTTCTTAGTCACCAAGCCCTTGAATTCCTCCCAAGTAAGCTTAAAAGCATTCTCCATTCCAATCGGTTGAGCGTATGAATTCCACCATGACAACGCTCCATCGAGTAAAGTGCTCGTAGCAAACTTGACCTTACTATCATCCGGACAGTTACAAAGCAAAAACACCGATTCCAACTTTTCAAACCATCGAACCATGGCTGTGGCACCCTCAGTACCTCGGAACTTAGTGGGTTCACCACTCTTGAAATCCTTGTACGAACATTTCTTAACCCCAGATCCTCCGGCATTACCAGTAGCAGTAGCTAGCCTAGCGGCTTCAGCAGCAGCCACTGTTTCCCTTTCGACTCTTAGAGCATTAGCAATGCTATCATTCACCAACTTTTGAATTTCTGCTTGGGTCATTTCCGGTGTAACTTTCTTAGGCGCCATAATTCTTCAAAATCACAAGATGAAACAATCATGAGAACTCGTAAGTAGAAACAACCATCATACAAATATATCCACAACCACATCATGCATAAAGATAAATGGAATCACAACGGAACAATAACGAAATATCACAAATATAATCACAACACACGTGGATAATATACATGAAAATTTCGGCCTACATGGACCGATATCATAGATAATAATAACCATTCCTACATAGTAGAGTCAATACTTGATACATTTGTTTGTACAACAACCAAAATACAACAAGTTCTTTAAACTACGTCACACACCTTGTGACTAGGATAATAATGGTCAAAACTATACAATGACAAAAGTCTACATAAGGCACCTCATGGTGCTCCGCCAGCCCTGTCCTGAAGATCGCGAACCTGAGTAACCAAACTATCCACCAAACTCCTCAACTCATCAACCTGAACCTGCAAAGAAGCAATACTCTCCCTGTCCTCTATCTGTCTATGCTGAATACTCTGATGAGATAAGTCAATACAAACCCTGCCTAATATCAAACCCTCGACCTCCTCAGCGATGGGCTCAATCCTATCTACTGACAACTCCTCCAACTGTCGTGTCAACCTATCAATCTGGATCTGCTGAGTATCAATACGGGCTCCTAATGCCTCGGTAGAAGGCTGTCGAACAGCTGCTGCCCTAGAACTCTCACCTAACTCAAATCTAACGGGTGGCTCGGGCTCAGTAGATGGTGGTGTAGGGATATCAAAACGAGCACGCTTTTTGGGCGGCAAGTCTGTCGTAGGTAAAGGATCTCTAATAAAAGGTGATGAAGATGGTGATGATGGTGCTAGTAGTGGTGCTGGTGGATCGTGAGCTGGGCTAACGTGAGGAGTGGGTGCAACCTCGCCCTCCTCGAAGGGTTCGGTCTCAGTGTCGATCATGATAGGTGGAAAGACTGGAGTAGATCCAATGGAAGATACGATCTCAGTGGAATGTGATGAAACATCATCCATGATGGGGTTAGCTGGAACATCATCCGAGCTAGAGTCCGATGATATGGTGATGGGATGTGAATCTGAAGACATGTCTGTGACAACCGATATGAAATAAAAGTAAATAATCTCGAATAAAGTGTAAGTGAATCCGCATGAAAAATGAATATGTACTATGATGAAATGATGAGATGCTATGATAATGTAGCTATAGTCTAGGGTCAATGATGCAACCTAGTTCTCTATAACTGTAGCTCTGGTACCAATCTGTCACACCCCCAATTTACCTGTTTTGCAGCGGAATGGAATTCCTGGGGGCATTGACTGTCATAGCACCACATCACAGTTATATTGAACGACCTAGAGTGTCGTTTTAAAAACACATCGTTGGATATTTCATAAAAACATAATCAGAGTACAACATGGTCCCAAAAGGTTTACAAAGTTTGCGGAAATACAAATATGTTACAAATCCAAACGATGTTTTGAAATAAAATGCCATAATGTACATAATGTAAGTCGACGCCGCGACTCAAAATGTAGGTCCCTAAACCATGTCATGATGATAATGCCTCAGTTACCTGAAAATACATTGCTAAAAACGGTCAACAATAATGTTGGTGAGAAATCATAGGTTTATGTAAATGTTTTATACGACTACACAAGTATCTAGCATGCATGACAATCCAGTCACGTAAAAATAATGTTACAATTGCTCTAAGCCCATGACCCCGAAACTAGACTGATCAATTATGTATGCCCCCACAGAGTGTTTGCCAGACAACTCTGTAATGATATCAAATGAAATGCATCCGTTTTCCTGGTTGGGATTCACCAACCCGGATGGAGGCGTCACCCTCGATAGATCTATCCACTCATCCTCGCTTCAATGATTAACGGTTCATGTTCAGGAAATGGGGACTTTCAATATTGGCAAATGAGGTAACTTAAGCAATGTAATGAATTTAACATACTTGGTATCGTACAAAGAAAAATATAGTGCAATGTATTCTCCCCCGTGGGTTTGAAAATAATCAAAAGCATGTAAAAACGGGGCTATGAAAACTCACTTGGATAAACTGGAATAATGGCAAATGTGAGTACACTGAGGTTTAAAGTGATGCGTCAACAGGGACCTATTATCAATGATATGATATGTCATGAGTTGCAATGTAATGTTATGCATGCACTTGATATGTTATTTATACCATTTACGAGTTTTGAAAATATTACTCGACGTCGAAAAATACTCTTTTGACGTCTTGACCAAACAAAAATCACTTTACATGTTTTTACGTCAAAATGTCATCCTACAATGGTTTTATAATGATTTTTGGTGAAATTACCACTTTTTGTCGCAAAACAATGTCGTTGGAAAAATCATGAAATTACCAAAAATGGCTCCGGAAAAACAGTCGTAAAATGGTGTACGTCGATCGTTAGAGAACGAACTCGACTGTTTTGGAAAGTTTGTATCCATATCTAAAAGTTTCAGTTCAGGAGTTTTCGTTCAAAAGGTCTCGGACACAAAGATAATAAGGGTTAAAGATGGTGGTTTTTGGCCAATAGTGTGCAGAAAATTAGTTACGGCAAGTTTATGAAAAAGTGCATATCTTTGTCGTTTCAAATCCGTTTTCTACGTTTAATATGTCCTTAGCTTCGTATTGAAGTAAACTAATATATTTTTGACAAGTCGAAATAATTTGTGAAGCTTAAGGCTCGTTTTTGACCCGAACAAACTAAAAACATGTTGCTGAAATTTTCAGAAATAATATTTTTCGTCGTCAAACTTGTAAAATCCATAACTTCTTCGTTATAAGTCCGTTTTTATCCGTTCAAGCGGCCACGGATTCGTTTTAAAGTATATTTTCTAAAAATCAAGGCCAAAATGTCGTGCCTACTGTCGGATTTTCCAGAAAAGCAAAACAAGGACAGAACACAAAATATACTTATCGAAAATAGTTTTACTCGGACAAAACCTATTCTAATCCCTTCAAATCAACTCCAAAACTAATCTAATCCTACCATACACCTTCTTAGGGTGTCATGGGTTCCTAATCACCATCAAGACCAAAGAATACCATGGGAGTAATTATAGGATGACCTTAGGTATATATATATAACTTAAAAATCATGACATAAATGGTATAAATCACAATACTTGCATAAAAGCTCCAAAAATGATAAGAAACATATGAAATGAAAGAGGAAACATAAAAATGATGAAAACATGCTTACAAGAGAAATGAAGAGGTGATAAGAACCAAGGATTACCTAAATACTCTAGATTTTTATTTCAAAATCTTAGAAAGAGTATCAACTAGATTGTTAAACACACTAGGACTTGAAGAAAATTTTGATCCCTTGTTTGCTTTGTTGCTTGGCCGGTTATGGAGTCCCAAGGAAGAAGAGAGGATTTTTTTTTTTTGTATAACACTTTGATAAAATGATAAGTATGTGAAAATAATGAGGTTAAAAGACTTCTTGTAGATGCATTATTACAAAAAAACATACACCATACTAACATTTATGAGACTCCCTCCCCTTGGCCGGTTTTTGGGGGAGGGTTGTCTCTCAATTTATTTTATTTTTTTTGTAAATCATGTTACTTGTATTATTTGTAATAATTTGTAGAAAAAGTAAGTAAATTGTAAAAATGTACAAGTATAAGCAAATGGGAATTTTTGGTGCAAGTAACTTTTTATTAAGTCAAAATAGAGTGTATTGAGATGATAAAAATTGTAAAAATACTTTCCTTGTGAAATTTGAGTGATATATAAATTATCGAGTAGTTTTTAGAAAAACGACGAAATAATTAAATTTTAACGATTAATATACCAAATAAATTTGAAACTTTAGGAAAACTAAAAATATAGTTTTTACAAACTAAATGAGAGTTTAAAAATACCTCGGGATCATTTTTGAAAGTAACGGTTTAAAGGTACAAAATAAAAACTCACGCGATAAAAATTATTAAACATAAAAATCACGCGTAAAATAGGAAATGAAATGTCGTGAATGAATGAATGATATGCACATGATGTCAATGAAGTGTAGACTAATCATAGTCCATATGAAATGTACGTGATGTCATGATCATGAATTCGCCGCTAAACCTCCAAGGTTACGCGAATTTGAAACAAGTAAACCAAGTTTACTAAAAATGTGGAAATAATGAAACATGAATCGTGTCGAGAAATGACCTGAAAGTACGGATTGTCACAAAAGGTATGCAATGATCTTGACAATGCATTATATCTCAAGGATAGTCTAAAGAAAGTTCTAATACTACGGTATCAAATGTTTTATTTCATGAAGGAAATTGGATTACATTGATAAAGCACGAGTACAAGAGATTTGATCCTATTTTGGAATACTATTGGTTTCCTTGAGTGTTTTCGCTAGGAGGATCATTAAGTGATTGATGAGTGTTGGTGGAGTCAAGAATGAAGAAAGTCTTCATGAGGGATATGTTTAGCGGTTCCATCATCTTGTTCACAAGTACGTACAACGGACTTTGAAATTGAGGATGGAAGTGCATAACATTATGATAGAGGCGTGTCAAGAACATTCCATAAGGGATGAGTTTATTCTTGGAGCCTTGAAGATTTGCAATTCGCCTTGCGAAGAAGTAGGCGAGATTGTATGGTTGTTGTGTTAGCAAACAGTACAACATGTGAGCACAACAAGCGGGAAGGATTTCTCGATTTCCCCTAAGACTCCAAACATTTTCACGTAGGATGAGTGCAAGAGCCTTGTACTCTTGTCGGATATCCCTTGTAAAGATAATGTTTGGATCGGAGTAATATGGTCGAGGTTTGCATATTATGCGATTTAAATCTTCCGGAGAGGGTATGTGTGAACAATATGGACTATTTTCTTCACGAAAGTTGAAGAGAGAATCAAGAGACCAATCTTCGGTGAAGGCACATTGTCCATGATTTGGAATCCGGTGGATGTGAGCAAAATGCCCAAGGGTTAGAGTGAACTTTTGGTTTTTGATATAAAACCAAAGAGATAGAGAGCGATCCTCGTTACGAACGAGTTCGACTTGACGGAAGAATTCCATTATGAACCTTGGACATATCTTCTCGTTGATTTCAAGAAGGCATTCTAGTCCTATGGCTCGGAAGGAGGTATTGATACCTTCTTCGAATTGTAGAGAGGTGTCTACAATACGTCCTTCATGGAAGTGACGGTTTTCGAGATTATTGAACCCACGGACATGATTGCCAGGCGTGTTGGGTTCGAGAGAGATGTTCGGAGTGTAGATGCTAGTGAGTGAAAAATCAAACTCATATTCATGCGTCATAGTTGAACCTATAGAAATGACAAGTTGATAAAAGGAGATGTTTGTGGTCAACTTATGATAATCTAATGTTTTTACTAGATTTTTATTAACAATGGTTTTTAACAAGAAATACACTTCACTCATTTATGGTTTTGACATACAAGTAGAGTATTACTCTTAGAAGAAAAGAGGTTTTTGATTTGCATGAAAAACTGTTTTCCAGTAGGACGGATCCCACGGTTCCTTTTCAAAAGGGATCCGGCTAGTATAACTTCCGGGATCCGTGGATCTGTAGTAACAGAAACAGATTTTATAAAAACATAGATTTTACAGTTTTTATACCACGAAAATATGTTTTATCCTACATTTTCCTTTAGCATGCATACATGACTTCTAATGTATCACGAAAGAAATATAAAACATATAAATCAAAATAAGTGACAAACACATTATGATAAAAGTAACCTAGATAAACTAGATTATTAATAGTATTGCATTTCAATACTAAGGATGATACAAAGGATTGGGTATATGACCCCAATATAGATTAATAACACAAAGTAAATGTCTCCGTATGTGAACTTCATCATAGGGAACACAAGTGCGATGAGTGTTATGGCGATGAGCACGAGTGCGATATAAACCATGTTGATGACGGATCTTCTTGGTTTCGGTTGAGATGGAATGAGGAGGAAGATGAAGTTTTTAAGTGAGAGGAAATTTTTGAAATTGGATGATTTGAAAAAGGTGAGGATTTGATAGATAGGTCGACGGTGGGAGTTTTATAGGCAAGGAGGAATTTTTGAAATTCGTGTTTATGTTTTATTATTGGATTAAAAAGAAATAAAACATAAGTTTAATATACTATGACTATAGACGAAAAATATAGCACGTATGTGAGAAAAAGGCTTTCTAACGAAGCTTCATGTAAACCATGTAATTTGCACAAAAGATAATCATATAAATACCTAAAAAGGTATACTTAATTATCAAGCAAAGTAAAAAGAAAGTCATACCTCTAGCGCACTTAGGAATGTCTTTACAAATGACACAGCAAATGTCACTTAGACTATTCCCGCTCCTTTGCGTTTAAGATACCTTCTTAAGAAAGGTATTCTTGTTACCAAGTGACTCCTAAAGTTTGGTGGGTATGAGCTTTGACTAATCAACATGACAAAGAAGATTAGTGCATTTAAATGAAAAGAAAAAAAATGTTGTTATCAACTCAACATCCAAACATATAGTTTTGAAATACATGGTGTTTGCTTTTATGAAAAACCTTCTTTGTAGTTTTCAATTAACGATGGATCGTATCAAGTTTTTAAAGTACAATATACTTCAAGGAACTTGGTAACGAAGCTCTGATGCCAATTGTGGAAAACTAGAAGGGGGGGTTGAATAGTTTTACCAATTAAAACTTCTTTTTAATCTATTTAGATAGACTTATGTCAATCTATTTGGATGTGTGTGTTGGATGTTGATAAACAAGCATGTAGAGGTAAGTAATGAAAAGATAAGAGTAAGAAGCACAAAACCACAACGCAAGTATTTATAGTGGTTCGGCTACAAGGTCACCTTCCTTGCCCTACTCCACTCCCCGAGTCACCTACTCGAGAGTTCGTAATCACTACACCAATCTCCTTATGGCGGAGAAGCCTTCACAACGTCGCCTACTCTTTTTCCGGTACTAGGCTAACCACCGGGTTCTTTCACTCCAAGGTGAACCACACCTACACAACGTCGCCTACCCTTTATAAGGTACTAGGCTAAGTACCTAGTTCTTTCACACCTTAGGTGAACTACACCTTCACAACGTCGCCTACCCTTTATTAGGTACTAGGCTAAGCACCTAGTTCCATTGCAATGGAGGAACTACTACCACACTACACCAACGACTAATCCCAAAGGAGATCTACTCCTTTACAACATCATCAAGGATATCAATATCCTTGGATCTAATACTAGTCTATCTTGTACATCGAAACACACCATATCGAATGTACATCTAAGGCACCTTTCACTAATGCCTTTGACTAGATCTACAAGACACCTTTCACTAATGTCTTGTATCTTCACTTCTAAGCACCTTTCACTAATGCTTCTTTGTCTTGACTTCTAAGCACCTTTCACTAGTGCTTCTTTGTCTTGACTTCTAAGCACCTACCACAAGTGCTTTATCCTATAGACGATAGACACCCTTCACTAATATCTTCGTCTTGACTCTTGAGACATCTTTCACTAATGTCTTCAACATTACACTTCTTTGAAGAAAGAAGGGAATCATCAACAAGAAGAATTCAGTAGCCTTGATGATGAGGAAGCATGGCAACTCATGGACTTGAGCTTGCTCGACTTCAAAGGTGGTGATCTTGCCTTTAAGAGGAACCTAAAAGATCACACAAAAACAAAACTACAAACATAGATCTCTTGGATCTAAGGTTAGTGAGATTTAACTCAGGAGAGAAAGTATATTGGAAAGGGGTGAGAAATAATGAAGAAATGGCTCACTATTTATAGAGGAAAAATCCTACTGTTCCCCGGATCCCACGGATCCCTACCACAAAGGATCCGGCTAGCACAAAGCTAGGGATCCGTGGTCCGCTCCTCTTTGCCCATGGGTATTTTTGGTTATGGGGTCATGGGTTATGGGTTGATCTTGGTTAAGTGGTATATATAAAACCATGGGTTGTGGGTCAAAACCATTTGCTAGTATTTACCCATTTAGTATATACTTGTATTTACCCATTTTAGCATATACTTAGTTTTTACTCATTTTAGCATACTTAGTTTAAGTATATGTTTAACCCAATATGTAAACACTAGTTGTTGTACATATGTATCTAAATCATAAAATCACTTATACTTGTTTTAGTGTTTTATGTGAAATCGTAAGTGTGTTAGAAAACTATTAGTCCAAACCATTTACTTATTTTATTTGTTTCTTTAAAATGATTTTACTTTTGTTATTGACATAACAATAGAGGATCGTAAAATATAAATAAACGTTTTTACGGCTTATTTGTATTAACACAACCAACTTAGGTGGGATACGCCGAAGGTTGGGGAACACGAAACCAACAAGGACTTCGTGTGTATATAAAGGGCATCTCGGCCCTCAATAAAGGTACGATCACAAAACCTAACTCTACACTAAACCCTAAAAACCGATTACTTACTCTCACGCCGGAGGATAATCGTGGGAGACAATCCCACGATAAGCCTAACGGTGTTTTCTGTTTTCTTAGTGCGCAGGTCTCAAGCATCAAGGTCTAATTGATACGAGAACCGGAGTCCAAATAAGGAACGCCCAACTTTTGTATCAACAATCTCTTAGGCTGAAAACCCCCTTGTGTTAGATTAGGTTTAATTAGACTAACTTTAGAAATTAAAATATTGATAGATATTTAAGTGTTAACGTTTCACTCTTAGTGATCGACACTCTACTTACCAACTAGGCTACATTGATCAGGTACACTGCCTATTAGTGTTTGTTATAAGTTAAGTCGGCTAAATATAAATTTAAAACTTGATAACAATAAATTACCTATGCTAAGCGACACGTCACTTTATCACATGAAGTATTACTCTTAAGTAATTAAGAACGACGATTTAAATACTTTTCATCTTCCTTACAATGTTATATCACAAGAGATAAAAAATTATCACTTACAAATACCAAAATGAACTAAAAGCATTATTAATGTCTAATATCACTTGTGATATTTCATAAATGAAAACCATCTTGCACTTGAAAAATATAAAAATATTCGAAAACACATTGGTGATAATATATTAAAAATATACAGGGCAATAAAATATCTCATGTGATGTTAAAGGTTAAAAAACATACTTGTTTGTTTATGAAATATCATAAGTGATATTAGACATTTCATATAATGAAGTTTAACTAATAAGTATTGTAAATTATCATCAACTTAAAATATAACAATTGATACGACTTTAATTTTAAAGGTTAAAAAGCATACTTATTTTTATACGTTTTATACTTTTTTGTACGTTTTCGTACATTTTGTATGTTATCATATGTTTTTGTACATTTTAATGTTTTTCAACATTTTCATACGCTTTTGTACGAAAATGAATGAAAACGGATGAAAACGTATGAAAACGGACGAAAACAGACAAAAACATATGAAGATGTATGAAAACGGACGAAAACGTATGAAAATGTAGGAAAATGGCTGAAAACGTATGGAAAACGGATGAAAACATCTGAAAACGAACGAAAACATATAAAAAGATATGAAAATTGCCAAAACGTATGAAAACGAACGAATACGTATAAAAATGGACGAAAACGTATGAAAACGGATAAAAAGGAACAAATACGTATAAAAACGGACGAAAACGTATGAAAAGAGACGAAAACGGACAAAAACGGATGGAAACGTGTGAGAATATAGGAAAACGTCTGAAAATATCCGAAAACGGACGAAAATGTTTGTAAATGTATGAAAATGCCTGAAAACATATCAAAACGGACGAAAACGTATAAAAACGGACGAAAACGTATGAAAAACGGACTAAAACGTATGAAAACGGACAAAAAATGTATGAAAATGGACGAAAACGTATGAAAACATATGAAAACGAATGAAAAATGCGAAAACGGACAAAAATGTATGAAGCGGACGAAAAGGGCCAAAAAAACTTATAAAAACGGGCCGAAAACGTATGAAGACAGACAAAACATATAAAAACAAGAAAATATTTTTAGTATACGTGAATAAAAAAGAATGACAACAAAATGTGAGTAACTAAAAAAGAAGAAAATAAGAAAAGACAAAAAAAAAAAAAAAAAAAGAAAAAAAAGAAGAAGAAAACAACTTGAACAAATTAATTTTTATCATTAGATTAACTAAGGTGCCGTTTGATTTGTTGTCCGGAATGATAATTGGTATGGATTTGATATAGGGGTGGAATATGAATGATTATAAGTTGATGCATCAATCTCATAAATGTTTGTTAGGATAATTAGATAAAAAAATGTATTATAAATTATGTGAGGGAAAGTGGTGGGCCTGGGAATGAAACAATCATATACTACCTTTTTGGTGTCTATCAAGTATGGAATAAATTTGTATATCATTTCTACTTTTGATAGTCATTTCGAGATACCAAACACTTTGAATCTGAATGATATTCATTCCACCATTCCGATTGAGGGATACCAAACGCACCCTTAAATAAATGATGAAGATTAGTCCTATGCAACAAAAGGAAGCTGATTTGTACACTCAAATTTAGAGTATCTCGACATATATATCCTCACATTACTTTAGTCATGTTCATCATGTAAGAGTATAAATGTTCAAACACTTTAAATTTGAGTGTCTCAATCATTTATGGGAGTAAATCAACTCCCGCAACAAAAACTTACTCTTAGGGCCCGGTTGTTTGAGGGGTGTGATATGAATGAATGAAAAGATTCATGTATAATGTTGTTTGGTTGTATATGAGCCCACTACAATGAAATAAAAAAGTATTTTAATACCCTTATAACCATAAAAGGCAAATATGATGACTTTTGTTATTTTCTTTTGTCTTTTACTTTTTTTAATCGGTGTCAACCCATTATTATGTATTTATTCTAGTATATTCTAAAATTAATAATTTCAATTTTAATATGTATTTTATTTAATTAAATACATATTTTATTTATTTTAATTTTCTTTTTCTCTTATATTAAATTCAAATGTAAATCCTAAATCTAGCTTCAATTCACTTTTATATTATATATATATACTAAAAGAAGTTGAAGGGTGTATCAAAAAAGTATGTATACATGATATCTTATATATACTAAAAGAAGTTGAAGGGTGTATCAAAAAAGTATGTATACATGATATCTTGGCAACATTTGATTGGTCCTCTACAAATATCAGTACCCATAACAAAGATGTGGCATTCTACCATTGGTTGATGTGTGTTTGCTCTTTTACTGTTCACCGTATAGCTACATGACATTATACTTTAAACCTCCTAGAAAATTCCACATCCACCGCCTCTTCTCCTCCATATCTATCAAACCTAACAAAGTAAAATGCCTTCACCAAAACAGACACTAATTTCATCATGAAAATCCAAAGTTGTACCGACGACACTACAAATCGAAAAAACAATGAATCAAGTGAAATCTTAAACGCTGGTGGATCATCAACAACATCCAGCATGTCTATAAACCTTCAAAAAATGAAATAGTTGATTACCAGCAAACGAAAAAAAAAAAAAAAAAAAAAAAAAAAAAAACATGTATTCAGTTACTTGCAGGTATGTAGTTTAATTTTGTGGGTTTGTGTTTAACTTTGGAAGGAATTTTTTATTTTAATTGTACTTAAAAATTTTGGTTTAGGTGTTTGTGTTTGTGTGGCTTTCTATCCAAAATTCTTGATTTTCATTATACTTAAAAAAAATACCAGGAGTAGGTGTTTACGTGGGCTTTTAGTTTTGATGATTTTTTTTTGTGAATGATAATCAGTTGGTGCGGTGTTGTAAGAATATTGTTGGTTTATCTGATGTGCTTATTCAAGTAACCATTTGGTTGTGCGTCCTTGCAAGAATGTCGTTGGTTCGTCATACATGTATGCATTTTGTTTATATTTTTTGGGTGTTGAAATTGCAGGGTTTTAGGAGGATTGTTTTTAAGGGTTTTGGTGACTGTATTTATTGCCGGTATTGAACAAAGTGCGGAATTTTTGGTATTAAGGGGGTTTATATTCGTTACAGTGAATGTGGTAGGGAGAGTGAAATAAGAACTATTGACATTAATTTTTTAGATTGAATTGCGAGTGATAATAGATAGCTAATTAGAGTAAAATTAGTTTGTTAGCGGTAGATGACATCTTTAGCTCAGGCTGCCAATTGTTGACATGACATGAACTTAACACAGATGACAGAAAAACAAGCATTCCATTACTTTATTTTTTTTATCTGTGTCAAATTTACCTGCTCCATCAATTGTTGTTGGATTTAGTTATTTAGTTACTACATCAGGGACCATTATAACAGCGATCGGCACCGGTGGGGTTGCTGCTGTTGCAACCGCTGTGGGAAGTGTTGTTATCACCATACCAAAATTAACTACACTGCGTCCTGGTTAATCATTTGTCCAACTTATATTATTTTGCACCATATCATATATCTAAAAAAGTGTCTGTATACATGAAGTGTTTTGATTTATCAGCTATAAAAAACTACATTCTGAATAATACAACATTTCACAGCATAATACAACAGTTTTTTGTTGAATTGGTTTATTTTGATAGGTCTCATCATCAGCACAATACATAATACAACATTTCACGGCGGCCACAGGTTGCAAAAAACTAGAAGGAACAGTAAGGAACATGTATGCTACGGAAAAGTTACCATGACCATGGTGGACGAGCTCAGCTCAAATGGATCCACAACCATCAGCAAGGTCAGAGTGTCGCAAAAGGGTTGCTTTGTTATGTGGCAAATGGTACCAAACAAATGGTTAATTGAGCTCGCTGTTGGTGGCGACAAGGTGGTAGCTGGTAGTCATGGAAATGTTGCTTGGCGCCATACACCATGGCTCGGGTCTCATGCCGCCCAAGGTGGTGTCCGTCCTATCCGCCGTGCTCTACAGGCAAGAACATACATTACCAAAACTAAGTAACATTTACTACTAAGTTCAGCATATACAAAAAATTGTAAATAACCATAAAAAAAACAAATGCAGTTCCTAAAAATGCACATCCTAAAAACATAAGGTAATTATGCAATGACCACCTAAAATGTATTCACAAAGCATAAAGATGTACTACAATCACCAACAATACATCACTAAGTTTTAAGATAATGACGTTTCTTCCATGTCTTCCAAGCGTAGATCTTATGTCAGCAAACGGTAGCAGATGTTGGAATTGGAGAAGGCGCTGATGAATTTTCAGAGGGAGTTGCATCTGCAAAAGATGGTGATTCTCGAACGAGTGTAGGTTGAACTTGCAAAAATACAGGAAGAAGATGACGGGGATGCTAATTCGGTTAACAACCTGAGTAGATAAACATGTAAGTTTGTAAAAAACTTTATTAGTTGTTGTATTGCTTTTGGTTTTGTATAAAGATTGTAATTCTTGAAATTAAATTTCTTAAAACTTTTCGCTAAAACGGATCCCACTTTTATGCTGTAGGAAATATCAGAGTTTTCTCAAGAAACATAATTTTGCTACGGCGAACAAGGAAGCATGTACAGGAACTCACAAACCAGGTCATTTCAACAAATCCATTAACCTGACAGGAACGCAGACAAATGGTGGCTACCAGTGCTCTGTGTTTCAGCGACGCCCTTTCAGAGCCGGCCACGGAGCACTTGAGACAAAAATACGATGCTGCAAATAAAAAACGCAGTGCTGCAAGTCAGGTATGATGGGCCCTTCTGACAATGTTTGCTTTTATTGCTGAATCACCAATTTCTTCTTATTCTAATTTCAAAAGTTATGATAAAATACTGATACTTTTAAAAAATAATAATGAAGTTTATATTTTGACCAGTTTATAGCAGTATTAGCATGAACTTTTTATTTTTATTTTTTTTAAATACAAAATAGTGTGATTGATATATACATTTAACAACTAATACTTATGTGAACTTTATTCTATTTTCCTACAGAACCGGCTACTCAGAATATTAGGAAAGCTTTTGCATTAACCGATAATATTCGAGCACTAACTGTAAAGTTATATCTGCTTTAACGAAGCATATGCGACAGTTTTAACTTATTAACCTATTGTGTCGTATTTATTATGGGTCAAACGGGTTAACCTAAGTTACATGAACCTAACCAGTTCTCTGAATTGATGTTTCAGAGGTCTCTGCTACCGAGGAAGAGTCGTTCTCTCTTCATGTTGGACTTGGACACACCCGGGCTACAGCCCACCAACTGCCTGCTGCAGTGAATTCTCATCCACACTCATTTCGCTAACCAAAAGGTGTGACATGGGAGTTGTGGTTAGTAAGCGCTTGAGAATTGTATTAACTAATCATAACATTCGTCCATGTGCGAAGGGTAAGTTGCAGTTTATTAGCTAAAACAAGAAAATATATCGTGACCTCCGGATTATGTCAGGGAGCTGCTGTCAAAATATTCACCTTTGGATTATGTTAGGTTGCAAATGAACATGTGGTAACGGGTGCCGCGAGGGAACGAGGTGTAACTGGCTGCCTTTGTTCATCTTTTCTTACGCAAACATGCCTCTTTTTTTACTTCTTGACGACAACAGGCTGAGAGTGTTCAGCATTGATTAGTATATATGTCGTTCAGGTACTTTCCTTCCTTCCATATTTTAAAGTTGCATGCCTTTTGATTGTTAGAATAGACAACACATTTTTTCTTGGTTTTGTTAAATGGGTTTAATTTTCATAGGTTACTCTCCTTCCTTCCATATATTAAAGCATCACATGCCGGATGTCATCGTCAACCTTCCAAGCTTAGTGCACTGCCGTTTAATTGGTACATGTAACGTGTGCTTCATATTTTATATTATTTTAATTTCTTTTAGACTACTGTTTATAAGGTCGAACTATTCAAAAATGTAACATGCTGAAAAGTTACCACAAACCAATTTTTGTCAAGACTTTTCAATAGTTCAATAAGCCAAACAGCTAGAAAAATAAGGTGAAACAAACACTACCTTAAAAAATCTAGGCCTTACCAGGCTCCGTCTTGAACTATTGAAAAACTAATAAGCTTCGTTACTAGGCGTTATCGTGTTAACGACTGGAGCTAATGGTTTATTCAAGTAGATAAGCTCATAAGCAAAAAAAAATTTAATAATTATTGATTTTGTTAGCTTTTCAAAAGTTGCCAAAAAAATTAATAATGATTGAATGTTTTATTGTAAGCTTTACTATGTGAAATTTGTTTTTAAACTTGGCAAAAGTCATAACTTTGCGCTTATGGCCTTTACCCTTTTTTTATTTTTCTTGGTCTCATATTATTAAGTTTCTTTACTTCTGTCACGCCTAATCAATATACTGCTTGGTTGTTCCCTCTGCAGGTATTGAGGGTTGCGAATAACATATCAGTTTGTGTCGGTTTCTTGCCATGTGTTTCCCACTTTTTTTTAGAAGGTTTATATGCTCGGTGTTTAACTCAAAACACACACAACCAGATACAGGGAACCAGGGTGATGTTATTTCCGCTGCCCGAGCCACGGTTCGGATTCCGCATAAATATAAGAAAAAGGTTTGTTACAAATATTTTGATTCTCATGTTTAAATGTAATGATGTTGATTTGTCTAAGAGGCATATTTAGTTAGTTCATTTAGTTCAGTTACAACTTTTACTGTACTGAAATGCTCTTCCAAGTATCAACTTTCGTTCCTTGATTTTCATCTGTCTCATTTCGGTTTCCCGCAACAAATTGGGGCATCTTTTTTTTTTCCAAGTTTACATGTGAATGGCCAAATACAGTTGCCATGTTTTAGATCATACATATTACAGGTTCTGATAATGAATATGAACAGCCTATGCAACATATTTTTCCTTTCATAACCAAGCCAAGCTTCTCAAATGTTCATGTTTTTTTGCAGGCTCCCGCTATCTCGGCCGTTATAGTGAAAGGGGTGTTTGGGAGTTCATGCTTGAATTTACAAATGGTTCACAACGTCCAGGTAATTTTTTTCGATCGATAACAGTCAACGACAATTTATAAAAGACTATGAACTTGGGCCCCTAGATCAGTTACTTACATTGATTAAAACTTCTATCATTATTAGGATCCCACCTTTGACTTCACACGCCCACCCTTGCTTTTCTTATATTATGCTAAAGTCGATTATATTCAGAAGTATTTCAGAAGTATCCCCTTGATATCTTGAGGCTATTAGGTCTAAGAGGGCCTCACTTTTAACCAGTTGGTTGAAATAGCACTTTTTTGTTACGTATTTTGTTATTTTTTAATTTCTTGGGTCTTGGATATCTTCTGCAGCCGTGTGGAAGCAGAGAACTTGCGTGACGTGGAACAGCGTAAAGGGTCCATCTGGAAAAAATATTTTAATGCCGCTTTATTAAAAAGCATGGATGAAGATCTAGCCGAAGCAGCAGATGATGGAGACCATCCATCCGAAACATGGTTATGGCCAAGAACGGGACAAGTACATTGGCAAGGTATATATGAAAGAGAGAGGGAAGAAAGGTATAGGTTAAAGATGGACAAGAAGAGAAAACAAAAAAGGGAAAAATACTTGAGAGGTTAAAGTTTGGATACAAGCAAAAGACACTTGCAGGATAGATTATACTTTATTAACTTTTTCGTCGAAATTCTAACCATTAAACGATTAGCTCGACTTGCTCGGTATACAAGTGAATCGGAATCAGTTTTGATGAGGATGAAGATATTGCCACCAGCAAAAGATACGTCGGTCTCATTGGTATTCGAAATGTCATTTTGTGGTGTTTAGTGACTATATACGAGTTGTTGGTACAAACAGAAGGAATAAATACATGCATATTACCATGTAAATTATGAGAGACACTGATATTCTTTTAACCCAAGTTATATTAATTATTTAGGTAAGAAGTTGAAGTGTATTCTTTTCGTTTCCTCGATGTATATACACTATACTGCAATTTTTTTTTCCCATTTCATAGACCCTTATTTCCTGAGGTTCAAGTTGTTATGTAACTTGGTGATATACTATTAGCATTTACTATGTAGAAGCCAACTGAAAAGGTTTCTATATGTTTTCTTCATATATTGGAACTGCTTGATTGCAGTTGTTAAGAACACTTTTCCCTTAACATGTACCAGTAATAACCAATAAACTGAGTTAAAAGAAACGGCACTGTTCACAAAACTCTCCCGCAGCAACGCGCGGGCTACCCCGCTAGTTAAATTCAAATGTAAATCCTAAATCTAGCTTCAAACCAAACGGGCCTTAAATTAACTTTTCTCTTTTCCCAAATCACCTCCACCAAACACCACCACTCCCACCCATTCATCCCCACACACTTATTCCCGCTCAAATGACCAAAAAACGAAGAGTCCCTGCCGTACTATGGAACCTCTTCCGAAACCGAGCGAAAACCCTCGCCGAAACCATCCTATCCCTCATTCCTCCACCGCTACCATCCCCGACCAAATGCCGTTGCAAATGTAACCCCAATTGTCTCCGTTGCTGCTCCGAAGATGACCGTATGTCGATTTTAGTCCAAAAAGATGATTCGGCTGAGTACCGGAAGCTTCTTAATCAGTGTTTTGTTGTTGTGAGTGAGAATACGCCCGCGGTTCCTCCGTTTGATCCGAATTCGGGGTGGTCGCAAACTGAGGTACACACGCAATCAAATAAGGACACACGTTGTTTATGTTGGTTGTGGGACTGGTCGGTAGGGGTTGTTTATCCTTTTTTGTTTTTGTATTTGAAGAATTATGTGCAATTTTTAGGGGTTTTTGTTTAAGATTATTTTAAACCCCTTTTCTTTGGAGACAGAGGCGAGGGTTTGATCCTCACTCCCTGAAAAAAGGCGGGTGTTCTCTGGAAGCAGCCTCTCTAGTCTCTACCTTAGGGTAGGGTAAGGCTGTCTACATCTCACCTCCTTCATACCTCGTTGAAGAAGGGAATGGGTAGCGTTGATTCTAATTATATATGGTAAACTTATATTTTCAGGCTTATTTTTTTTTTTGACTTATTGGCTTATTTTTTTGACTTATAAGCTTATTTTACTTAAAAGGGAAAATAAGCCTATAAACTGGAAAAAAAGCCAGATAAAATGGGCATAAGCCGAATCAAATATGCTCATAAGAACCACCACCAATTCACCAAACATGGCATTGTGGTAAGACACCAAACCTCCTCACAAGAGGTCTAGAGTTCAAACCTCACAAGTTCGATACCTCAGTTAGGCCGTGTAAATCTGAGTCACATACTCGCTCTCCCCGGGTAACTTGGACAGGGAAACCTAATCCGTTTTTTTTCTTCTTATTTTCAAATATGCTAATAAGCCCAAAAATAAACAAACAATCCTTTAGTTTCTGTTCAGAGTCATCAATTCTGTACTTTTGAAATTTATATGAAATGAGATTATGTGTTTGATAATTGTTAGGCTAAAGGCAAATGATATTACATGGTTTAGTCGTTTGATGTGATCGGTCTATGTCCAGTTCTACAACTTATGGAACACACGGAATTTGGCTGTCTTGTTTAGGCTGCTGTCTCTCTCTATAGCTTGAGACAAGTATTATGTTTGTATGTTCATTTTATTATTTTCTGTTTTCTGCAAGTGGTGGTGTTTGGGACATGTCCATTCACACCCTGTTTGGCAGGCTGTTATATACATATTCGTTGGAGTAATATATATTCACCTTTTCACCCAAAAAAATAAAATAATGGAAGGAATCATTATAGCGATAAAAGCTAACACACAACTTCTCGAAATAAGTGGTTGTAGCTTAAGGACTAATGACCATTAGCTTACGACATATGTTTAAACATAACAATAGTATATTAGTATGTCACAATTAATAATTACGTAATAGTAAATTTGGACATTGGGGTTGTTTGGGAATGGTTATGTAAACGGATCATATGCATATTGCGTTCTTAATAGAAGGTAAGCAGTTTTGAATGTTTGGATGAAGAAAAGTGTTATGCTTATATGGTTATTTAAAGCATGACAAGCTGTATCTGCTTAACATTAAGAGATTATTCTTGGTGGATTAAAATTTAAAAATTTATTCCTAGGGTGAAATAAGGTGCAATACTGATTATGTGCAGCATAAGTGGTTTAAATAAGCAATCCAAATAACCTCATAAAACAGGTATGGAATTAGCAATTAGAAACCTGTTCACTAATTTTGCAGATCACTTCGTAAGAAAATCAATTACTTTCAAGTCTCAGTTTTATGCTTGTCTTATCACCTGTTTGAAATTAGCATTTATACACCTGTTTTTCTTATGAAGTAGTTACTGTTGCGTGCTAATTATTAGTTTGCTCTTTGCTCTATGGTTTCAACACTACCCTTACAAAACTAGAGTTTAGACTTAAAAAAAGGTTTTACAAATTTAATGATGTTTTGTGAGGGTGTTGGAGCCAAAGGGGTAAGGAAGATTTGAGGACTTGACTCTTGGCTTTATATAAGTTGTTTCTTCTTGTGGCTCATAAAACTGTATTGATGACTCTTTTACAGATTGTTAGAAACACAATCGAATTGAAGTCACATGAGAAAACAGCCACAAAGAATGTCATATGCACAGGTTATAATAAGGTGAGTTACGGTGTTCACTTTGGGCTCTTTAGATACAATCATACAAATAACATGTATGATGTATGCTAGCTTCTAAGCGGGGATAAAATGTATACTAGTCCTAATGGCTTTATATATATTGACAGGGGAATCGTTCAAGTGTAGTTTTAGAAGCACTTACGTCGGCTTCATGGAGTCTACTATTACAGAGGGTATTTCATATCTGATAATCAAACCTAAATTCTTGCAAGAGTTATCCACAACTTCCAAAAATGATGAAAAGTTTCAAAAGCTGTTCAGATGGAATTGAATCATTGCTGTATCTTATTTTGATGTTCTTTCTCTGTTAGTTTATCAGTGCTGAATCTTTATACCAAATGCAGGTAGGAGATGGCCTCATGTTTTATTTACTGAGGTATTCTTCAATTTTTATGCCTCTGAATCGAAGAAAACACCATCAGGTAGCAGGAATTCCCATTAATGACTTGTGCTGGGATTTTTTAAAGTATACCTCCAAGTCCAAGAATCAGCAGCGTTCATTAGGTACGATATTTCATGTTTTATATGTTACTACTTACTAAAACCAGAAAAGCTCATTTTTGACAGTTTTATCTTGGCTAACAACTAAAGTCAAGCTAGTTGTAAATGATTAAAAACCAGATTCGAAATCAAAGTATAATAAAAGGACAAAAGTGATGTTCTTTATTTAATATGCAGAAACTGCAACAAAGAAGAGAAAGCATAATAAAGCCACCAAACTCAAAGGACCTCAAAATCGGAATCGGCTAATGAAGCCAGATAAAAATGGGACAGTGCCTTTGGTACTATGGAAATTCCTTAAAAACCGAGCAAACACTCTGGCCAAAACCATACTATCGTTTATCCCTCCAGCATCACCGGTGGCGGTTAAATGCCGTTGCAAAGGTAGCCAGAATTGTCTCCGTTGTTGCTCTGACTGTGATCGTATGTCGTTTTTACTCCGAGAAGATGATCCGTCTGACTATCGGAAGCTTCTCAGTCAGTGTTTTGTTGTCAGCTCCGACAATGCACCATTACCTCCTTCATTTGATCCGCATTGTCGTTGGTCTCAGTTTGAGGTATCTCACACACTGAAAAACACACATGATTCATGCGCATATGCGGAAATGTATTGGATTCTTTTGATGATTAGGTTTTGATACAAAGTTTAGTTGTCACACTTAGTAATAAAAAAAAAAAAAAAAAATTCCCCCGCCCTGCCCTTTCTAGACGTTTTCTCCCCGCGTTTTAGATGTTGAGAGTCATAGCTAGCTCCCTGTAGACATTTTGAGGCATTTTTTAGTGGCCTCTTATGTACATATTTGCCTTTGCTCTTAGTTATAGAGTCCGTCTGATTACTGTCGAACATCACTGCACCTTTAGGACATTAAACTATATTTAAGCACAGGCCCATATTCTCTGCAAGCGTTTTTGCTTCTATGCCCCCATGCTAGTATGCATTTGTGCTCGTATGCTTATGTATCCTTTGATTCCTTTCTCTTCTATATGCGATTATTGTGTTATATGCTATGCTTTCATTTGGTGTATGCTTATATGTCAATGTTTTTTCTAAGTTTCTTGGTATATGTCGCTCGCTTTGTATGCTTGCTATGTGTTATATGCTTGTATGTGTTAAATTAATTGTATGCGTTATATGCTTGCTATGTGTTATGTGCTTACATAGTTTCCCTATTCAGGCAATTTTTACACAATCACATATTCGCATATATTTGAGCACATTCTTCATCCGCATACACTCACTTGCAGGAGGTTTCCATGGAAGCAATCTCCCTACTCTCGGGTTTTCCCTAGGGTAGGGGTATGATCTGTCTACATTTCACCTCCCACATACCTCGCTTAGATGGGATTGGGGATTGTTGTTGTTATATCAAATGAAATATGTGTCAGTTAAGCTAAAGGCACAAAATAGACAGGAAAACAATCACATAGGACATAATAAGTTTGTCATTCTGGCTCAGTCCATTGATGCACAACTCATGAAACCCTTAGCTACGGATACTTATAACCAAAATCGATGCCTACAATTAGGCTGTGTCTTAACTCTTAAGCAAAGAATTCTAATATTATAACATGCTGGTACTGTCCAACATTTCAAGAGAAGTACTAGACTACTAGCTGTCTTTGTATCCGTTAGGGCCTAGCAGGTCTCAGCCTACAGCAACTATGTATTTCTTTGCAATTCTGGTTCGGTGCTTCCAGATTCTAGGTTTGGTCAAAGTCCATTCAAGTCGTAACAATTCCAAGTCACACTTAACAATCGCTTGACAAGAAACACTCAAATCTTAAAAGAGGTGTTGGATGGATTTTGACCTATAAGTTTAGACATAGAATAGGTATAAGATTAGCATTTAGAAACCTGATTTTAGGGAACTTATAAAAACCTCAGTTACTTTGAAGTCTCACTTTTATGCTTGTTTTATGGCTTCAACTCCTATGTGAATCTAGCAATTAGAAACCTGTTTTTTTGCTATGGAATCAGCAATTTGTGCTAATCAATTCCTGTTTTATGGCTTCAACAACAGCCTTCGAATATTGGCTTTTGAACATGTGTGTGTGGGGGTTGGGGGGGGGGGGGGGGTAAGGAAGATTTACTTAATGGTGCAAACTAATTGAAACTGCATTGATGGTTATGAACAGATTGTTAGAGGGACAATCGAAGTGACATTACAAGAGAATGCATATACAAAGAATGTCATATGCACAGGTTATAATAAGGTGAGTTACAGTGTTTGCGTCAAGTTCTGCAGATACAAATAACGTGTATGATGTATGTTAACTTCTGAGGTGGGAAAAAAGTATATATTGATGCCAATGTCCTTTATAAATTATTGTTTTTTGTTTGACAGCGAAATCGCAGTAGCATCGTTTTTGAAGCTCTAACGTCGGCTTCATGGAGTTTGCTATTACAGAGGGTATTTATATCTGATTCTTTCACAAAATTATTTAGAAATTACAAAACTTCCCGAAGTGAGGAAATGGTCCAAAAGCTGTTTCAGGTGGAATTGATGCATCGTATTTTGATGTATGTCAATTTATTAGGGTTGAATCTTTATACCCAATGCAGGTAGGAGATGGACTCATGTTTCATCTATTGAAGTATTCTTCAATTTTTATGCCTCTGAATAGAAAGACACACCATCAGGTAGCAGGAATCCCGGTTAATGACTTGTGTCAGGAATCCTTGAAGCATGCATCTGAGTCCAAGAATCAGCAGCATTCATCAGGTAGAGTGCTTCATATGTGAAGTTCTTTCTGTTACCAATATAATCTTATAATCGTGTCTTTTTTCTATTCATCATTATTCTTCTGTGCTTTGTTTATAAAAAAACCATAACTATTCGTAAATAGCAAATTGCATGAGGTTAAGACTTAAAAAATGAAATGAATAATAATACTAAGAAGAGAATTTTATAATGGATATAAAGTTGATTTAACAGACGTGATGTTTTTTTTACATATTTCATATACAGAAACAGTAAGAAAAAAGAGAAAGCGGTATGAAGCCACCAATATTGAAGGGCCCCAAATTCAAACAGGGATAAAGAAGCCAAGTAAAAATGGGAACCCTGAATCATTTAGTCATCTGCTAAAAGCTTCAGGTCAGAACAAACTCATAAACTGAAAATAACGGTCTCTATAAGCATTTATAAAAACAAAGTTTTTAGTTTCAACACAAATTTCTTCCATGACTCTTAATTTATATTTTCCATCCCTATACGTTACAACGTATGTCATGTTGCAAGTAGATTTCTGTTACAATTTTGATCAATATAAGTTATCTTCAAGTCTTTCATTTCTTCCTATGTATTTTTTAATTATACAATAATATATAGATCTTATAGATGGTCGTAAGTTCATGGTTCACAAGTTACTGGTATTTATATATATTTTTTTCAGGGGCTCAAGAGAGGTCCCATAAAGCTGGTCCCATCTCCATGAACATCGATACTCCAGAAAGTTGTATGAGCTCTCGTGTCTGTAATATTAATTCTGCAACTAACCAACAAAATGAAGTTCTGGCTGTGGCTCGGTCTCGGAAGCGATTAAGACTATCTGCTTGGCGACGCAGTCGTAAAGGTTTGAGGTTGTCGTCTCAAAACACGCGTCACTCTTCCTTACCTGACGAGAAGGTAATTTATATCCCCGTATTTATATAATTTTTTTCTGTTGCTTTAAGTTTATGGATTGCTTTTAGTTATTGCAATATAACATTAATTATCTGCAGATGAAGTCGTCGTGTTCTTGTTGTTCAGTTTGGCAAACACTGCAGAAAACTCGCAAAAATGATCAGATTAGTAAACGATCCATGTTATATAAATTGGAACCCGCCCCACTAATTCTTCCAGGAAAACGTATCCTCTTCAAGTAGTTATATCATTTTCATAATATATAATAACAAATATTAATTGCTGATTCTGATGTCCTTAAGAATGTTAGACATAATAAATACCATAAGACCAAATGTCTCGGGTGCAAAGGCTCTCTTCAAACAAATATTTGGGTTTAGTGATTCCCACGCATCTCCTCAGCCAACCGTATGCTCCCACAGAAGTGACATCAGCGCCGCTACAACGACATGCCTGTAAGTTGATCAATGACATTCATCTACATATTCAGTCAATCAATGTTACTTGTCTATCCCACTGTTTCTTTATTGATTACTCTTACAGATATAACTCTCTTCATAAGCTGTTCAAACTCCTTATACGAAAAGCAATTCATTGCCCACGTGTAAAGCTATTGAATAAACATATTACCATAAATTCCATTGAAAGTGATAGCTCCAGTTTTGAGGTAACTCTTTCTTGGAAAAACCAATTTGGCTATTATGATTCATGATATTGTTAATGCATATTAATTATAAATAGTCTGAATGCCTTCAAATGGTCATTGTGATGCAGCATACTCCTCTTTTAGACCAACAAAATTTATGTTGCTCAAAAAGTCAGGTGGTGTCTTTTATATGGGCAGCTTGTAAGAGCATTGTTCCTCGAGAACTGCTAGGATCTCCGTCTAATCAAAGGATCCTCAAGAAGAATATATCCAAGTTTATCAGGTTAAGAATATACGAGAAGTTTTCATTACATCAATCCATGTACAAACTGAAGATATCAAACTTCTCGTTTATATCCGATAACCATTCTCTCTGCAACTCGAGTACAAAACAGAATATTACAAAAAGATGGATTTATTGGCTGTTTACATGCCTTGTAGTGCCATTGCTACAGGCTAACTTTTATATAACCGATAGTGAGAATGGAAGACTAGAAGTCTTCTTTTATGAAAAATCACTCTGGGAGAAGCTGGTGAAACAATCCATTTCATCCTTGAAGAAACAGTGCTATAGTTTGCTAGATGTGAATGCTGTTAGAAAGATAATAGATAAAAGGGAATTTGGTTTCTCAAGGGTTAGATTCCGTCCAAAAGAAAATGGGATAAGACCACTTGCTAATCTTAAGTCATCATCGAAACTTTCAAGAAAAGACTTTAAGGGTTTCAAGGCTGTAAATGTTGTTCTTCGAGACTTGCATGCTGCCTTAAAAGACTTGCAACTCACAAAACCAGAAAAATTAGGGTCGTCAGTGTTCAGTTACAATGATGTTCACAGAAACTTCCGGAAGTTCTTATCTCATGTCAAAAGTGGTTTGGACGCGTTGCCTTGTGTGTATACGGTTGTTGCTGATGTACAGAAAGCTTATGATTCCATCGATCATGATAAACTGCTTCGTGTGATGAAAGAAGTTATAACTGATGATCATCTGTTACATCAAACACACCAATTTGTTATGTCAAACGGATACATGCAAGTTTGTCAATACGTCAATCTGTCTAGGCAATCCCGATCTCATGTTCTTGCTCGATCATCTCATTGCGTCCTTGTTAATCAGGTATCAGTTTCATCATACACACATATGTATTCGTATATGAACATGTTATGCATAAACATACATTGGAGAAAGTTTTTTTGATAACATGAAAAAACTTGAGAACAAGGAAATAAATGTGGCCCCTTAGAAAAAAACAAATGAAACGCTCTTCCACAGAATTGAACCTTTTCACATACGAGTTATGTTGCAAATTTAATCTGAGCCCTTCAATTCTCTGATTTAAGGACCCGAATTTGTTCCCTACTTCTCAAATTAATTGTGATTCTCAAAAGAACCCACCCTTAGTCAGATATGTATATATCTTATTATCTTTTACCTACGTAATCACTGTTTCAGGGAAGGTGCACAAGAGCAATGAAAGATCGTCTGCGTTTTAACCTCGAGCAGCATGTAAAATACAACGTGCTGCATATAGATAAAAGGTTTTACCTGCAAAATGTCGGTATAGCCCAAGGAAGTATTCTGTCTTCACTACTCTGCTCATTTTATTTAGGGCACATGGAGAATACCAAACTTGTTCCTTTTCTCGATAAAGTTACCGAAACTGGCACAGATTCTATGCTGCTCAGGTTTATTGATGATTTTATTTTCATCTCAACCTCAAAAAAACAAGCTCAGGCATTCTTCTCGAGGCTAGAAAGAGGATTTTGTGAATATAACTGCCATATGAACAAAGAAAAATTTGCTCTATGTTTTGACATTGAGAAGATTAGCCCACAATCAAATAGGTTACCACAATCAAATAGGTTATATATTGATGAAAATGGTAATAAGTTTCTTCGGTGGAGTGGTTTGTTCATCAACTGTGTAACTCTAGAAGTTCAAGCAGACTACACAAGGTTTATTTTTTTTAACCTTAAACTGTGTTCTCGAGTCTTGATTAAGGAAGGAAAGAAAAGAAATGAAAAGAAACAGAAAAAGTTGTGTTCTTGAGTTTCATTAAGGAGGAAAAGAAAATGAAAAGGAGTGAAAAAAGTGTAATTTGAGTGATTTTTAAAGGAAAGTGTTTCCTCCCAAAAGTGGGGTGAAAATGTTTACTTCATATTACTTTACTTTTCTTTATTAAAAAAACTCAAGAGCAAATGTTATAATCATCTTATGCCATGGTTTTATTAAATAATTCTATGTTTTATTTAGGTACCTGGATGGGCATTTAAGTTCAACTCTTACAGTTTACTGGGAAGGGAATCCAGTTCGTAAATTTAGAGAAAAAGTGTGCGACTATATGCGACCCAAATGTCATCCCATTTTTTATGATTCAAATATCAATTCAGCAGCTGTTGTTAGATTAAATATCTATCAAGCGTTTCTGCTATCCGCTATGAAGTTCCACTGCTATGTGCGTGATTTATCTGACATTTTCAGTTTTAACTCAGCATCCTATATGGGTGTTATCCGTAACTCTTTGAGGTAACAAATACAGTAGTAACTTGATTAAGTTCAGCAGTCACTTACAAACATTACGATCAGCCTTTTCGTAACATGTAAATGTATGATAAAGATGCAATTGAAGCTTGTGAATCCACTTGATCATAACTTATTCCCTTTATGCCAAAATAAATGCAACAATTTAGTTTTCTATGCCCGATGATGAATTCAGTGCCCAAAAGTTGTAATTACCAACTATTAACAGAAAAAAAGGTGTATTAGAATAATTTGTTTTCTTATCTACCTTATTTTATACTCTGCATTAGGTTTGCTTCGTCAAATAATTCTGCCTTTTTCTGTTCCGACTATGGGGTGACATTCTAATTGGTGTTTCTTGCTTTACATTTTCTCAGGTTTATGTATATGCTTATGAAAAAACGAATGTATTCTCTCGATGTTGATACCGATTCAAGGCCAGTTCTGAAAGTGAAAAAGAGAGAAGTGGAATGGCTTGGATTAACTGCTTACGTTCAAGTGCTGACGCGAAAGCAATCAAGGTATACCGAGCTACTATGTTTGCTGGAGTCAAAGTTGAAGTTACTTGATGTTGCAAGGTTCTCCCCTGCCTTAAACTTTGCTACTGATAAGTCTAACTCCTCAGTACTGTGGAAAATCAAGTATTGAACCATTGAAGCCACAATTTCATGATTCTTTTGATTGACCATTTGGATTATTATGTAGACTTCAGCCACAAAGTATTGCTTCACTAGATTATATTCATATCATATTACCAGTCTTGGTTCTTTCTACATGATATGGGAACACATCATTGTTTACCAAGTGAAGCAAGGTTATGAATGCAAAACATGCTGATGTTATATCGTATGAAGTGATTTACATAAAACTAGAGTAGAATTTCAAGTTTAACTTGTATCTTTATATGCACAGGGCACTTATTATTAAGTCGCATTTTTTTTAAATTAAAATATGGGTACCACTGACTCAAAGGTTATGAAAAGGTAGGTTTAAGTAGTACTGAGTAATAATAATACTTGAGTCAAGAGATTGATAATATTTGAAGCTAAAACTCTGCACGCATGACTACCATTTTCTTCAGTAGCTTGTAGAAGTATGTCCTTTAAGGTTCAACCACGAGGTTACCACAACTGTAAAGCTTTTCTCAGTAAGCTAAACCATCCGGTCACTAACTTGATCGTTGGAGTTAGGTTTTCCTATATGGTAAAAGCTACAAAACAACCACATACTTTCAAATTTGTGCCGACTTGAAACACTTACTATTTTATTCAATGACTTCAATAACGTACTTTCAAATTTTGTCCGACTCACCAATATGACCCCGAAATGACTATATTACCCTTATCTTTTTTAACGTGATCACACATTTGTCCTCTTTAATGGTCCCTCACTTGAATCGTTAGTCCTTTAAACTAACGGCCGTTAGTCCTTTCGCACGTTTTTGCCCGTTTTACACGTTTTCGTCCGGTTTTACACGTTTTCGTTCGTTTTTGCACTTTTTTGTCCCTTTTTACACGTTTTCGTTTGTTTTTGCACGTTTTCATCCGGTTTTACACGTTTTTTTCTGCTTTTTTACGTTTTCTTCCAATATTAGACGTTTTCGTTCGTTTTTGCACGTTTTCGTCCGTTTTTACACAATTTCGTCTGTTTTTACGTTTCTGTCCGTTTTTACACGTTTTCGTTCGTTTTTGCACGTTTTCTTCTGTTTTTACATGTTTTAGTTCATTTTTGTACGTTTTCGTCCGGTTTTACACGTTTTCGTCCGTTTTTACACGATTTTGTCATTTTTATGTTTTCGTCCGTTTTTACACGTTTTCATTCGTTTTTGCATGTTTTCATTCGTTTTTGCACATTTTTGTCTTCGTTTACACGTTTTGTCCATTTTTACACAATTTCGTCCGTTTTTTTACGTTTTCGTCCGTTTTTACACGTTTTCATTTGTTTTTTCAAGTTTACGCACGTTTTGATGCGTTTTTGTCCGTTTTTGCACGCTTTCGTTCGGTTTTACATGTTTTCCTCTGTTTTTACACGATTTCGTCCATTTTTAACGTTTCGTTTGTTTTTACAAGTTTTCGTTCTTTTTTTGAACATTTTCGTACGTTTTTACACGAAAGAAAACGTGTAAAAATGGACAAAAACGTGTAAGAATGGATGAAAACGTGCAAAAACGAACGAAATGTGCAAAAATGGATGAAAACGTAAAAAAAATGGACGAAATCGTGTAAAACGAGACGAAAACGTGAAAAAACGAACGAAAACGTATAAAAAGCGGATCAAAACTTATAAAAACGGACAAAAACGTTTAAAACCGGATGAACACGTGCAAAAACGAAAGAAAACGTGTAAAAATGGACGAAAAAAGTGTAAAAACAGAACAAAACGTATAAAAACGAACGAAAATGTGTAAAAACGAATGAGAACGTTAAAAACGAAGAAAATCGTGTAACACGGACGAAAACGTGTAAAATCAGACGAACACGTGCAAAAACAAATGAAAACGTGTAAAAACGGATAAAAAGCATAAATACGGATCAAAACGTATAAAACAAACGAAAACGTGTAAAATAGACAAAAACGCATAAGTAAGGATCAAAACGTATAAAAACAAACGAAAACATGTAAAAACGGACAAAAACACGTAAATACGGATCGAAAATATAAAAACGTGTAAAAACAGAAGAAAACGTATAAAAGCGGACGAAAACATGCAAAAACGAAAGAAAACGTAAAAATTTGATGAAATCGTGAAAAAACAGACGAAAACATGTAAACCTGGACGAAAACGTGCAAAACGGACGAAAACGTTTAAAAACGGATGAAAACGTGCAAAAACGAATGAAAAGGTGTAAAACGGTTGAGAACCTTAAACAATGGACGAAATCTTGTAACAAAGGACGAAAATGTGTAAAACGAACGAAAACGTGCAAAAGGACTAACGATGCGAGTGAGGGACCATTTAAAGATGACAAGGGTGTGATCATGTTAAAGAAGATAAAGGTAATACCGTAATATAGTCATTTCAGTGTCATATTGGTGTCGGACAAAATATGAAAGTAAGTTATTGAAGTCATTGAATAAAATAGTAAGTGTTTCAAGTCGTCATAAATTTGAAAGTACGTGGCTATTTTGTAGCTTTTACCCTTTCCTATATGTTACCGGATTTAGAGGTTATAGTTAGTGCACTTTCAAGACTGAACTTAAAATGAACCGAACCGAATTGGAAAACTGAGCTGAACCGGATCGGCCGAAACCGAAGCGACCCTATTCGGTTCGATTTCGGTTCTATATACTATTGGTTTTTGGTTTCGGTTCCGGTTCTATATACTAGTGGTTTTTGGTTTCGGTTTGGTTCGTGTTAGGTCACAAGGTTTACCACACAAGCTTATAAGAAAGATATAGAAAGGCGGTTGAACAATAAACAAACAAACACACACACGTATGAATGAAATGGTTATGCGTAGAGTGAGTGAAAGAGTAAATTGAACAACCAACCCTCAAGTGAGGGTTATTACAAAGTATTTATAGGCAAGGAGCTAGGGCAACACTTCTACTCCTTCCCTTTCTCCTATAGGCTTGGGCCTAAGCTCATGGGCCTTCTACATAAGCTTAAGGCTAATAACAAACATAAAGGCCATAATAAGCTAACTATTACATATGAGTAACTAACACTTGAATAAGGTTTAGGAGTGATTCCAACAATCTCCCCCTCAAGTGTTATTACATATGAGTAACAAACACTCAAGTGTTGGTGATGAAAAACGGTGAAGGCGTTGATGTAATAGTAGCTTTGACGTCTTCTGACATTCTTCTTTCTTGTGAGAAGAATTTCCTTGATTTGAACAATCTCCCCAGTGTAGAGAGATAGTTTACTTTGAACAGTTATGCTTTGACGTCATCTTTAACTTTGTTCTTTGATCATTGTTCTTTGTGATGAAAGTGATAGTATGTTGTTGTCTGCATCAAATCCGCCTCAGTTCCGCTTCGCTGCTACAGTGTCTCCACGTCATTCTTCAACATGCTCACACGCTTTTGACGCTTGAATTCAAGATCGATGAAGTTCTTTAATTCTTTAACTTTGTAGATTCTTTGATTTGACGAAGAATCATTCTGACTGTTGTGTTGCTTTTGGATAGAACTTCCATTAGTGATGATGTTGGCGTGAGCATGAGAAGAATCTGAACGATCATTCCGCTCCAGAGCTTCCATAAGAAGTAAACATAAAAACGGTTAGTAATAAGCGGATTCCGGTACTTACAAGTTTGAACTTCGAGAGTGTTAACAAAATAGTGTGAAAACACAACTCTAATTCTTACAAAGGCCGCTCCTGAATCGGAGTCCCACAAGTGAGATAACACGATGTACCGAAGTACACCTACGATTCAGATGAGTCGCCGAGGTACACCAAGCATCACCTCACGCATCAGACCGCTTGAGACCACTAAGCGCAATCCACGGGAGTTGCCAAAGCGACCGCCGTGGTCGCTTTGATGTTGACCCGGCAGAGTTTCCATTCAATCACCGAGGATCACAAATGTAAACCTCTCATAAATGTTCTCGACAGATTGCTAAGATCTGTGAAGGACTCGATAATGTACCACTGAAATTCTTATTGTTGAATATCAAGTGATGAAATGTCAAGTGTACCTAAGAGATCTTTTGATGAATCTCGTGGCTCTAGACTCAATAGTGCGTTTTGGTTTTCCTGAGCGGAGACTAGGGAGAGGGTCTCCTTCTTCAATACCAGCAATCTCTAAGAGAAAGCCGATAGTTTACTTAGGGTTCCCTGTGAGAATGAAACAAGCTTCTGTTGAGAGAAACTTGAGTGGATAAGAAGGTTTAGTGCATGCGTCACTGGGTCCATGACGACTTTTAATCTTCAATACCTGTCACCTAAGTGACAACTAGTAGCATATGAATTGAACCCGTTCCGCCCTAAGTTGAATAATCTGGAGGGCTATTTCTTTTCACCCTTTTCTTTGCATTTCTTTTAATTCTTCAACTCCTTCTTTCTCCAATTCTCATTTTCTCCTTTTTATAATCATACCTAAGGACTTCTAAAAACTAACTATTTGTGGTGTCCTTGGGTAGATCCCTCCGGCTCTGGCGGATCATAGGACGGTTATTCCTAACCTTAGTCACCTTATAACTCCATGACTAACCTATGTTGCCATAAAACCATTGTTGAAAAAATCTCTCAAAGTGTTTGTGAATGAAAACATTTTAGTACCACTGTTGAGATAAGATTTTGCATAAATACTCCCTCTCCACATGTGCTTAAAAGTTTTAACGGTTAAAATGCACAGTGAGGAAAGAGCGCACATTTTGAATTGATCAACTCAAGATAGACATTCCCCGCGAGACACAGTTACGTGGCATAGTTAAAGAGTTACATTGTCAGCTTTTAGGTGACAACTAACTCTAATAACTAACTTGAAGGTGTAGACAATCCTCGAAAGGTTGTCAAACCCGTCAGAGTTCATGTCTACCAAGAGTTTCTTGAATGGTACATTCTACTCGGACAAGTCCTTTGCGAGACACGCTTACATCACTAGCGAACTAGCTTGAAATTATTACCCGTCCCGGACAAGTCTTTTCGAAGTTACTAGCGGTTAAGATCTCGTCAATTCATGGGTTAAGTCTATAGCACAAAGATTCATTTGCATTTACACAACATATTTCTTATCACGTATTTTCTCCCCTCAAAAATGGCATATGTGATGTTATTTTTGAAAAGTTGAGAATAAATATGACCATTTCGAAAGTGTTGGGAAGAATGACCACTAAGAACAATTTTTGAACAAAGTTTTAATTCAAGTACTCCCCCTCAACGAGTGATATAAACGGTTGAGGTTTTGAAAATCATAAAGGAAAGTACTTGTTCTTTTGAGCAAAACCTTGAAAAGTGAAAGGTTTGATAGGTTTTACTCAAGAGTAAGAAGCGTACCACAGGGTCCTTTATTTACAAGTACGGGTTGTACACTGTAATGTGTGCACAAGCCATTTTCATAATAAATCATACATCCAAATATGTATTGAAAGAAGCAGTTCAAGGGGTACCGTAGTCCGAGATGTCTCCAGAG
Source organism: Chrysanthemum makinoi (assembly GCA_910596185.1). Taxonomy (NCBI): domain Eukaryota; kingdom Viridiplantae; phylum Streptophyta; class Magnoliopsida; order Asterales; family Asteraceae; genus Chrysanthemum; species Chrysanthemum makinoi. The sequence goes on along the minus strand of OU343225.1, from coordinate 139,802,564 downwards.
TGTGAGTCGGGCGCTTGAAAGCCGATGATGTTTCTCCCGGTCGACCACCAACATAGCTTTCAACCGATCCCTTCGATACAACCGTTCATCAATCATGGTGATGATCCTCTTCACGTCCCTTCGATCCCGAGAATTCCATCGCTTAGGAGACCCAATCTTCTGATGTATATCCTTCAACCGGTAGGCCAATCCGTCCCTAACCATCTTCAAAGTGTGATCTCCAAACTTATGAAGATCTCGGCACGCCATCAAGCAATTTCTTTGAAGTTCACGCGTAAACGACGCAAAGGTTTGCTGATGAGCGTATATTGTGGAAGCCGGTTGATGTCGGAAGATCAAGCCGCTGTGGAGTGAAGTTGACACGGTCCGATAAGATTCAACCGCCACCGGAGATCTTCTACACGCTCTTGGATAACTATGCGTCATATGAAGATGAGCACTGACTTGATGAATTCACGTTGTACTGCAGTGGAGAATTGTCTCATACGCACTCGCACTTTGGCAAGGTACATGTCTTCGATGTCGTTGATGGACAAATTCTCAAAGTCACCTTCGAGAAATGCATAATCCCTTTCATCTTGTCGCTTGACCACGATATTCTTTAGGAAGGTGTAGTCCCACTTAGATGAAAGATCGACGTGTATGATGGCAACGATACTTTTAGAACTGAATACGCATGTTGAGACTTCAACTCGGCAGTAGTAGATTCTTCGGCGTTCCGGCCAATGATGAATCCCATACAATGCATCTCGGTCGTAGGCTTCCACTTTGTTGGAGAACAAGTGATTGGCACGCTCTCGATGGCTATGCAGTTCGAGTATATAGCTGCTGGGAATGGAAGTGTCAATGATGTAGCATACTTCCTTGAACCATCGCCACCATGAAGAAGAAATTCCATGTCTTTGTTGAAGAAATATCGGAAAGGAATCCTAGGTTCATCCGGTTGGCCAATCGTTGGTAGTGGTTTAGACCGGGTGTAATATGGAGGATTGTCCCGTTTAGTGAAGTCGATGTTTGCTTCTGGGTTGAGCCAATCCATGTTGTTAGACATAGCTCGAGCAATGTTTTCAAGGTGATATTCGACCTCGATGGCACTTTCTCGAGCTCGTTTTCCACAGTTGAAAAGCATCATTCTTGATTCGCCTCAACTCGAATTTCGTCATCTTCTTCACATGGAACTTTTCTTGCATAATATTAGCATGCTCCAATGTATTACCGTCTACCAGATCTTGACCTTCTTCGGGTAGGGTGGAATTGACAAGTTTAGAAAACCATTCAAATTCCTATGTGGTGTCTTCATCTAGCCATGATAGGACGCGCCTTGGGCCTTTTTCTTCTTTTCTTAGGCCTAGAGGAGGGTTCAGGTTTCTTTACTTGTTTGGGAGAGGTGGGTTGTTGTAGGGGCTCATGGTATTCTTCATCGTCACCACCCGTATACTCAAAGTGGTCACCGGTTTTTTGAGTTTGGGGTGGTAACTCGAATCCCGAGGTTTATCGTGAAGAGCGAGGAGGAGACCTTTGTTGAGCAAGAGGCCGTTGGGGAGGTGGTGGCATAGAAGATGATTCACCAGACTTCTTTTGTCGTTTAGCTTCATCATTCTTATCCCGATCCTTATCTTCATCGCCTCTAGGACGCTTTAGACTTTTCACTTCGCATGCTTCTTGAAGTTGGTAGTCCAACAATGCTTGAAACAACTTTCCTTCATCGAAGTAAATGTCCCGATCATGCGACATTTGTGTGACAAGCTTGGCCACCAATTCATTATCCGAGAAAACTACGGATCGATGGATTGATTGTGACGGTTAAGGGTGTTGATCTTATAGTTTGCTTGGCTATCCGCATAAGATTCGGATATAGTTGTTCTGTAAACATCTCCTTTGTGACTTTAGGAACGATATCCAAAAGGTACTTATGAGTGTAGCCTTCGATCATTCGTCCATCTTCCCGTGTAGATCATCCCGCATGAGCTTCTCAGATGTATTCCTTTCATTCTCGCATCTTGTCATTCTCATCATGTAGATATCGCATTTGGTCAAAGAAACCAATTCAGTTTTCGTAGAGCATGTCCTTCTTTCGACTTGTTGGACGCCTTTTACAATTCTTTCATGAGTATGAGAAATCCAAGATCGAGGTGGCTTCTTCACTGATATGGATGATGATTTGGTTGATCTTTTTGATGGTGGTGGTGAAGAGTGAGAAGAAGAATCGGATGATGATGAGATGTGAGGAGACTCGGATCCTTTGGAGGTTCAGAAGTTTCTTCCTTTGATTGTGCAGGACTATCTAGAAGAAACGTATCATACTCAACATCTTCTTCATTGCCAGATCTTAGCTTGTTCATCGCCTTTGGCTTTGACCGCAGCTTCATCGCTTTAATCTTCTCCGCCTTTCTCGGTTCCTCAAAATCAAACTCAAGAGTATCTTCGACACGTGTCTATTGTTGTACCAAAGTGGTGGCACCAGATCCCTTATCGGGTTGATTAACCGCATCGATCCGTGAAGGTTGAGTTGCACCACTTGACCCTCCGGGGCCACCCATTTGTTCTTTAGCAAATTCTTTTGCCACGTGTTGGAGTCTAAGGAATTTGAACTTCTTCTGTATGAGGTATCCAGTTGCTCTTCATCACTTTCTCGAGCTTTCATCATATGGCACAAGTACATGAGTCTTTCCTTTGCCATGTTCAGCTATTGGACTAGGAGGTTTTGGTACTGATGGAGAGTCATCCTTTGCAGCTTTGAGTAGTGGACCTCCTCGCCTGATTGTGTTTCTTCGAGCTTTCGCCAAGAGCTTTCTTTGGTTCGGTGTAGGAATAGGAGCAGCTTCCTTGGAGAGAACTTTCTTCTTTGGAGTAGGTTTCCTTTTTGGGACCTTCCTTTGACTCTCTCAGGCTTATTGCACTTCAAAGACGCTTCCTCTTCGGTCCTCCGAGTAGGTGTACCATAAGATCTTTCATCAAGATGACCAACTTTGCCTTCTTTTACGGCTAACCGATACCTTTTGTATGTTTCAAGCTTTTTGATTTCGGTAGTCGAAGGTGATCGTGCAATACCGCACCCTGTTTCTTTGTTGAAGATTCTTTGATTCGATGAGATAATATGGGTTCGACAATATGTCGTGATTATCCGAGTCATTGAGCCTCTTGGGGATATCAAGATGAAGTCCAAGTGCTCTCTGGATCAATAGTTTGGTGTATCTGACATAGGGAATCTTGGAGCCAAGCTTCTTGTGAAATAGCATCATGTCCTCCCATATCGGTGCTTCGATTTCAATGTCCTTCTTGTTGATCAACGACCGAAAATTTGCGTTCCATGAGCTTGGGATGCTCATAGCCACCGCCACCACTGTGAGACCGATTTGGTGATGATCATGTAGAGTGTTCTCCATGGTTGAGGAATATTCTTCACTCCACGTGAGAGTGCTTAGTAATGATTCTTGAAGCTTGATCATAACCAATATCTATCAAGAATTTCGTGTCTCTTCAGAGGGGTAGCAAAGAAGTCGGTTGGAACAATGTCGGAATTACGAGAACGTAAGTCGCAGGAGTGATAGTGACTTGTTTGTGATTAAGTGTCACATCACATCACTTTGACCGTGATCCTCTCGCATAGAATCCCGAATTGTTGAATGTATTTCTCTCGAACTGTGGCGAGTGTGAGAGCATGTTCGGTAGGGATGATTCTGAGAATATCCACGCAATGAGACAGAAGATTCGAGCATGTGAGGGTGTCAAAGTCAACCCTAAGGTTGTTCTTTCCAATCTTTCTGATAACCCTCGAAAGATATCAGCAATTGTGAGAACTTCGATGCATCCACATTCATTTGTGCTGCCATGTCGTGATCTGAAATAACATTAGCCAAAAGAACCAACATATCGAAGACATAGTGTTAGTCAACATAAGGTCTTATTGTCTAGTTATTGAATGTACAGAGTCAATGATTGTTACGAGTCCTAAGTCACTTGTTTGTCCAATAGTCCAATGACGCCGTGAAATGTTTCATGAGTTAGTTAACTTTAAGTTTTAAAGTTTATGTTATCACTTATTGTTCACAACATATCAAACGCTTAAGTTTATTAGTGACATTATTGGATTCGTGACGTTATGATAAGTTTATTAACAAGTTTGTACACGTAACAATTCATAATGAAGGTCAATCAAGGCATAGGCGTAGAATTGACAAAGTTAAGCGTAAACAGTAATGACATACGCGTAGACGAAAGCTTATGCGTAGGATCTTAACTTACGCGTAAGAAATGTTACGCGTAGGAAAAGGGGACCTTATGCGTAAAGCTTACGCGTAGGCGTGTTTATACCTTACGCGTAAGGCTTACTCGTAAGAGTAGACCTTATGCGTAGAGGTCACTGTTTACGCATATCCTTCACAGGATACGCGTAGTCCCATTGTAGAACCTTACTCATAATAGTTATGCGTAGGATTTATTCTTACGCATAACATGACTACGCGAAGGGTAATCCTTATGCGTAGAGATTCAAATGACCTTGATTCTGAATTTTAAGCGTAGCAAGCCCGAAATAAATTCATCAAATCATCAATATTAACACAAAAGTTCATTTTAACAACAAATCATGGCATGAACATTCGTCAAACAGTTATGAGTAGAAAGTCATACGCGTAGGTCAAAACCCTAAGGGTTATGAATTACGCAGTATAATTTCTATCCATTGGATTTGCACCAAACAATTTCTGGTAGTTCTAAGATGTTGTGAGAGTCTATAAACCAAGTTATAACATCTAAATCGTGGTGAATCAAAAATACCCAAACTCAAGAACATTAAACCCTAATTCCAAATTTTTAATCATTTAGAGTTTCTGGGTGGTTATAGAGCTTGGAAATCATTTAATTCAACATGATATGAGCATTACACAACAATCTTTTTGACCAAGAACCTTCACATTTGAAAATACCCAAACCACGATAAACCCTAAATTCGTAAATCATTCAATTCGTGATTCTGGGTGAGTTTTGATGATTAAAACGATATCATTGATGGATTAGAAACGTTTTGACACTATCCTTTTAACCATAAACACACAATCTTGATCATGTGTTCATACGCATATGCGTAGACCACAAAAGCAAGATTATACAACGTTTTAACCGTTGGATTTTTGAAAAATTCAAAACCATTGCTTAAAAACATGTTGTAAACACAAAATCACTTACAAAATGATGATCTAAAGCACGGATTTCTTGAACGAATTCTACGCGTAGGATTAGTTAGGTTAGGAGTATTAAATGTGAAGTGAAATGTTAGGTGGGGAGTTTTATTTAAAATAACTTTAACATTTTGACAGTTTTGGTCCCTCCACCTTTTCCTTTTTCAAACAAAGCCATTTAACTTCCATTTTGGTTACCAAACAAAGATTTTAAGAAAGAAACTTGACGACACTCCCCTCGACTTAAGAAAATAATGAAAGGTTATAAATTTTAGTCCGAGGAGTGTCATTGAAACGTAAAAATTTACCACAATTGATAAAAGAAACAACCGATATGATAACATGCAAGTACACGATGTTTTGAAACAGTTATATTATTTTCTCCCCTTCAACACTTGATCGGAAAAATATTGAATTTTGAAAGATTAAAGTGTTGACGGAAGAAATGTACTTGCCATGTTGAAAGAAAAGTAGATTAGAAGAATATTTTTGTTGTTTTATCGGATTTTATACTTTTGTATTTTGTTTTTGAAAAATTATTTACAAAAGAGATTTTGGTGTTTGACAGTGTTTTAAGACTGCTTTTAGGAGGTCATCTAATTCCTCTTGAGTCAAACACCTCATACCAATCCGGTGGACCAACTCATTAAACCTAGCGGAGGCAAGGCTTTGGTGAGAAGATCTGCCAATTGGTATTCTGTACCCACAAAATATAATTCAACGCACTGCTCCACGTGATCCTTGATGAAATGATATCGAAGATCGATGTGCTTTGATTTCGAGTGATGAACTGAGTTGCACGAGATCGCAATGGCACTCCGATTGTCGCAGCACATGGGATTCGTCAAATACGTAACCAAAGTCTTTGAGTTGTGTTCTCATCCAAATGACTTGAGCACAACACGACGACATGGCTACATATTCTCGCCGGTTGAGGACAGCGATGTACAATCCTCGCTTCTTCGATTGCCATGACACCGCTTTATCACCAAGAAATTGTAAAGCTCCCAAGTACTTTTCCGTGAGTCTAAGCATCCCGCGTGGTCGTCCCAAAAGCGATTAGTTCAAAACCGTAATCCTTCTGGATACTAGATCCCCAAGTTAATGGTTCCCTTTATGTATCGGAGGATTCTTTTAGCCTCGGAGAGGTGGGTTTCAGTTGGTCGCGACTGATAACGAGAGCAAAGATATACGGCAAAGACAATATCGTCCGCTAGTCGTTAGATACATGAGAGATCCAATAATACTACGGTATTTTGTAGGGTCCACCAATTTCCCATGTAAATCGGCGTCTAGCTTCTTGGTATGAGCCATTGGTGTGGCATAGGTGTCACGTGTTTCATTCCAAATTTATGTAATAATTCAAGGGCATATTTGGACTGACTCAAGAAAATACCACGGGGTGATTGATGAACTTGCGGTCCAGAAAGAATGTGAGTTAACCCATCATGGACATTTCAAAATTTTTCTTCATTAGTTTTGCAAAAGCGATTGAAAACTTTTTATGTGTAGACCCAAAATGATGTCATCCACGTAAATTTGAACAATTAAGATATGTGCCCCGTGATATTGTATAAAAAGAGTTGGGTCAACCGAACCTTTGGTGAAATTATTAGCAATGAGGAAAGATGATAGCTTATCGTACATGCCCGAGGAGCTTGTTTGAGACCATACGAGCTTTGTTCGCTTTGTAGACGTGATTCGAAACTCGGGATCAACGAATCCATCCGGTTGGTCGACATAAACCGCTTTAAGTTGTCCATTGAGAAACGCAGTTTTGACATCCATCCGATAGACCGTCATATTCATATGAGCCGCGAACGCGAGAAATATCCAACGACCTCAAGACGAGCAACCGGAGCAAAAGATTCTTCAAAGTCTATTCCCTCTTCCCGACGATAACCCTTAGCCACCAGACGTGACTTATTTCGGATAACATTTCCTTCAAAGATCCAATTTGTTTTTCCAAATCCATTTGAGACCAATGACGTAGACCCTCGTTGGTCTTTCAACCGCCCCATACTTCAAGACGATTAAATTGGTTGAGTTCTTCTTGCATGGATTCAATCCAGTTGTCTTTTGTCATTGCGTCTTTGATGTTTTTAGGTTCGATTGGCGACGGTGAGTGCATAAATGCAATGTTCACCGTCTGTGTGAAGACGCTTGTCTCGTAACGACCGGTTGATTCGGGTTGCCAATAATGTTTTCCAGAGGATGGTCTTTCGTCCATCTATGTGTGGAGGGTTGATGTTGGTATACATTGTGCATTCGAGGATTCAAATGGTTTGTTGAAGATTCCGCGACATCCGTGCGCAGCGATCTCATTAGCAAACTGGTTGAAGAACGCATTTGGATCAAAATATGCAGGTGGGGGTACTTCATTCGAACATCATCACCGATTCATCATTGTTGGAAGCGGTGTTGTTCAAGCTCTGTGTTGGAGTCAATGGTGGTGCTTCTTCAACCGTAGTTGTTGTAGCGTGTGTATCGTATAAGAGTATTATTAGGTTGAGCAAATGAAACAATGGATACACCGAGCACGCTCATCAATATCGCCATTGAACAACGGAGCAAATAACCTTTCCATTTGTTGACGAGTAAGTCGGGGCTTTGTTCACCGATGATGGGGTTTGGGGAAGTTTAAGCGGTTGTGTCCGGTTCTAAGTCGTTATACTCGAAGCCATTTCCGTAAGTTCATCAAAATGAGCATGAATCGCTTCCATCACTGCTTTGTACGACGATTCCGATTCGAAACCTTTTGAATTATCACAAGATCCGATAAAGACTCAAATGTCAACTTTGGCTTTGAGCTTTCCAAAGTCATCACGATCATTATTCGGATAGCAAAGAGATCCAAATACATGAAAGTGTTTGAGATTTGGTTTTCTGTTATGGACAAGCTCAAAAGGTGTTTTGTTGTGGCGTTTTGTAATCATAGAACGGTTTTGAGTATAGCATGCAGAGATACACTTCGCCCATAAGTAATCTGGAAGTTTAGCATTAATTAACATTGTTCTTGCAGCTTCCACTAACGCTCGGTTTCGTCTTTCGACAACTCCGCTTTGTTCGTGTACGTGCAATAGATGTCCGATGTCAATTCCCACTTTCTCATAGAATTCACGAAGAGTTTGATTAACAAATTCAGCCTCTATCTTTCGATTAGTCGAACGATGTTTCAGAGTGAACTTGTATTTTCATAAGAAAGGTGATGATCATCTGTGGAGCTTGATCTTTGCTTCAAAGAAAGTAGACCCAAGTCCAGCGTGAATAGTCATCAACAATTACTAAGATGTAGCGCTTGCCATTGATCGCTTGCACGCCAAGATCGGGCCACACAAATCCATGTGAAGAAGATGAAGCACATGCTGAGAGTCGTGTTCCACCTTTGAAGGAAAATGAGCACGAGTGCTTTTGCCTTGTTCACAAGCCGAGCAAAGGTGATCTTTAGAATACCAAAATCTTGGGAGTCCTTCAACTAGTTTGTGTCGAGCAAGGTTGGTGATGGTTTGAAAGTTTAGATGTGAGAGACGACGATGCCATAGCCAAGATTTTGTTGATGTTGCCTTTGAAAGTAAGCAGATGGGAGAAGAAGCAACCATGTCTTGCATAGAGATAGTGTAAAGACTTGAATTACGCGAGCCGGACATAAGGTCGTTTCCTTGTAGATCACGAATGAAACAAGTTTTCTCCCGAAAGGCAACTTCCAAATCTCCATCACAATCCGACCTCAAAACAGATTGTGACCGAGGCCTTCCACATAATAAACCCCGCTTATTTCGATGTTCCCATTAATGTAGTCTCCGTAGCCCATGATAGCTGCTAAGTGATCATTCCCTAACCCGACAAAGTGCCAATGAACTTTGAAACAAAGTTTGATAACAATTTAAGATTGCCTGTCATGTGTCGGGAACATCCGCTATCAACAATCCAGAGAATGATCTGTATCACCGCATTACACAATGCACGATGGAATAGAAGTAGATGTGGAACCCGAAATGTTAGAGGGTTCCGTAGCGGTTATAGTAGATATACACACATCAATAGCTTTAGGTATCCACTTAAATCCTAGTGTGTTATATATCCATTTCTCCCATCTCCAACTAGTATTTGCTTTAGTCTTAGTGAATGCACTAGGTGGTACTACATTCCTAGGAGGTGAAACCGGAGCTACAGGGACAACAATGCGTTTCTTAGAATCTAAAGATGGCGGTCTACCAAGCACATACTTAGAAAGATTAGTGGGCCTAGAGGTATTCTGATTCTTAGGATTCCTTAAACGAGAGATGATAGCTTTAGCAACACATTTATCATGACAATCGGAATTCATACTTTTACGACAAATAACACAAGGTGCATCGATGAATATCAAAAGTAGTTAACGGTTTAGCATTCGTTACATCACTATTTCTATTACATTTGCCGAACGCAATATCTATAGTGGAAGCAACGTGAGTCTTATTCATAGTCCTAGGGTGTTATTCTACTTTAGCATTCCTGATTGATCTTTTCTTAGGTCACAACTTCCTATTCTTCGATGTAGTGCTCCTAGGATGTGAAGTGCGGACATTTGGAAAAGATGCAACTATTCCTGCTTTCAAGAGAAGGAGGCACGCTTAGCAACTTGTGATTTGGCAGTAGGGATTCTAGGTTCATGAGTACTAAGTGTTACTGGGCTAATCTCTTAATGATGGTTGGCGGAAGTTGTTCATACTTTCCTAACATTTCTCTTAACTTGAAGATAGTGTGAATCGATCTTGATTTTCGTGATCGAACATTTCCAAAGAAAATGCATAACTTCTTTAATGTGTGCAAGATAATGATCAAGTTCATTTGATGCTTCATCACGAGTCTTTTGAGTAAATCAAATATGACACCATATTCCTTTTAACTTTTACAAGTTCTTGTTCATATTTTGAGATTTGACACTTAAAAGACACGCTTTGATCATCCAGTTGCTCAATTTTAGGATCGAAGATTTTGCACGAATCGGGCGATTTTGTGTTTAAAAGCAAGTTGTTGATCGTGAATATCTTTTTGACACCAATTAAGACGACGTATTGCATTTGAAAGTTCGCTTTGACAATCGCTTGTTTTCAACTTTTAAGGACTCGACCAAGCACATTATCGTGTTCTCAACATTTATCCACGTAATCAACAAGATCGCAGAGATATGATCAAATGCATATGACAAAGAATTCAATAACACAACATTATGGACATCAGACAAATGACATCTTCCAAGAGTCGATCAATATCTTTTCTCAACATTTTCTTTTTACGCTTAGTGTTAGAAATAGATGTTTCGCTTTTCTAAAACGACCTTCATCATTCCAAGTTCCTTATGAAAGTCCCTTTCCCAAGACAATGCACAACTTTTCAAATTTTTAACATTTGGTAAAAGATTTTTCAGAAAAATGTCTCTTTGTTCTCGCGCTAGAGGCGATTGAAAGTGTTGAACTTTGATTTCGGAATGATATTCTATCTCATGTTGTAAAGTTTTGAGGTCAGCCATGAAAATGTCAAAATATCGAAGAATTTTGCGATTTTCGTGTTTTGAGTTTACTTCACAGATGGAAGGTAAAGGACCATAAGTTTGTGCATAATCTGGTTGGGGATTAACATTAGAAGACTCGTGTGTTTTATGATAACCCTTGGTGTGTTAGAAGAATCCGCTGGTGTGACGAAAGTGACCGCTTTTGAATAGTTAAAAGGTTTGTTGTAAACAACTTTTTCTAATTTTGATCGACTCTCGCCTTCTGCATCTAATTCCTCTTGACGATGATATTCAACAACACTCATAATGTAATTATCAACTTTATATTCTCGCGACCGAAACTTCGTGGATTTGGTTTGAATAATTTGGTTGAAAGCTTAGGTTTGTAATCAGCAAGATTCGGTCCATATCCATTTGGATTGGGTTTTAAAGTAAACTTTTCAATGGCTGTGACCGACTCGCCATGTTTGTAAACAACAGTTTTAAACTCTTTAAGTTTGTTTTGCAAGCCGATGATTTCTTCAAGATGATCATCTATTCGCTTCGTTGAATGCTTTTTGTATGCAGAGAACTGTTTTTGACAAGTTAACAACTCACCTTTTAGCTTTTTGATTTTCCAAGGTGAGAGCGTTAATTTGCTTTTTATGTTCATGTTTCAGCTTGTTCTATTTCGCATAACAAAGCATTCTTCGGCGGCTAGATCACGATGCCTGTCTTTCTAAATATTTTTCGCTTTGATAAGATTTGGCAAAGGTCGCTTCAAAACCGCTTTCACGATTTTCTTGAGTTTTGAAAAAGTTGAGTTGCTTTTGTAAACATTCAAAATCCTTGGTTAACAAAGGCATTTTTGCATTTCAAGTCCTGATTAATGGCATGACATTTTTCCACTATGGTGTTGGTCTTGTATTAAACGAGCAAAATCTGGATGAGGCAAAAGTTCGGCGTGTTCAACGTGAGTCTCAACATGATCATTACGAAGATCCTCAAGTATAACCACGGAGTCAATTTGATTATCAAGGGAAACCGTTGGTCATCTTGATCGTCAAATATAACTACGGGGTCTAGTTGAAAATCGCCGGAATGAGATGTGGATGACGCATTTTGAACATTCCGAGCCTTGCCGGATTCGGATGTTGGCGGAGATATGAGATCGAGATAAATATGGTTTGTTCGGTACTGAGACAAGCCATCGTGTCATACACCGGCTGTGTCACTCATGTGTAACTCATGCATATTAGCCATCAACATAACAACCGTGCATTGGCCCGCAAGTCCTCCATATCATCATCCGAGTCAAGGCATTTGCCATAAAGCTCTCTTCTTTGTTTGTGAGAGTTCCACCAGCTTCATCCTTAAGAGCCAAAAGAAGAGCCTCTTTGAAATAAGCACCGCCCCTAGTCCTTGGCTTTGGGCATGCATTAGCCAGGTGTCCCTTCTCATTGCGGTTGTAGCATCGAAGACCATTCAACCCATTCGAGCATTTCCTGCTTCCACCACTTGAGCTCGATTGTTATTCCTACCCACAAAGATTAAACCCTTGACCACCGCCCATCCGACCATAACCACGATTCTCAACTTCAACTCGCCCATTGTTCACAAATGCTTGATTCCTTGTGTGAGATGAGGAACGAATACGATTGTTGGATTTGTTGGTATAACGGCTAAAGGCATTAGCAATCATAGCAAATCCTTGTTGCAATGCTTCAAACGGATCGGATTCCTCATTAGCTTCACTGACAAGGGCTTGAGCATTGTTGTTGTTGTATGGAACCAATTGAGTTTGTTGAGATTGAGGTTGTGAAGGATCATGTGGTGTGATTGTAGCAGTGGTTGAGTTGCTTTGGTTGAGGAGAATAATTCTGTTGAGCATATAAGGCAAGTTGTTGATTTTCCGGATGTGTCGGTGGAGCAATTTGAGCACGGAGAATCCTTTCTCTATCAACTTCCTTTTCATGAGGCTTCAAGTAATCGTACAATAATCCATATGTAGATTGATGCATGTTTTTCGCTTGACGGAGAAAAATGACATACTTCTCCCATTCAGGACCAAGACTACTCAGAACTTAGTATTCACTGCGATTCTTGGCATGATGATGTTGTGTTTATCCAAATCATTGATGATGTCTAAAAATCGGTGATGATAGGACTCGAGTGTCTCTCCGGGTTCAATCATGAAGTGTTCATAAGCCAAGTAAATTTTGGATTCCAAATCTTCCCGATTGAGTACAGATCCTTCCATAAGAAGACGAATATGATCCCACATTTTCTTTGCAGTCTTTTGAGCATCAACACTACGAAGAATTGGGTTTGGTAATCCTAAGAGGATATATTCCATTGCAAGCTCATCTACTTCATAGTGTAGAAGTTCTTGAGGATTCAAGTCTGCAACAATAGCAATGTTCGTTTGTTCATCTCTTGGTGGAATGGCATTTGGATCTCCGGGTACAATGACAGTAGGCATCTCAAATGGACCTTCCAAGATAACCTGCTTTAAGAACTTTCCATGTGGCTTCTTTAGATCACAAAACCTAAAGAACCTTATTACCCATTGTTCGTAGTTTCCTGGAGTGAGCATTGGAGGTCTATCAAGTGATCCAACCTCATGAATTGATTGTTGGTTGCTTAAAGCTTCAAACATCTTTGCAAACCAAGTGGGTTCCTTCATAGTGTTCCTTGATGGATGTTGATTGAAGTCATTTGTGTACGGTTGAACTTGAAGACTTGGTGGTGGTTGAACCATTTGAGGTTGTGGATTTGCGGCAAGTTGTGGAGTATGTTGTTGATTAAATTGTTGTTGATAAATTGCTTGTTGTTGATTCCATTGTTGATGTTGTGGAGTAAGTTGTTGTTGACGTTGAGAATAAGTATAAGGGAAATAGTTAGAGTATGGTGGTTGTGACATGTTGAAAACTTGTGTTGGTAAAAATGGATCTTTGTAGTCGAATGAACCTTTGTTGATGAAGTATCCTTAGGCGAGAAATCACAATAGCCAAGTAACACTTATGCGTAAAAACACCAAAGTTATGCGTAACAATCAAGAGTTACGCGTAGATTTAGCTTACGCGTAAGTATGGAAAAGACTCTAAAGTTACGTAGACACAAAGATATGCGTAGAAACTTTATGGCGTAGGATTATCTTATGCGTAAGACTTGGCTTAGGCGTAAGATGAATCTTATGCGTAGGATTTCTACGCCTAAGCTTTATGCTTATGCGTAATTTTAGGGTTTTATCCCAAGTGATCTTTTACACTTCACAAGGCAAAAGATATCCAAAGTCGATGTATTTTCAGGCTTATCCAAGCAAGAAAACACGGAGTAAACCACGAAATCGAAGATCAAACCAAGGATAAAGTTACGCGTAAGATTAGGGTTTTCTTACGCCGTAGACTTGCTCGTAAAAGTGATAATGCCCAAAGATGTTTCTAAACCAGTTTTGTGTGATGAAATAGCTTCAATAACACCAAAAGACACAAAAGTGTGAAACTTGATGATCCAAAGCTCTTAAAACTGTTATGCGTATAACGATACCCACGTATAAAAACTAGTTTAAAAACACGATCCACGCATAAAGTTTGAAACTTTTTGCCAAAAACACGTATTTTAACACCTTAAAACGTTGAAAGTACAAGAATCTTGGATTGAAAAGTGAAAAAATTGAGTTTTAAGTGAGCCAAAGCTCGTTACTTTCTACGCCAGTAAGACCAAAAACAAAAAACTTCAAAAAAAAACGTGTTCACCCAACTATTTGGCGATTGATACCACTGTTAGGTCACAAGGTTTACCACACAAGCTTATAAGAAAGATATAGAAAGGCGGTTGAACAATAAACAAACACATACACACACGTATGAATGAAATGGTTATGCGTAGAGTGAGTGAAAGAGTAAATTGAACAACCAACCCTCAAGTGAGGGTTATTACAAAGTATTTATAGGCAAGGAGCTAGGGCAACACTCCTACTCCTTCCCTTTCTCCTATGGGCTTGGGCCTAAGCTCATGGGCCTTCTACATAAGCTTAAGGCTAATAACAAACATAAAGGCCATAATAAGCTAACTATTACATATGAGTAACTAACACTTGAATAAGGTTTAGGAGTGATTCCAACAGTTCGGTTCAAGCCAAAACCGAGAAAAACACACCTAAACATATAAACTGAACCGAACCGACACAAAACCGAACAAAACCGAGTCATTTCGATTCGGTTATCGGTTTATGTTTTTCACAAAACCAATTTTGGTTCGGTTTTGGAACGATGCTCAGCCTTACTAGTATTGACTGTTTTTATATCGTCATTGTATCATGATGTTGATACTTGCCATTTAATATGATATAGTGTGCGATAAAGTTATTTTCTAAAATTCTCGTCATGCGAAAAGTTATTATCACGAAAAATATATAATCAAACAATACTATTCGTCAATTTTTTTGATTACATGATACATGTCACTGCAACGCGCCGATAACTTGTTACTATTTTTATTAAGGAATGAATTTGAAACACTTGGAAAAGGTCACATATAGAATTAATTTTGGACCCTTGGTGTAAATAGCCTTGACCCGACCCAATATGACACGGGTCGCCCCATATTACACCCATGATCCATACCTAAACAGGTCAATCAGAAGCCAACAATTTCATTTCATCATCACCATCAGATTCCATTTCATTTCTAGGGTTTCACTTCCATCTCAACACAACAATGGCTGCAGCACGAATCAGATCAAGCGTCAACACTTTATCAAAACTAACCTCATCATCATCATCATCCGTCTCACGTGCCGTTATTTGCCCTAGTTTCACCAATACCCAGGTAACGAATCAGTTATATGAAATAATTATTTATGTAATTGATCTGATTTTATAACTTATTTGCTCTGATTTCATATTGGATTTATAAAGTTAGTGGATTTAATACAGATGTTCGATTAACAGGAATATATTCTATTGTTGTAGAAATATATAAAAAAAGTAGCGGTAATGTCAAGTTTATATCAATTTACATGTTTACGTGTTTATAGTTTTCGTATAACTGTGGAAACGAAGCTATGTTCTGTTGACTGTTGGATTTGATTTTACGATTAGTAGAAATGTAGAAGTGAAAAAGATATGCACTAATTTAAGTTAACACAGTTCACATAAATTTGTTTTTGATGGTTTTTTGTTTGAACGTGTTTACCGGTGAACTATGTTTAACGGCGATGAATTGTTTTGTGAAGGATGTTATGTATTTGAGTAAATTGTTTTCAACTCCTCATAAAAAACGACCTGAGTATTATCTTTTATTTGTTTCGTTTTTCTATTGGAAGCAGAGATTAGTGTGTACTTTTTATATGTCAGCTGTGTTTCGTTTGCTTATCTTTCTTTTTATTGCATATGGTACCTGAAGCTGTATTACAGCGAGCACAAGCATTTTGTTCAAGTTAGATGGTGTTGGCTAAAATGAGGCCAATTGAAGCTTGAATGTTAGGAATATCATGCTTTTGTCTACAGTTTTGACGAGTCTCTTCTTCTATTTTGATACCTTGCACCATTATTTGTACTTTATCGTTTGGGTATTCAGATTACTAAATTGTGAAATGCCCTTCAGATGTTAGATAGAGTCAAGTTAATAATAGAATTTTTGACTTTGCAGCAATCGCGGAACTTTGCTGCCCCTGCTGCCCCTAAGGAACAAAAGATCAAGGTAATATATTAAGCTATATATGATGTATAATGCTATGATATATTGGTTTAAAGTCATAAAACAAGGAAAAAGCTATAGTGTATTTCATAGTTCATGCTCTTTGGTCATTTACTTAGGGTATTGTAACAGATCAAGAGTATGTTTTTTATTGCGTTGATTATTATCCCTGTGGGAAATAAATTCAAACAACTTGGCATGACTTCTCTTGTTTGCTTGTATTTAACAAGGAATCACGTTTTTTTATGTGTTTGTTTTATATGTTCTGGAATGTATTTAAAACAGTATGCTGTTTGGATATTCTTTAGTATAGTGTATATTAAGAGAAAATATATTTACCTTTTTGGCGATATATAAAGTACCTGAGATTTCTGATTGTCGAATGAAGATCTTTGGAAGTAAATTGAAAATCAATGGATGTGAAAACATTTTCCTTAATTATACAAGCTACATCTATACATCGTTACTTACACGTCCATATACTTGAGTGGAGCAATATTTGACATATGGCGTCTATTAAAATGCTCTTTTGTAAACAAAAAACCATAGAAGTGCTTTGGCTCTTGGTTGGCATTACTATAAAAAGGATGCTTGAAGTATGAATATCATTCTTATATGTTCGGTAAAACTTTGTACTGTTTAAACTTGCTTAAGTTCTGGTTTTCTAAGACCTTGTTTCATTTCTTCGCCCTTCTTTGACTTAATGCAAAATTCATTTTAAGTGTAGTTATGTTGTTATGCTTAATTATATTATCTAAGGGCCAGAGAGTAATTAAAGCATGCTTCGTTAGGGCAAAGAGATTGATGTGTGTTCACTCTCTATCCATTTGTAAAGGGATTTATTATGATGCCATGCACAATTAAATATACACACACAGTAGCCACAGAAAAGTGTTTTTGTTCCCAGGACCATTGCTCAAGGAACAACACAAGATTTGAAATTGAAGTAATAAGTAATATAAGATGAAAAAGATGTAGGGAGCACCAGTTCTCATTTTAGTTTGTCGCAGAAGCACTTCATATCCTGATGTGGAACTATAGATGAACCTAGTCTTTGTCTCTGATATACACTTTCTCTGATCATTTCCTTTACAATCCTGATGTGGAACTATAGATGAGCATAGGGTTAACATTACTCTTATTTCTCACGAGACTTACATTTGGATAGCCAATATACTGATGCTGTCTGTAATGGCGGAGAGAACATGCTTGTTTTTCGAAAGTTTGCCCAATCCTACATGTACTATAATGTAGTCGTGCTTCCTTCATGTATTTCTCCATTATTACCTCTTTTTTTTCAACACGCTTCTTTAACCAATTGCTAAGTTATTACTGAACAAATTCATTTTTAACCTGTGTAAAGGCATTTTTGAATTTATCAACTCTTTTGTTTAATTATGGTCATTATCTGTGCAATGACATCTCTACTTCTCAGGTTCCTGTGGCCCTGTTTGGGGGCTCTGGAAATTATGCATCTGCATTATACATCGCAGCAGCAAAAGCCAAGGCATTGGACAAGGTTGAAGCAGAACTTGTTGATTTCGTTGCAGCTACTAGTAAAGCCTCAATGTTTTCTCAGTTCATGAAAGATCCATCCGTTCCAGCAGATGTTAGAGTGAAGGCCATTAATGAGATCTGTGCTCAAGCTAAATTTTCAGATGTTACAAAGAACTTCTTGGGTAAAATGGTTATTTCAGGAGTTAAATACTGAATATCATGAATGTAATTCGCTCCTTTATAATAATAAATTCATGCGATTCATTACAGTTGTTTTGGCCGAAAATGGGAGGCTCCGAAATGCTGACACTATTTTCAAGAGATATACAGATTTGACCATGGCACATCGTGGAGAAGTTAAAGCTATTGTTACAACTGTAATTGTAAGTCCGATTATGATTTATAAAACCCTTTGCCAGTATTTGTTTAATTGGTTATCTTTAGCATGTTTTCCCCTTTTCAATACTTATCCTGATTTTGCTCAGTTTGATCTTATTGGATTGCACTCTTACACATTGTTGATATGAACTTGTTGTAATCTTGTCAATCTGCCAGCCACTCCCTGCTGAGGAGGAGAAAGAATTGAAAGAAACCTTACAGCATATCCTTGGTAAAGGGAAAACTGTTAAGCTTGAGCAGAAGGTAATGTGCATTTTTCTTGCTATCATTTTTTGTTTCCAAGAAATGAGTGTATGTTTGACTCTCGAGTGTTGTAAGGTGGAAAATGAGTGGGACGTTCCTGTTGGGTAACAGGTCAAAACGGATATGTTTTATAATATGGGTTCAGAAGAGTTTGGGATTTTGGGGAGTCAGGTTGACTGACTAGCATACTACTGCTCATTTACATGACTTGGTATCTTATACAGACATATATTAATCATAAGTTTTTATAAAGCAAATCAGCAAATTGTTCATTCTTTTGCCACGTTTTGATGTATTACCCATTTTACTAGGAGGTAATATAGCCCAAATCGGCTCATTTTAAATAAACGGGTTAAAAGTCTAAACTTTAGTATACTCCGTACTATTTAGCTTCTCTAATGGAAGTATGGAATTGTGCCTCACCCTTTTTTGTATATGAACATCAGATTGATCCCAGTATTCTTGGTGGGCTTGTGGTTGAATTCGGGCAAAAGGTCTTTGACATGTCGATTAAGACAAGGGCAAGGCAAATGGAGAGGTTCTTGCGCGATCCCATCAACTTTGACGCCTAAACAAGGTGGTGTTTTTTTCATTTGTAAGTGTTCATGTACGGATTTTTGGGTGATGTCCAACCTTCGGTTACTGACATCTGTTTAATTGATGAAATAAAAACGTTGATCTGCTCTCTTTTTGTTATTAAAAGACGTACTCCAACCTTTTCAAGGGTATAATTACAGTCTTGTTGCATTTCTGATTTTGAGAATGGATACAATATATTGTTGATGATGATTGATCAAGTGTTCTATTTTCATAGTAACTGTATTCTGGTTACAACGATTGCAACATGTTGAATTGTTGATATCATAGAATAATTCAGTTTGATTTTGTTTGACAATGGTGTTGTCTTTATAGAAGAAATACAGTTGGAACTTTGAGATCGGGTAATGAATTTAAGAATGTTCAAAACCAATTGTGATCGAGATTTTGAAAGGCCAGTTATGCGTCAACAATGAGCCTGAACGCCTGATCCTAAATTTTGGTTGTCTTAAGGTTAATAGTTAAGTTCCCGCTAACTTTGTGAGTTGATTTGCTAATAAAGTTGAGCATGTATACTTAAACACCACTAGTTCAGTTCAAGTAGCAATTGCAGAAACACCAAAAATACTATGCACAAAGATTCTGGCCAAAACCGTTGACCACAAAGACTAGAAATGCATATACTTCACTTAATAAGGGGCCTTTTAGTGCGTGTATTTTAACTGGTTTGCGTTGAAAGAAATCTTAATTCAAATACTGGGTTGATAAATCTCCATCTTCCATCTACTTTGATATAACGGTGAGATTAACTTAAGATTTAATATGTCTAAATGTTTTTTTCTTGTTTTTTTCTTTTCTTTTTATATTTCATATTTATTTTCTCATTTTTTGTCTTTTATTTTTTATTTTTTTTACGTTTTCGTCAGTTTTCTTACGTTTTTGTCCTATTTTTCCGCTTTTTATACGTTTTTGTCTGTTTTCATGCATTTTCGTCCGTTTTCATACGTTTTCATCCATTTTCTTACGTTTTCGTCTGTTTTCTTACGTTTTCGTCCGTTTTCTTACGTTTTCGTCCGTTTTCATACGTGTTCGTCCGTTTTCTTACGTTTACGCCTGTTTTCTTACGCTTTCGTCTGTTTTGTTATGTTTTCGTCCGTTTTCATACGTTTTCGTCAGTCTTGTTACGTTTTCGTCCGTTTTCTTACGTTTTTGTCAGTTTTCATACGTTTTCGTTCGTTTACACACGTTTTCGTCCGTTTTCTTACACTTTCATACGTTTTCGTCCGTTTTCTTACGTTTTCGTCCATTTTCATACGTTTTCGTTTATTTTCTTACATTTTCGTCCGTTTTCATACGTTTTTGTATGTTTTCTTACGTTTTCGTTCGTTGTCTTACGTTTTCTTTTCTTACGTTTTCTTCTGTTTTCTTACGTTTTTGTCCTTTTTCTTACGTTTTCGTCCGTTTTCATACGTTTTCATCCATTTTCGTTCGTTTTCATACGTTATCGTTCGGTTTCATCAGGTTTCTTTTGTTTTCGTCCATTTTTCATACGTTTTCATCCATTTTCAAACGTGTTTTTACGCTTTTATACGTTTTCATCCGTTTTCATATGTATTCGTCAATTTTCTTATATTTTCGTCCGTTTTCTTACGTTTTCATACGTTTCTAACTATCACAAGTGATTTTCTGTGATGTTCAGAATATCACTTGTGATTTTCTGAATATCACTTTGTGATATTCAGAAATTACTTTGTGATATTCAAAATATCACTTGTGATTTTCTGAATATCATTTTGTGATATTCTAAATATCACTTTGTGATATTATGAATATCACTTGTGATTTTCTGGATATCACTTTGTGGTATTCTGAATATCACTTGTGATTTTCATTTTACAAAACATTAGTTGAAAATCACTTGTAATATTCAGAAAATTACTTGTGATATTGAATATCACAAGTGATTTTATGAATATCACAGAATATCACTTGTGATCATCTGAATATCATAGAATATCATTTGTGATACTCTATATATATCACTTGTGATATTCTGAATATCACAGAATGTCACTTGTGATATTCTGAATATCACAGAATATCACTTGTGATATTCAGAAACATATGAAAACGTCCGAAAACATTTAAAAACGGACAAAAACGTATGAAAACGGACGAATATGTATGAACTCTAAACCAAAATTTGACCATTTTCTCTTTATACGTGGTAAATATAAACTTACATATTTTTATAAATTTCAAAATAAGCAAATTAAGCTTATGAAACATAAACCGAAATCACATAAGCTCATAAGCAAATAAAATAAGGTTAAACAAATACCCCCCAAACTATGTAGCTGCTATTCAAATTATATATTTGTGATATTCTGAATATCACTTGTGATTTTCTGGATATCACTTTGTGATATTCTGAATATAAATTGTGATTTTCATGTTACAAAATATTAGTTGAAAATCACTTGTGATATTTAGAATATCACAAGTTATATTCTGAATATCACATAATATCACTTGTGATCGTATGAATATCACAGAATGTCACAGAATACCACTTGTGATATTTAGAAACGTATGAAAACGTCTGAAAAAGGCCGAAAACATTTAAAAAATAACGAAAACGTATGAAAACGGACGAAAACGTAAGAAAATGGACGAATATGTATGAAAACGGACGAAAACGTATGAAAGCGTAAAATCAAGTACGAAAACGTATGAAAACGGACGAAAATGGACGAGAACGTACGAATAATGAAGCGTAAGAAAACAGCGCGTATGAAACGGACAAAAACGTAAGAAACTGGAGGAATATGTATGAAAGCGGACGGAAACGTATGAAAGCGTGAAAACAAGTATGAAAACGGACGAAAACGTATAAATAATGAACTAAAACGTAAGAAAACGGGCAAAAACGTATGAAAGTAAAGAAAAAAAAAAAAAAAAAGTGAAAAGACAAAAAAATATGAATAAAAAAAACTGAAAAGTCAAAAAAAATATGAATAAAAAAAAGACAAAAAGACAAGAAAAAAAACATAGAATTAGGTTTATCTAATAAATCTTAGGTTAATCCTCACCATTAGATTAAACTAGATGGATGGTGGGGATTTGTCCCTTGGTAAGTACCAAAATAAAGGTAAGCAAATGAAAATTCTTCTAAAATACTAATGTATTTTCCTAAATTTTTAAATACGGGTAACGTACTCTTTAAAATACCATTATTACCAACCAAATTTTCAAATTTATTTAACGGGTGGAAGACCCTTTAACAAAAAAAAAAAAAAAAAAAAATTGTAAAAAATATCACCATTATCACCAAATAAACTCGCATCGTTAGCCCTTTGTACTTGCATCGTTAGTCATTTATATTTACGGCCGTTAGTAAATAATTGAAAATTTGGTTTTCTTATGTTTTCGTCTGTTTTTACAGGTTTTCGTCTGTTTTTACACGTATTTGTTGATCTCAGTTGAGCAAACGATCTAATATAGAAACTGACTTAGAACAAATGCTTATTAAGTATTACGCGGAATTTAATACTTAATCTTAAGAAGAAGAACAATAAACATTCAACACCTCAATATTATTATTAATACGAATACTCTTACTAGTATTAGGGTTTTACAACCTTGAAGTGTATCGACCTTAGATATAAAACATACGTTTATCTAACCTAACCTAGGACCTCCTTTTATAGACTAAGGAGTCCTTTACATTATACAATACGTAACCTACAAGATAAATATCTTTTCCATATTTATCTAATACATAATACTAAACCGACTATACAAGACTAGCAGTGGTTACATATCAATATCAGTGGTTACACAATACTAGTAGCCGTGGTTTGTCTTCATCCGTGGTTACATTCTTCTGTCCGTGGTTATATCAAACCTGTCCGTGGTTCCAGCACTTAGAGTAATTCTTGATTCAAGGAACCTAAAACCCAACAATCCTCCCCTAAACTTGATACATTCTAACAGAATTCTCAAGTTTCCTTTAAGCTCAAAACATCTGAATTTGAGGATGTAGCCAAACACTTACTAGATTTAAGAATTTTCTCATATTTCAGCAACAAATCGTAAGCTTGACCATCATAGGGTAACAGCATCTTGATAATACCAGGCTTCAACATCTGAGCAATAATTCACGGATACTTATTCAACGAGGATAATCACCTTCTACAAGCATCGCGAATAACTTTTCGAAGCAGTTAAAACATGAACTCCACAAGTTTGATATAAAAACCATCTTGTTACAGTACCATTGTAGAGCCCTTTCCACTCAGGTTCATCATGAGTTGGTTCAAATGAAATCTTCAAATTATAATAGACCAGTCTCTCATGATAATCATTTGGATGTACTTCACCAAACTTATTCTTGTAAAGTCTCCAAAGATTCATCAAATCATCTCTTTCAAAATATTGAAGCATTTGTGAAAATTTATTATACTCATAAACTTCATTGTTGAGTCTTTGAATTTTCCAAACTCCTTCACTTCCATCTTTAAGCTTAAACTCATAAGAAACAATTTGATTAACATCTTCAACTATTTTCAATCTTTTAGAATCAAATGTCTCTTGAATCTCAGATTTTCTCTTTCTTTTACTTTGAATCCACTCATCATCTTTCTGAATCCACTCTTCATCCTTCTTAGAATTCATTGGACAATAATCATCATTATTAATTTTCATACATCTCATATAAATCTCCTGAATTCTTTCAAATGAACATATATTAAGATTATCATAAATATGAATGCCTGAATTCTTAATAATCTTCATCAGTACATTCCTCATCTGTGCAATTGAAGGAGGTTTCTTTCTTATAGCTTGCTTTCTGTCTTTACTGACCTTCCTTGCCCATTCACCCAAAAGTCTAGCTTTTTCCTCATCATCCAAAGCCCATTCTTGTGCAGTATACTCATCATTTATTAGTTGAGAAGCTTCAAGATAGTTATGTGATTCATACCATGTAGCTAACCATCTCTGACTAGCTTCCTCTTCTTGTTGCTTTCTTTTCTCTAAAGGCTGTTTGTTCTTCACTAACATGTTCTTTGCATACTTTGCATCATAAGCTTCTTGTTACTGCTTTAGATTTAAACTTCATTTCTGCGCAACCCCTTTACCTTTTCCAATATCAGATGGAACCACTTTCTTCTTCAAAAGTTCACCAATAACTAAACTTTTTCCTTTGGATTTAGTTGCGATGATTGAAGTGATAAAACAGGTGCAATGATGGGTGTAGAAATAGATGAGGTTTTTCTTAAATTTATCAATGTACTTGCAGCTTCTTTCTCAACTTCTTTAGATTTAGGTGGTGATCTGAGAGAGAGTTGTGACAACAGGTGGAAGTGGTTATGATAGCGATGGGTATGATAGTAGTGGGTTTAATTGCCATGTCGAAAGCTGCAGATGGTTACAAGAGTACTAACCGTGGTTTCGGACATACCATCGATATTTGTGTCATGTACTACATCTTCTACAACATTCTTCACATTTTCAAGAGCGCCTCATTCCCATCTTTATCAGATACCAAAAATGCTTGATCTCCACTATCAACATCTTCTTCCGTAGGTACATCAACGACCTCCCTGAATTCTTGCCTTCACTCCTCCCCTGTTTGGATACATTCTCCACATTCAGAGGTGGAGAGGAGTCCACCTTCCTTTTCTTGCTTCTCATAGCTTTCAAAACAGCAACCCCATGTCGTCTTACTTTTTCCAAAACCAACACTCGTGCTTCAATCTCGAATATCCTTACCACGAAACACGCCAATTCACAGTAGACCGAAATTATAGCCTCCATTTTAGCACATTTTGCGTCAATTCATTAAAGCGTTCAAGAATATCCTCCCCACTTCGACACGTGTTAAGCTGGTCCGAGAGGTGGTTCATTGGAAAAGTCACCATGTACCAGATTAGGATCCGTCAATTCATGTTCATGTTCCAAACTATCCTCATCACTTCGAGTGTCAACTGCTCCAGAGGTGAATCCTTGGATATAGTAAACATAGCATCGGACCTAGCACGAAAACTATGCACCTGTAGTAGCCAATTGGCTAGGGATTCCTCCATCTGTGTTAAGTTCCAAGGAACTCTCCACATTAGGAGTTGCCAAAGGTTGGGTCTTATTGATGTTTCCACTATCTGATCGGCATCTAAGCATGAATCGATAGTGGAAGCCCTTCCAATCATGTCACTTCCACCACCGTGAGCCTCATTAGCAACACCACTAGCACTAGCACGAGGTAGCTTAGTGCCCTTCTGTCTCCTAGTCCATACAATAGGTGTAATTGTGGTTTGGGTTTGACTAGAAGTAGGTTGAGTTGCACTATCGATGGTTGCAAGTGTACTATCAGGTGATTTGAGGTGCACTAGCGGTGTGTTCGAGATGTACTAGAAGTGGGTTCAGTGACTAAAGGTGGAGATTCAAGACCTTCATCAAACTTCGAAGCAACATGCAAAGTAAGCATATAAGGAAATAAAGGAACATCTATAATTTGTACATTTTGTGGTTGATTCCTCATATGTGCAAAAACCTTAGGAAGCATATGATGTACTTCATACTCCGAGTATGCTCAACAGCCTCCTCTATTTGACTTTCCACAATCAGTTGAACAAACCTAGGATATAAATAGTATTTACCCTTCTTCCTAATGTTTTGGACTAGCCCCTCATATATCATCTTAGACCAATTGAACTTTCTTCCATCAGATAAACAAATAATAGCGGTAGCAATTTTGGAAGGAAAGTCATTAAACCCTGTGGTCTTATTACTCATACACATCAATAAGGTATGAATAAGAAACTTCCATTGTTTTGAAAACAAACTCTTAAAATATTGTACCTTATCACCTCTGTGGGTATAACCTAACCTTTCCAAACCAGCAACAATCTCAACATCTGAAAGATTAGTAATACCATCAGCATCATCAAACTTTAAAACTCTCCTTATGATCTCCTCATTAGCGAAATAGCATTCTCATCCACAACAGTGCTAAACACTTCGACTCCATCAACCTCTTCAAGCTTAGCATTCCTCCGAGGCGGCGTATGTAGGCTTTAAAAATGGTTGGTGTGACAGTTAAGGCATAGTGAATAGAACTGTGAAGTAGGAAATCAATCATTTGATGAAAACCCTCAGATCGATCGTTTTTGGTGAGATTAGCAACAAGGTTATGTGTGTTGGAATACTTTTCAGCCATTGTGATTAATGATGGGTATGATGTGGGTTTTGTGAATTATGCAAAGATAAGTGATTAGGGTTAATGTTGAGCGCCAATTGAAGTGTTTTGAAGACCAATTGAATGATCCATCCGTGATTTGGGGAAAATAAATATAGGTTTGCCAAAGTTTCCAAACGGCCCCTGTAGTATCAAACACTAATCAAAATGCTATCCGCGGATTCGAGCATTTGTCCGAGAGTTTAGACACACACCATCCGTGGATACATAGTAACACTTCAACCAAACGTCCAAGAATTATAGCAAGTAAATCTGTGTCATAATAAGAGAGATCTCACAAAAATATTAAGGAGTACACAATTTTTTTTTAAAACAAACACAAGCAGCTAACACACCAGCTCCTATGTACACAAATCCTTCATACCTGCAAGACAAAAACACAAAACAAAACACAGAGAAGAAGATCATTGTTGTCAGTGGTTAGAAAGAGCTAGAAGTGGTTCCAAATGACCTATCCGTGGTTTATAACAGGTAAGTCAATATGGTCAACTTCTAGGATTAATATTAGTCCAACGCCCAAGAATCTCATTAACTCCTTTGTCTTTTAGCTCATCTTGTAGATTGCCCTGCACATGAAATTAAACAAGTTAGTTCCTTTTGTGGACCCAAGCCAATACTGACTTGGAGTGCGCCTGTGCATCAATATATTCAAATTTGTTTAGGTCCATTGATGCACAGTTGACATGATGTAAAACCTTGGTCTTAGGCTTTCATTGCCAACTTGCTGAGGCCTTAACAGCATAAAAATGATTTCCAACCACTGTATCAGTTATCACATTTGGAATTTTTAAAACTTCTTTGTTATCTGTGGTGATTTTTGGCTTAGCAGTGGTTTGATTTTGCTTAGCCGTGTTTACACTTTGCTTAGCAGTGGTTGGAACCCATTTTGGAGAAGCAGTGACAATTGATTTTGTATTACCATTCCTCATTAACACTGCTCTAGGAATCATGTTTCTGTTAGGATGAGGGTTTGTTTTCTTTGAAAAGTTTTGGTGATTTACCCTCCTCCAATGATTCCAAACTTATGGTCTGTTTTTATAACAATTTCTCTGTAAATGCTCAAAACTACCACATGAAAAACAAGCCTTTTTAACACATTGAAACTCATTGCCTAACCTATTTGAAATTAGTCCATTGAAGTTTCTCTAGTTTCCCCTAGGTATATATCTTTTTAACTGTTCCCTAGATACTTCCTTGTACTCTACTACTTTCTTAGCAATTTGAGCTCCAAATCTAGGCACAAGGTTGGCTTGCTTAGTATCAACTTTCTTAAGAGGTTTTATCTTCTCGGTCGTGTTGATACATCTCTATATTCCTCAGAATCTGATTCCCAATCTTCAATGATGGGTGCATCAGATGACATATCAGAACCTATCTTAGGTGATTCATTCTTATTAGTCTCACATACAGGTTTATTGAAGCTAAATTCACTGCTAAATGAGAGCTCTTTTGGAGGTGGTGCATGTTGCATAAGGGTAGGTGGTGGCATATCATTGTAGCCTAGGCCAGTTCCATCCTTGAACAATTTTTGACCTATTGGTTTATTTACTAGATCAGAAGCATATTGTGTTTTAGCAACCCTAACAACATGTTTTTCTTTTTCTTTTAGGGCTTCTACTTTTACACTCTCAGCTTGTTCTAGTTTCTCTTTAAGCATCTTAATCTCCCTATCCTTAAGATCAATTTCTCCACCTAGTATATTAATTTTATCAACATACTCAAACTCACATTTGATCTGATAATTAAGCCTCTCTTCTACACTTTCTAGACCAACTCTATAACCTAGGTTGTCCATAGACAGTCTTTCTACTTCTTTTCTTAAACTCATTGATAGCTTTTTGAGATTCTAAGTTATCTTGACATGACTTAAAAGAACAAGTAGACTCATTAGATACCTCGAATCGAACGAGAAGATGAAGCATATTCCATAAGAGCAAAGTTATGCTCTTTTGAAGCTTCACTAGCAAGAAAAGCGCATTTGGTCCTTCTTCAATTTCATCACTCCAGTTATAATCACCAAGACCATCTTGAGCCACCAATGCTGAAGAAGGAGCGGACTCTTGATGGTCTTCTTGATGCCTTCAATCCTCTTAGGAGCTCGACATTCCCTTGCAAAGTGACCCTTCTTCTTGCGGTTAAAGCACTCCATCTTGCTTTTGTCAAACCCAACTCTTCTTTTACCATCATACTTGACCTGTCTTCCGTCCTTCTCAAAACTTCCTTGCTTAGAGAGTCAACATTGCCATTTGCCATTGAAGATTAATCTCCTCAAGATCATCAGGATCAATTTGATCTAGATCTTGATTCAAAACAATAACTGGTAGTTAAATCGGCCGAGAAAAGCACAGTTGCACCATCACGACATTATCACTAACGGTGGTATTGTTTGCAATAGCCGTGGTTATACCATAAGCGGCGATGGATACATCTTGTGAAGTCTTGTGATTAGTTGAAATAAAAGCAAGGTTTTGATTAGCGAAAGATGCACCGGCAATGTTATTCTCAGACTCATAGACTTTCAAGTTGTTATAGAGATTGTCCAGAGTCATCTTATCAAAGTCCAACTTATTTCTCCACACAATCGTATGAACGCCCATTCGGAGATAAACTTCTAATAAACTTCAAATTTATATCTTCTTGAATAACATTATAGTCCACTGACTTCAATTGGCTAATCGGTTTTGAAGCACATTTGTAAGTGCCATCAAGTTTTTCTCCATTGAGAGCGGTGAAGTTTTCAAGCTGATGCTTGAGCATATTCTTCCTTGATTTCTTTGTAGCTTCATTACCAGCAAACCTTGTCTCAAGAGCATCCGGTAACTCTTTAGCAGACTCATATTGTTCAAAATCCAAAGCATATTCATTAGGTATTCCCATAGAGAGAATACTATGAGCTTTAATCTCCATCTTTCTCTTAGCCTTGTCAATCTCACTAACAATGGCTATTTCTTTGCCATCATCACCCTTTTTAGAAAGAGTATCACCTTTTTCCACAACATCCTAGAGAGCATAATCAATCATGCGAATGTATTGCCTTATTCGCATCCTCCAGATTTGGTACTCACCATGCTTGAGCATGGGCACCTTTGAAGCAGTAACCATGTGTGTTTCGTCAGACATCTTATCTTACTTGAACAAAACTTAACTTGACCTCTTCTTGATTACAGTTTCTAGATCACGGCTCATACCACTTGTTGATCCCGGTTGAGCAAGCGATCTAATATAGAAACCGACTTAGAACAAATGCTTATTAAGTATCACGCAGAATTTAATACTTAATCTTAAGAAGAAGAACAATAAACATTCAACACCTCAATATTATTATTAATACGAATACTCTTACTTGATATTAGGGTTTTACAAACTTGAAGTGTATCGACCTTAGATATAAAACATACATATATCTAATCTAACATAGGACCTCCTTTTATAGACTAAGGAGTCCTTTACATTATACAATACGTAACCTACAAGATAAATATCTTTTCCATATTTATCTAATACATAATACTAAACCGACTATACAAGACTAGCAGTGGTTACATATCAATATCAGTGGTTACACAATACTACTAGCCGCGGTTTGTCTTCATCGTGATTTACATTCTTACGTCGTGGTTATATCAAACATGTTCGTGGTTCCAGCACTTAGAGTAATTCTTGATTCAAGGAACCTAAAACCCAACAATATTCGTCCGTTTTACACGTTTTCATCCGTTTTTACACGTTTTCATCCGTTTTTACATGTTTTCGTTCGTTATACACGTTTTAGTCCGTTTTAGCACGTTTTCATCCGTTTTGCACGTTTTCATCCGTTTTGCACGTTTTCGTTTGTTTTTGCTAGTCTAAACGCGTCAGGTTCGGATTGGATACTTTTGACATGCCAACCTGCTAACCCGAACCCGCTAACCCGAACCCGACCCGAATTACCACCCCTATGG
The DNA here is from genome assembly GCA_910596185.1 of Chrysanthemum makinoi. NCBI lineage: Eukaryota > Viridiplantae > Streptophyta > Magnoliopsida > Asterales > Asteraceae > Chrysanthemum > Chrysanthemum makinoi. The sequence goes on along the minus strand of OU343225.1, from coordinate 139,772,333 downwards.
TTTTAATTGTATATAATTGAAATAATATACAAACCTAAACTTTTGCACCAAATAGTACTTTTGAAACATTCATACCCAATTCTTATTCTACCCTCTTATCATACCTATACCCATTGCGTTTCCGTCAACCAAATCAAATGGCACCTTAGTCTTTAATTCATAATTAAATGCAAGTGTGTAGCTGAGCTATGTAGTGTGAAAAGTCTACTGCTTAAAGGTCAATGTTTAGGTCTTTGGTAGTATTATTGAGCTGTTAAAACTTAAATGACAATAAACTAAACTGAAAGAAATTCTATCAAAAGATTTGTAACACAACTCTGCAGGTATATTGATATTAAAGCTTACGGGATCATTAGATTTGTACAACTGCAGTCATAGGTTCATAAACAGGTGTATTTTTGTGAGTTGGTTTACTTAAACATTAAATGCTAAAATCCCATCCAAGTTACTCATTTTATGCAAAAATCCTTGTTTGTCAATACATCGATTGAAGTTAGAACATGCAAAACATATATTGGGCAAATCTCAACATTTACTAAATTTTAAGTCAATTTGAAAAAAGCATTTTTATTTTTTCTTCATTTAAGTCATTAAACATAATTTTGTGTGCAATGTAAGATTTCACAAAGTTCTTTTGCTCTTCACACACACAAACAAAGAAAAATAATATTTAGAAGTTTGAGATCAAATCACCTCCAAAACTCATTGATCACGCGTGAAGGGTAATGGGCGTAATAGTGTTCATGAACATATCATATAAACACATACATAGTTACTTACATTAGGATTTTTTTCACACTTTAAACACATACATAGTTATGTTTCTAAACAAATCGATTAATCTAAAGTCCAAATGCTAATTAAGTCGTTACACGATGAATATCATTCAAAAGTTGAAGAGACGATAATGAATATAGCCGTGGCAAAGACGCGACATACATATATGATGATAGTGTTTAAGTCAATCATTTAAGCTCAAAAGTAGTTATATCGTGACTTAGATTTTGTTGGAAGATATGTAGTCCAGGGACTTATATTATCAAGTTGAAAGTCTTCTAGTTCTAATATTGAAGTATAGTTGTTGAATGACAAGTATGATAAGTTGGAGGGCTAAAGAGTATCATTGGCCTATATAAGCACTTATCTGATCTAGGGTTTCATTATTCACAATCGTATCTCATATTCTCTTTCTGGTTTACACATACAGTCTTTGTGGTTTCTTAGTGTTGATATCAATTTGATATCTGTTAAGTCTTGTATCATCAAGGATCAATCTCTTTATTTGATCTTTGTATTCTGAGTGGTTTGAGTGATCTTGTAGTGAGGTGTGGTTGGTGTCTACCTAGTAGAGATCAATCTTGTCTTTTGTATTGTACTGGTAAGCATCCGTTTGGAGACTTATCTTCTTGAATTGTTATAATAAAAGATACACCAAGGGGTGGTTAGCTGGGTGTAAAAGCAGTTTGTTGTGTGTTATTTACCATTTTTACATGGTATCAGAGCTCACGGTTCTGATCTGGTGGTTTTGAGATTCTAGGGTTTCTAGGGTTTCGAAGGATATTTGGGGTTTTTTGCAATTGAAGGTGTTATTGGTTAATTGAGGCTGTTTTCTTAACGACCGTTGTTGATTTAGTCTGATCAGGCTAGATCTGGTGATTCTTGTGGGATTCTTGGTTAGGGTTTCTTGAAACCCTAATTTCTAGTTTTTGGGGATCTTTATTCCTAGTGTTCTTGGGCCCATTCTTGGTTACAATTGCACTAGACTAAGAGAATCTAGTGTGGTTGTGTTTAATCTTTCATCCATTAAGCACTGTAAGTAGTTTTCTCTTCTTTAAGACAACACTAACTTAGTTTAGAAGGTGCAAACGGGGCAGTTAACATCTTGATATGCCAACTTGATTGGTACGAATACCTGCTCTGGCTGTCCCCAGTCTTCTGGCTGGTTTTTTGTTGTTCTTGGGTGTGAGTTGTATTTCCTTTATTCATTTATCTTTGTTATTTAGTTTTGTTGAGTCTAAGTCGAAGGAGGATAAGTTTTGGGCAGTCTTGGAAGTTGATTGTGATTGTTGGTGGTTATTGGTTTGTTTGTTTGTCTTCTTGTTTGTTATTACTGTTTTTCTGTTATCTGTTTGCTATTGTTTGTTCTTAATTTTTTGTTAATATGTGTGCTCCTAAAGGTGGTGTTGTTCCACCTGTTTTGATTAGTAATCTTGATCTTTGGTAATCCTTTGCATATTCAGACTAATGATAATAGTGGTACTGCTTTAATTCCTTTTAAACTTCTTGGGACTGAAAATTATAGAGTCTGGTTTGGTGCTATGAAATTGGCTTTACAAACTAGGAACAAATATAGCTTTGTTGATGGTACTTGTCTTAAGGAATCATTTGAAACTAGTGATGTTTTATCTGCTCAATGGGATAGATGTAATGCTATTGTTTTGACTTGGATTATGAATTCAGTGTCTCAAGATGTTTATATGGGATTGGTTTATTCTGAAAATGCTGCTTCTGTGTGGAAAGAATTAAAAGAAACATATGATAAAGTTGATGCTTCTGTGATATATAATATGTCGCAAAAGATTATTTCTGTGCAACAAAGTGGTAGTTTTGTTGCTGATTATTATCATAGACTTAATTATTTGTGGAGAGACTTTGATGCCTTAACTAAATTGCCTAAATGTACTTGTGAGCATAAGTGTACTTGTGAGACTAGCACTGAGTTAGGTTTGCATCAACAATTGATGAAGCTGATGCAATTTCTTATGGATCTTGATGATTGTTATCAACCTGTGAGAACTGCATTATTGACTAGGGACCCTCTTCCTGAGGTCAAAGATGCATATCTTTGTTGTTTCTAGGGAAGAGTCCCACAGAGGGATTCCTGAGTCCTCTAGTGTTTCTGAATCTAAACTTAATGCATCTTATTTTGCTGCTAAGTCTTTTAATAACAATAGAAGAATGTTTAATAACAATAATAACACTAGAGGTACTAGCTCCAATTCTAATTCTGCTAATAGAGGTCCTAATCCTAATCTGAACTGTAAAAATTGTGGAAAAATTAGACATACTATTGAGAGATGCTATGAAATTATTGGATTTCCTCCTGGTTTTGTTAAGAATAATAGTCCTGTTAATAAGCAAAATGGCTTTAAACAAAACTATAATGCTAATGCTGATGTTAAGTAGTCTGAGAATAAGAATACTTCTTCATCTGCTAGCACTTCTTCTGGTTTTACTTCTGAGTGGATGAAGAAGTTGTTGTCCTTGATTAGTGAAACCCCTTCTGGAAGCATACATGCTAACATGGCAGGTAGAGCTTCCTTCTTTAATGGCAATGTCTGGTTCAATGTTAATTTCTCTAGATATTTTTATGCTAATTCTAGTCTGATTGTTAATACCATCTCTTTGGGTTGGATTATAGACTCAGGTGCTAATCAGCATCTGACTGTTTCCACCATTGATTTGACCAATGTTGTGGATATTACTAGTCTTAAAATTACTGTTGGCCATCCCAATGGGACTCTTGCCACTATCAGTCATGTTGGAAATTTAAAGTTGACCAATAATGTTACTCTTTATGATGCGTTAGTTGTTCCTGGATATTGTGTGAGTTTGTTTTCTGTTAATAAACTTATCAGAGATAGCAAATTGTTTGTTGGTTTTGATGAAGATAAATGTTATATTCAGGATTTGAAAAGGGAGATTGTTCTAGGGACTGGTAGTCAGTCTGATGGTCTTTATTTGTTTGACATGCAGCCTAGTAAGTCTTTAGGTAAGTGCAATATGGTTATGTCTTATAATGTTTCTAAGCTTACTTGACATAATAGACTGGGTCACCCTGCTGATCCTGTTCTATCTATTCTTCAAAAGGATCTTGGTATTTCAAAGAATTCTACCATTTCTGTTTGTGAAACCTGTCATAGGGCCAAACAGACTAGGGAACCTTTTCCCTTGTCTGATCATAGGTCTCAGAATCTTGGTGATCTTGTTCACCTTGACTTATGGGGTCCTTACAGAGTTACAAGCAGAGAAGGATACAAGTATTTTCTGACTATTGTTGATGATTTTTCAAGAGCTGTATGGGTTTACTTAGTCAAAACTAAGGATGAAGTGTTTGGTGTTTTTTGTTCTTTCATTCACTTAATTTTAAATCAGTTTGATCTAAAAATTAAAGTTGTAAGATCTGATAATGGGCTGAATTTGTTAATAAAAAAATGCATGACATGTTTTCTGATCTTGGTATTATTCACCAAACTTCATGTGCCCATACTCCTCAGCAAAATGGGATTGCTGAGAGGAAACATAGACACTTGCTTAATGTTGCAAGGAGTCTTATGTTTCAATGGGGGATTCCTTTAAGGTTTTGGTCTGATTGTGTTCTAACTGCTGTATATCTTATAAACAGGCTGCCATCTTCTGTCTTGCATGGTAAATGTCCCTATGAGTTGTTATATAAAAAGAAACATGATCTTTCCCATTTGAGGTCTTTTGGCTGTCTGTGTTTTGCCACTCTTTTAAACAATCATGATAAAATGTCTTAGAGGTCTGAAAAATGTGTTCTTTTAGGATTTTCTACTACTAAGAAAGCATATAAGCTTTTAAGTTTGGATACTAGAAATGTGTTTTCTGCAAGAGATGTAAAATTTTATGAAAATATTTTTCCACTTAAAATGAAAACCTGTGATCTTACTGATGCAGACAAAGCAAGTGAAGTAGATCACTTGAAGTTTTTTGATAGTCAAAGATCTCAAAGTCCCAATGATGTAGGGGGAGATTCACTAGTTGAGGATGGTAGTTTGCCACCTTCTTATGATGCTATAGATAATGATACACATACTATTCTTTTGCATCAAGAAGATGGGCATTCTGAAACCCACTTTGGTGACCAACACTGGTCTCAGGGCAGTCCCATAAATATTCAAACTCTGATAATGTAACAAATCAGTCTAATACTGGTAATGATGATGTGCAGACACCTGTTATAAGAAGGTCTAATAGGGAGACTAAAACTCCTGTTAGGTTCAATGATTATGTGATGCATTCTAAAGTTAGATATGGTATTGAGAAGTATGTGCATTATGGTGGTCTTAACAGAAATAATATGTGTTTTGCTTATACATTGAATAAATATGTTGAACCTAAAAGTTATGAGGAGGCTGTTAAAGACCCTAACTGGTCTGAAGCCATGAATAATGAAATTGAGGCTTTAAATAGGAATAACACTTGGACTGAATGTGTTTTGCCTGTTGGTAGACATGCCATAGGATATAAATGGATATGGAAAATAAAATACAAGTCATCAGGTGAGATTGATAGATACAAGGCTAGATTGGTTGCAAAAGGTTTCAATCAAAGATAAGGCTTTGATTATGATGAAACTTTTAGCCCAGTTGTTAAAATGGTTATAGTTAGGTGCTTGTTAAGTATTGCTGTTAATATGAACTGGCCTTTATATCAACTGGATGTGAACAATGCTTTTCTATATGGTGATTTAGATGAAGATGTGTATATGGTATTGCCTAAAGGTTTTAATGGTGGTGATGATAATAAAGTATGCAAACTTAATAAATCTCTTTATGGTCTTAAGTAAGCTCCAAGACAGTGGAATGCTAAACTGACCACTGCCTTGATTGAGCATGGTTTTGTTCAAAGTAAGTTTGATTATTCTTTGTATGTTAAATAGAAAGGTGATAAAAAACCCTAGTCGGTTCTCTCTCCCCCATGGAGAAATCCAGCCGCCATCTCATCTTCACTTTCCGGCATTAAAACCTTCCAAATCTCGTCCTCTCTACCCTTTAATTGTTTATTGGGTATGCAATATGATGATATGGGGTGTTTGTATACAAAAGGGATGGCGGCTGTTACTCTTTTTATGCAAAAATTAACGTTTTTCCATGGTGTGCGAAACCCTAGCGATCTTTCATTCTCTAAGGTCGCTATTCTTTATTCGGTTTGCATTAAATCGTCTATATATTCTTGGATGATCAGAGGGTTTTGTTTGTTTATGCTATCATTGTTATACTAGACGATTTTTATAAATCGTTTACCTATATCTTGGTTTTCTTTGTTTTGAATTGATCGTCGTCTATATTACATGGGGTTATCTTTTTAACGGTCTTCTTGCTGGTGATCGTGGCATGTTCATGTTTGTAATTCCAGTCGATTTGTTTTACATAGATCGATTACATTTAACATGGTGCGTTCTGATTTTTGGTGCGCTTATTGCAAACGAAACCCTAATTTTTAGGGTTTCGTATCTTTTTTGGATGTACTTGGATGGTCGTAATGCATGTTAACCTTGGCAAGGGGTTGTGGTTTTTGTCATGATGGTGCAAGATCTTGATCGTCATTCGTGCAAATATTGATGTTCTAAGGATTTTAAGTGGGTTTTAGAGAGATGTAAGTCAAGTTTGATGGTATTCTTGTTCAAAAACCTTTCCTTCTTTCACTTACCTGTGCAAAATTCATTATGTGATTCTTCGTGTTGATGAGTGGTATTTTCCAAAAATTTCGAAGTGGTTCTTGACGGGTTTTGCTACGGTTGCTGCTGGAAGTTGGTGTCACTCGCGGGTCAAGCAATGATGACATTGAAGACAGGGTGCTCACTATGGAAGTGGTTCTTTTGAACACAGTTCTTTTACTATGCTCGGTATCACATTGGGGTTGTTGGTTTAGCATTTCAACGCACACTTTTGGAGCGAGTTTTATGCTTGCTGCTCTATCCGTGGTTTTAGAGTCTTCCATCAATCGTTGTGCGAAATTTGTGAACCGACTCTTTTTGCTGATTACATGATCATGGTGTTGATGTGCGTTGGTTCTATATGTATTTGTTGGGTTTTCTTATTGGTGTTCTGTTTTGCATCTCAACATACACCTTTGGAGCGAGTTCGAGCTTCTTTGCTCTATCCGTGGTTTTAGAGTCCCCACCAACTGTTGTGTGAAACTTGTGGACGATACTTGAGATTGAGGACCTTGATATTGTATATTTGGACGACGCTAGAAGTTTGGACTACTATGGTGATTTGAAGATTCAAGTATTTTTACTTGAAGTGCATGTTGTTTTATTCTTTTTATCATTGTAGTCGGATGTTTAGTTATAAGTGTGGTATGTCACACTTATATTGTCGATTATAGGAATGATGTGTATTCCTATAGAAGAGTCTGTAAGTGTCCCAAGGGACTGAGATGAGGGATTCACCCTCATCCTTTGTACTTCAATGTTTTTTGGCGTAATATACTTTACCGGGGTGAATTAACCCTTTTACCCAAAAAAAATAGAAAGGTGATATGTTTGTTGCTTTGCTTGTGCATGTTGATGATATTGTCATAACTGGTAACAATGAAACTGAGATTGAAAATTTCAAACATTTTTTGAGTACCAAGTTTATGATCAAAGACTTGGGTGAATTAAAGTATTTTCTTGGTATTGAATTATTGAAAAATGAAAAAGGTGTGTGTATGACACAATGGAAATACTGTATGGAGTTGTTATATGAATATGGTTTGTTAGCTGCCAAACCTGTTGATACTCCTTTACCTGAGAATTCTGTTTTAAACTGTGTTGAGTCTAGTGATGATAAAGCTTTGAATAATATAACTAACTATCAAAAACTTGTTGGTAAGTTGATTTATTTGACTAATACTAGACCTGATATTAGTTATCTTTGTTCATTGCTTAAGTCAACATATGCATAAGCCCTTACAGTCTCATCTTAAAGCTGCTTTAAGGGTATTGAAGTACCTAAAAGGTTCTCCTGGTTCTGGTTTACAATTCAATAGTGTTTCTGATCTTAAGCTTAGAGCTTATGCTGATGCTGACTGGGCTAAATGTCCTGTTACTAGAAAGTCTGTTACTGGATTTTGTGTTTTTCTGGGAGACTCTCTTATTTCCTAGAAAAGTAAAAAATAGTTTACTTTGTCTAGGAGTTCAGCTGAAGCTGAATATAGGAGTTTAGCTTCTACCACTTGTGAAGTTATTTGGTTGAGCAATTTGTTGAGTAATCTTGGTGTTAAAGGCTTGTTGCCTGTGGATGTTTATTGTGACAATAGTGCTGCTATACAGATTCTTTGCAAACCCTGTTTTCCATGAGAAAACAAAGCATTTTGAGTTGGATGTGCATTTGGTAAGGGAGAAGGTGTCTCCAGGTGTTATTAAAACTGTTAAAATTCATACTAGTCTGCAGACTGCAGATGTCTTTACAAAATGTCTTGGACAAAAGCAACATAGTGTTTTGTGCAAAAAACTTGGTTTGGTTGACATGTTTGCAGGGTCTAATAATGGAGGCAAGCAGGCAAAGGTTGAAGAAGCTGTTCAAAGTTGAAGTCTATCAACTTGAGAGGGGATGTTGGAAGATATGTAGTCCAGGGACTTATATTGTCAAGTTGAAAGTCTTTTAGTTCTAATATTGAAGTATAGTTGTTGAATGACAAGTATGATAAGTTGGAGGGCTAAAGAGTATCATTGGCCTATATAAGCACTTATCTGATCTAGGGTTTCATTATTCACAATCATATCTCATATTCTCTTTCTGGTTTACACATACAGTCTTTGTGGTTTCTTAGTGTTGATATCAATTTGATATCTGTTAAGTCTTGTATCATCAAGGATCAATCTCTTTATTTTATCTTTGTATTGTGAGTGGTTTGAGTGATCTTGTAGTGAGGTGTGGTTGGTGTCTACCTAGTAGAGATCAATCTTGTCTTTTGTAGTGTACTGGTAAGCATCCGTTTGGAGACTTATCTTCTTGAATTGTTATAATAAAAGATACACCAAAGGGTGGTTGGCTGGGTGTAAAAGCAGTTTGTTGTGTGTTCTTTATCATATTTACAGATTTGGAGACCCGAATGGATTTTGATCGATCAGATTCACGTTTTAGGAGCTCGACCAGACGTAAAATTCCAAGGAGATAAGGCTAGTTAAGTGTAATAAGGCTCTCTCCCACGCGTTGGTGAGGGCATCGACACGTTCTTCGTTATAAAACCTTCCCTCGTCGACGCTTCTTTGGTGAGAAAAAAAAGGAGAAGTAAGTCTATCGAATGACTGACTTCTCATGTTGGTTGTGTGTGTGATATTGTTTTTTGTGAGTATATTTTTGTATTAGTGGCACATATGTTTAGATGTTGAAGTTGGTTGTTTTGTTAGACTATGTGTATAGTGGAGTGAAAATACGATGTGCACTGAGTTGATGGTGTTAATACAACTACACCTATACTAAATATATGTCGTAGGCTCATGGCCTTTAGAGAGCAGGCCTAAAGGTATATGCATGGTGGATGCTTATTATCTTGCATTTCATCTTCTTGATGGTTTGCCCAATTGTAGCTGGGGGTGTATACATGTACACTTTGAAAATGGTACGCAAAATAAGTAGTTTTAATTCTGCCTTAGATGCAGGCAATGCCATCTTATAAGCAAAATCACTTAATTGACTTTGTTATGTTCTTGTTTGGTATGGTTTTGTTATTTATAAGCCTTAACCACAAACGAGGTTGTCGTTAACAAAACCTATTTATTGACTTTAATGCTTCCGCGACGACTTCGGATGTGTAATATTAGTTTACTTAATTATTCTAGGGACACAATATAGGAGTAAAATCTTCGTTAAGACTAACTCAACATATTGACGCTTACATTATTACATACAGAACCACACGTAACAATCAAACTTTATTAAATATGATAAGTTATTTAGAAAAAGAAACAACTTGGAAAATATTTTACTCTTTATAACTTACAAATCATGATTGTTTGAGAAAGATTATATTAGCTGCCGACAGTTAATTTGCTTAAGAAGTGGATAACCTAAAATTTAAGACATACACGCTTTATCATGTTATGGTCCTTTTGTCTCATAATCTCCAACCACTTCCATAATTCATAGCTTCTTTTAACAAATCTTGCATCTTATGTCATTGATTGTAAACAAATTAAGACTCTCGAGAAACTGCACGAGAATTACACGTAATACCGTAGCTTCTTGAAGTGGCAATGGTGATCATCAAAGTAATGTTTGTGGGGTTCCCCCATGGACGATAGAGAAAGATTTCTATTTGTTAATAATTCATACGTTAGAGTAGAAAACGGATTGGAGGGGGACCTCCTCTCAACCCCACATTGGACCTTAACGAAAAATTTGCCAAGTTTACATTTATTTTAGGCGAAAATCGTCAGGGTCACGTCTCTAATGATGGATCTCATGATGATCATAGAAGAGGTAAATTATGGTTTTCTTTAAGGAAAGCAAAGAGGCTCATATCTAAACATGATACATGTGGTTTTTAATGTTGAATGCCTTTACCCTTTTAATATAACATGATTTGATCAAATGTATAGTAGTATCTCATACATGGTCATCTTTATTGTAAGGTCTTGATTTGTATTAGGTTCTAACTACTCAAGAAATATAATGACTTAAGGTTTCTATAATCCTACTTAATAACCATGATACATGGTCACTGTAATTGTAACCACTCCGTTTCCCTTACCATACGTAGGAGTAGTCACACAATTTTTATACGTGACGTAAACATTGAAGGTGTCGGGAATTTGACCTACACATCTATACGCGTACACAAATTTTATACTTCTCCACACTTCAACGCGCATATCTAATTTTGTACAACTATACATATATGTGAAGCTTTTCGTGGCTTGTCTTTATGTTTCTCGAAATTATATATGCGTGCATTTTTTTGTGTTAATTTGCCAAATTGAACACTTTCATAAGAAAACATACATGTCCATAATTGTATAGAAGATAAAAATGTAAAATCTTTTATGTTTTAGCAAAAAAGAGATATAGACATAAAGGAGAGAGAAATATTATGTGAAGTGGAAGCAAAATAGTATGGATCAATTCTCATACAGATATGATGATTACCTTGTGAGTGAAGAAAAATCATCAAAAAGGACAAGTTTGAGTCAAAGACAAGAACACCAACCGTCACCTTTTCTCTCTCTTATCTCTCTTCATGAAATAGTATATGTATACATGATATAATAGATGTTGAGATGTACTCTCTCATATGATCTTATTTTGTTGTTTGGATATTTAGCAATGAGAAAGCCTGATAATAATGTTGTTAGCAAGGGAACGTTCAAAGCTCGGAAAGGTTTATGGTCACCTGAAGAAGATGAGAAGTTGATGAACTATATGTTGAGAAATGGAAACGGTTGTTGGACCGATATTGCTAGGAATGCTGGCCTTCAAAGGTGTGGAAAGAGTTGCCGCCTTCGTTGGATCAATTATTTGAGGCCTGATCTCAAGCGTGGCGCGTTTTCTCCGCAAGAACAAGACCTCATTCTTCATTTGCATTCAACTCTTGGCAATCGGTATATATCTTTGTATAGATATAGATATCAATTAGTAAATAGTAATGTATCGCCCCGGCATAAACTTATCTTTCAATGTTAATTATGCAATTTCAGGTGGTCACAAATAGCAGCTCGTCTTCCAGGAAGGACAGATAACGAGATAAAAAACTTCTGGAACTCAACAATAAAGAAGAAGTTAAAGACCAACAAGAGTGATGCATCAACAACCTCGCCAAATGATAGCATTAATGGTGATTTGTCATATGATGCTAGCACAAACATGATTGGAGAAGCTGGTACGTTCATGTCGATGCATGATCATGATATCATGACAATGTGCATGGAATCATGCTTGGCATTGCCGACGAATACATTGTCATCCACACATAATAACCCTAATCTAATCAAGGGTCATGAACAATTTGGTCATGTGCCACCATTGGTTCTTGATAACACCATTTGTGACACAAATGGTGGATCAACTTTCTTGAAAATGCCCTCATGGTTAGGACAAGGTGGATATGGGGATTCTCTTGAGGTGCCTTACATGCATGGGATGGCAAATGACATTATGAACCCTTCTTTTGGCAATAAGATCTTTGAAGAGAATGTTAACAATACTATTAACCATCATGAGTTGGTTAAAAAATCAAGCCATGTTAACAACCATTTCAATGAGGCTATTGATTCAAATATCAAAGTGGAGGAAGTTGATGGTTTTGGAAATCATTGGCAAGGGGAAAACTTCAAAATTGCAGAATGGGATTTTGAGGGTTTCTTAGCTAATGTTTCTTCAATACCTTATCTTGATTTCTAGCACAAAAATTCGCACGGTGTCACTTAAGAGCATTTCCATTTTATGAATTCCAACTCAAAATGATCGGTCTCATCTTGTTTAGGATGCCATATACACAAGATATACGATCATATAGAGATTTTTGGCCGAAAGCACATAAATTGAGATTATGGGTATCGAGCGATATGTCATATACGAGGTTGTCGATAAGTTTAATGCGTAGATGATGAACATCGATATTTTGTATCTATTTGTGAATAGTCGAAGTGTAAAGATAAAAAAAGAGCGAAAATAAAGACGAGAAAGTCACATTGTAGCATCTGTGTACAATAGATAAAGAGGTTTCTTCAAGAAGAAAAAGGGGATATAAGGGACTTACGAATGTTCTTAAGGATAGTATAGAAATAATGTTGAAGTAGAATTTCTGCACAATTTGAAATAAATTTAAAGGTAAACTTTTTTGATCTAGTATTTTGTATGTACATGCTATAAGACAACTGAAATGAAACAATATCCTCATTTTGTATGCATAAATTCTTGTTTAATATTGTAAGTTCATATGTGTGAGTTTGTATCTTGCGATATTGTCATTACATTTATCTGTATTATATATGAAGAAAAAACCATTAAAGTGAAAAAGTGAGAAAGTGAAAAAGTAAATTATTTTTAAAAATTATAAATTATTATTAATGTTTTTGTTTTTAACTCATCTTAATTTCATTTAGTTTAAATAGTGTTAGTTTTTAATCAATGTTTTTAAAACCGAGTCTTTGATCGATCCAGTCGACTCACCGGGTCTTCCACAAAAATTATACTAAAAAAAGTTTATATTTCTTGAAAACCGGGTTGATCCGGGTCATTTCAAACCCAACGGGTCTAATCGGGTTTCGAAAATATAAAAACCAGTTTAATTTGATCCGTTTCTTCGACCAAAACCAGTTTAACTGATGGTACCGGTCGAGTCGAACATGGTTATATTTCGTTTATAACCCATAAACTTTTTTTTATCACTACAACTATCTGCCGCTATAAAATCTCGTTGCTATGCATGGGTACTCGTCTAGTTATTAAGAATGCGTAAATTAAGCATGCTTATATAAATGGGTTCATAAAATCTTGGATTGTAGTGTCATTTTAAAAGCTCGTATAGAATAATCAGCAAAGACGGCATGTTGGTCATAATCTTAACCTCCAAATCAAACAATGAGGTCATATGTGTGGAGAGCTATGCTAAATCGTCTTCCTACTCGTACAAGTCTAGATCGTCGAGGGATTGTGATACGCGTACAATGCGCGTTCGGGGTCAAAGAAAACTTCCTTTTCTTCGAGCAAGTTTTTCAACCACCTATGCAGTGAACCTAATCGTTGTAGTGTAGTATTAGGGTAAGCCTCGGGATTGATATCGTTCTCTAGGGGAATATGAATGCTAGTGAGAAGTTACTACGCTAAGGTTGGGGTTGAGGAAGATTATTTTTTATCTTTTTATATTTTTTAGAAAATTGAAATTAAGAATCTCGGGGTATTGGATTTGGGGGGTGGTATTTCTACCGATTACTCTACTATCTATTTATCTAATTAACTAAGCTAAGGGGTAGTCTATGTCTAATTGATGTGTGCTTGTATGATGATTAAAGATGTGTTTACCCAGATGCTATTACTCCCTAGTTATCTCCTATTGATGGTTGAATTGTCACGTCCTTATTCTTAACGCGTTGTGTCTTCTAAGGTCGTAGGGTATGCTTTCTTCCCTAACTCTTTGAGACTACCTTAAGGTTATTGCCTACGAAATCTCTAGGATTCATAAACTAACTCTAAGGTTTTCTTTGGATTTTTAGCCTACAATAACTCTAGGCGATTATAAACTAATGTTCACAAAGATTACTCAAGCATTAAAAACACAACGAATGTAAAACCTGAAAATCTAAAACATGAATAAAGACTAAAATACCCTTGGAATCAAATTTATAAAATACGTAAAAGACATTTATATTCATATAACGAAATTTAAAACCTAACTTACGAGTAATTAAAACTTAACTAATACGTGTACGTGATCGATTATATACGATGAAGAGTTAAACGTCTCGCTAAAGTGTTGGGCCGATTAGTTGGACCTTGTTTTCGTTATTTGGGAAACCACTTGGGCTCGTTTCTTTTTGCCAAGCCGAGAGTCCAAGAGAGCCCATGGGGGCGTTTGTTTTGTTTCGGTTGGACCAAGCCGAAGCCCACACCACTCTCAAGCCTTAAACCTAAAATGTAACTAGCTATAAATATAACTCATTAACTCAAAAGTGAAACCCTAGTTTTGATTGTCTCTCTTTCTTTTCTTTGCTCTCAATCGGCCGAACCTTACACACCCTTGGTGTCGAGATTTTGCTTCAACCAAGTTAAGGTATAACGTGTTTCTCGTTTTCCTTTGATGCACCTTAAGTTAATATGTTGTCGCATGTTGTTTTAGTCGACTTGTGTTTGTTTTTCCTGGTGTCGAGCCGTATGAAACCAACAAGAATAAACCATAATGATTTGAACCTTATAAGTATTAAATAGTATGTTACGTAATAAGTATTATTGAATCGGACCATGGTTAGGTCGAGTATATGAGAACCGAACCACATACATGAGAACCGAACCATGTGTATGTTTCGGCTAAGGTGTAAAACATGATAACTTGAATATGTAAAGTACGTAGATAGTTAGGGTTTGCGTAAAACCTATTAGCCGAACCTATATATATATATAAACCGAACCATATAAGAGTTTTGAACGTGTGTTTAATAAGTAAAGGTCATGTAAACCTAAACCCTAGTTTGAAGTGTGAACCGAACCCTAAATGGTTTGTGTATCATGCGGATGTTTTATAAGTCAAGTGAGCTTGTAGATATGTAAACGTAGTACGTGGTCATATTTAGTCGAAGCTATGGTGCGTGTGTGTGTAAATGTGTATTTAATCCGGATAATAAGTAATTTGTGTGTCACATAAAATCATAAACGTGCATGGGAATAAAAGTTGAAGTATAACATATATATAAGTAACGTATGGTTAATACATGAAGGTGTTAGGTTAAGTAGCGAGTCATTAAAAGACGTAACATGAAAAGTAAATGCATTTTAATGTGATATTAAAAGAAGGAGAAAACCCTAGAACATAATGAGAGTCGATTAGGGTTTGAAGCTAATTATATTAATTCGTTATTTCATGTGTGAGTTATGACGTTTAAACTATTTTCACATTTAACCCTAAAATTTAATAAATGACATAATGAACCCTAATCTACGATATTAATTATAAAACACTTAAGTCTCATTTAATCATAAAATCCTAAAGTATTAAGATTACTGAATACACTAAGTATAAACACCAAATGTTAAAAGATCATTTCAAGCGATTATGGAATCATGAATAACATGGACGACCGTTAATGTGTATAGGTTATGTGAAGAAGGAGTAATCCTTTGCTTTCCGTATTTACGCTTTTCGATCATTTTCTTTGGAATAAGGTACAGATATTCGACCTTTTCATAAAGGTTCCTTTTGACGTTTTCTTTCGTTAGCTTTTATATTAAGGATTCCTAAGCCTTTGCTATGAACCCCATTCTGTTTTGTTTGAGTATTTGCTTATCTGAACTCGATTTACGAATTATGAAATATCTGATTTTGAACTATATGATATGGAAACTTTGATTTTGAAAATATGAATAACCTTCGATAAAATATGATCGTGTCAGTTATGACATTCTGATTTGACCTAAGATAGTTTGCCACACGAGCCAAATATTTCACTAGTCATGGGGTTCCATGTCCGTA
The DNA here is from genome assembly GCA_910596185.1 of Chrysanthemum makinoi. NCBI lineage: Eukaryota > Viridiplantae > Streptophyta > Magnoliopsida > Asterales > Asteraceae > Chrysanthemum > Chrysanthemum makinoi. The sequence continues at coordinate 139,756,418 of OU343225.1, read as the reverse complement.
TCGATGATGCACCGATATGACTCTAGGGCGATAGAGTGATGTTACGCCACGTTCTGGATGGTGGAGCATATTTTGTATATGTAGGAAGGAGCGTATGGATGCATCCTAGATCTGTTATCATTATCTGTTATCATTATCTGTTATATGTTATCGATGATTGATCTTTGCGTGCATGCACGTCCTTCATAACTCTTGTAGGTCTTCCCTACAAATGTTGCCTTACGAGAAATGTTGCCTTACGAGAAATATTGCCTTATGAGAATATGATTATGATATGATATTTGTTTATGGGCTCGTGGTAGTTAACTATAAACTTTATTTGAAAATTCTGATTTATACTTTGAAAATGATTATGATTTGCTATCTTTCGTTTATTATATTTCATATTCGAGATTGTTTAGTATTCGCTTTGCTTTAATATCATTCCTTTGGGATTTTGAAGCTCGGCCGCACTTTTCTTTTCTTCCGGCGGGTATCTAAGCATTGGAAGCTGGGTTTTGCTTTGGGATGAGTGCATGAGTGGACTTACCTTAGAGATATTTAGCTTTGATCTTATGATGCCATTTAAGACCTTGTTATTTCGGATATTTTGTTGGAGTTATTTTTCATTTGGGACCTATGTATTGAAGTCGTGTTGACTTGAATTATTCCGCATTTATGTTAAGATTTCTTTTGAATGTTTATGTTTGCTTTGATATGACACCATTACTTGTGATTCCTTTACCCTTGTCGGGTGGGGGCGTTACAATTTATGGCATCAGAGCCCAGGTTTACGACTTGTAGTCAGGACCTGTGACATATGGACCCTAGGTTTTGAGACCCTAGGTTTTGAGACCCTTAGAGCTTAGGCTTTGACCTGTGAGGATTGGGTAGACTTTAGGTTTCCTTCTGCGAACTTCCATTTCGTATCTCGCCTTTGTTCATTTTGCTAATCGTTTGAATATCGTTCAGATGGTTCAAACTCATCGTACTAACGGTAGCGCTGATGGAGACGATGATATTCCTGACTTGGATGCTGCGGTTTCCAATGCGCTCAACACTCTTTTCCCGGTCTTACTACACGAGGTGATGACACGGTGATCAACAACATTCGGAACCAAAATGGTGCTTCGGGTAGTGGTGGAGGAAATCAACCCGTCGGCATTCATACTTGGCTCGGCGTTTGGTAAGCTCAAGCCTCTTTCTTTTAGCACTTCTTGCTACTCCCACTGAGGCCGAGGAATTGGATCACTCATATTGAGAAGCTGTTTGAAGTACAGGGTTGTGGAGATGAATTTAAGACCCGTTTGGCTGCATTTAAGTTGGAGGGTGATGCTTTGAATTGGTGGAAGGCACTCAAACAGGCAAGAGGAGGAGATGCTTTTGCTATTACTTGTACTTGGGCTGAGTTTTGGACTATCTTCTATAACCGTTACTTCACGATCTTTGAGCGACAAAGGTATGAGAGGGATTATCAAGGAATCTACCAGTTTGATCATGAGAACTCCAATGAGTACGTGGGTAGATTTATGAGACTGGTAAGTTTTGTGGGAGCGAATCTTTGGAGATGGTAGGCGTCAGGCTAAGCACTTCAAGTGGGGATTGAAGAAGTGGGTGTTGGACCGGCTTAACACGAGTATGAGGATGTGTCGGCTGTAATGGCGCAACTCGTAACATTGAAATCTTTCATGAGGGTTCGAGTTCCAACAAGCGAAATCGCGATGGTGATCGGATTCAAGGTAGGGCCAAAGTAATGATTATAAGGAAACTCTGGCGGGAGTTATGATTCGAGGAGTCAAGTGGATAGGAGTTATGATCGTGGGTCGGTCGGGAAGGAATGTGGACTCTAGGCCAGGCGAGGGTCGGGATAGCGAGAGCTGGGTAAGAATGGAAATGATCATCAAAATCAAGGTAACAATAACCACATTACAACAAGGATCAGGTCGGCTCGAGGATCAAATCGGGTCGTGCTTGGGATCTTCGGTCGACAAAGGACGGTGAAGTTTTGCCTCCCCCACCTATCTGTACCACTTGTGGAAAGGCTCATCCGGGACCGTGTTTTAAGGCCAGCGGTGGATGTTTCTCTTGTGGTTCCACTACTCACAAGATCAAGGATTGCCCTAAGAAGAACCGGTGATTCACGGAAACTACATCAAGCGCCACCTACTACTGGGCGTGTTTATGCTACTACTCGGAATCGGAGGCGCGCAGTACCATTACGGGCACTCTTTTCATTGATGATTTTTCTGTCTTCGCTTTATTTGATACCGGTGCCACACACTCCATTATATCTGTCACATTTGCTAAGAAACTTAATATGAAGCCCAAACCGCTAACAAATCACTTATCGATTTCTACGCCTATGAAAAACCACATGGTCATTGATCATAAATACGTTAAGTGTCCTCTTCGTTTTGATGATCGTATTAAACTTTGCAAATCTGTATCCTCTCGATATGGTCGACTTTGATGTCATTCTAGGCATGGATTGGTTGGCTTATCATAGAGCTTCAATTGACTGCTATGCTAGAACAGTGATCTTTGGAGATGTAAAACATCCTGAATTCGTTTATTATGGTTCTCAACCTCTCAAATCTGTTAAGTTTATTTCCGCTATGAAGGCACGGACCATGATTGCTCATGGGTGCCAAGGTTTTCTGGCATCTGTTAAAGACACATCTTTGGAGAGTCCTAACATTGAAAACCTTTACGTTGTTTGCGAATTCACGGCGTTTTCAGATGAACTTCCGGTATTCCCCGGCTAGAAGTTGAGTTTAGCATTGAGTTAATTCACGTCTTGAACCGATTTGAAGGCTCCGTATCGCATGGCACCTGTAGAACTGAAGGAATTGAAGGAGCAGCTGCAAGAGATGATAGAAAATGGATTTATTCGACCTAGTGTTTCTCCATGGGGTGCACCTGTCTTGTTTGTGAAGAAGAAGGATGGAAGTATGCGCCTATGTATCGACTACCATGAACTCAACCGTATTACTATTCGAAACCGTTATCCTCTGCCGCGTATAGATGATTTGTTTGATCAACTGCAAGGAGAGAAGTTATTTTCGAAGATTGATCGAGATCCGGTTATCACCAGCTACGTGTGAGGGAGCAAGATGTTCCTAAGACCGCGTTTCGTACCAGATATGGTCATTATGAATTTCTCGTTATGCCTTTTGGTTTGACAAATGCTTCTGTGTTTATGGACTTAATGAATCGTGTTTTCCATGAGTTCCTCGACAAGTTTGTTATTGTTTTCATCGACAAAATTTTGGTTTACTCCAAGTCTGAAGAAGAGCATGAACAACATCTCCGGATAGTTTTGGAGATTACGAGGAAGAAGAAGTTATGTACGCCAAATTTTCGAAGTGTGAGTTCTGGTTAAAACAACTCGCTTTCCTTGGTCATATTGTATCTGCTGATGGTATCACCATGGATCCGTCTAAGGTTGAGGCTATCACTAAGTGGCCAAGACCTACGATGGCGAGGTGAGGTTAGGAGTTTTCTAGGACTTCTTTGGTTACTACCGGCGTTTTGTTGAAGGTTTCTCTCGTTTAGCTTTGCCCCTAACCCAACTGATGAGAAAAGGAGGAAAGTTTGTATGGGCGGATGAGCGAGAAGAGAGTTTTAAGGAGTTGAAACGGAGATTGGTGTCCGCTCCTATTTTGACTCTTCCATCAGTTCGGAGGATTTCAAATTTATAGTGATGCATCTAAGAAAGGATTAGGCCGTGTTTTGATGCAACATGGAAAGGTGATAGCTTACGCTTCAAGACAACTGAAACCGTATGAGGAGAATTACCCAACTCATGACCTTGAGTTAGGCTGTGTGGTGTTCGCGTTGAAGATCTGGAGACATTACTTGTATGGAGAGGCGTGTGATATTTTCACCGACCATAAGAGTCTCAAGTATATTTTCACTCAGAAAGAACTTAACATGAGACAAAGAAGATGGTTAGAACTTCTTAAGGATTATGACACCAACATTGATACCATCGGTAGGGCTAATGTAGTTCTTGGCGCACTTAGTCGGAATCGGGCATTCTTGCAAGTATTGAGATTGAACCTAGGATTATTCGTGACTTAGAGCGTTTGGATGTTGAGTTGTGTATACGAGGTTTTGATGGATATTGGGCTAGTATGAAGGTGGAGTCGAACCTTATACTGCAAATTAAAGAAGCTTAGAAAGATGGCGAGATGTGGGCGTGGCGCAAAATGTAGAAGAAGGTAAGCGAGGCGGAGTTTAAGGTTGATAATGACGGAATTGTATGGTATGAAGATAGACTCTGTGTTCCCAATGATTTAGTACTTAGAAAGTTATGGTGAAGCTCATAGTTCTCCTTTCACTATCCATCCTTGATCTACCAAGATGTATAGGGATTTGAAGCAGTACTTCTGGTGGAATGGCATGAAGCAAGATGTGGCGACGTTTGTGTCGAAGTGTATGATTTGTCAGCAGGTTAAGATTGAACATCAAAGGGCTAGTGGATTGTTGCAACCATTGGATATTCCGACATGGAAGTGGGATAAGATATCTATGGATTTTGTGAGTGGACTACCTCTTTTCGGAAGAAGCATGATGCGATTTGGGTAGTTGTTGATCGACTAACCAAATCGGCTCATTTCTTACCAATTAGAAAGGATTATGGTATTGGTAGATTGGCGAAATTTTTGCAAGAGATAGTTAGACTTCATGGTACTTCGGCATCTATTGTGTCCGACAGAAATCCGCGTTTTACTTCCGTTTACGGAAAGGTTTGCAAAAAGCTTGGGGTACTCGACTTAATTTGATACGGCATTTCATCCTCAAGCAGATGGTCGGTCGAGAGGACTATTAGACCCTAGAGGACATGCTAAGGGCTTGTGCTTTAGAATGGACTGGCAGTTGGGATGAATATTTGTGTTTAGTAGAGTTTGCATACAACAACAGTTGGCATGCTAGCATTAAGGCGGCACCGTTTGAACTTCTTTATGGGAGGAAATGTAGATCACCTACTTGTTGGGATGAAGTAGGTGAACGTTTAATTGAAGGTCGGGAAATGATTGAGATCAGTAATGAGAAAGTAGCTATTGCTAGAGAAAAGCTGAAGGAGGCTAGGTCTCGTCAGAAAAGTTATGCCGAAAAGCATCGTCGTGATTTAGAATTTCGGGTTGGAGATCGTGTATTTTTGAAAGTCTCACCGTTTAGAGGTGTGAAACGTTTTGGAATCAAGGGCAAGCTCAGTCCTCGATTCGTCGGTCCGTTTGAAATTCTGGAGCGTATAGGAGAAGTTTCGTTATCGATTAGCACTTCGCCTCGGTTATCGCATGTTCATGATGTCTTCCATGTATCTCTCCTAAGGGGATACAATTATCATCCGTTACACGTTGCTTCTTATCCGTTTGATCAAATTCAATCCGATATGTCTTTATCTGAAGAACCGGAAGCTATTTTAGAAAGACAAGAAAGAGTCATGAGAAATAAAGTCATTCCGTTCGTTAAGATTCTTTGGAAAAATCACCGGAGCGTGAGGCTACCTAGGAGACCGAAGAGTCGATGCGAGCTAGTTATCCTCATTTCTTTGAATAGTTTGGTATGTTATCATTTCGTTTTCGTTTCGTTTCATTTCAATTTTCGAGGACGAAAATTCTTCTTTTAGAGGGGAAGAGTTGTAAAACCTGAAAATCTAAAACATGAATAAAGACTAAAATACCCTTGGAATCAAATTTATAAAATACGTAAAAGACATTTATATTCATATAACGAAATTTAAAACCTAACTTACGAGTAATTAAAACTTAACTAATACGTGTACGTGATCGATTATATACGACGAAGAGTTAAACGTCTCGCTAAAGTGTTGGGCCGATTAGTTGGACCTTGTTTTCGTTATTTGGGAAACCACTTGGGCTTGTTTCTTTTTGCCAAGCCGAGAGTCCAAGAGAGCCCATGGGGGCGTTTGTTTTGTTTCGGTTGGACCAAGCCGAAGCCCACACCACTCTCAAGCCTTAAACCTAAAATGTAACTAGCTATAAATATAACTCATTAACTCAAAAGTGAAACCCTAGTTTTGATTGTCTCTCTTTCTTTTCTTTGCTCTCATTCGGCCGAACCTTACACACCCTTGGTGTCGAGATTTTGCTTCAACCAAGTTAAGGTATAACGTGTTTCTCGTTTTCCTTTGATGCACCTTAAGTTAATATGTTGTCGCATGTTGTTTTAGTCGACTTGTGTTTGTTTTTCCTTGTGTCGAGCCGTATGAAACCAACAAGAATAAACCATAATGATTTGAACCTTATAAGTATTAAAGAGTATGTTACGTAATAAGTATTATTGAATCGGACCATGGTTAGGTCGAGTATATGAGAACCGAACCACATATATGAGAACCGAACCATGTGTATGTTTCGGCTAAGGTGTAAAACATGATAACTTGAATATGTAAAGTACGTAGAGAGTTAGGGTTTGCGTAAAACCTATTAGCCGAACCTATATATATATATATAAACCGAACCATATAAGAGTTTTGAACGTGTGTTTAATAAGTAAAGGTCATGTAAACCTAAACCCTAGTTTGAAGTGTGAACCGAACCCTAAATGGTTTGTGTATCATGCGGATGTTTTATAAGTCAAGTGAGCTTGTAGATATGTAACGTGATGCGTGGTCATATTTAGTCAAAGCTATGGTGCGTGTGTGTGTAAATGTGTATTTAATCCGGATAATAAGTAATTTGTGTGTCACATAAAATCATAAACGTGCATGGGAATAAAAGTTGAAGTATAACATATATATAAGTAACGTATGGTTAAGACATGAAGGTGTTAGGTTAAGTAGCGAGTCATTAAAAGACGTAACATGAAAAGTAAATGCATTTTAATGTGATATTAAAAGAAGGAGAAAACCCTAGAACATAATGAGAGTCGATTAGGGTTTGAAGCTAATTATATTAATTCGTTATTTCATGTGTGAGTTATGACGTTTAAACTATTTTCACATTTAACCCTAAACTTTAATAAATGACATAATGAACCCTAATCTACGATATTAATTATAAAACACTTAAGTCTCATTTAATCATAAAATCCTAAAGTATTAAGATTACTGAATACACTAAGTATAAACACCAAATGTTAAAAGATCATTTCGACGATTATGGAATCATGAATAACATGGACGACCGTTAATGTGTATAGGTTCTGTGAAGAAGGAGTAATCCTTTGCTTTCCGTATTTCTGCTTTTCGATCATTTTCTTTGGAATAAGGTACAGATATTCTGACCTTTTCAGTAAAGGTTCCTTTTGACGTTTTCTTTCGTTAGCTTTTATATTAAGGATTCCTAAGCCTTTGCTATGAACCCCATTCTGTTTTGTTTGGTACATTGCTTATCGAACTCGATTTCGAATTATGAAATATCTGATTTTGAACTATATGATATGGAAACTTTGATTTTGAAAATATGAATAACCTTACGATAAAATATGATCGTGTCAGTTATGACATTCTGATTTGACCTAAGATAGTTTGACACACGAGCCAAATATTTCACTAGTCATGGGGTTCCATGTCCGTATCGTGATGCACTTCGATATGACTCTAGAGGCGATAGAGTGATGTTACGCCACGTTCTGGATGGTGGAGCATATTTTGTATATGTAGGAAGGAGCGTATGGATGCATCCTAGATCTGTTATCTGTTATCATTATATGTTATCGATGATTGATCTGCGTGCATGCACGCCCTTCATAACTCTGGTAGGTCTCCCCTACAAATGTTGCCTTACGAGAAATGTTTCCTTACGAGAAATGTTGCCTTATGAGAATATGATTATGATCGATATTTGTTTACGGGCTCGTGGTAGTTTAACTATAAACTTTATTTGAAAATTCTGATTTATACTTTGAAAATGATTATGATTTGCTATCTTTCGTTTATTATATTTCATATTCGAGATTGTTTAGTATTCGCTTTGCTTTCATATCTGTTCCTTTGGGCTTTTGAAGCTCAGCCGCACTTTTCTTATCTTCCGCGGCGGGTATCTAAGCATTGGAAGCTGGGTTTTGCTTTGGGATGAGTGCATGAGTGGACTTACCTTAGAGATATTTAGCTTTGATCTTATGATGCCATTTAAGACCTTGTTATTTCAGATATTTTGTTGGAGTTATTTTTCCGCTGGGACCTATGTATTGAAGTCGTGTTGACTTGAATTATTCCGCATTTATGTTAAGATTTCTTTTGAATGTTTATGTTTGCTTTGATATGACACCATTACTTGTGATTCCTTTACCCTTGTCGGGTCGGGGCGTTACAACGAATGACCTATCGCAATCCTAGGTCAATTACAATTAAGATAAGAGACAACCAATCAATATTCAATACCTAGGTTTTATAGATCTAAGCAAACACACAAGTAAATTAGCCGGTCATGGAAAACATGCAAGCATACACACATGCAATTGAAGACATAATTGAATCAATGAAGTAAATTACTTATCTTGTTGTAAAATAGGGTATGAGAACCCTAAGATACTGCCCAAGACAACCAAAAATCGTTATTAGGTTTTACTCCACAAAACTACCTCTTTAAAAGTCTGAAAATTCGAATTCTATATATAGAGTTACAACTTGCGACAGCGTCACTCTTTAAATGTGACGCCGTCGGATCGCCGCCATTAGGGTTTCGTCTTGACCACGTCAACCTTGTGACGGCATCACCTTATAGCTGTGACGCCGTCTACTTCATCTTCGGCCGTGGATCGAATCTAGGCCGTGCGAGTTGTGGCCCTACTCTTTAAAACCTGGCCGTCGGGTATAAAATAACAATTTAAACTCTTGAGCCGTCACAAATTTGGAGACGTTGCGGCGTCGCCTTCTAACTATGACACAGTCACCTTCAATTCCAGCAGCTTGAGTATCTTGATCTTGACTTGGCCATTTTCTTCATATATTCACACCTTTTCGTCCGAATAAGTGTCATTCCAGCAATTTACCTTCAAGAGACCTAAAAGTAAAAGGAGCGAAATTAGCGATGCGAATATAAAAGTGGTCGATTAAGGGCTTAAATGACCCCTCAAAAGTGTACCTTTTAAATCCCTACACTTGGTATTTGCTTGTCCTCAAGCAAATGTGCTTTTAACCAATTAATTTATAAGTTAGGGGTCATGAAGCATTAGTTTAGAACAATTCACAACAAGTATAAGCCCTGTAAAAGTCATAACAAGCACGGAAATTACATACTAGCACCTCACAAGTGGTGTTTGGATACTCTCATCTCTCGGGTGTATATGAAATATATCAAATTGGAAATGAAAGATAAACACTCATTAACTGGTCATAGTACATAGATTACCATAGGCTTGAGACTAGATCAAACCTCCATCGCTTTGGCGTAAGCACCTAGAAAAAACTATCTAAGAGGTCTTTTAAAGGGTTGTAATGTTAGGCTTACGGTAGGAAAACAAAGGGTTTGGTGGGATAGGCGATTTAGTGGTGGCAAGTCAAAAATATTTATGCTACAAGCATGAGAAGAATGGCGTTGCTAAGACAAGACTCGACACTCTAAACTCTAGATAACTTTGAAACAAACAAACATAAATTTAAAGATAAATGTAGGATGGTAGCCCGTATGTTTTTTCATTTTTTTTTCACTCTTTTTTCGATTTTTTTCATACACTTTTACTCTACCATCCTCTACGATAACATCAAAATAATAGGGATTTATAGGCACATCCCTACACTTGAGTTTTTATTATTCTAACGCTAATTTGACCCGAATTGAAAAGATCAAAACACTTGGAGTACATTATTACGTAAATAAAGAGAATTTGAATAACGTTTGTTGGGTTTATTGATTTAATGATACAAAACAATAAAGAATGAAACATCAAGGACTTAAAGTGACAAGAAAGAAATCTACAAAAAGATGGAAGGACTTGCTTGCAAAAGAAGGTTTATTATTTAGTCCTTAGTAGAGATTTGTAAACCCTAATCATCTAGTATATGAAGAGGACATGGGGTGTAGGTTTCATATATTAAGTCTTCCATAATGTAGTCGACTAAAGGTGTGTGTGTGTAACCTAGGGCGTGTAGTTTATTGTAAACGCCTAGGTTATTAGTTTAGTTAGTAGTTTAGTTATCTAGACGTGTTCCTATAAACGTCTAGGGTTAGTTAATCTCCAAGATCAAGTCTTTGATTCTTGTTATAGTTTAGATAAAACGTTATTAATATAATTAGAGGTGATGGTAAATGAAACCTTGTGTCAATAACATAATTGTTCTTTATTATTCCACTGCGTATGTATTTGTTATTGTTAAACCCTAAGGCTCAAAACGATCTCAAGGAGTCTATCAAACTCCACAATTGGTATCAGAGCTCGGGGAGATCTTTACCTAGGGATTCGCAAGGTTTCTTGGCAAAAAAGGAAGAAGAAAATCGAATTTCAACAATTTTCGTAATACTCTTTGCAACACTGTTTTCATGAGGGCATAACTTTTTCTTGAACCGTTGGATTAAGCTACAATTTTTTCTGGTGCATCTACGTATATTCGTCTAACGTTTCACCAGAGGGATTTTAATTAGAGCTCTCAATCCAAAGTTATAAGCTGTCGAAGTCTGCTGCAGAAACTGAAAAAGTTTTGTAAGGTTACTACAGCACTATTTTGAAACGATCATAACTTTTTCGTTAACCGTTGGATCGTGACGAAATTTTGGGTGGGCGTTCTATATATAGCCATCTAACTTTCCACTGGAGGGATCGTCGATCTGAGCTTTTATGCAAATGTTACAGGCTGTCGAATATGGCTGCTGACAAAGGTTTTCAAAAATGAATTTTAGGGTTTTCCTTCTATTGAGTGTTGGTTTCTTTGTGGTCATGCTTATGAAAGAATAAGTGACAAAGATGGAGAGGCATTGGAGTGATAATGTTACTAGCTTACGTGTATTACTGCTACGAGGGAGTCAAAACCAATTATTAATAACCCTTTACTCATTTGTGGATCGATGATGTTGTGGGTTCCTACTGATTGTTTGATTTGTACTGCTACTTACTAGATTATTTTACGAATTGATGCTAGTGCTTATGCGTAACTACTGCTGTTACAATATGTTGACTACTGCTTGCACGATTAAGCTAAGTACCGCTCTTTGTCAAAGTACTGAACTTTGTCAAAGTACTGCTCTTTGTCAAAGTACTGCTCTTTGTCAAAGTACTGCTCTTTGTCAAAGTACTGCTTCTTGTCAATGTGCTGCTCGTTGTGATGGTTTATGCTATACTGAACGAGTGTTTCTACTGTTGAGTTTTTGGAAGTTTGTACTGTTAAGGTAGTTCGTTCCTACTGCTCGTTCTTGACGTTTGTATGACGGGTTATTGAAGAGATATTGGTGGTTGAGTTTGATGTCAAGAAAACATATATAGTGTACATTGAAAAAGGTTAAGAAGAAAGGTTGCTATGAAGTACATAGGACAGTGGATAGATCATCATAGGTTGGTGAACTTAGCTTTGTTTTTAGCAATTGGTTAAGGTTAAAAGTGGTTTATGAAGACTAATTATAATATTAGTTCGTGCCTGATCAAGAAGTTGACAAAAGTTAATTAGTGTTGCTGATTTGAGACAGTTTAGCAACAGTTTAGTCACAGAAAAAGTGTCACTAACAGATTTGGGAGGAAGGAGAATGCAACATAGTGACAGATTAGCGACAGTTTAGTGACAAAAAACGTGTTGCTAATAGGCTTGTTTTGGAATTGAGGGGAAGTTGTACAAGTTTTTGGTACTGAGATTTTTTGGCGACACACACATGGAATTTTGGTTCACACACACAAGGAGTTTGGTTATTTTATCTTAAAGATTTAAAAAAAAGCTCGAAGTTGATTTTATTGAAGAATTGATTACGAAGAGGATTATTTATCACTTATTTGAAGGTGAAGTGGAATTACTTGGATGCGTGTTCTTATTATATTTTTAAATGGCGGAATCGTTTAAAAATAACTTGTTCATGCTTAAAGGATGTTGACGAAGGCTTGCAAAATCTAGTTTTCATAGGTCAAAGGGTGGATGGATGAAGACCTAGTTAACTATCACTTAAAGAAGTTACATTGTAGTGCTCACTGTCTCATTGAAGACGAGGATTTTGTCAAGAGGTTGCGATCTACTTATATTTTTGGTTAGCGGTATAAGTTCAACATCACGTGGATAGTACAAGACATAAGACACAAGTTTGGGTTATTTTACTTCTTCATCAAATTTGTTATATTTGGTTTTCTTCACAAGTGATCATTACAAGGAGCTTCTGAGATATGAAGAATCATTTGATGTTCATGCACCACTCAAGGGGAAGTTTCTACTACTTACATTCTCTATTTGTTGATAACAAAAAGGGGAAGAGATGTTGGAGTGGCGTGGCATGGATTAAGGGGAAGACAAGGAAGACAAGATTTTTTTCATTTAGGGAGATGTTTACATCTCAACTTCTGCTACTTTGTCTAGGGAAGTTCGTACAAGAACCGTGTTTGTTTTGTCATCATCAAATAGGGGAAGATTGTTGGGTTTATTGATTTAATGATACAAAACAATAAAGAATGAAACATCAAGGACTTAAAGTGACAAGAAAGAAATCTACAAAAAGATGGAAGGACTTTATTGCAAAAGAAGGTTTATTATTTAGTCCTTAGTAGAGATCTGTAAACCCTAATCCTCTAGTATATAAAGAGGACATGGGGTGTAGGTTTCATATATTAAGTCTTCCATAATGTAGTCGACTAAAGGTGTGTGTGTGTAACCTAGGGCGTGTAGTTTATTGTAAACGCCTAGGTTATTAGTTCAGTTAGTAGTTTAGTTATCTAGACGTGTTCCTATAAACGTCTAGGGTTAGTTAGTGTTAGTTAATCTCCAAGATCAAGTCTTTGATTCTTGTTATAGTTTAGATAAAACGTTATTAATATGATTAGAGGTGATGGTGAATGAAACCTTGTGTCAATAACATAATTGTTCTTTATTATTCCGCTGAGTATGTATATGTTATTGTTAAACCCTAAGGCTCAAAACGATCTCAAGGAGTCTATCAAACTCCACAACGTTTCTTCCCGTCACTTCATAAAATTTAACTTTTCCCATGAGTCCCAATCGTCTCAAAACTGTGTACAAAGGGTATCGTGTACTAAAGATGAGTACAACGCAAGGGTGTGGGGGAATTACTCAACCGATGTGGAAGAAGTAATTATAATACGGGTATCAAACAAGGGTTATCCTAATGCCTCTTATCATTTAGTTATTCCTAACTACACAAGTGTAGTCTCACTAGCGATCTCGGAATGCATCACAAAACAAGTTCTAGAATCTATTATACTACCGGTACACTCTCGAAGCATTAAAGATGAATGTTTTAATTTCTACAAATCTAAGGGCGATCCTCACATTTTGGGTGGAATTTGAGTAGTAAAGGGTTTTGTGCTAGTCATATAACTTCCTATCCATGAGACGCTTTATTAAGACTAATGGCCCACTCCTACATGTCATGAAAAATTTTAAATTTGGTACCAAAATTACCCTAACCGATATTTCTCATGGTTTATTACACAAATGATATTGGACAAGGCAAATAGTCAAGGATAAGCATAGTTTCAAAGTTCCCGTTTTATTTTCCCTCCCTATACTTAAACTGAACATTGTCCCCAATGTTCCCTGAAAGTATCAAAGTTATGATAATGGAAGGTAATTAAAAATGAAAGAAATTAATACTCCTCTGATTAGCTCGGTAGGATCCGTGTGAAGTAGTGGTTAAATCCTTCTTCAAGAAGAATGTATGCGTGAAAAGCTCCATCCAATCTTATGTATCTTCTTCTTGATAAATAAAACCTGCACACTTGTAGAAAACAAACGGAACCTTCGCGTAAAATCAAAGGTAACACTATATATGACTCTACTAAACTAGGATATAATGCTTGTGGAATGGATGTTTACAAATTTTCTCGAAAATTAAGACCTGAGAAATTTCAAAAATTTATAAGTAGCACAGAAAACGAGAAAAAGTTATAAGCTGTTTCTGCTCCTGTTAGGAATTATTGTAACAGTGGGTTCCTGCTGATAAAGGTTCCTGCTGATAGTATTAGTATTTCTGCTGATAGTGCAGTTACTGCTGATAGTTAGTAGTTAGTATTGTTTCTGCGGATATGTAGTTTCCGTATTATTAGTAATTAGTTAGGATATGCATGAGTTATTTTAGGAAGAGATAATGCATATCTTTTACGTGTTTTGTAAGCTGCAGAATTAGGGTTTCTGGGAGTATAAAAGAAACCTGCGGCTAGGGTATATGTACGCTTTTTCAATAACATTAGTGAATCAATATAGATCCATAGAGGATCAAGTAATTTGTGTTTATTATCTTCTTAAACTCTTTTGTTTATATTCCGCATAAGCATAAGTTTTATAGAGGTTCTCCATAGTTTGCTTGTGATTACACATGTTTACTATACGTTCATTAAGGCTCTTAAGATCTATTTGGGACTGATCCAACAAGTGGTATCAGAGCCTGGTGAGAATCACTCTAAGAAGACATCCTTACTCTTTCTCTCAAAACCCTAATCACTCTAACAATGACATCATCAAACCATTCAGACTCAAAAAATGATAGGGACAAGCCTGAGTCATCAAATGCTCAGTCTCAGACCATTCAGCAGGTTGTTACCACCATGTGTAACAACAATGCAAAGTTTCCCTATCTGAAGAAGGACGAATATGACATATGGGCTATGAAGATGGAAAATTACATCACCAAAAATGACTACCATCTCTGGAACATTGTTCTGAAAGGCAACCTTAAGAAGAAGATTGGTAGAGATACTGATGTAATGTGATAATTCTTCTAGCATCATCAACTGAAGAACATATTGCTCTTCAGAGGGAAACAAAGGCTAGGACTACCTTGCTCTAAGCACTACCAGATGAGCATATGAGTGACTTTCATCATCTTGATGATGCAAAAGAGATCTGGAAGGCTATCAAGGCAAGGTTTGGAGGTAACGAAGAATCTAAGAAGATGAGGAAGACTATCTTTGAAGCAGAGCTTTCAGGAGTTCACAATTTCTGAAGAGGAGGGCATACACAAGGGGTGTTAGGATCTAAATATTATTGTGTTATGATGATTCGGGTGCTCTTGGATGATCAAAATACATGTTAGACATTTTAGAGAGAGAAAGTAGAGAGAGGGAGTTTCTTGATAGAGACTTGATGAACAAAATGTGAAAGGTTAGATTAGAAAGCTCCAACCCTTTACCTTGGGAGGTAGAGGGTATTTATAGTTACAAATATAACGATCTCCTATCGGCCTGTGGATCAGGTATACAGTGGGTAAAGACCCGTCCTTCATCCACGGTGTTACACTAAACTATACTACGCTACAAACTAACTAATTAACTACTTAATAACGTAAATAACTACAAGTCTACGAGCTAACATATGCAAGACTACAATTGGGGTGACCGACACTTTAACATGGAATTTCCAATTCATAACAATCTCCCCTTAAGGGAGGTCACCCCATGAAATACATTTTGCTTCCTAGCATTCTATCTTTGAGTTCGTTCTTGAGCTCGTAGACTTGAATTCTTCACTTCCGCAATCTTTGTGCATTTGTAGCGATTCTTCAAAATCCGATTATTTTGTACTTTCAGTGGAGGTCGTTGAACTGATCCACATCTTTGATGATCTTCGAGCTATCATTGAGATCATCAGCCACAGTAAATCTCTGGATCCATCATGTGATGTTGTGACTTTTGGACCGACATGCTCACAGTTTCTGGATCATGACATCTTTTCATCAGAGTAGCGGAAGCTTTACTGGATCATGATATTTGCGGCGTAGCGAAGCATAGTATAAAAATATCGAGCGGGTTATGTAGATATGCACCGTCATGATTTCTTCAATTAAGTGTCGATCTTTGTGAGCATGCGGCTTAGGATTGACTTCTCAATTACGATCAGTACAACCGTCCAAGTGTACCTGCAAACAACAGTTAGCAATAAAACCTACGAAAGTGTCTTTGATCACTTTCGTTGAATTGAGGTACACGACCCACGGTTCCCCGTTGATCAGTACAAGTACTGCCTATGATCAGGTATAATTCTGAAGAATCTCCTTGACAGGGTTTCGCAGCTGCTCTAGCTGTTCTCAAACCAGAACGTCTCAAAGAAGACAACACGGAGTGAATGAACCAGTGAATTGAGATTCACTGATTGATGAAAAATTGATTTTAAAACAATCGCGTATTGCTTAGAAGAAATAGTTTTACAATACGACGAAGGTTTTATGAGAAAGATCAATTTTCAATCATAAATACTTTTTGTATTTGAAAAGAGTACACATTCGATGTGCTAGAGAAAAGAAGAGATTCGCACATCGAACGGTTTTTCCAAAAGCATTTTTTTTCAATCAGAGATACTTTTTGAATTTGAAAATGAATACACATTCGATGTGCTAGAGAAAAGAAGATTTTCACATCGAACGGTTTTTCCAAAAGTATTCGTCAATTCATTTCCTGGACCAAGGTTGATTCACAAGTGAATCGCCCCATCGTTTCTATCCAGTTGTCACAAGTTTGATCTTTTGCAAGATTTCACATGTCACCTACCAAGAGCTTGTTTTATGTTGGCTCTAGAAGGATTTCCATCTTCATCGTGAATATTTTCATATCACTCGGATGTTCTGGCAATACCACAAGGATAATGCGTCGGACTCTTAATATATACTTACTTTCCACATTGTGTGAAACAGCAAGTCTTCATTAATTTTGTGTCCTAATGAGATATTGTGGATGATCTCTTGGCTCTAGACTTAATAGTGCACATTTGGTTTCCTATATCGGAGACTAGGGAGAGGGTCTCCTTCTTCAATATCAACAATCTCTAAGAGAAAGTCGATAGATTATGTAGGTTCCCCGTGAGAATGAAACAAGTCCTTTTAAGAGGAGCTTGAGTAGCTTGGGAAGTTTAGTGCAGTCGTCCTTTGGGTCCATGACGTCTTGACTTCAATACCAGTGTTACCTTAGTAAACACCAGTAGCATATGTATTGAACCGGTTTACCCTAAGGTTGAAATATTTTAGGGCTATTTCTTTTCACCCTTTTCACATTCAATTCTTTTTCATTCTTCAACCCCTTCAGTGCTTACCGAGACTTCATTACTAGAACCTTGTTGGGTTTATTCCAGTTTTAGCTCTGTCTCAGTCCGCACTCTTCCCATATCTCACTTTTCTCCTTTTTTCATCATACCTAAGGACTCTACACTATCTAGTGGATTGTCCCTGGGTAGATCCCTCCGGCTCTGGCGGGATCGTGGAAACGAATACCTAGCCTAACCATCCTTATATCACCATGCATAAAGTAAATTGGTCGGTCTTTTGGTATTGTTCTTTCCTTCTTGAAACCAATTGAAAAATCATATGGAAAATCAATCAAGGTACTTGTGATACGAGATCAAAGAATTTTTTACCTTAATAGTTATGATCATTTAGAAATGCTCCTCCTCAACATGTGCATATGATTATGAAATTATTTTAGCACATGGAGGCAAGAGTTCTTTAGAAATAATTTCTTTGATCACAATTTTCGTAGAAAAAGCCATTTGATTTTCTTGGTAAATTCTCCCCCTCAATGTGTGCATAGGATATTTGAAATCATTTTATCACATAGAGGCAAGAGTTCATTTGAAGCACATCCACAAATACAAAAGCCATTAAGAAACCATTTGCTCCCCCTCAATATGTGCATCGATAAACGAAAGATTTTAGCACATATTAGAGAGAACTAGCACTTTTGAATCAAATCGATCATCCTTTATCAAATTTCATTATTAAATCACAAATTCTCCCCCCGATCAAAAATATCAAACCCTTTGAGATTTTGGATCCCAAGTGATTTAATAAGGTTTAGAAAACATGGGAGAATATGTGCCTTGTTTAAATACTTATTTTGTTTTTGGATAAATGCTCCCCCTCAACATGTGCATTATGTGTTTAGAAATCGTTCGGCACATGGAGGCAGGAGTGCCTTTAAAGGACTAAAACCAATTCCATTTAAGCAAATTTGAGATTTAAATCACGATCTCTACCCCGATAAAAAATTTCAAACCTTTTGAGATTTGTGATCCCAATTTATTTAAACCATTTAAAAGATTTTGGGGAAAGACGTGGCTTGATTTAATTTTGAAAGATGATAGATATGGATCAATTTTAGATATTAAATATTGTTAGTGTCATGTATGATAGTTTTTAAGAGATCTTTAAGTAAAATAAAACAATTTCACAATCAAACAAGAACAGAAAAAATTTCATTTAATAAGATCTTTGAGTTTTAAAGAAAATCATACCATGACATAACATTAAATATTTAGATCACCACTTTATGTTGTACAAACCGGACTTTTATGAAGAAATATCGTTTGAAAAGATTTAATTTGAAATCACTTATGATTTGACAAAATAAAGTCCGGTTGATTTCAAAACTTTGAATCCGATTTATTTTCAAAACAATAATTTTCCATTTTCAAAACAATATTATTCAAAAATTGTTTAAAGAAAAATGATATCATCCACTACTTTTTCCTGCACAAGATTCGTTAGGTGGTTGAGTTGCTTTTGTTGTTGTTTTTTGAGGGTTTGGAAGAAAAAACCGTCTGCCGATGCAGTGAGACTTCATACGTTGCATTTTAATGCCAACTGAGGTCAAATTAAGCTCCGTTTCTTCATTTGCTGATGAAGAAAACCATCTACTGATGCAGTGAGACCTCTTACGTTGCATTTTTTTTTTCATGCCAATTAAGCTCTGTTTATTCATTTGTCAACCCAAGATATAGTTACCCTTTCCTTTCGGCATCCAATCATCTTCATTTGTGGGATCCGGATCGGGAACATTCTCATATACCAATATACCTGCATACGTTAGTGAACACACATAGATATATGGTGGTCGACATCACCCAAACAACAATCGACGAATAAAAGTCAATGCAACATCTCAATCAGATCATGTAAAGACATGGGAATAATATGTTCATCAAACTCTAATCATCTAAACCTAAAAATAATATCCTAGGCACCTAGTCCTTCAACGTAGGTTAACATCATTTTTAATTAATCATATAGGATAATTAAGAAAGCCCGTTAGATGATATAGATTTGAAAACATTATCCCCCTCAATTAATGACTCAATTTTTGAAAAGTTTAAAAGTGCTGAAGTCATTGATTGAGTTTGTAAATTATATAAAAACTCTGAATCTGATTGTTTTGAAAGCAACTCATTTTCCACCAATTTTTTTAATACAACAAATATTTTTCTGAAGAATTTTTAGACGGAAAAACATTTGTGTGGGAACAGCAGTCCTTCGACATACTTTCCTCATTTTGTTTTAGGATAAGTGCACGAAATATTTGTAAATCGGTTTAGCGCAACACTTTCCTCTTTGAAGAGCGGGTTGCTATCAGAAATAATAGCAAGCCATGGTTTAAGCATGAGTTACAGTCTGAAAATACTGCAAGCCATTTTTTGGGACATGTTTAGAAAGAAATATTTACACCTCCTGCTCGAACTTCATCTATGGTCCCGTGCCATTATTGAATGACATTTCTAAGACCGTAGAAGTTATCGATACCAGAAGACATGTCTTGAGAAAAACATATTTTTGGTATTTTTAAATTTTCTGATTTTTATGGGTTTATGTTGATTTTATATTTTTCTATTTTCTTTTTCTCGGTTTTATATTTCTGTATTTTGCTTTTTGAAAAATATATACACAGATAGATTAGATGATATAGTTTAAGAAGATGATGATACGAGTACCGAGATAAGGATGTCGAGCAGCCCCGTTGTAGAAGATAGAAGTCATCATCTCTTAAACATTCACCACCAAAGCTTTGAGGCTCCTGAATTGAGAGAAATTGAACCATCTGAAAGTGAGACTTTGGCAGCTTCCCCACAAACCGAAAATCCTATAGCTGAACAGATTCAAAGATTTCTTTCAAGCTTCCCTTAGCCAGGTGCACAAAGAAGCACACCATTATCATCGATCTTGCTGCTCTTTTTAAGAATAATCTTTGTGATTCTTCGTTCGAGGTTACATCATCCAATAGAAGAACAACAACGTATCATCCCACATTTAAATAATCTTCTCAAATTCCATAACCACTGAAGTCTGAAGCAATCCATTCCAAAAAGGTGTCAAGAGAACAATTCCTCCAAGTAGTTGAATTGATGTAGTCAGTCTCTTTGTATAATGCTCAAGAACTCGAAGTACACACATTCCCAAAGAAAGAATAACCGATAACATTGAAGAAGCAGGCCGAATCACTGATTATCTCTGCGGATGACAATCTCTGCGGATGTCAACTCCGGAATAAGTGATTATATCTGAATCACAGATTAAGCCCTCAAGTGAGACAGCTGAGCGTCCCCAATGTACACAATCTCTCTCCCCTGATGAATGCGATATCATCATCACACACTTGTGTACCTCTTTTTATCATCAGAAACTAACTCTTCCATCTCGTCCCTCACATAGTTGGAATAAGAACGCTAAACGCCATGAGTCAAACCTTGAGTGTCTCTGCGGTAATGACATTCGTCTTCCCGGGATATCTTCAATAACTTAGAAGTATTAAGCTCATCAGTGTTTACTCGCGTTTAGATGCTTGTCTCCTTCCCCCTTGCTGGTTTTGACACTTCAGAATCAGCAACATCTTATCAGCCCATATACTTGAAATCTTTTGAGAAGAACGCTTGAAGTCTTTGTGAGAATCAACTTGCTGAAGAATGTGAGCAAGTCTAATTGGGGATTAAATATGGCATTTCACTCTCCCCCAATTAGTGCTCTCCCCTAAACCGACAATCTGTTTGAAAAGTGCCCAGATTAAGAAGAAGTCTTTGGATAATCAAATGCAACTCGTCTTTAGTCTTCTAACATATAGCATAAAATGTAGAACCGACTGTAGACTCGAACTTCTTCAAGATTGTCCAGTTGGGGAACAGGAGGTTAACATCTTCATCTCACCAAATGCGTTCCAATTACCTTATATTTAGCAAATCTCCTTAACTAAAATCCCTCCCAATCAAACAAGAACAGAAAGATGTTCATCAAAGAAATCAGCCCAACAACTAGAAGCACTTTGTCTTTTAATCATATCGGCCCATGTGAAGATGTCAACTAACGGCTCATAAAAGAAACACCATGTAAAGATGACCCGATAAGAAGAAGCTCAGTTCTTACATGAGTTAGGAGCCGTATGACCATATATTCTCATATGTCAATCAACCATGCAGTAAATTCACACTTCTTCTCCCCCTCAAGAATTGCATATGGAGTTGCCATTCTTGATTTAATAAGTGAAAATCATCCAAATGTAGTCTCTTCACACTTCTCCCCTGCAACATTAGCACATGATGTCTCCATCTTCATTATAGTTGAGCAAGTGGAATAAGAAAACAATCAACAGCAGCCCGGTTCACTTGATGACTGAAAGCGCATGGAAAAAGTATGAAGCATGTTGATGAGAATGGTCATAATAAGAAGATTTCTCTTCTTCGTAAGATAATGCGCACTGAATCGTACACATTTATTTTCTTTAGAGTACGAGGCTTGAACTGTTGTGTTCAAACGTCATTATGATGAAGTGCGAGGCCTGAACTGATGTGAACAGACGTCATAATCTCTCTCTTTTCATCATCTCTTGGCAAAACATGTAATCACCCCATTATCATTCAGTAGGCTCTTTGTCATGACAGCTGATGGAGAAAACCCAATATGGTGAATTTGTACCTGAAGTAAACTAACCCGAACTCGTGACTAAAACTTGTACATATGTAACAAAGAGCGGTGCCGAGACTTCATGCTTCATTGAATCTCTAAGTACCCTATACTCTTCATCCAACCAACCATCAAGTATAAGACGTACATCACCTCTTGAAAATCCACAATTCAATGTGACACTGAGCACTACAACGTAACTCCTTAAAGTGATAGTTATTTTGTGGTGGTAAGAGCCCAATTCCCCCAAGTGGTAAAAGAAAAGGTAAAAGACACCCAACAATAACTAGATTTCCAAGTCTTCATTTTTGATAATAAGCTTGAACAAGGATCTTGAAGAATCTTCATCCATCCATCCCCGATACCTTCAGATACTAAGTACACTTGCCCGTGATATTTCACTTCAACCTCAAATAAATAATAGTTAATTAACCCCGTTGTCACATCTTCTGATTAAAAGCTCAAATCTAGCCTTCTTTGATGTTTAAGTGAACTATGATAATGGTTTTCATCCCGACCATGGTTAAAAGCACATACCCCGTAAAACCATGTAATAACCAAACTGCCATGACGAATATCCAAGCAAGCACCCAATTCATGAAGTACACCCTTTTATCTCTTCTTCAAAACAGAAACCGTAGCACCAACATCAAGTAAGATCCAGAATTACACTTTCACTTCTCCAAGATGGTTCCATCATTACGGGATTTTACAACTCTATGGTTTAAACCGAGAAATAGTTTCTCTCCCGGGATTTTACAAAACCAAGAATAAACCGTAAGATAGATCCGGAAATGCACTTTACTAATACCAGGATGTTTCCATTGTCACGGGATTTTACAAGTCTATGATTTAAACCGAGAAATAGGTTCCTTCGCGGGATTTTACAAAATCAAGACAAAACCGTAAATAATGTCAGCTTGAATGTGTTATGACAACTTTGGTTTTGGTGAATATCTGTTTTAGGGGAACATGCAACGGTTCATCAACGGTTCATTATCCAACATCAACAACATCATCAACCAACCAATCAACACTTTGGTAAACACATCATTCACGCATTCTATTGGCTATTGTAGTGACTACATGGAGAAGTACACCCGATATACCAAACTTGATCATGAAGTAGAATTCCCTAGATTTGTTACTTAAACTTGTACTCATCCTTGTGAAGAAGAAACGGTGTACCCAATGTAAAAAACCTCTTGACATTCTCAACTGAGTGAGACACCGAAGTGATAGTTACATTGTGGGTTAAGCGAGAAAGAATCACAAACGTAACTAAATAGCCAAGTCTTTATCACACTCTTTAAAAGCCCAAACAAGTCATCTTCGCGGAAGGGTAGAAAGAAAGAAGACGAAAATAAGTAAACTCGCCCGGAAAATCTCCTTTGCAACTCCAAGTACGAAATATCATATAAACCACCCTGTAATCAACTTTGTTCAAATATCAATTAAAGCTGTGAAGAAAAATCTCCGTGAAAATGTATACACCAAATTGTCAAACCCCATAACACAAGAAATCTCATCATCAACTCACTTCAAGTCTCTTTGAATAATCAAGGCTCATCATCAGATCTCATTGTCAAACAGCAGCCCACATCATGTATTCCATTGTCCAATTTATAACATTATAACCGTATTGTACCAATTCTCAGCCCAACATCCAACATATAAATCTAAGCCTGGTCCAAATAGCCTCTTGTATTTGAACACAATATTAGCCAAATATACGGTCCAGTTCACATTCGTTAATATCCATGAAATCCGATCCAAATTCACGAGGCCCAATGTACTTAATATTCAACATTAATATTAAGAAACATATTACCACAAACCGCATGATAGAGATACTCAAAAATTTTAACCCATCAAAAAAATTGTACTCAAACATCCGATCCATATGAATATATTCCCGGCTCAAGACATTCAAAAGGCCCGTGTAACCAGACTTCATATCCGTACCAAATAAGAAAAATACACCGGAAAAAATAATCCCATACACCAATACAAACATCTGAAAACCTTGTTTAACATCACGAAAAGTCACATGGCCAAGTACATATTTAACAGATCCAAAATCATGATATTCCACATGGCCCATCCAAGCAACATCAACACTATATTAGAAATATGCTGCCCATTCCATTTTTCATTTTTGTTCAGTCCAACAAAATCACATAACCACACGGCCCATAATGATAATACGCAGAATTTTGATTTCAGCCCAACATACTCCAAATCCGGTTAAACCCTAATATATTGGGTATATAATACCAACCAAACACATACTTAACCCTAATCCCTCACTCACTTATCCTTTGTGCAGTCAAGATACCATTTCCAAACCCTAAGAAAAAATAGAGCGCCTCCTTATACTGCATCTCATACATTCGAACAAAAATTCAAAGAATCCCATTCATCCCCAAATATTACGACACCCAATTCACACTTATTTCCACCTTCAATAATAATCACCCTTCAAACCGTACTTAAATTTATCATTAATTGATTCTTAAATCAATCTCGCCACAGGGATGGCATGAGATCGGCAATAACGCCACAGGGATGGTCCATCGTATCATCATCATGATCAAAGGACAAGGGAGGTTTTGATTTGCTTCATCTTGTTTAAGTTTCCTTTAAACGAACCAAGAACATGATTTAACATGATTGTTACAATCATTTTCTTTTAATTCGTATATTATCGATGTTTTAGTATTGACCATATTCACGAATCTAAGAAACGGGTTTGACATAAGTTTCATGTCTCGTTTCTGTTATGTATTCGAATATTCTTACGAAGTGAAACTTCAAAATAAAAAGATTGATGATGAATTTTGATCCGTGTGAAAGTCCATGAAACCTTTTGATGATTCTTTTAATGCCACGGATTAAAGAACTGAGATCACGTTGTAATATAGCAACTCGATTTTTCTTAAGATGTCCATTAATTATTATTGAGGCTTTGACTGAGGATGGGATGGATACTGAGGTCGAGTTTGTTTTTGGAAAAAGGTATATGTGGAAGTGTCGAGTTTGTTTTTGGTATGGTTTTGTGGTCAAGGTCAGTCAATGTAGGATTCATCTTCATCTCTTTCTTTTAATTTCTGTCAAGTAGCTAGTATTGAGTCAAGTTGCTACCTTTGCGTCAAGTCGCTAAACTATTTCATAACAACTCGCTAACCATTAGTGACAAGTCGCTAGGTCTAAGATTTGTGCCAAGTCGCTAGCGAGTTATGTCAAGTCGCTATTGACTTGAGTTGACTAAAGAGTCAACTCGCTACATGTCTCAACTCGCTACCATGTGTAAAGACTCATGGCAAGTCGCTACCTTACTTTTACATGTCAAATCGCTACATAATTTTTGAAAGAGTCAACAAGTCGCTACATGAAATTGTCAAGTAGCTACGACTTGTAAAGACAAGTCGCTACAACATTTTTTACCCAAGTTGCTACATTGATTCTATAACAAGTCGCTATACGATTTTCAAAACACAAGTTGCTAACTTGTTCAACAACAAGTCGCTATTAAGAACATGGCAACTCGCTATGAAGAATGACTGCAAAACTGCTTCTGTATTGACCTCATGAAACTGACCAGAAACAACCCACAAAAAAACAGCTAAAGGTCATCCTTTAATACCTGTTTTGACCAAGAAGATATACCATTTATGACCATAACAATCACGGATAACGATTTGTATCCATCAAAAACATGAGAGCCAACACTGACTTGGACAAAAATAGACTTGAACAACACTTGACAAAAACCAAAACAGACTTGGACAAAACTTGACTTTGACAACACTTGACAATAAAACAATCTTATAGACCATGTTTAAAACTGTTATCAATAAGAGTAATAGAAAAGAAACTTTTTTCGACCACAAAAGTACCAAACAGTTTTAAAACCATGAATCAAAACCACACAAAATCAACACAACACAATAACCATGGCTCTTGATACCAATTGTTAGGATCTAAATATTATTGTGTTATGATGATTCGGGTGGTCATGGATGATCAAAATACATGTTAGACATTTTAGAGAGAGAAAGTAGAGAGAGGGATTTTCTTGGTAGAGACTTGATGAACAAAATGTGAAAGGTTAGATTAGAAAGCTCCAACCCTCTACCTTGGGAGGTAGAGGGTATTTATAGTTACAAATATAATGACCTCCTATCGGCCTGTGGATCAGGTATACAGTGGGTAAAGACCCGTCCTTCCTCCACGGTGTTACACTAAACTATACTACGCTACAAACTAACTAATTAACTACTTAATAACGTAAATAACTACAAGTCTACGAGCTAACATATGCAAGACTACAATTGGGGTGACCGACACTTTAACATGGAATTTCCAATTCCTAACAAGGGGTATGACAGGTTTCAGAAAATCCTAAGCCAGCTCAACCAAATGAAGTCCAAACCTGACAATGAGGAGTGCAACATCAAGTTCCTGCGTGCTTTACCTTCTTCTTGGAGGCAGGTTTCTCTCACTCTCAAGGCAAAGGGAGGCCTTTATTATTTGAGCTTCGATGACTTATACAATAAGCTGAGAACTCTTGAAATTGATATCAAGGGTCATTCTACCTATTCTCCAACTTCATCAAACTCAACCTTTGTTAGTACTACCAGTGCAAACACAATGGTGTCATATCTTTGAGAGTCCCACTTCTTCATCAGAAACAACCTGAGCACACACCTCTTCTGCAAGTAAATCAAAGTCTAATACAGTAATAGAGGATGTGATTTACTCATTCGTTGATGAGACTGAAGACCAACAGC
Source organism: Chrysanthemum makinoi (assembly GCA_910596185.1). Taxonomy (NCBI): domain Eukaryota; kingdom Viridiplantae; phylum Streptophyta; class Magnoliopsida; order Asterales; family Asteraceae; genus Chrysanthemum; species Chrysanthemum makinoi. Next base: position 139,729,885 of record OU343225.1, on the reverse strand, counting down.
AGTTGGCTTATGAAGATTTTGAACAAATGGATAAATGGGATCTGGAGGAGTTGGACATCAAATGGAAGATGGCTATACTTGCTGTAAAAGTCAACATATTTCAAAAGAAGACATGGAGGAAGATCAGCTACCAAGGAAGAGAGGCAGCCATGTTTGACAGGAAGAAGATCAGGTGTTTTGAATGCAACCAAGTGGGTCACTTTACTAGAGAATGCCCAGATAAGAAGGGAAGTAACAGGAGAAGGTATTCTGCATTCAAGAACAAGGAAGTTGAGGATCAGAAACCTAAAGCTCTGTTATCTCTGGACTCAAGGGTTGATTGGGATGCTCATGTGAATGAAGTTCAGGATGAAAATCCTCAGGTTGGATTGGTTGCTGATGCTGCTGAGGAGTTTGCATTGATGGGCATCACATCTCAGGTACAAAATTGTATTTTTGGTTATAATACTAGATATGATGCTCTTAAAAGTGAATTTGATGATGTTAATGGCCAATATAAAGAAAATTTTATTCAGGTCCAAGCCTATAAGAAAACTGTTAAAACTTTAGAAAAGCAAAAGGTTTGGTATCAACAAAATCAATTGGCTCTTGAAGAAAGAATTAAGGTTTTAGAGAGGGATTTGGAAAACACCACTAACTTGTTAAAATTCTCTAAGAAAGAGTATGTAAAAGTTAATATAGAAAAAGAGGGTCTAAAGGCAAATTTAGTTACAAAGGTGGCTAGACATAAAGAGTGGCAAGAACAGGCTAAAAATCTAGACAAATTGTGGAGAAGTTCTATGTCTATAAAAACTAAGATGGGATTGGGCTTCAAGGACTATATTGGTCCAGATGAGGTTTGTGACCCTAATGAATATAGTGTTTTTAATCTTGTCACTGATGAAGAGGAAGAAAAATATAGAAAACCTGTTAAATTTGTAAAACAAGGTGAAATGCATTTTGTTCCTTCCTCAATCAATGGTATTGTTAGACCACCTCACCCAGACTCAGACTTGGATGAATCACATATGACCTATGGCTAAAAGTCTAATGACTTATCTGACACTGGCAGTGAAACTAATGATTTTGTCTCTTGTTCTTCCAGTAATAGGACCTCATAGACCCTGTCTAGAGACTATGCCAGTTGTGATTCAAGTGAAGAATCTACAACTCCTAAGTCACCTGTTCACCCTGCCCCAAGAGTTGCTGTTGATGAATCATCTTCAAAGACAGCTTATTTTAAAAACATTTCTTGTTCTTTCAATTCTGTTAAAAACAATTCTGGTTTTGATTGTGGTTTGAATAAGTTTGTTTATGATAATACTTCTCCTGTTATGAACAAGCATTTTGAGAAGAAATCATGTTTTGTTTGTGGTAGTACAATTCATCTTATCAAAGATTGTGATTTTTATGAGAAACAAATGGGTGTTTGTACTAATCAACAGAGACATAGACCAATATGGAATGATGTGACCAAAATTCCTTCATTTGTTCCCTCTAGAACACATGTGGGGACTGACAGAACCAATTCTGTTGGTAGACCAGTTACTGCTGGTAGACCTGTTCCTGCTGATAGACCAGTTCCTGCTAGTAACCCAGTTTCTGCCGATAGACCATCTTTATCATGTTGGAGAAGAAATGTTCCTAGGCCATTAATCAGACCTACTAGTACTTATTTTCAAAATGGATATAGGTCTGTTAATAATGACCCATTGAATAAAAGGGGGCAAGGTGGGATACTATTGTTAAGCCCTCAGCAGGTTGCTCTTGGACACAAAATAGACCATCATTCATGAAGGATTCCAAGAACAATAGTGGATCTCATCAATCTGTAGGTTTTACTAATATGATCCACAAGGCAGGCCCAAGTCAGTAATGACTTGGGTCTCCATGTATACTAATGTTGTTGTATATCTTTTAACCTGTAGGATGATCCTCATACAAATAAAGATTTAGGTATTGTTGATAGTGGATGTTCTAGGAGTATGACATGGAACAGAGACAGATTGAATGATTTTGTATCACTTCATGGAGGTACTGTTACATTTAGAGGTGGAGATGGCAAAATCACAGGGAAGGGAACCATTAGAACTTCCAAGCTGGACTTTGAGAATGTGTATTATATGGAAGAACTTCGAAATTTTAATCTATTTTCTGTGTCTCAAATCTGTGACAAGAAAAATTGTGTTCTATTCACTTATACTGAATGTCTTGTCCTTTCCAAAGACTTCCAGATACCTGATGACAGTCAAGTTGTGATGAAGGTACCTAGGAAACATAATATGTATACATTCAACCTCAATGATGTTCAGCCTGAAGGAGATTTAGCTTGTTTAGTTGCAAAAGCATCCTTGGATGAATCTAATAAAGGGCATAGAAGGATGGCTCATGTCAATTTCAAAACGATTAATAAGCTGGAAAAACATGGTTTAGTTCATGGACTTCCTTCCAAAGTCTTTACCAATGAGCACAATTGTATGGCCTGCAACAAGGGAAAGCAGCACAAGGTTTCCTATAAATCCATTACTGCTGTCAGCACTATCTCAGAACCTTTGCAGCTTTTTCACATGGACCTCTTTGGTCCCACATCTATCAGAAGTATAAATCACAAGTACTATTGTCTGGTGGTTACTGATGACTTTAGCAGGTATTGTTGGGCATTCTTTTTGGGAACTAAGGATGAAACATTTCAGGTTCTTCAAAACTTTATAGCCCTGGTTGAAAATCAACTGAATAAAAAGGTTAAAGCCATTAGGTGTGATAATGGGACAGAGTTCAAGAATGCCAAATTAATTGAGCTCTGTGCTTCTAAGGGGATTAAAAGGGCTTACAGCAATGCCAGGACTCCACAACAAAATGGAGTTGCTGAAAGAAAGAATAGAACCCTTATTGAAGCAGCAAGGTCTATGCTTGCTGATTCAAAGTTGCCTACCATGTTCTGGACTGAAGTAGTCAGTACTGCTTGTTATATTTTGAACAGGGTGTTGATAACTCATCCTCACAATAAAACACCTTATGAACTTTTATCTGGAAAGATTCCTACCATAAGCTACTTTAAGCCTTTTGGTTGTCATGTCACCATCTTGAACACCAGTGATCATTTGGGTAAATTTGAAGGAAAAGCTGATGAGGGTTTTATAGTAGGCTATTTTGCTCATAGTAAAGCTTATAGGGTCTATAACATCTCTACAAAGAGGATAGAAGAAACAATGAATCTGAGATATACATTAGGACAAGCCTAATGTTCAGGGAGCAGGTCAAGAATGGTACTTTGATCTTGAATATTTAACTGATCACTTAGGTTATACTCGTTATAAATCTAATCTTTTTGCAGAACCACAAGCTTCTCTTACTAACATTGCAGGTTCTTCAGATGATGAATCAGACTCAGATAGTAATGCACAACTTTTTATTGTTCCTTCTTTTCTTACTAACCACTTTTTAGGTACCAAGGCCACAGATTCTTCTAATGTAAATTTAGGGTATGCAGAAGAACTTATGAAGCTTCAACGCCAAGAACATGCAGCAAAGAATGATGCTGAAAAGAATGGTTATGAATTCTACAAAGAAACAGAGGAACTCTTAAGGCAGGAAACTATTGAAGCCCACAGGAATTTTGATGCTGTTGATAGTGTATCTGTTCCTACTGGTGATGTGACTGATCCTGCTGGTCAGAAAGCAGCTGATGCTGTCAATTCTGTTGGTAATGGTTCAGTTGCTGCTGATATTGATTCTGCTGGTAGTGTTCCTGTTCCTCCTGATAGTGATGCTGTTCCTGCGGTTCCCTCCACTACTCCATCTGTTGATACTCTGGGTTTAGATGTTTCTCCCACCAGATTTCCAAGTCCATCTAACTTAGCCAATTCACAATATTCAAGCTCTGAATTGGATGGCATTCATCATTTGTCAAGAAAAGGCATTTTTGATTCTTCTTCCTATGATGATGAGTTTGGTCCTACTATCAATAATCTGGCCACATCAGTTGATGTTAGTCCTAATGTTACAAAGAGGATTAACACAGTACATCCACAATCTCTAATTATTGGTGATCCTACTACATCTGTGCAAACACGAAGCAAGGTGAAGAAGACAAGTTTTGGTGAATCTGCATTTCTTAGTTACATTCAGAATCAACATAGGAACAATCACATAGACTACCATCATTGTCTATTTGCTTGTTTCCTCTCTCAATTTGAACCTACCAGTGTTGCACAGGCTTTGGCAGATAATGATTAGGTAGCTGCTATGCAAGAAGAGATGCAACCGTTTTTAAATCAAAATGTTTGGGAGCTTGTTCAGTTGCCTCCTGGCAAGTATGCCATTGGCACAAAGTGGATTCTAAAGTGTAAGAGAGATGCAAGGGGGATTGTGGTGAGGAATAAGGCTAGGTTGGTTGCCCAAGGTCACATACAAGAAAAAGGGATTGATTATGATGAGGTTTTTGCTCCTGTTGCTAGAGTAGAAGCTATCAGAATCTTCTTGGCTTTTGATTCCTACATGGGATTCATGGTATATCAGATGGATGTTAAAAGTGCTTTCCTATATGGTGAAATTGAAGAAGAGGTGTATGTCACTCAGCCCAAGGGATTTGTAGACCCTCACAATCCGGATATGGTTTACAAAGTGGTTAAAGCACTCTATGGACTTCATCAGGCACCTCGAGCTTGGTATGCTAGGCTCTCCTCATTCCTACTGAAGCATGGTTACAGGAGAGGTGCTATTGATAAGACTCTCTTTATCAAGAAGAACTCCAGGGATATAATCCTTGTCCAAGTCTATGTGGATGACATTATCTTTGGTTCCACCAAAGAATCATGGTGCAGGGAATTTGAGGAGTTAATGAAAAGCGAGTTTGAGATGAGTGCAATGAGTGAGCTTACATTCTTTTTGGGCCTTCAAGTGCAGCAGAAATCAGATGGTATTTTTATTCATCATAAGAAGTATGTGCAGCAGAAATCCTGTTTTTCATCAAAGAACTAAGCACATAGAAATTCGACACCACTTTATCAGAGATGCTAATGAAAAACACCTTATTCAAGTGGTTAAAGTTCATACAGATGAAAATGTAGCTGATTTGTTGACTAAAGCTTTTGATGGTCCAAGGTTTCAATTTTTGGTTGTCCATATAGGCATGATCAACCCCTGATTGTTGTGTTTGAGGGGAGGATTATGCCTAAGGGGAGGTTTCTGGATTAAGGGGAGGATTTATGTTGTATATTTTGTATATATTTGTATATATGTATATATGTGTATATATTAGTTTTGTATGTTCTGTGTTCTACTAACCATTTTGCAGATCTAGTATCAAACACACAATCAGTGGCAAAAGATAGCAAAAGATTAAACTACAAAAGTTTTTTATTCATATAAAACACTGCATTCTTAGATGCAGTATAACATTACAAGACTTTTTCATTACCGCTGCTAATTACATTAAGATTCCATCCTAACAAGCTTCACAAAAGACTCTTTCAGACTCCGGCTTCCATCTTCCAGGCACCTACTCAGGCCTCTTCTTTCCCCACTCTGGCATCCTCTGATGCTCCTTTCCCCACCTGTTGATGAACTCCCACACTGGCTTCGCAGCTAGACCAACCACTTGAGCTCTCTTATCAGGGTTTGAGGTGGAGGGTCCTGGTCTTGGAGCTGAAGGACCTGCAACTTGCACAGAAGGAGGTGGCACAATAGCAAGAGGAGAAACATTCATCACTGGTTTGGAAGAACCACCATGCTCATCATCAGTGTCAGAACTAGTGTGACTGTATGGCAGATCCTCTGAAGAAGTCGCTACAAATGGTGATGTACGAGGAGGGTATCTGGACATGTAAGTCATGTTGGAGTAACCACGAGGAAATTAGTTTAACCATCCGTCATTGGATGGCTCACTCTCTGAGTCAGAAGAGATGTTGATCGGATGATTGGGAGAGTTACTCATTGTGGTTTGACTGGAAATTGGTTGTGTTAGGGTTATTTGGTTTGTATGTGTGTTTAATAAGGCAAGGGGTTGGTTAAATAGGCATAGTAAAGATGGAATCTTTGGTTGGTAGAATTTATGGCTATAATTAATTGATTGGTATTTGGAGTAATAAAGGTTAAGTCTGGAAACTGTTGATGCACAGTTAAGTACAAAAGGATTTATTCTCCATTCCTGCTGGTAACGTGATTGTTTCTGCTGAGGGGCAATGGTTTCTGCTGGTAGCTTTAATATGGAAACAATGGTCAAACGTTCAGTCGTTCCTGCTGGTTGACTTAATAGTTTATGCTGTTTGACTTTTCATTCTTTGCTGGTTTCATAAAAATTGGGAATTAAATAATGGGATTTGATTTTAGTCAAAATTGGTCAAAGATTATATGCGAATGTTTTGCCGATTTGAACGGTTATTTTAAGTAACTTATTTAAATAACCGATTATTCATATCTCTCAACCTAATTGCACTATTCCCTCTCATTTTGAAACCAAACACATCTTCAAACTTCCTCAGATCATTCAATGGCGTCATTGGCTTTCAAGGTCGATCACAATAAGGTTGCGTTCTTGGAATGAGATAAAGGGAGTGATGTGTATGATCCTATGGTAGATTTCTGATAAGGATTTAAAAGGTACCTTTTTGAGGGGTCATTTAAGCCCTTAATTAATCACTTTTGTATCCGTTATTATTTAATTTCGTTCCTTTTCACTTTTTAGGTCTCTTGAAGGCAAATTGCTGGAATGACACTTATTCGGACGAAAAGGCGCGAATATACGAAGAAAATGGCCAAAGTCAAGAATCGAGACACTCAAGCTGCTGGAATTGAAGGGGACGGCATCAGGTTCTATTTGTGACGCCGTCAGAACATGTTCTGTGACGACTCAGAGAGCAAATTGACATTTTTCAAGTGACGGCATCAGGTTTTAAAAGAGTAGGGCGTCGCAGCTTAGACGGCCTAGATTTGATCTAGATGGCGTCACAGGCATAAGGTGACGTCGTCACAATGATAACGTGGCCAAGACGAAAACCTAATGACGGCGACCCGACGGCGTCACAATTAAAGAGTGAAGCCATCGCAGTTTGTAACACTATATATAGAATCCGAATTTTTTAGTTTTTAGAGAGGTAATTTTGTGGAGTAAAAACCTAAACCGAACCAAGGCTGTCTTGTACAGTATTTTAGGGTTCCATACCCTATCTTACATCAAGATAAGTGTTTTACTTCATTAGTTCAATTATGTCTTCAATTGATTGTGTGTATGCTTGCATGTTCTCCATGTCCGGCTAATTTATTTGTGTGTTTGCTTAGGTAATATGAAACTTAGTTATTGAATATTTATTGGTTGTCTCTTATCTTAATTGTGATTGACCTAGTATTGTGATAGGTCATTCGTTGTGTTATTAATGCTTGATTAATCTTTGTTGAACCTTAGTTTATAATCACCTAGAGTTATTTTAGGCTATACATCCAAAGAATACCTTAGTGTTAAAGTTTATGAATCCTAGAGATTTTGTAGTCATTAAACTTTGGTAGCTTCAAAGAGTTAAGGATAAACGCATACCCTACGACCTTAGAGACACAACGCGTTAAGAATAAGGACGTGACAATTCAACCATCAATATAAGATAACTAGGGAGTAATAAAACCTAAGTAAATACATTTTTAATCATCATACGAGCACACAACAATAGACATAGACTACCCTTAGCTTAGTTAATTAGATAATTAGATAAGTAGAGTAATAGGTAGAAATACCAACCCCCAAATCTAAACCCCGAGATTCGTACCTTTCCATTTCCTAAAAAATATAAAAAAGATAAAAAAATAATCTTCCTCAACCCCCAACCTTAGCGTAGTAACTTCTCACTAGCATTCCTATTCCCCTAGAGAACGATATCAATACCCGTGGCTTACCCTAATACTACACTGCAACGATTAGGTTCACTGCTTAGGGTGTTGAAAAACTTGCTCGACGAAAAAGAAGTTCCTTTGACCCCGAACGCGCTGTGTAATCGTATCAATTTCCTTCTGCGTTCAAAGCTCAGGTATGCCCTAACCTTCTATCCATCTAGTGTTTATGACTCTCTAGTCAAGAAATTCTGGGCCACAGCTTATGAGAGATCTCCTGAGGGTCAATGATCCGTGCCAAACCGTCAAGTTTTCTCACGTAAGCTGACCACTTGTGAATGGCCAACTGTAAGAAACTTAAAACGGCTCAAGCACGAACTCAATGAAGATCTGGGGAGTATAGTGTTTCCCCGGGTCATTATGTCCCAGCGAGCTATGCAATGGATCACCCAACGAATAGTGATCGAGAGATTTGAACGGAAAAAGGGATTTGAATTATTATAACTAAGGAAAAAGCAAACAAATTACAGGGGCTTAAATGCAAATTAAAGGAAATTAAAAAGATAAAAAATATTAAATAAACGCTATCACTATTTGCAAAATGATGTTTTTGTTTTTATGTTTTTATAAAACTTAATTAAAAACTACGCGACGTACAAAATAAAATGTGAAACTAAAACAATATAAATCCTAAAAATATGAAAATGACATTTTTACAAACCTACTGATAAAAGAAAATTTATAGAAAAATAAAATTATTTTTACAACTATTTAATTAATTATTATTAATTTAAAACTATTTTTAACTATTTAATATTAGCCTAAAATACAAGAAAATATGAAATAAAGCTAGAAAAATAAAATTAAGACTTAGAAAAATCTAAAATATCAAAAGAGAATTTTCAAAACTATTTTTGTATTTTTCTGATTATTTTTCTATTTTCTAGGAATTTTAAACTATTAAAAACTAATTAAATTGCTTAAAAATACAAATTTAACTAAGAAAAATCTAGAAAAATATTTTTTTGTCTTTTTATATTTATCTTAACTTAAGAAAAATGAAAACTTATTTTTTTGAGACTTTTCTTAATTTTTTGTATTAAAAGCTAATTAAAAAGGGCTAAAAATTGATTTAAATGCAGAAAAATAGCAAACAAACTTAGAAAAATCTGAAAAATTCAAGATAAGATTAAAATAATGTACTGAATCTAGGAAAAATGGAAAAACAGGTGGTTGTGTGTGAGATTATGGAACTGCTATGGAATGTGCTTATGAATAAGCACTTGCAATAAGCCAAATGACACCCAATAAGCACCAACTGTTAACAGAAGCTCTAATATGCTATAATAATCCAAATGCAACTAAAAACAACAAGCTTACACTACTGAATTGCTAAATACCAAGATTTGGCTTATTTGATTTTAATTACAAAAACAGTTTTAAGGTGCCTACTTAGAGCTTAAGTACAAACTACTCTATAAGAGTGAAACGAAAACCAATTCTTTGGAACTTGAACTAGACCTGGCTGACTATGTTTAGTCCAAAGCTGAGACCTAGACAAGCAGTTTTGAGCTCTGTGCAAGTGGCTGCACAAACCTGTGCAAAGTCAGTGTCAACTGACTCAGTTGCACAAGGGAACTTAGGTCACTTTGACAAGCTCAAATGGAGCTTATAAAAAATTTGAAAAATTCTACAAAAATGACTATAAGAAATGAGACCAGCTTAAGTTTTTAAAACAACAAACCTCACTGAATTTGGTCCAAGAATGAGTCCATGAAAATTCCTTCCAGATGGGCTCAAAACTGATTTTGCCAATTTGACTTTTGATAGCAGTTGAGTTAGGTTGACTTATTTGAACTTTGAATCCAATTTATGGACAGGTTATGATGAAATATGTTAAACTGAAACTACTGCAAGCAATGTTTAATAATTCCAAACACAAATCAAGAGATTGGTTATCAAAAATCTCAACAGTGAGTGAATGAGACAGATTTAATGAGATGTTGACTTTTTGAGCTTGCAGGCACAAAACTAAGACTTGAATGAGTTCACTTATGCTAAATAAACTTGAACAAACAATAAACTGACACTGAATGCACCTCTGAGACAGTTATGACAGTAAATCCAAACACACCTTTAATACACTGATTAGCAAATGGAACTAGGCTAACTACTAATCCAACATGTAATTTTGATCAAAATAAGTTTACTTAACCTAATTACTACTTAATACACAGATTTTAACTACTTCTAACCACAATTACCAAATATGCAATGAACTTGAGAATCACTTACAATAGGTCCCTAGCCACAATGGCTTGCCACTGCACCAATGAACCTCTACCTATTCTAAACCAACCAAATGAGTTCTAAACTACCCCAAATCCAGCTCTGAACCAACACATATCCAGTTCTGCATCATGTTTGCCCCATGTTGACTTTCTTTGACCAAGAACCAAAGTTGTGTGAAAAATGATTGTAAGCTTACAACAAGCTATAATAAGCTTGTATAAGCTTGTCTGAGCTTGTAAATAAGCTTATGAAACTTTAATATCAGATTTTCAAATTGCAAATTCCAACAGTTGACATAAATTATGAGAAGTGAACAAAAGCTTGAATTGATACTTTAAATTACTTGCAATACAATAAACTAAGTTACTTTGATACAAAGAAACTTTAAATTACAACTAAGAACTCAGTTAAGATTAATACTTTAAAAAACGACATACATTACTGAAATAAAACTAAGTACTCTCTTCCTTTGCTTCTCTCCTTCTTTTATGCACCAAACATGTCTTCTCTCTCTCCTCTGATCATTTCCCAGCAATAATCTCATCCATTGGATGTCTTGAGCTCATCTTAGCCATTGATTTGGTTTTGGCGCCAAAATGGTTTTGATATCTTAGACAGGGACAAGGTGCATTAAATGCGATTTGTATGTTAGGTGAGGAGGGGGGGAGACAAGGTGTGGAGTAGGGGGACAAAGTGGAGGTGGTGTGTTGGTGGCTGGTTGCAGACAGTGGTGTCGGGGAAGACAGGGAAAGGGGGCGGTTTGTTCGGCGGTTTATTTTAAACCGTGGTGGTTTTTGGTTTCGGGTTATGGGTTGGATAGACTGGACCGGGTAAAAGATTGGGCCAAGGGTTTTTTTATTTGGGCTTGGGATTATAACTAGGTCCATTTGGTTTGTGGAAATAATAACACAAGGACCAAAAGTGTAATATCTGGAAATCCAAGGACCAAAGTTGTAAATTATGAAAAGTAATCCAAGGACTAGTTTTGCCAACCTCCAATATTCCAAGGGACCAAATCTGCCAATTGTGAAATTCCAAGGACTAAATATGAACAATTTTAAAATCCAAGGATCAAAACTGTAATTTCTCGAAACTTTTGGATTTTTCACCAAAGGACTAAATATGATAATTTATGATTCCAAAAGGACCTTTGGTGGCTTTTCTTTTAAAATAAATGCCTAGGGACTGATTTTGCCATTTTCTGAAAGTCGGGGGACTGAAACTGCCAATTATGCAAACTTTGCTCGTTTTTCATCTGATTTTAAACATTTTGCATCTAAAACATCTAAAATGCAATTTTTGGAATATTTTCAGTATTTTGATGCATTTCTGAACATTTTTAGACGTTTTGCAGTTCAGATTTGACTAAAAATGATGAGTATTCACACACTCATCAATCCCCCACACTAAACTATTGCTAGTCCCTAGAAATCTTTTGAGAAAAACTAATGGATTTGAATCTCTTTACCAAAAGCCATTACTTCTGGAGTAGCCAAATGTTTCAGTTCAAGCAAGAACCATGGTACACCGATAACCATGTGATTTTGAGCAAACCACCAGCTTCCAACGGATTTGATTTGTCTTTACCAGAAGCCGTTTGCTCTGGACTAGCCAACTCTTAGATAAATTATCAATATTATCTTTGGTGAGCTGATTACCAATTATGGTTTTTCCACTGCCTTTACCACAAGCCATAACCTTGCGGGCTAGCCAACTCTTCACTTTTTAGGATATGGTGAGCTGAATACCATACAATTTTGGGCAAATTGCAAGCCGTCAACGGATTTGAGATATCTTTACCAAGAGCCGTTTGCTCCTGGATTAGCCAATCCTTTAGTTTATTAGACAAGGCGAACTGATAACCGAATGAGTAAGTGTAAAACACTTACTCCCAAAAAAAAAATTTTTGGCCAAAAACGGGGGAATTAGGCAATATAATTACGTGATAAAATTCGTGAGAATTCCCCCCCACACTTAGAAATGAATATTGCCCTCAATATTCAAAGTACCGGCGGTTATGCCGAAACAAAGAACGAAAAAGGGAAATACTACGGCCATTATTCTGAAAGGATTTTTTTTTTTTTTTTTTTTTTTTTTTAATATATATATATATAACATGTGGGGCATCTCCCCCACACTAGGGTGGTAGAACAGAGAAAGAAGACAGAAATATGGGTGAAAACCCATATTGTGTGTGCTACTGTTTTTGATTCCCGAGTCGCTAGCTTGACTCGACCCCGTATTCATTTGTTCATGGGGAAAGTAACGTGGAAAACCAATCTCGATCGGACTTTCGTTCACAATGTTAATAAACATATGAACATCAGAAAGTTCCACACCGACGAGATACAACCGCGGTATTGTTAATAGTAGAAACTATAAAGGATGATACCGGGGTCAAAGATGGTGTCCTCATTCCCGAAAGAGAAAAGGGAAAGAGCAACCACACCATCTGTGAAGAATGGAATAAAGACGTACATGAGAATGCAAGTCCATTCCTCATCAGAAAGAAGCAAATCACCATTTTTGACATTTTTAAGCTTAAACTTGAAGCTTAGATGGTGATTGTCAATAAGATGTCCGGGAGGGAGGGTGGGAAACGGTTCTTCAATCAACAGGTTTTCCAGAAAAAGGATGTCTCCCTCCGGATCAAAGTAAGTATTATCAATTCCCGTTGGAATTGACTCATCACTAAGAAATGCATCGACTTCATTCCAAAAGTTGTCATCTTCCTCATCAGGAGTGAGAGAAGGGATGGAAGAGTCGGGAATAAGACTAGAAGATGATGGATCATTTTTGAGCAATTCATCAATGGGAAGAATGTCTCCCATTGGATCACAAATATCATCATCCAATTCAGATGAAACTGAAGAGAGTTTGGTTTCATCCACAGAGTTAACAAACTCGATGCGACAAACTGATTCCGGAGGTGGGACAAGTGGTGTGCTCTTAGAGCTAGCAGTTTCCACCACTTCCGATGAAGTCTCCGATTCTAGATCATCATCATCAAGAACACTCTTGACTTCCCTGGTGCAGCTTTCAAACCATTTGTTTGAACCAGGGGTGATTTTCAAAGCTTTTAACTCAGCACGTTTTTGAGAACTCCTCTTAACCGTGAAATTTGAGAGTGTTGCATTGAATCTTTCAGATCTTTGATCAATTGTGGCAACACTCTGTTTGGATAGAGGTTTGGAGTTCTGGTTGATATTCAATGTGAGCTCTTCGTTGTCAACCCGTATGGTCAACTCTTCAGCAAACACATCAATCAGAGCACGACTCGTTCTCAAGAAAGCTCTCCCTAAGATGAGGGGAACTCTAGGATCTGCATCGAAGTCTACTACAACAAAGTCAGTAGGAAAGTGAAACTTTCCCACTTTCATCACGACATCCTCGGCTATCCCAAGTGGACGAGTTATGGTACGGTCCGCTAGCTCGAGTGTCATACAAGTGGATGAAAGTTTAGGAAGAGACAGTTTCTTCCATACTGAGAGTGGCATGAGGTTAATGCTAGCGCCAAGATCGGCCAAGGCGGAGCATTGAACCATCCCCAAGAAATCACACGGGATTAGAAATCTGCCAGGGTCTTCAAGCTTTTTGGGAAGCTTCTTGAGAATGACCGCTGAGCATTGCTCATTGAGAGGGGTTTTAGCCATCTCTGATAGCTTATCTTTGTTGGTCAGTAAGCCTTTAAGCGTGGATGCAAATTTAGGCATTAGAACGAGAGCATCAACGAAGCTTATATCAAAGTGTAGCTCATTGAAGATTTGGAAAATTTTTTCCATTTGCTCTTTGTTTTTGTCTTTGAGCTTCTCATCATTCATTCTTGATGGGTAAGGAAGCTGACTAGACTTTTGAGCCGGGATGGAAGTGTTTTCTGGCTCAGAATTTTTCTTCGGAACTACGGGTTCCGGACTTAAAGCTTGGACTACCGAAGGTGGGACGTGTGCGGTACTTCGTGGGCTTGAGAATTGCACCTTGTCCGTTGTATCCTTGATAACTTGACTCAATGCTACAGGAGGAGGGGGCATTGGAGTCGAAGGTCCATTGTGCGTCTTACCACTACGAGTGGTGACGGCTTTCAACTCGGCATTTGGATTGGGAATTGTATTGCTTGGGAGTCCTCCAGAAGATGATGAAGCTTTGTTCATATTCATGTTCATGAAACTGCTCATCATATTCTTCAACTCATTTGTCTGCCGAGACAATGTGGTATCAATTTCCTTTCTTAGCTCAACTCTCATGTTATTGATCTGAGTTTGCATTGAACGTATGCTTGACTCAGTGTTTTTCATGAAGTCATTTGGTAGGGGAGCTTGAGAAGGTTGTTGATAACTTTGATGGTTTGGAGCTTGATATGGTTGGTTGAAATTGTTCCGGTTTTGATTGAAATTTTGAGAGTTATTGAAATTTTGTCCTTGATTCGGAACAAAGCGATTTTGATTGCCATGGTTTTGCACAGGAGGAAAACCAGGTGGTGTCATACCGCTAGGTGCACGGTAGTGAGGATCAGCCTGTGGTCGGTATTGATTGTGGTTTACCGAAGCTACGGGAGCTTGGTAAAAAGAAGCATCGGTTGCTTGACAATCATAATACGCATGTGGACCACTACAAGTTTCACACACCTTGTTTACGGCTTTGACCGGTTCTGGCTTATGAATTTCGCTTTTGATCTCCTTAACATCCTTAATCATACAACGGATGGCATCCGTTAGAGCGGCTATCGGAGCTGCTAACTCAGAAGAGTTATTGGATGAAGAAGAAGGAATGTTAGGAGTATTGACTTTGTTGCGAGAAATAGGAACTTTTGATTTTTGCTCGCAAATCTCAATCACATCTTTAGGTCTACGATTCAAGATATTGCCGCCTGCGGCTGCATTCAAGGAATCTTGATCGTTACCGTTCAACCCATTGTAAAAGATATTGACTTGTTGAAGCTCCGTGAATTCATGATGGGGGCATTTCCTAAGGAGATCTTTGAATCTCTCCCATGCCTCTCCAAAGTTTTCATCGAAATTTTTTACGAAATCCAGAAATTTCATTTTTAAGATTAGTCGTCTTTGATGGAGGAAAGAAATAATTGACAAACTTTTGAACAAGATCCTCCCAAGTTTCGATAGATCGAGGGGGTTCTTTTTCCAGCCAAATCCGGGCTGTCCCCTCAAGAGAGAATGGAAAAAGCATCAACTTGATCACTTTTTGTGGCACATCTTTGAAATTGATCGTTGCGGTCAACTTGTTAAACCAACGGATGTGTGCATACGGGTCTTCTCGATCAAACCCGCGGAATTGATTCGTAGACACAAGTTGGATTAAATGTGTCTTCAATTCAAAGTGATCAGAATTGATTATGGTAAAACGATGGCATCTCCATAACCCTCGGTGGGTGCTTGGAGCATTTCCGCCATAGTACGTTCGTCTGCCATATTGTTGCTTGAAATAGTACGAATCTCGGGTTCGACTATTTGGGCAGCACGTCTACGAGAACGTCTTCTAGGAATTTCTGCTAGATCACGCAAAGGACTCAATGATCTAGAAGAACGAGTGCGCATGCACTAGAGTTAACTCTAAGAGACTCAGAGTTAAGGAGAGAAATGGGAATTATGAAGATGGTGAAAATGGGGTAAGAAGAATCTTTTGGGTTTTCTGGTTATGATAAGTAGATATAACAACAAAATCAATTAAAACAAACTCGAGGCAAAACAACAGTGAACTTAACCAATAATCACAAGATGAATGGCTTCTTTGAAAAAGGTACACCAATCACAAGGACACAAAGGCAAGTTTTAAATCTTTAGTTCGGGAACTTATTATGGTCGCACCCCCAGTTAGGTAGTGCACTGCCTTGGTTTGCGGTGGTAATCTTTTATGTTGTTATTATTAAAGAAAACGACAAATCTTTTTGTATTTTTATTTTTGATACATATATAGAAACAAAAGGAAAATATTTTTGTGTTTTATACGTTTTTGGCTGTTTTTGGGTTTTTGGATTTTTTATAAGAAAATATGGATATATATATAGATAGATGGATGGATGATATGAACAAAGAGTGAGTATTCAAGCTACTAATCTGCTAGACGGAAGATAATCAGCACAGCTCCCCGGCAGCGGCGCCAAAAATTTGATCCGTGCCAAACCGTCAAGTTTTCTCACGCAAGCTGACCACTTGTGAATGGCCAACTGTAAGAAACTTAAAACGGCTCAAGCACGAACTCAATGAAGATCTGGGGATTATAGTGTTTCCCCGGGTCGTTATGTCCCAGCGAGCTATGCAATGGATCACCCAACGAATAGTGATCGAGAGATTTGAACGGAAAAGGGATTTAAATTATTATAACTAAGGAAAAAGCAAACAAATTACAGGGGCTTCAATGCAAATTAAAGGAAATTAAAAAGATAAAAAATATTAAATAAACGCTATCACTATTTGCAAAATGATGTTTTTGTTTTTATGTTTTTATAAAACTTAATTAAAAACTACGTGACGTACAAAATAAAATGTGAAACTAAAACAATATAAATCCTAAAAATATGAAAATGACATTTTTACAAACCTACTGATAAAAGAAAATTTATAGAAAAAGAAAATTATTTTTACAACTATTTAATTAATTATTATTAATTTAAAACTATTTTTAACTATTTAATATTAGCCTAAAATACAAGAAAATATGAAATAAAGCTAGAAAAATAAAATTAAGACTTAGAAAAATCTAAAATATCAAAAGAGAATTTTCAAAACTATTTTTGTATTTTTCTGATTATTTTTGGATTTTCTAGGAATTTTAAACTATTAAAAACTAATTAAATTGCTTAAAAATACAAATTTAACTAAGAAAAATCTATAAAAATATTTTTTTGTCTTTTTATATTTATCTTAACTTAAGAAAAATGAAAACTTATTTTTTTGAGACTTTTCTTAATTTTTTGTATTAAAAGCTAATTAAAAAGGGCTAAAAATTGATTTAAATGCAGAAAAATAGCAAACAAACTTAGAAAAATCTGAAAAATTCAAGATAAGATTAAAATAATGTACTGAATCTAGGAAAAATGGAAAAACAGGTGGTTGTGTGTGAGATTATGGAACTGCTATGGAATGTGCTTATGAATAAGCACTTGCAATAAGCCAAATGACACCCAATAAGCACCAACTGTTAACAGAAGCTCTAATATGCTATAATAATCCAAATGCAACTAAAAACAACAAGCTTACACTACTGAATTGCTAAATACCAAGATTTGGCTTATTTGATTTTAATTACAAAAACAGTTTTAAGGTGCCTACTTAGAGCTTAAGTACAAACTACTCTATAAGCTGAAACTGAAAACCAATTGCTGGAACTTGAACTAGACCTGGCTGACTATGTTTAGTCCAAAGCTGAGACCTAGACAAGCAGTTTTGAGCTCTGTGCAAGTGGTTGCACAAACCTGTGCAAAGTCAGTGTCAACTGACTCAGTTGCACAAGGGAACTTAGGTCACTTTGACAAGCTCAAATGGAGCTTATAAAAAATTTGAAAAATTCTACAAAAATGACTATAAGAAATGAGACCAGCTTAAGTTTTTAAAACAACAAACCTCACTGAATTTGGTCCAAGAATGAGTCCATGAAAATTCCTTCCAGATGGGCTCAAAACTGATTTTGCCAATTTGACTTTTGATAGCAGTTGAGTTAGGTTGACTTATTTGAACTTTGAATCCAATTTATGGACAGGTTATGATGAAATATGTTAAACTGAAACTACTGCAAGCAATGTTTAATAATTCCAAACACAAATCAAGAGATTGGTTATCAAAAATCTCAACAGTGAGTGAATGAGACAGATTTAATGAGATGTTGACTTTTTGAGCTTGCAGGCACAAAACTAAGACTTGAATGAGTTCACTTATGCTAAATAAACTTGAACAAACAATAAACTAACACTGAATGCACCTCTGAGACAGTTATGACAGTAAATCCAAACACACCTTTAATACACTGATTAGCAAATGGAACTAGGCTAACTACTAATCCAACATGTAATTTTGATCAAAATAAGTTTACTTAACCTAATTACTACTTAATACACAGATTTTAACTACTTCTAACCACAATTACCAAATATGCAATGAACTTGAGAATCACTTACCAATGAACCTCTACCTATTCTAAACCAACCAAATGAGTTCTAAACTACCCCAAATCCAGCTCTGAACCAACACATATCCAGTTCTGCATCATGTTTGCCCCATGTTGACTTTCTTTGACCAAGAACCAAAGTTGTGTGAAAAATGATTGTAAGCTTACAACAAGCTATAATAAGCTTGTATAAGCTTGTCTGAGCTTGTAAATAAGCTTATGAAACTTTAATATCAGATTTTCAAATTGCAAATTCCAACAGTTGACATAAATTATGAGAAGTGAACAAAAGCTTGAATTGATACTTTAAATTACTTGCAATACAATAAACTAAGTTACTTTGATACAAAGAAACTTTAAATTACAACTAAGAACTCAGTTAAGATTAATACTTTAAAAAACGACATACATTACTGAAATAAAACTAAGTACTCTCTTCCTTTGCTTCTCTCCTTCTTTTATGCACCAAACATGTCTTCTCTCTCTCTCGATCATTTCCAGCAATAATCTCATCCATTGGATGTCTTGAGCTCATCTTAGCCATTGATTTGGTTTTGGCGCCAAAATGGTTTTGATATCTTAGACAGGGACAAGGTGCATTAAATGCGATTTGTATGTTAGGTGAGGAGGGGGGAGACAAGGTGTGGAGTAGGGGGACAAAGTGGAGGTGGTGTGTTGGTGGCTGGTTGCAGACAGTGGTGTCGGGGAAGACAGGGAAAGGGGGCGGTTTGTTTGGCGGTTTATTTTAAACCGTGGTGGTTTTTGGTTTCGGGTTATGGGTTGGATAGACTGGACCGGGTAAAAGATTGGGCCAAGGGTTTTTTATTTGGGCTTGGGATTATAACTAGGTCCGTTTGGTTTGTGGAAATAATAACACAAGGACCAAAAGTGTAATATCTGGAAATCCAAGGACCAAAGTTGTAAATTATGAAAAGTAATCCAAGGACTAGTTTTGCCAACCTCCAATATTCCAAGGGACCAAATCTGCCAATTGTGAAATTCCAAGGACTAAATATGAACAATTTTAAAATCCAAGGATCAAAACTGTAATTTCTCAAAACTTTTGGATTTTTCACCAAAGGACTAAATATGATAATTTATGATTCCAAAAGGACCTTTGGTGGCTTTTCTTTTAAAATAAATGCCTAGGGACTGATTTTGCCATTTTCTGAAAGTCGGGGGACTGAAACTGCCAATTATGCAAACTTTGCTCGTTTTTCATCTGATTTTAAACATTTTGCATCTAAAACATCTAAAATGCAATTTTTGGAATATTTTCAGTATTTTGATGCATTTCTGAGCATTTTTAGACGTTTTGTAGTTCAGATTTAACTAAAAATGATGAGTATTCACACACTCATCAGTCAACCCAAGGAGATCGTGGCTACCATAGATGGACAAGAGTGTGTCATCACTGAGTTACTCATAAGGACTCAGTTACTATTAGATGATGAAGGAGGTGTGTTTGAAAATAATAGAGATGATATAATCACTGGTTTGGCTAGTATTGGGTATCCCACTGATGGGAAATTCATTTGGTATAAAAATAAATTTTGCCCTAAATGGAGGTTTTTGGTTCACACTTCAGTGTCTTAGTCCTAAGTCTGGGGGTTGGGATCAGTTCTCTAGCTCTATTGCTACTGCTATCATTTGTTTGGCTCAGGGGAGAACTTATAATTTTTCAAAATATATCTTTGAGGAAATGCTTAGAAATATAAAGGATACCAAACATAAATTCTTAATGTATCCTAGATTTCTTCAGATGATATTAAACTTTGAACCCTCTGATAAAACTCCAAAAGCAATAAGTAAATTAACTGCCAAACTCTTTGCAACCATGAAAACCAATTTTGCTGGAAAACACAGACCCTTGCTACCTTCTATGTTTCCAAGTGGCAATGTAACTGCTGGTGCAGGTATTCCTGCTGGTGGCTTAGAGCCCATCATTGATGAGGCAACTGGTGACCCTATGTCATCAGACCCCAATGCTGCTGGTGCCTCTGCATAAGTTTCAGCGGATATTGGGGCCTCCAATGCTCCTGACGCCTCTGCATCAGTTGCTACTGATAACCAGCAACCCCCATCTCCTCCACCTATTGCCCCACCATCACCAAGGGTTGTTGCTCCTGATAAGCCTATCCATGCTGATACTCCATCCCTTGCTTCTGAGATACCAGCATCTATTCCTTCTGACCCCAAGGTTACTTCTGAAGATGATCAAGTGGGTATTTCTTCAGTAGATAAGGGGAAGGCTCCAATGGTGGAAGAGGAAGTGGATCCTGCTGCTTTAAAGGCTGAACAGGAAAGGCTTTTTAGACTTCATGAACTTGAAAAGGGTGATAGGGAGGTAGCAGAGAAAGTTCAAGCCTCATATGATGCTGAATTTCAAACTCACACAGTTCCTGACATCACACCACAGAGAATGCAAGAACTGGATGAGGCGGCTTTACATTTCTCTGATGCCACATGGCAATCAATTATGGCTGGAGTTACTTCTAAGACACCTCTTGCTCAGTCCATCTTAGGGGGTGCTTTTGATTCTGATAACTTTGCTGCTGATCTGATGGCACTGGCTAATAAGAGGAAGAAAGCTGATGCAGAGAGAAAAGCTAAGGCAAAAAGGGATCGACCTCCTACTCAAGCTGAACAACGACAACATATGAGGGAGTTTGTCAAAAATACAAGTTCTGTTGTATACACCACTGGATGGACTATGGCTTATGTGAAGTCTTTGACAGATGAGCAGTTGGTGGTAGAGTATAACAAGATTCTTAGTAGGTTGGAAAAGGATGGTCTTAACCCATATGCAAGGATGAAGAGACATCAGCCTTCCTTGGAAGGACCTGAAGTCAAGAGATTGAAATCTACTGATCCTTCTGACGAGATACTGCTTACACATGCAGATATTGGTGTTCATGTTGAAGAGACCACTGTGCAGCATTCCACACCTGTTGAGAAACCTACTGAACCATCTCTTCCTGCTGATGCATCTCAGACTCTTCCTTCTGAAGGTGTTCCTTCTGTTCCTACTACTGATCATCAGAGCATTCCCACTGACAACCTTGGTGTTGATATTTCTGATACACCTAAGGATGTTTCTACTGATACAATACCACCTGTTCCTTCTGATGTTGGTCCAGATGTTGCTTCTGATATTGCCCAATCTGATTCTGCTGGTCCTAAGGAAGGTGCTAAATCACCAGCTGTTACCCCAGTGATTCCTACTTCAGATGCTCCAGGATCTAATATTTCTTCTCCTTCCTCCACAACTGGTGGCAGACAAAAAAGTATAGCCAAGAATAGGAATTCTAGGGTCCTTGATCTGAATGTTCCTGACAGTTCATTTATCATAATTGCTGATCCTAGTGATTCTGATCAAGAACCGGTTGTGTGGTCTCTTTTAGATAGATGGGAACTTACAGAATTCATGGGTGGAAATGTGAATACTATCTATAGGAGAGATGGGTCATACAAACATTTTACCTTTCTGAATGAGATACTTCATCTGGTGGATAGACAGGATCTTATAAAGTTGTATGGATTAGTTTCTAATTATTTTGACACTCATCCTGTGTTAGGAATTGGAAATTCTATAGTGAAGTATCGGTCACCCCTAATGTAATCTAGCTTAATTTAGCTCGTAGAGATATTGTTTAGTATGGTATTTATTAGTTAGTTATTAGTGTAGCTTAGTCTAGTGCAACACCGTAGAGGAAGGACGGGTCTTTACCCATTGTATGTCTGATCCACAGCCCGTCAGAGGGCGTGTCTCATTGTATAAATATCCCTCTCATCACAAGGGAAAGGGTTGGATGTTCATTTGGAATCTAACCTTCCATGAGTTTCTCTTTCTAGAATATCCCACTTTGTCTCTCTAAAACCATCTTTATACGCCTCATTGATCATTGGTTTAGTGTATTTATGATATCCAATATGTTACAAATGGTATCAAGAGCCATGGTTTGATCATCTCTCTTACATATTCTTGGATTTCTAGTGGTTTTAGATGGTTTCTGAGTTTGAAAAAGTTTAGTGGTTTTTGCATCATTTGGATCATTTCTAGTGTTAAAGTTTGAATTTTGGGTGTACTTTTGTGTTTAGAATCATTGTAAGTGCTTGGGTTTTGATTTGGTAAGCTTGAATCACTGTGGTTGAGCTTGTTTTGGATTGAAAAGTGTGTTTTTGAAGTTTTTCTTGCTAGCAACTTGGTTCTCGTTGTATTTTTCATCGTAGCGACTTGCTTCAAGAAAATTTAGCGAGTTACAGTGTTAGTTGTTAGCGACTTGAGCCTAGCGACTTGTCTATTGAGACAAGCCTACAAATAGTACAAGTTAGTGGATTCTCCACTACGGCTAGCGACTTGGTGAGGTTAGCGACTTGCTTCAGAAATTGTTAGCGAGTTGTAGTGTAAACTGTTAGCGACTTGGTGTTAGCGACTTGGACCTTAGCGAGTTGCTCTTTAACGACTTAACTGTGTAGCGACTTGGTGCTTTAGCGACTTGTGTCTAGCGACTTGGGTCTTAGCGACTTGGGTCTTAGCGACTTGGGTCTTAGCGACTTGGTGCTTAGCGACTTGGTGTCATAATTCTTAGCGACTTGGTGCTTAAAGACTTGTCTTCTAATTCGTAGCGACTTGGTGTTATGGTTCTTGGCGAGTTGTCTTGTTAGCGACTTGTCTATATAGAAATTTGGTAAATTGATGCGAGTTACTCATATCTAATATCCATCAACACAATGTCTTACATCACTGACCCTTTAATCTCCAAAGTGCTTGAACTGTATGATACCTCACAGAACAGTGAAACCGGTTGCTATTCTGAATGTTCTACCTTGATTGATTCAGCAATTTATGATCAACACACTTCACAATCTGAGTCTAAATCTAATGAGTCACACTTGGTATTGACAAATGATGCAAGGCAAATAGAATGCAACATTGAGTCTTTTCAACTACTTCATCAGCATCTCACACATCTATTATCCACAACTAGGCATCGAACATGCAGTGCTCTCTTTCGTCAGGACTTATCCACATTGACAAGAACTGTGTTGCTGAACTTAGAACAACTGAAGCTTCAAATTACCAAAAGGAAGGTATTAATGGAAGACTCGAATGCTGCACTTCAAGTAATATACAACCAATTTCAGCCATTTATCAATAGGGAATATTCCGCAGACTTTGATCAACATATGACTGGAATTTCATTCAAGAAACATACTGGAATGGAAATTCATGAGTACATCAACACATTTATTCAACTTATGAATAATGTGGAAATGTACATTAGGGAAGTTGCTCAAGAGAATATTCAGTTGAATGTGTTGAATGGGTGTCAGATAAAATCAAGTGAAGGCTGTGATATGTTGGGCAATGGATCAGTTGAAAAAATGGATGATGCCGAATGCAGAATTTCAGTTGCAACAAAGGAGGATGAAGCCAACTGTACTGAACTCAAAGACTCAGATTCAGAAAAGCTTGAAACAGCTTACATGACAACTCCTGGTATGCATGTGGTGAATACTGATGACATATTTTCAGACGAACAGGTGTCATGTGTTGAGGTACCCTTAACTGATCAACATAATTCGTGTGCTAATGTACCTGATCTATGTGATCCTAACTCTGAACATAATACTATTAATTCTTTCTTGGTTGAGCCTGAATCTAAAACTTTTAAAACTAGTGACATGATTGAAAAAGGGGTTTATGATGAACTTTCAAACAAATACTCAATTCTTAAAAAACATTGTATTTCCTTGGAAATTGCAATACAACAAAAGGAAGAAAGCTTTTATGCTGAAAAATCTTGCATTAATCAGGAATTTCCAGAATTTCGAGAATTTTTTGAAATTAACCACTTAAAAACCCAGATTCAGGACAAAGACTCAACCATATGCAATATGAAATTACAACTCTCAGATGTGCATAAGAGTGATTATCATGAGATGATTGATACGCTTAAATCTAGGAATGTTGAACTGGCTCTATGTGTGTCCAACCTATTAAGGGAAAATGAGTCCTTAAGAAAGAACTTAGAGGAGACCAATTCCAAGTTGATTGATCAAACTAACGCCTTGTTGACAAACATTGATGCCCTCAAAGCCTAAATTCAGGATAAGAGCTTCACTATTGCTGCACTAAAAAATGAGCTTAGGAAATCTATTGGAAATAGGGTGAACACTAAGTTTGCAAAACCATCAACCTTGGGAAAGCCAATTGTTCAGAACAACTCTAAATATACTGTAGTTAGGCAGCCAAATGCTTTTAGAACTGAAAGATCAAAATCATCAAAATCTAAGCTTGCCTCCCAAGTTGATGTGAATACTGTTTTGTCAAAACCGGTCACTTCACTATTTCATTCCGATAAGATGAATAACAAACCCGAACTTAATGCACAAAGTCCTAAGATCATGAATTCTAGGAGGTCATCTAGCTCTCATAAGAAGCACCAAATGGCTAATCAATCCCCTAAGAAACAAACTAATTACAGAAGGACCATTAGTCAAAACAGGGAAGTGCACACATCCAAATCTACTAGCAGCTGTTTCAAATGGATTCCCACTGGCAGATTATTTAAGTTTACAGGATCCAAACGGACTTACATACCTAGATCTTGCCTTAAGTGGATGCCTACAGGAAAACTCTTCAATAATATTGAACATAAAGGAGTCTCTATTAATGACACGCTTAGATCAAAATGTGAAACATCCAATAGTGAGATTACTCATGTCACTAACTCATCCATTTGCAATACTACATGTGCTTCTAGTGCAATGTGTCCTCAGTCTTTTTCAGGTACAATGCTCAATTCAATCAGGAACATCATGACTTGGTTTCCATCAGAAATGAATATTGCTCGCTCAGGAGTTATAGCTTGCCAGAATTGATGTACATCGTACTTTGACTCCTATTCGATTTGAATCAGGACTCGCTCTTATTGATCTGTGTACAAATCAGTTAAAAAAAATTCTTCAAATCATTATTTTTTTGAAATCATTTTTTTCAAATCTTTATTTCAAATCATTTTTTTTAATTCATAATTTAAATCATTTCTCACAATCTAATAAAAGATACATCTCTTGTTATCGATAACATCTACGGTCCTAGAAATGTCATTCAATAATGACACGGGATCATAGATGAAGTTCGAACAAAAGATATACTCTTGTTTCATAATGTGGGTTAAATTCAATCAATGTTCATTGGTGACATTGATTGAGGGGGAGAATTTTATGTCACAATTCTCAATTTCCGGTCATTTCTCACATTTACTATTTCATCGTATATTGTAAACTAGGTTTACAAGTATTAAATTCACGTAACCGAAATGGTTTAACTGTGAATTCATGATCATATCATCGAGGTCATTTCATATAGACTAAGTTTAGTCTACATTTCATTAACATCATTGTCATCATATTAGTTCATGCATGGTTTTTCATTTTACATTAAACGTATAATTTTCATATTAAATAAACGTTATCGCGTAACTAATTATTTTGAACAATTGATCCATTACTTCCAAAAATTATTCCAATATATTTTTATATTCATATTAAGTTTATAAAATAATATTATGAGTTTACCCAGTGTTTTAAATTTATTTTGTATATAAATTGTTATATTTATATAACTACGACGGTTTTCTTAAATTCGACACGATTATTATTATATCACTCAAATTTTGCAAGAAATGTATTTTATAATTTTTATGACCTAAATATATTTTATCTTGACCCGTGAAAATTTATTTTTATCCAACGCTACCCTAAATATTCAAAAGTGACTACAACTTACCACTTAAATTCATTTAACTTACAAAATCTTACATTATACTTATAATAAAAAAAAATCAATAAAAGGTATGACTACACCTCCCTTGTCGACAAGGGAGGATGAGTCACAAGTTATTTGCAAAATATCTCTAGTATACTTTAACCAAATTCATTTCATTTCACTTCATTTTACAAGAAAGAAAATAAAGTTATCTCTTGCTCTCTTCCTCTCCAAAATTCGGCAGCCATAAGACCAAGAAGAAGGAAGCTTCAAAAATATTTCAAGACAAGTTTTAATACACTCTAGTATCACTTGTTGTATAGGTTTTGCAATAAAAACCTCAAGTGATTAGGAAAACCCTTTGTCCTTAAACCTCATCATATTACTAGTAAGCATTCATATTCATGTTTTTATTTCACATTCATTATTATGGTCATATCATTTTATTTGAGAAACATGCAAGTTATGTGATGTTTATACCACTTTTAAAGGTTTTTAAGTGTTATATATATATAATCCATCCTATAATTACTCCTTGTTATATATTAGTTTTGGTGATGCCTAGGAACCCATGACACCCTAAGAAGGTGTATGGTAGGATTAGAATAGCTTCGGAGTTGTTTTGAATGGGTTAGAATAGGTTTGGCGCGAGAAAAACTCATTTCGACACGTTTTAATAAGGGTCTGTCCTTAAAATTAAATTCTGGAAAATCCGACAGTAGGCAAAAATTTTTGGCCTAGATATTTAGAAAATATACTTTAAAACGAAACCGTGGCCGCTAGAACGGATTAAAACGGAGTTATAACGAAGGAGATATGAATTTTACAAGTTGGCGACGAAAAATATAATTTTCTGGAATTTCAGCAAGTTACGTCAAATTTGTACGAGTCAAAAATGAAGCTTAGGCGTTATAAATTATTCCGACTTCTCAAAAATATATAAGTTACTTTGAAACAAAAAGCTTGGAGAACAAACCTTTGGAGAACTAAAGTTTTGGAGAACAAAGTTTGGAGAACCAACATTTGGAGAACAAAAAGGTTGGAGAACAAA
The DNA here is from genome assembly GCA_910596185.1 of Chrysanthemum makinoi. NCBI lineage: Eukaryota > Viridiplantae > Streptophyta > Magnoliopsida > Asterales > Asteraceae > Chrysanthemum > Chrysanthemum makinoi. The sequence goes on along the minus strand of OU343225.1, from coordinate 139,702,853 downwards.
TATTTGGAGAACAAAAAGTTTGGAGAACAAAAATGGAGAACAAAATTTGGAGAAGTAAAATGGAGTACATTTTCTTATAAAAATGATGTCTTCTAGTAAAAGTGAGATCGCCAAGTATATTTTCCAAAATGTCCGACTGTTTGTTTAGCGGAGTTGTAATGAATTAATTATGGTTACTCAAACTTTGCCGAAAAACCATCCTTAAACTATACTTTGGACTAAAAGTACCATACTTAACCTCTATTTTTCTTTATGTTCGAGACCTCTAGGATGGAAATTCATGTACTAAAACTTTGAGATTATCATACAAGCTTCCCAAAGCCGTTGAGTTTGTTTCCTAACGCTCGACGTGCACCATTTTACGACTAGCTTTTAGAGGCCGTTTTGTCACTTTCATGGAAATTTCAACGACATTATGTTACGACGAAAAGTTATAATTTCACAATAAATCACTAAATGATTATCGTCGGATATCATTTCAATGTAAATACATGTGAAGTAATTTAAAAATGGTCAAGACGTTAAAAGATTATATTTTCGACGAGAAGTATTGTTTTCAAAAATACATAAGTGGTATAAATATCATCCTAATTGCATGCATAACATTACATCATGACTTATTACATATCATATCATTCATAATAGGTCAGTTTCGAGATTCACGCTACATTTCGGTGTAACCACTTTTGTCATCGCATCTATTCATCAAGTGAGTAATCACACCCCCTTTTTACCGTTTTGCTATATTTTTGGGGCGAAATGCATGAACCATACTTGAATTGAATTGATTCTTACTTTTGTGAACTCTTTTGACTTGAATATTTGAACTTGAATCAAATCCTTTAACTTAATTATGAAATTATGCCTTACTTGAACTTATTGAACCGTACATGTTATGACCTTGACCTAAAGTCTCCCATGTTCGGAGCATCACTATAAAGTCTCCTATGTTCGGAGTGTATCTTTGGGAAGAGGCACCCAGTATATCTTTGGGAAGAGGCACCCAGTATATCTTTGGGAAGGGGCACCCAACATAACTTTGGGTAGTGGCACTCAACATAATTTGGTTTCATCAGAAGCATCATTACAAAGTCTCCCTTGTTGGAGCAGTGCAAAGTCTCCCATGTTTGGAGCATCCCTGAATTATTTTATACTTGGTACTATATTGTGAACTTTTATGACCACTTATACTTGACTACTTGATACGCTATTTTTGTGCAATGGGTTGTGAACACACAGGTTGCAAGTTTTGTATGGGCGGAACTTGGAACTGAGTGGATTTACAATGCCTTTGCTTTGGGAACTATTTTCGATGACCGAAACCTTTGAATATTTCTTACGAGTTTTCTTATTTTACGAAATGTGTATACTCACCAACTATTTTCATAGTTGACCCGTTTTTCTCTCATGCATTTCAGGTGATCGTTAGTAAGCTTTTCTACCAGGTCTTGCATAATGAAGTTTTCACTTGTCACTACAAATCGTTATGTATTAAAACGCAATATTTTGGAATCTAAACTTTGTAATATATTTTCCGAAGACGGCTAAACTGGTATTGTAATGGTGTACTCTTTCTTTTAAATCTTAACGTTGGTATGTTCTATTATCTTGTGCTTATGTTCCCTTCCGTTACCCCTCGTGTTTCCGCCTTCGGCGAGGGTGTGACAGATTGGTATCAGAGCCAAAGGTTATAGAGAATGCCGATTTTTCAAAAATAAAAATCACAGCTATAACCGGAATAAAGTTTTATTAAACATCGAACATCATCCGAGTCAACTAGTCCTATCGTTGCATCGTTAATCATAAATTATACATAGCCTGATCAACTATGTCTAATTTATGAAGAACCATGCAATGATAAGAAGGGTAATTTTAAATCATGTTTAGTCGAGTCTTTTGAGTCTGGTCACCTGAAGTTGCATTGGTCGGGTGGGTATGCATAGCATGTTTTTACGTTCACGTCTACATTACCGTACCTTGTTTATATCTTCTCTTTTCCATCTTTCGACTTGTTAGACATAGCATGTCTCTGTTCCTGTCATGTTTCGATCACTATAACACATTACCACCGTTCTAAACCTCATCTGCCTTCGTCCGAGTGTCATTTACTCAACCTGATATTTTGGTCCATTGCAAGATTATGGCTGCCAGAAACACACGCTCAGGAGTCAACAACAACGGCAACCCAAACAACAATGACAATTCAAACAACAACGCGACTGGAATAGCGGATCTACTCACCCAAATTATGACACACCTTGATGCTAGACGAACCAACGTCGGAGAAGGTACTTCAAACACTGGTCATGGGTGCAGCTACAAGACTTTCATGACATGCAAGCCGATGGAATTTTATGGTATTGAGGGTGCCATTGGATTGTTAACCTGGTTCGAGAATGTTGAGTCGAAACTTAGTATCACGAAATATGCTGAAGGAAACAAAGTTGAGTTCTCTGCTGGTCTACTACAAGGTCGAGCATTGAACTGGTGGAACAACCAACTGCAGACTAGAGGAAGAGGGGTTGCAAATGCGTTATCTTGGGAAGCATTTAAGAAACTACTAACTGATGAGTACTGCATAAAATATGAAGTGCAAAAGCTGGAAGCGGAATTTTGGAATCACTTGATGGTTGGAGTAGAAATCGATAAGTACACTATCCGTTTCCACGAGTTAACTAGGATGGTTCCTCACATGGTTTCCACTATGGAGAAGTTGATCGACCGATATATATGGGGATTGATACCGGAAATTAGGAGGGATGTCACCTCATCAAACCCAACCACTCTGCAAGCCGCTGTGGGCATGGCGTATCGCTTGAAAAATGATGTGATCAGGTATGGAGAACTCACAAAAGCAAACGACAATGGACGAAAGCGACAGGATGATCGCCAGGGAAGTCGAGACCAGGATCAGCAAAATAAGAGGCAGCGAATAACCAGGAACTATGGAGCGACCACTCGGGCGCAAAGGATATCTGAGTCCACATCCTATGTGTACTCGATGTAATTATCATCACTCAGGATACTGCTCAAAGTGCCACAAATGTGGACAGACGGGCCACATCGCACGGAATTGCTCAAACAGGACTGGGAACTAAGGACAAAGAAAAGCATGTTACGAGTGTGGAAGTTGGATCACCTTCGAACACTGTCCAAAGTTGAAAGGAACACCCAATCAAGGAGGTAATCGTCCAAATCTGGCGTTGGCAATAGAAGGCCCACAAGATCAGAACATTGAAGTTCCCCCCGCACGTGGTCGAGCATTCTATTTGGGCACCGAGGAAGCCCGCAACGCGTAACGGGTACATTCTTTCGAACAACTACCTTATTTCTGTACGACATGATTTTGAGTGCATAACTTCCTTCCAATTTTTACCACGTTCACGACATTGATTAATTTGAGACCTATTGATACCGACCTTAGTTGTAATGTATTTTGTTGATTTGATTGATTTGTGTAAGCAAATCCAATATCGAGCGAATATTTCAAAAGACTTAATTCAAAAGACTTGTTTCCTAGCTTGATCTAGTGACAGTTCTTGTTTGATGAGTTGCGAAAGTCAAGCTAAGAAACAAGTTTACTCAAGTCACTACCTAAAGGTCTTTTGAGGACTACGTTCGATATTGGGTAAGTTTACCCCATCAAATCTAATCACGGGCATGTATTTAGTTGGATGAGGAATCCATATGCATGAGCATTGACATGATCATTTAGACTATTCGTACGAGCATGAACTTTTAGAACCTTTGTCGCGGTTCGGACTATAGTATCATTAATTGAATCACGAGGACGTGATTCCGATGACATGGGAAGAATGTCACAATTCTCAATTTCCGGTCATTTCTCACATTTACTATTTCATCGTATATTGTAAACTAGGTTTACAAGTATTAAATTCACGTAACCGTAATGGTTTAACTGTGAATTCATGATCATATCATCGAGGTCATTTCATATAGACTAAGTTTAGTCTACATTTCATTAACATCATTGTCATCATATTAGTTCATGCATGGTTTTGCATTTTACATTAAAGGTATAATTTTCATATTAAATAAACGTTATCGCGTAACTAATTATTTTGAACAATTGATCCATTACTTCCAAAAATTATTCCAATATATTTTTATATTCATATTAAGTTTATAAAATAATATTATGAGTTTACCCAGTGTTTTAAATTTATTTTGTATATAAATTGTTATATTTATATAACTACGACGGTTTTCTTAAATTCGACACGATTATTATTATATCACTCAAATTTTGCAAGAAATGTATTTTTATAATTTTTATGACCTAAATATATTTTATCTTGACCCGTGAAAATTTATTTTTATCCAACGCTACCCTAAATATTCAAAAGTGACTACAACTTACCACTTAAATTCATTTAACTTACAAAATCTTACATTATACTTATAATAAAAAAAAAATCAATAATAGGGAATGACTACACCTCCCTTGTCGACAAGGGAGGATGAGTCACAAGTTATTTGCAAAATATCTCTAGTATACTTTAACAAAATTCATTTCATTTCACTTCATTTTACAAGAAAGAAAATAAAGTTATATCTTGCTCTCTTCCTCTCCAAAATTCGGCAGCCATAAGACCAAGAAGAAGGAAGCTTCAAAAATATTTCAAGACAAGTTTTAATACACTCTAGTATCACTTGTTGTATAGGTTTTGCAATAAAAACCTCAAGTGATTAGGAAAACCCTTTGTCCTTAAACCTCATCATATTACTAGTAAGCATTCATATTCATGTTTTTATTTCACATTCATTATTATGGTCATATCATTTTATTTGAGAAACATGCAAGTTATGTGATGTTTATACCACTTTTTAAGGTTTTAAGTGTTAAATATAAATAATCCATCCTATAATTACTCCTTGTTATATATTAGTTTTGGTGATGCCTAGGAACCCATGACACCCTAAGAAGGTGTATGGTAGGATTAGAATAGCTCTGGAGTTGTTTTGAATGGGTTAGAATAGGTTTGGCGCGAGAAAAACTCATTTCGACACGTTTTAATAAGGGTCTGTCCTTAAAATTAAATTCTGGAAAATCCGACAGTAGGCAAAAATTTTTGGCCTAGATATTTAGAAAAAATACTTTAAAACGAAACCGTGGCCGCTTGAACGGATTAAAACGGAGTTATAACGAAGGAGATATGAATTTTACAAGTTGGCGACGAAAAATATAATTTTCTGGAATTTCAGCAAGTTACGTCAAATTTGTACGAGTCAAAAATGAAGCTTAGGCGTTATAAATTATTCCGACTTCTCAAAAATATATAAGTTACTTTGAAACAAAAAGCTTGGAGAACAAACCTTTGGAGAACTAAAGTTTTGGAGAACAAAGTTTGGAGAACCAACATTTGGAGAACAAAAAGGTTGGAGAACAAATATTTGGAGAACAAAAAGTTTGGAGAACAAAAATGGATAACAAAATTTGGAGAAGTAAAATGGAGTACATTTTCTTATAAAAATGATGTCTTCTAGTAAAAGTGAGATCGCCAAGTATATTTTCCAAAATGTCCAACTGTTTGTTTAGCGGAGTTGTAATGAATTAATTATGGTTACTCAAACTTTGCCGAAAAACCATCCTTAAACTATACTTTGGACTAAAAGTACCATACTTAACCTCTATTTTTCTTTATGTTCGAGACCTCTAGGATGGAAATTCATGTACTAAAACTTTGAGATTATCATACAAGCTTCCCAAAGCCGTTGAGTTTGTTTCCTAACGCTCGACGTGCACCTTTTTACGACTAGCTTTTAGAGGCCGTTTTTGTCACTTTCATGGAAATTTCAACGACATTATGTTATGACGAAAAGTTATAATTTCACAATAAATCACTAAATGATTATCGTCGAATATCATTTCAATGTAAATACATGTGAAGTAATTTGATAATGGTCAAGACTTTAAAAGATTATATTTTCGACGAGAAGTATTGTTTTCAAAAATACATAAGTGGTATAAATATCATCCGAATTACATGCATAACATTAAATCATGACTTATTACATATCATATCATTCATAATAGGTCAGTTTTGAGATTCACGCTACATTTTGGTGTAACCACTTTTGTCATCGCATCTATTCATCAAGTGAGTAATCACACCCCTTTTTTACCGTTTTGCTATATTTTTGGGGCGAAATGCATGAACCATACTTGAATTGAATTGATTCTTACTTTTGTGAACTCTTTTGACTTGAATATTTGAACTTGAATCAAATCCTTTAACTTAATTATGAAATTATGCCTTACTTGAACTTATTGAACCGTACATGTTATGACCTTGACCTAAAGTCTCCCATGTTCGGAGCATCACTATAAAGTCTCCTATGTTCGGAGTATATCTTTGGGAAGAGGCACCCAGTATATCTTTGGGAAGAGGCACCCAATATATCTTTGGGAAGGGGCACCCAACATAACTTTGGGTAGTGGCACTCAACATAATTTGGTTTCATCAGAAGCATCATTACAAAGTCTCCCTTGTTGGAGCAGTGCAAAGTCTCCCATGTTTGGAGCATCCATGAATTATTTTATACTTGGTACTATATTGTGAACTTTTATGACCACTTATACTTGACTACTTGATACGCTATTTTTGTGCAATGGGTTGTGAACACACAGGTTGCAAGTTTTGTATGGGCGGAACTTGGAACTGAGTGGATTTACAATGCCTTTGCTTTGGGAACTATTTTCGATGACCGAAACCTTTGAATATTTCTTACGAGTTTTCTTATTTTACGAAATGTGTATACTCACCAACTATTTTCATAGTTGACCCGTTTTCTCTCATGCATTTCAGGTGATCGTTAGTAAGCTTTTCTACCAGGTCTTGCATAATGAAGTTTTCACTTGTCACTACAAATCGTTATGTATTAAAACGCAATATTTTGGAATCTAAACTTTGTAATATATTTTCCGAAGACGGCTAAACTGGTATTGTAATGGTGTACTCTTTCTTTTAAATCTTAACGTTGGTATGTTCTATTATCTTGTGCTTATGTTCCCTTCCGTTACCCCTCGTGTTTCCGCCTTCGGCGAGGGTGTGACATTTTACAAGTTATCTCATTTGTCTCTGTTTCACTCTGCACCATTGTTGGATATGTATTGTGTTCGGATGCATGTCTGTGTCTTATCTTGTTTTGTGGTGTCCTCTTTGTTGATTGCTTATCTGTTTCATGGTGCCCTCTGTATTAGTTTGCTTATCTATGTTATCTCATTTTAACATGTGATTAATACTGTATTTGCATGCAATCTGATAAGTTCATGGACTGATAGTATCAATACATAATATGATAGATAACGACTTGCCTTTATCTGGGTTAGCAACTTAAGACGTAGCGACTTGCTATTCATCTTAGGTAGAGACTTGACAAGTGCAGGGACTGAACATGTAAACTTGTCATACTTGTGAAAAAACCCTTCATCACCCCCTAGCGACTTGACTTATTTCATTATCTTCAAAAACTTAAAAAAAAAACAATCGTTTCTCTCTTTCCCTCTATCGTGTACAATTCATCCTAGCGAGTTGTTTGTGGTAAGGATTTGTTAATCAGATTCTTGTCTCTAAATATGAGGATTATATGCATCCCCTAACTCATTTCCCTTAACAGATTCCACTGATCTTGATCCTCGTCACTTGCTTTCCTTGTCTAGGTTTGTTAATGGACTCTTTTGAATGAATCACTCGATATACATGTGTTAATGGATTAAGGGTTGTTTGGATTCACTAGGGTTGATGTAATTTTTCATACTTATTTGTATTAATGAATTTGTGAGCGACTTGTATGTGGTTCGATTTGGTTTGTGTTTCTGAAATTGTTTGTGTGTATGGATTAACTGTAATTGTTGTTAAGTAGCGGTTTTATTGTGTTGAATGGATTGAGGTGATATGCGTATGATATGCTTGTGTTCTTGGTAGCGACTTACCTGCTATGAGAGTGTTCTTGGTAGCGAGTTGGTGTATAAATTCATCATGGCGAGTTGCTAGTTCTGAACACATTCAAGTTAGCGACTTAGTGAATTGATTTGTAGCGACTTAGCATTGTTACTGTTGATAGCGACTTGTCCTTACAAGTTAGCGACTTAGTAATCTTTCATGTAGCGATTTGGCCTTGTCACTTTTGATAGCGATTTGTCATTTCAAGTTAGCGACTTGTTGGTTCAATTTTCAAGTGGTGACTTGTTTCATTAAATTATCTAAGGCGACTTACTATTATAATTTCATGTTAGCGACTTGTTCCAGGATTTCCTGTAGCGACTTATATTGACAACTTACTCTTAGCGACTTGCTATAACATTTTTGTTTACACAATTTGTATCTGGTTTCTCTTGTAGCAACTTGATATGACAACTTGTTTTAACAACCTGTTATAACATTTTCATAATAGTATCTTGTCTCATGAAATTATTTCATAGAAACTGTGGTTTTAAATAATTTGATTCAAAAACAACTTGTCTCTCGAAAACTGGGTCAAAAGGAGCTGTTACCTTGAAGTCTTTCTAATGCCTCTCTATCTATTTCAATCTGCTTATGGGAACTCTGTCAAATTTGCTACTTGTTGTGTCTATGTCATGAGGTTGCACTCAATGTTGCTTTACTAACCATATCTAAACTAACATGCTATCAATCATTGTTGTTGTATGTGTGTATCTTTAGATCTTCAATGGCATACACAACCTCATCTGAGAACCTTACATCTTCTGCTCCACCCAAAGTTCTTTCAGACAACAAAATCTTTCCTGAAGATAAATGGGTAGAGATAGGAAAAAGTAACTGTTATGTAGATATGGAAAAGTTGTAACAAAATCCAATCCTCAGAGTGTCAATTGATATCCTTAAAAACACAAATTTCTTCAGTGCTCTAACCAAACAATGCACAATTCCCACCATCTACCTACAACAATTTTGGAACACCATTGAATAGGACAAAATCACGGCTCAATATACTTGCAAGCTGGATGATAAGGAATTTGTGATCAATTCTGACATTCTCAGCAAGGCCTTAGGAATCACACCCTGTAACCCCACCATACGATCTGAACCTCCACCTAGTGCGGAAGAGCTAATAGTCTTTCTGATTGGTTTGGGTTATCAAGTTGGCATATCAAGGGCTTCTGACATCATCACCGGACACATGTATCAACCCTGGAGAGCAATGACAACAGTTCTCAACTTATGCTTATCAGGAAAAACATCAGGGTTTGATAAAGTGAGGATTCCCATCTTGCAAATCCTATGGGGTCTTGTCAATGGGGTGAATGTTAATGTCTCGAACGTATCCGGGAAGAATTCTTGCTGTCAATGAACACATTCATTACCGATAGAACCAATATGCAGAAACAAGCTAAGGGTCGAAAGAAAGTGAACAAACTTGTGATTCCTAGCATCAGATTTTCGAAGCTTGTTATCCAGTACTTGCAACAGACTCATAACTTCAACCCTAGGAGTGAATCAGCCCTACATAATGCTAAGGATGAATTTGTTCTCGGCAACCTCAAATATATTGCTAGAGGTGTTGATAAAGAGATCTTTGGACTGCCAATTCCTGATATTCTTCTCACTAACGATATTAAGATGATGGATCACTTCAAACTGTACAAGAAAAGGGCTTCCAGATCCAGTGTTAATATTGATGTCTCTCCCACTCCACCACAACCCAAATCTGCTAAGTCTGCTTCTGGCTCAAAGACTTCTGGCTCAAAGACTTCAAAGACTTCATATGCTGCCCTTCCAAAAAGGAGACGTGAAAGGTCACAACCTACTGACACCACATCCCAAAAGCAGAAGCGAAAGAAGAAGGAAGTAGAAAAGAAAAATGTTGAAGGCACTGAGACACCAAAGGGTGCAGTAAATTGGTTGACGAAGATGAAGCTAATTTGCAGCAAGGAATTCAACAATGACTCCCTGAACATGAGACCACAAATTGGAGGTGTCGTGTTAAGAGAAACTGAACCTGAGCCACGCCATACAACTCCAATCACACAAGAAAAAGGGAAAGGGATTGTTGGTGTTGATGCCGAACAAGCTACTCACATGCTTCTGACATTCTCCTCTTCACCATCAAGAACTACCACTCAATTTGAACTAAAAAAAAGAAGTGTTGAATCATCTTCAGCTCAAGAACAATCTGGATTAGAAAAGGAGGTATCCGAGGCACAAGAAGAAACTCCTGCATCAAGTGATACTCAGTCTGATCAAAATGTTGATGAAGAGATGCTGAAAGACTCACAGGAGAAGCTTGAATCAAGATCTGATGAGACCAGGCATTTGGAAGAACCAAATCTGTCTATTGATTCTCTATCCTCATTGAAGAATCTAGATACATACTTATCTTTTGGTGATCAGTTCTTAAATGACAAACCCTCAGATAACAAGCCGTTTAAGAAAAATGATGAAAAAGAGGAAGCTGAGTCCATGTACAATGTTGATATTCAGCAAGACACATCAACCACTCCTCCAATGTCGGCACCTATTCAAGCAACCGCACTTCCACCACCCAAACCCAATATTGATCCAGTACAAGTTGTCACTGTCAGTGATACCGTCACTCCTCCTGCCTCGCCACCTACTGCTTCACCTCCTCCAGTCAAAACTACAGAGCAAGTGCTAGAAGAGGTTATGTCGCGTATTGCAACTATTGAGAAGCATTTTCCTATCGCCGTCAATAATCTTGATAGTCGTGTCAAAAGGTTGGAGAATCTTAACCTCGATGAGATTGTTACTAAGGCAATAGAAGCAGATATTAAAGATGCAGTTGATTGGGCAATGAAGGCCCCACTACTTCAGCGATTCAAAGACTTGCCAATCTCTGACATGAGATCAGCTCTCTCAAAAAGAATGTATGAATCAGGAGAGCATCTAGACAATACACATAAGAAATTATACGAAGCACTTGAGGAATCGATGAGACTTGATAATTATCAGCAGTTTGTAGAGGATGTACGAGAAAGAGAAGATTAGAAGAAAAGAAAGACTGCTCAAATAAAATCAACTGACAGGTCTGGAGGTCCCAAGCCACCACCACCTCCTCGACCTCCAACTGGAGGAGCTGGTACTTCTGGAAATGGTGTATCTTCTGGAACAACCACTACACCTCCATCACAACCACCTTCATCACCACCAAAACCTTCAAATCAACCCGGTTCGTCCAGTGATCAAGGAACTCAGAAGAAATCTGATGCTTGGACCATCTTTGATTCAAGATTCACACCAACACCTTCGTCTATCCCAGAAACTCAAGTACTTCATGAAGAATCGTATGTCTTGGCAGAGTCTGAATCCGATGACGATGATGCATCCACCAAACATATCCCCAAGCCATCGGAAGATGATTGGTTTGATGCATACGTGTCAGGTGAACGCTCTAACCTATCTAGAGTTGCACCTTCAAAAGAAACAATTCAAAGTTGGCTCACCGAAGAGAGACCTCATACTCCAGAACCTTCATGGTCCATCCCAGAGACTGAAACGATGATCCCTGACAACAACTGGGCCTCATCAATTTCTACTAACTATGAAACCCCAGATGAAGACTCTCTCCTTCATGTCACTGGAGATATGGGCAACTTTATTAAGTGGTTTTGTGAACAGAAGGGAATCTCCTCCATCACTCCAAAGGATCTTGAAGGACAAGCTTTTGAAATTGTCAAGGTTTTTCACTCAGATGCCAATCACCTCCAATATCAGATGGAAGAATGCCACAAGATGCTAAGTGATCAAGTCAGTGAGCAAATTAGTCGTTTCAATGTGAACAAGCCCCTTCCTCTCAGTGGTGAACCTGGACAAATGACCATTCAGTCTAAATTCTTCTTCAACCGTGACCTGGACTATCTATGTGCTTGCTCTACTAAAAGAAGACCAGCTTTATCGATTTCGAAGATGAAAGCTGCTACGTACACTGATCAGGGTCTTGAACAGATGGTTCCTGATCAATTCTGGGCTGACAAAGAACAAAAGTATGACATTGCCGCTTCATATGGTATTTCTCATTGGGGGTACAAAAAGAAGAAATTCTACATTGAGAGACATGGAGCTGATAAAAGACGCAAAGCTGTTAGATCCAAGCTTCGCATTCTAAGTGTCATCAGCATAGAGATCTTCTCAATCTATGGCTATGATTACTTGTAGAAGATTGTTCTACGAAGAGCAGACTTGAAAGAGCATGTTATTGAAGAGAACGACTTCAAACACTTGATGCCAAATGACTTTGAAGATCTCTACCTTCTGAACCTACAAGGACACCTTAACCATCTTTCGGTTCGTGAGAAGAAGGCTCTCTCGGCTGATGTCAACCTTTGGATCAGGGGCTTAGTTATTCGTAAAAGGGTTGAGGATTTTCAGCTAGGAATGGAAAGCTACCAGACTAGGGTCAACTTTACAAGGCCGCAAAGGGATACCTCAGGACATGAATTCCGTCATAAATATAGAGTTCTGGACACCCCTAGATCCGTCCTCTTCACCGACAGATACGGGATACGCATGCTAATGAGACTGTGTGAGCTCTACAAATTCAGTGATGGCACTCTCAAGATGGTCGAAGAAGAATTGAACTCTAGAGTGAATGAAATCAAAGTTGATTTGAAGCCGTGGAACAAAACAAAATTGTGGTCTGATGAGGATTTGAAGAGGTGTGAAGATTTCATTGCTGTGATCAGGCGAAGACTTAAGACTCGAATGATCTTCCGTAGCCTTGAAAGCTTTGTGGGTGGTAGACTTCGTGAAGGTCACTACATGCTGCTTCAAAGAACTAAATAAAAACATCTTCTGGAAGTAGTTTATGTTTTGTATTTTGATGTGTAAAAAGTGGTGTAAGTACTATAAACAACTATAATGAATGTAATAGTGGTAGGTTATGTAATGTGGCTTCTCTTTTATATAAAAAGGGAACTTCAGTGTTGTCCACTTCAGATCTTATAAAACCAGACACATTTTTCTCCAACAAATGTTTTGTTTCATACATATTTAAATCACTTGAGATCCAAAATCTCAAAGGATTTGAAATTTTTGATCGGGGGAGAAAATGTGATATAAATATAAAAGATGATAAAAGATGACCATTTCAAAGTGCATACTGCTCTCTAATATGTGCTAAACTTTTTTTGAATCTTGAAGCATATATAAAGGGGGAGCATTTCAAAATGAAAATAAATGTTCAAGGTACAAAGATTTATATGTTTCATCATAAAGTACCTTGATTGATTTTCAATCGGTTTCAGTATGGCGGTATGATCGTAAATGGGCTTCTAAGAAATTTTTCCTCATCGTGCAAAACAATTTCAAATCTCTAGACACATATTGAGGGGGAGAAAATTTTGAAAATCACATCCTTTCCTATAAAAATATCTTTATCAAAGTATGAAAAATGATAATTTTGATCGGGAAAGTGATGTAGATAACTTTTAGAAATGGTTGATCAATGAAACAAAGCTTTCAGTCTTAAATCTGAGATTTTCAAGCCCTCTTGCCTCCATGTGCTAAAACCATTTCAAAATATATGATGCACATGTTGAGGAGGAGCTGTTTCTAAAATTATCAAAAACAATTCAGGTACAAAATGTTTTGATAATATATCACAAGTATCTAGATTGATTTTCAAATGGTTTTCAATTGGTTCAAATGGCAGATGAACAATACCAAATAGACCGACCAAATTTACTTAATGTATGGTGATATAAGGAAGATAAGGTTAGGTATTAGTTCCCAGGATCCGCCAGAACCGGAGGGATCTACCCAGGGACAATCCACTAGATAGTGTAGAGTCCTTAGGTTTGATGAAATAAAAAGGAGAAAAGTGAGATATGGGAAGAGTGCAGACTGAGACAGAGCTAGAACTGGAACAAACCCAACAAGGTTCTAGTAATGAAGTCTCGGTAAGCACTGAAGGGGTTGAAGAATGAAAAAGAAATGAAATGAGAAAAGGGTGAAAAGAAATAGCCCTCCAATAATTCAACCTTAGGGCAATAACCGGGTTCAATACATATGCTACTGGTGGTTACCAAGGTAACGCCGATATTGAAGACAAGACATCATGGACCCAGTGACGCACTGCACTACAACTTCCCAAACCACTCAAGTTCCTCTTAAAAGGACTTGTTTCATTCTCACGGGGAACCGAAATTATCTATCGACTTTCTCTTAGAGTTTGTTGATATTGAAGAAGGAGACCTTCTCCCTAGTCTCCGGCATAGGAACCAAATATGCACAATTGAGTCTAGAGCCACGAGATCATCATATAAATCTCTTTAGGACACTGTTAATGAAGACTCTCCGTTTCACAAAATGTGGAAAGAGAGATTATATCTTATGAGTCCTACGCATTATCCTTGTGGTATTGCCAGAACATCTGAGTGATATGCAAACATATTCACAATGAAGATGGAAAGCCTTCTGGAGCCAACATCAAACAATCTCCTGGTGGGTGGCATGTGAGATCTATTCAATAGATCAACCATGTGACAACTGAACAGAAACAATGGCGCGAGTCGTAATTATGACTCAATCCTGGTTCAGGTTATGGATTGACGGATACCTTTGAAAAACCAGTCGTTGTGCATTAAAACTCTATTCTTTAGCACATCGACTGTGTACTAATATTTCAAAATAAAAGGTGTTTATGATTGATAAATTGATTTTCATTAAAACCTTCGTTGTATTGCAAAAACAATTTCTATTGAGCGATACACGATTGTTTTTCAAATATCTTTTCATCAATCAGTGAATCTCAATTCGCTGGTTCACTCACTCTGTGTTGTCTTCTTTGAGATGTTCCGGTTTGAGAACAACTAGAGCAGCTGCGAAACCCTGTCAAGGAAATTCTTCGGAATTATACCTGATCACAGGCAGTACTTGTACTGATCAACGGGGAACCGTGGGCCGTGTACCTCAATTCAACGAAAGTGATCAAAGACACCTTTCGTGCGCTTTATTGCTAACTGTTATATGCAGGTACGCCCGACGTTTGCAGCTGATCAGAATGAAGCGGTCAATCCATAGCCGCATGCTCACACATCACATTCATTTCAAAAGAAATCATGATTAGTGCATCAATGACTCTGATATTCTTACTCCATGCTTCTGCTACCCTGCTGCCAATATCATGAATCAACGAAAGTTTCCGCTACTCTGATAAGAAGAAATCATGATCCAGAATGTGAGCATGTCGGTCCAATTGACACAACAACATATGCTGGCAACAAAACAATGGGTGATACTGAGATTAATTGTGGCTGATGATCTCTATTAAAGCTCAAAGGTCATCGAAGTGGATCAGCTCTATAACCTCCACAAAATATTCATTATAGTTGAAAAATGATGAATTCACCACTGAAGCACAATGTTTGATTACTTTGAAGTATTAAAGTCTACGAGCTCAAGACTGAAGAATTAATTGACTGCTAGAATGGAAATTGTAATTCATGGGGTGACCTCCCGTAGGGGGAAATTGTTAGGAATTGGAAATTCTATAGTGAAGTATCGGTCACCCCTAATGTAATCTAGCTTAAGTTAGCTCGTAGACATATTGTTTAGTATGGTATTTATTAGTTAGTTATTAGCATAGCTTAGTCTAGTGCAACACCATGGAGGAAGGACGGGTCTTTACCCATTGTATGCCTGATCCACAGCCCGTCAGAGGGCGTGTCTCATTGTATAAATAGCCCTCTCCTCACAAGGGAGAGGGTTGGATGTTCATTTGGAATCTAACCTTCCATGAGTTTCTCTTTCTAGAATATCCCACTTTCTCTCTCTAAAACCATCTTTATACGCCTCATTGATCATTGGTTTAGTGTGTTTGTGAAATCCAATATGTTACATCCTGCATCTGGTGCTGGTCTTCTCTTGATGGGTGATTTGCATGTCTTGTTTAACTCCACATATCAGGATGGAAATGGGTTTCCAGTTTGGGATAATCAGGGTGATTGGATTGTATGGGAATGGAAGTTTTATCCACTGGCTAATGTGCATGTGTTACACACTGTAAGTGGTCATTATGTATATATGTTCTCGGATTTGCAGTATCCTTTGTCTTTGCAGGTGATGACTCAAATATTAAAGCATCAGCTGGTGCTTTCCACTGAACCTGATGGCAATGATATGCTGCTTGCGGAGCAGTTGGTCAAACTTATTAAGGATAGAATTCGTGCTGCCAATGCTGCTTCCACATCTTGAGACTGGTATTCTTATTGTACATTCTTTCTTTTCTTATTTGTGTTAAAATAAAATTAAAAAAAAATTGTTTTGTATATATTGTGTGATTACTAACTTTCATCTCTGAGGATCATGTTGTGCCGTTGTGTAATGTCTCATCTATGGTTCTTAACTCACCATGTCTTTTGTGACAAAGAGTTAATTGACCATGAGGGTACGGCTCTGGTGAGCGTTCTCAAATCCGTTGATAGTTGCTGATTTACTAAAAATCAAAGGGTTATCAATGTACCCTGGTCTCACGCACCAAACATTGGCTACTCCATGAGCAAACGGCTCTGGTAAAGAGATATCAAATCCGTTGGATGGTTGACAATTTGCCAATAAATTGTACGGTGCTCAACTCACCATGTCCTCATAGATGAAGAGTTGGCTAGCCCACAAGTTCATGGCTTGTGGTAAAGGCAGTGGAATACCATGACTAGTCCTGAGTTCACGGCTTCAGGTGAAGACAAGTCAAATCCGTTGATGGCTGTGATGTTTGCCAAAAACCATTAGGGTTTTCCAACACACCGTTGATTCACGTTCTAAGTGTTGGACTGGTTATTGGTTCACCAGGGTGATGTCATGATTCCACCAAAGAACCAGCTAGTCCAACAGTGAGTAGCTACTTGGTAAAGGCTTAACAAATCTACTCAGGTTACTGTTGTTGTTGGATTTTGATGCTGCTGCATAGGAGCTGCTGTTGGATCTTTGTACGTTCATGCTGATACTGGTGTTTCTAGGTGTTGCTGCTGGTTCATATTATTGCTTCACTTGCTGTGGTCTTCAATCCTCTTGCACGTTCAAGATCTATCTGGAAACTTGAAGTTAACGTGGTCAAATTCAAGTTTAGGGGAGGATTGTTAGGAATTATTGTAACAGTGGGTTTCTGCTGATAAAGGTTCCTGCTGATAGTATTAGTATTTCTGCTGATAGTGCAGTTACTGCTGATAGTTAGTAGTTAGTATTGTTTCTGCGGATATGTAGTTTCCGTATTATTAGTAATTAGTTAGGATATGCATGAGTTATTTTAGAAAGAGATAATGCATATCTTTTACGTGTTTTGTAAGCTGCAGAATTAGGGTTTCTGGGAGTATAAAAGAAACCTGCGGCTAGGGTTTATGTACGCTTTTTCAATAATATTAGTGAATCAATATAGATCCATAGAGGATCAAGTAATTTGTGTTTATTATCTTCTTAAACTCTTGTGTTTATATTCTGCGTAAGCATAAGTTTTATAGAGGTTCTCCATAGTTTGCTTGTGATTACACAAGTTTACTAAACATTCATTAAGGCTCTTAAGATCTATCTGGGACTGATCCAATAGCTCCTCCTGACGCTTCAGGTTGCGATCCTGACGCCGTCGGGTTATCCTGACAGAAACTGGTCTGCGATTTTCTGGAAAAAATTCTAGAAAATTTATATCTTTAGAACCTGGAAATTTTTTTGCAAAACATCCATTATGACTCGATACAAGCATTTGAATCTAACAAACACACATGTATATCTTTTTAATAATTGTAATTCTCATGTTCACGTTCTTTTTGAAAACGTGTGTAATCCTCCCTACACTTATCCCTCTTTTAAAATACCTTTATATGTAATTAAGACGAGGTTAAAGACAAAATAAAGCATTTTTACAAATTCAAACATGAGAATAAACAATCAATAAAAGATGTACGACACACAAACAAGCAAACAATTAAGCATGGGTTGCCTCCCACTAAGTGCTTTTCTTTATTTATGAGTCTTGTAGCTAGAGTCGAAGTCGTGCCCCTACGCTGTCTCGTGCACGCTCACGTGCCCATATTTAAGCCATTCCAACGTTGTCTCACTTTTCTTGTACTCATCTCCTAACTCGAGGCATTGTTTATAATATCTCTTAGTTTTCTCATACGGGTACCTAAGTCCATTTTGCTTATCCCTTTCACTAAGTAATGGAATAGGAGTCATTCTATTACATGCCTCAATATCCTTGTGTTTAAACCTAGGATGAGCACGTGGCATTTGGTAGACAAAATCTTCAACTTCATTGGAGAATGTAATTAGACCATCAATCATTCGTTTATTCAACCTAGTCATTCTCTTAAAAGGCTTTCCAAAAATTACTTGAGTGAGATCCTTACCAATAAATTCTCCTAAGTCTTCTAAGACCATGAATTCTATCAAATAAGCAAAACTTCCAACAAACACATGCAAATGAGTGACCGCGTCAACAACATTGTTCCCTTGATATGTTAACTCGCTTACCTTTATTTTATTATATAAGTTCCTTGAAATTAAGTTTAAAGGTAAGAACGAATTCAAGTAAGCATCAAACCCTTCTAATCCTATTTTGCAAGGGAATTGCATGTTGAAGGGACTATCTTTCTCAATTCTACACCTAGGGTCAAAACATTGGGAGAAGTCTTCTTCCATTTCAAAATTAACTTCATCGATGACCTCCCCATTATCAAGTGCTTCACCATAGTCAAACTCCTCATCGGACTTCGAGTCATAGAAGGGACTATGTTGTTGCCAATTTATTTCATTATGCCCTAGGTGATTTCCAAAGTGGTGAACGGGTGAAGGGTTTTGTGGGATTGCATTTTCTATTTCGGGATTTGGAGGAGGATTGGGGGCGGGTAGTGTGAAGACTCTACGGCGAAAGATGCGAATCATGGTGAGTGATGGGATTTACGAACAAAGGTCACAAAGAAGGGGGATAGACTACGAGGAAGCTAAAAAATGAGAAAAAATCTTACTTGATAGGAATCAAGCAAGGGAACCTAAACGAGGTGGAAATCTAACTAGCTATTCTATTCCCCAGCAGCGACGCCAAAAACTTGATACGCGTACAACGCGCGTTCGGGGTCAAAGGAAACTTCCTTTTCTTTGAGCAAGTTTTTCAACCACCTAGGCAGTGAACCTAATCGTTGTAGTGTAGTATTAGGGTAAGCCTCGGGATTGATATCGTTATATAGGGGAATAGGAATGCTAGTGAGAAGTTACTACGCTAAGGTTGGGGTTGAGGAAGATTATTTTTTATCTTTTTATATTTTTTAGAAAATTGAAATTACGAATCCCGGGGTATTGGATTTAGGGGGTGGTATTTCTACCGATTACTCTACTATCTATTTATCTAATTAACTAATCCAAGGGGTAGTCTATGTCTAATTGATGTGTGCTCGTATGATGATTAAAGATGTGTTTACCTAGATGCTATTACTCCCTAGTTATCTCTTATTGATGGTTGAATTGTCACGTCCTTATTCTTAACGCGTTGTGTCTTCTAAGGTCGTAGGGTATGCTTTCTTCCCTAACTCTTTGAGACTACCTTAAGGTTATTGCCTACGAAATCTCTAGGATTCATAAACTAACTCTAAGGTTTTCTTTGGATTTTTAGCCTACAATAACTCTAGGCGATTATAAACTAATGTTCATAAAGATTACTCAAGCATTAAAAACACAACGAATGACCTATCGCAATCCTAGGTCAATTACAATTAAGATAAGAGACAACCAATCAATATTCAATACCTAGGTTTCATAGATCTAAGCAAACACACAAGTAAATTAGCCGAACATGGAAAACATGCAAGCATACACACATACAATTGAAGACATAATTGAATTAATGAAGTAAATTACTTATCTTGTTGTAAAATAGGGTATGAGAACCCTAAGATACTGCCCAAGACAGCCAAAAATCGTTATTAGGTTTTACTCCCACAAAACTACCTCTTTAAAAGTCTGAAAATTCTAATTCTATATATAGAGTTACAACTTGTGACGACGTCACACTTTAAATGTGACGCCGTCGGGATCTGAATCTAGGCCGTCTGAGTTGTGACGCCCTACTCTTTAAAACCTGACTTCGTCCGGTACAAAATAGCAATTTCGCTACTGATCCGTCACAAATTTGGAGCACGTTGCGACGGCGTCGCCTTCTAACTGTGACACCGTCACCTTCAATTCCAGCAGCTTGAGTGTCTTGATCTTGACTTGGCCATTTTCTTCATATATTCATGCCTTTTCGTCCGAATAAGTGTCATTCTAGCAATTTGCCTTCAAGAGACCTAAAAAGTGAAAAGGAACGAAATTAAGCAGTAACGAATATAAAAGTGGTCGATTAAGGGCTTAAATGACCCATCAAAAGTGTACCTTTTAAATCCTTATCAGATTGACATTGAGTCGCTCCTGTGTCCGTGTTGCAATAATAATGTGGAAGATAGTAATCATGTTGTTTTTACTTGTAATGTTGCTTTGTAGTTATGGAACGGAATCGCGTTGTGGTTCGATCTTCATATTCCAGAGTTCGTTAATATGGCCGACATGTTTCAATGGATCAATGAGCACAGTGGAGGTTCTAAGCAACGAGGATCTTAAATACAACTTGTGTTACTCTTATTTGGATCCTTTAGATGTATCTGACTCGGTGGTGTTTGACGACCCAAGAATTAAAAAGCATCAACGTTTCAATCTAATAGTTCTTTTTTCTTTTAATTGGTCATGTAATAGGAATAGTAAGGGCAGAATCAATTGTAACGTGTGGATGCCAGGCCCGCATATGTAGTTTTGTTTATTTTTCTTTTGCTAGTTTGATATAGCTTATATATAATTTAACCATTAAAAAAATAGTAATAATAATAATAATAATAAAATACTAAAAAGGTAAGTTCATATGACTATATGAGCATGGTTCTGATGTTTCCTACCAATTGATTTTGAATGGATAACCCACGATTGTAAACCTACATCCGAAATCAAGACCGACTATCATACTTGCCCATCATATTGTTGGATTATGTGAGTTGGATCCGCATTAAAACGACTAAAAGTGTATGAGCCTATTGGGGGCACACCCGTTAAACAAAAGAATACGTTATATGTTTGACTTGAACCGTTATTGACCCATTAGTACTTGACTCGTTTATCCCTTGATCCAAACCTATTTGGCCGGTTCCATAGTGGGGTGTTTGGAAGGTTTTTGGGCTAGTAGGAGTTGTATTCGTTTAAGGAAAGTGGGTAACTTGGTGCTCAAATTTAGAGCCCAAGATTACTAGGGTTTTGAGGCTTCATATATCCCTAACCTAGCTCACAACCCACACGACTGAATACTCTAATTCACAGCAACATGTAAACCGATCCATCATCATCAAAGTTTAGACCCGATCGGAAATTCTAAAAACGATTAGGGTTTGTTCATTCAAAACCCTAGATGCATCTAATCGATCCAATTCTTCTTTGTGTTAGTTTTTTGGTACATTCCAAGTTGAATCAAATCTAGAAAAGTTGTGGTTGGTTGCTGAATTCGTGGTAGAAGGAAAACAAGCTGATTCTCTTTTATCCAATATCAGACAAAAGAGAAATTGGTTCTCGGGTGTTGTTGCATTCATCCGACAGTAAGGGTTACTAGGTTCTAGGGTTTGATCTTGATCTCGGACAAAAAAGGACGTGTTCTTAGGGTTTTTTTGGTTCAAGAAGGTTTAAGTAATTACAAGGGTTGTTTGGTATACGTTACACGACTAGCTTTATCGGGTGTATTCGTGTTAAAGTGTTTGTGTGAGCACTCGTAGAGGTGATCGTGTTGATCACTTAGTTTCTTTGATTGATTACTTGCGGGTAACTACGAGGGTTAGTTTTTCTTGTTTCCTTTTATACTTTATTGTTTATTAATTACGTGTTAACTTGAGTACATTAACTAGATGCATATTCCGCTGCGTACTCGTAGTGTTAATTGGTTAACATGTTTATTAAATCCCAACAATCATCACAAGCCATCTCGTTTTTGTGATTATGGGTTACACGTTTTAATAAACACTTGAAAAGGCTGCATGAAATCTAATAAGTTATTTGTTTTATTTTTTTTGTTTTGACAACTATAATGCAATACTTGTCAATAAATAATAAAAAATACCTAGACACAAACTAATTGAATTAATAGTTAATTAGATACATAAAATTACATAATTAAAAGTTAATTAGTTTGCCATGTGTAATTTTATGTGTATATTCCGGCTATAAGATCCACTCAATTTCTTATTGTGATATATGGGATGATCTAGGTACTTGATGAAAACCTAGTGAGGGTCTTATGGTTCTCCTTTTGGGGAAGACTCGCGAGAGAACTCAGATCAATTTGTGTTTATTAATGTTTTATGGTTATATGTGTGTGATTCATTATGTGCATAATTGTTACATGACACCTAATTGCATGCAATATGGAATAATACATATCGTAATCATAACATTAATAATGGTCTAAATTTACACGCATAAATACCATGCTCATTTAGACTTGCTATTTGATTCGTGGAAAATTGTTTTTGTAAAATTAAGTGACCTAAACTATTGAAACAAGTTTTTCATGAAATTAAAAACTAGACGCTATGGACACTTGGGATGTACGGCTCACCCACTAGAACAAACTATAAAGGGGGTTTAAGGAGGTGTGAGGATTTTCGGTTATTGCCTCGCGCTGATCTGGTCCTTCGCCTCCCTGCGAGTTCGATTGGAGCTACCGTGAACCATGATGATCACTACAGTGTCATTACTAAAAGTTTTTAAAATAAGTGTTACAAATTTGTTTTGCATGCTTCTTTGTACACGATTTTATCACATTTATGTGTATACCCCATGTGAAAATTTTAAGTCTATGCCAACCAACTAAGAACACGTGCATTTGGCTTGACCTCTTTGGTCAGACCTTAGGACCATTCCAAAACATGGTGAATATTTCTCATTGGTCAGACCTTTGGTGATATTTGCAGGTTCTTACTTGGTCGACTTATTTCAAGTATGCTTGGTCAGACCTTGGATCTGAGGCATAAGATGAGACTAAACATGCTCATGACATTCTTACATGTCTGCTAATGTCTGGATCAGTCTCATAAGTCTAAGTGTTGCATTGTGCAATTAACGCTCGTCGCTTACCTCTTGCCCTACTTGTTTATACGCTAGTCAGACCTTCGGTAATAAGTGGGAGGTCAAGATGGATCTTAGTCTTAATTGGTAATTAATTGGGTAGTTAATTCTTTTAAGAATTTAATTATCAAAAATACTATAATTGAACTTTCTATGTTCTGATTAAAATTGTGTTGTTGCAACATAATTCGTAAACAAAAGTTGTGTTTTCTTAAAAGGACAAACTTAGTCTCTTTTCCTGGTAAGAAGAGTGAGACTTATTTCTATCTTTTCTCCTTAGTTGACAAACTAAGATAGGATTACAAATTGTTAAACTCACTTATGATCTTTTATTACCCTTTTACGGTCCAGAAGTAATTGAAAGATATAATATTTTATGTAACTAGAAAATTTTTTGTCTATAGCTACCAAAATAAATGACATCTTTCACTTTTCACGATGAATGAGTTTAAACCGCAAAGAGTAAAGAAATTACTAGAATATTCGCTAGGTAATTTTCTTGGACTCTTATTATTCCTAAAGTGCCAAATTACCTTGGGGCTATGTAGACGATAGAGGAGGAATTGCATGCTAAGTATTCAAGTTAAATGAAAGCATGAATGGCTAGTCCTTCATCTACATAAGTAGGACTTCATATACTATGTTCAATACCTAAATACATTGCTACTTGTAGGCATTCAAAGATAATAGGAAGGTGTATAAAATTGCTATATGCTTTCTACTGGCAATGTAACACTTACAATGTTGACAAATATAGTGGGAGCATTGTATTTTATTACTGAAATAACATTCCTGTAATGTTGTCAATTTCAATGGGAGATACGAGATTTATTTCCTTGTTAGTCACCCATATCATTTCAAACTTGCTTTGAAATTATTCATTACTTTCCGAATATGAATGACCATTACTTAAAGGAAAATTGCATTTTATTTTATAAGATAACATGTTGCCTTTCTGCTGTTGCTCTCTGAAGTGTTATCTATAAAATAATAATCCACAATTCCTTATTAAAGGTTATGGTTCTAAAACTACTTGTAATATCTAAGACATTATCATATTGTTTACACAATCAATCATATGATTATTTGTTTTCATAATATGATGTTGTGCCTTACACAAGTGGGAGAAATCTCAAAGTGTGTGCAATGAACAACATATTATTGGTATCTCTTTACCGCAAGGTAAGAAAGCTAATAATTCTACTAGGACTTGAACACGCAAGATGTTTGTTGCCCTACTACATTCATATGTCATGATATAGTGTAAAGATACTGCAACATTTTGACTATATGCTTTAGTCAACATAATTATGGTTAAAAGAGAGTAATCACAATTCTAAAGTATAAAATTAAGTTGAAATTACTACAGAACTCAAGAGTTTGCATTCATGATTACTTTTGTTAGTATAATTATGTTTACATGTTAAGATATAATTATAAAGTCCTTGATTTAATCAATGACTTATAATATAAAGTATATAGTATAATTGTTATATCTTCTAGTTAACACATAAACATGAGGCATTTGAATTATTCAAAGACTTATAATATATTATTAACATTGTTAATACAAATAAACCATACAAATGTTTATTTATATTTTACGATCTTCTAATGTTTTGTCGATAACAAACGTAAAATCATTTTAACGAAACAAATAAAATACGTAAATGGTTTGAGCCAATAGTTTACTAACACACTTACATTTTCATATAAAACACTAAACAAATAATATTGTTTACATCTTATAGAAATGCAAATGTATAACAACTAGTGTTTACATAATATGGAAATGTACATATATACTTTGTATATATTGTAATGGGTAAAAACCTAAGTCCAGGACCCATGATCCATAGACTAGGTACAATGAATGTTGTTGGGTAAAACCCAAATTCCATGACCCATACCCATGGAGCTTGATCCATAACCCATGACCCATTGCATGACATCATGCATGAAGTCATGTTAGGTATTATCCATGATCCATGACCCAAGACCCATGACCCAATGTCTAGATACATTGCATCTTATTGGGTATCCATAAAACATTACCCATAACCCATGGTTTATAACCCATAACCCGGTTTGCAACCTCAAAATCCAGACTTAAGCTTACCCAGCAGCCGGATCCCTAGGATTGCGCTAGACGGATCCCTCTGGGGAGGGATCCGTGGGACAATAGACATTATTGTCTATAAATAGTGAGCCATTTCTCTCTTACTCACTACCACTTTTACACATACTCTTTCTTAGTATTGTAACATCTCTAACCTCAGATCCAAAGGATCATTCTATGTAGTTTTATGTTTGTGTGATTCTCTAGGTTTCTCTTAAAGGCGAGATCACCACCGCTTGAAGACGTGCAAGCTCAAGTTCATGAGTTTCCAAGCTTCATCATCATCATGACCACTGAAGTGTATCTTGTTGATAGTTCTTTTCTCCTTCCATAGAAGTGTTGTGTCGAAGGCATTAGTGAAAGGTGCCAAAGAATCGTGACGAAGGCATTAGTGAAAGGTGCCAAAGAGTCGTGTCAAAGGCATTAGTAAAAGGTGCCGAAGGGTTGTGTCGAAGGCATTAGTGAAAGGTGCCAAGGGTGTACATTCGATATGGTACATCGATGTACAAGATAGATAGTTTGGGTTAAAGGATATTGATATCCCTATGATGTTGTAATAAGGAGTGTGTCTCCTTTGGGGTAGTCGTGTAGTGGTGTAGTGTTGGGTAGTAGTTCCTCCTTTGTAATGGAACTCGGTATCTAGACTTGTACTGGATAAAGTGTAGGCGACGTTGTGATAGGTGTGGTTCTACCTTGTGGAAGAACTCGGTGTCTATCCTAGTACCGGATAAAGAGTAGGCGATGTTGTGAAGGCTTATCCGCCACATTAAGGAGCTTGTGTTGTTTAGTGCTTACGAACTCTCGAGTGGGGAACTCGAGGAGTGGAGTAGGGCAAGGAAGGTGTCCTTCTAGCCGAATCACTATAAATACTCGTGTCGTGGTTTTGTGTTCCTTTACTCTTTATCTTTACATTACTTATTTATATGCTTATCCTTCGTCATCCAACACACACATTAAATAGATTGACATAAGTCGATCTAAATAGTTTAAAACGAAGTTTTAATCGGTAAAACTATTCAACCCCCTTCTAATTTTCCACAATTGGTATAAGAGCTTCGTTACCAAATTTTTTAGAGTATATTGTACTTTAAAAACTTGATACGATCCGTGTATGGTTGAAAACTACAAAGAAGGAAATCTCTTAAAATAAAATTTGTTTTTAAATGTTGGATAGTGATAAATCATTCTAACAATTTCTCTTTAAAAAGTCTTCTTGCTAGGACTCTTCCAAAGACTTCATTTCTATCCAAAGAAACCAACACCCAAGGGAGAACCCAAAAGTAATCACAACCTACTTCTACTAAGTACAATGGATTACTTTAAAAGCACATGAAGTATTTCAGGTCTATGTTTTCTAAAAACCATAAAAAGAGTTTAGAGGTATGTTCCCTTACCCACAACTAGTTGATCTATACATATAGTATTCTTATGTGAATATAATGATGATATGTGCCTTTCTTTCATGATAAAAATCATGCATATAAATATAGTCTTAT
The DNA here is from genome assembly GCA_910596185.1 of Chrysanthemum makinoi. Taxonomy (NCBI): domain Eukaryota; kingdom Viridiplantae; phylum Streptophyta; class Magnoliopsida; order Asterales; family Asteraceae; genus Chrysanthemum; species Chrysanthemum makinoi. The sequence continues at coordinate 139,676,118 of OU343225.1, read as the reverse complement.
AAAACTATATGAACACATGAATTAGGTATTTAACTTCAAAGTCGCAAGTCTCTAAGAAGTCTCTCTTCACTACTTTCCATCTTAACTAATCATCGGGAATAGTATTCCTTTTTTATTCTCCTAAAAACACGAAAGATTATCAAACCTGTGCCGTCATCGGAAAATAGACATTTGATAGTTAAATTCACCAATATTCAATAAACAATCTTCCTTCCCGTCAAAACACCTTAGCCAAAACGTCTATTCAAATAGGAGACTCATTCTACAAGTTCTTTTCCAAAATAAGTTATTGTATAACTTATTACAAGTAAAAACAATAATTCAAAACACTTCATTTTCTGTCTGCAGAGCCGGATCCCACATGTTGTACTAGGCGGATCCCTAAAACAAAGGATCCTGGGGAACCGTGTACACAGACATCAGTTATACGCTTTTAAAAACCCAAAATAATCCAATTTCCCCCTTCCTAAAAACACAAATCTAAAAAATTCCTCATTCCCCATAAATCTCCTCCAATCGTCCAATATCACCAACAAACCCCATTTTTCCAAATCTTCCACTTTCAAATTAACTCACATTCAAACTTCATCTTCTTCATCGTCTCACTTTGAGAAATCTAAGCCAAGAAAGATCTCCATTACTATAGTTTACATCGCCCTCATGCTCATCATCATATGGCTCATCACTCTCGTATATCCCATGATCAAGTTTTCTCATGGAGACATGTACTTTGTCTTCTTGATCTACATTTGTATCATCTACCTGATCCTCTGTATTGCTCTAAGCATTGAAATGAAATATAATTAATGTCGTAGTTTATCTCGTTTATTTCTCATAATGTGTTTGTTATATTGTTTTTCTTTTTTGCACATTTCAAACCTTGACATGTTTCGAAATCACCAATGCATGCTTAAGTAGTAACATTGACTAAAACACATTTCTCTTTATAACATAAAAGTTGCAAAAATCAATTTTACATCGAGATTATTTTTCTGTCAAAACTACAGATCCACGGATCCCTGGATTTCAACTAGCCGGATCCTTTTTGAAAGGGAACCGGCAGAACTGTGGACCTGGTGACAAAAACTCATGCATCATAAAAACCACTTCATAAAACTTACCATAAAAGGGAAAACCCTACTAGAATATTAGAACAAAGTAAGTTAATTATCATTGTTAATAAAAATAAAATAGTCTTTAAAAACATTAGGAGATCATATCATTTCAACATTAAAGAAGGATTGAACTAAGTTGTCACCATTCAAAAAACATTCTCACTCTTGAAACATTACTGTATCCTAACATATTCATGTAAAATTATTCATTTCATGTCTATAGGTCTTATCATGACTCATGAGTATGAATTCGATCATCAACTCACTTTTGTCTACATTCCTAAAATATCTCTTGAACCCAACACACTTGGGAATCATGTTTGTGGGTTCAATAATCTCGAAACTCGTTGCTTTCTTGAAGGACGTGTTGTCGACTCACCTCTATTATACCAAGAAGGTATCAATACCTCATTCCGCACCATAGGACTAGAAAATCTTCTCGGGATTAACGAGAAAATTTGTCCGCGATTTGTTTTGGAATTCTTCTGTCAAGTTGAACTCGTTCGTAACGTGGATCGTTCTCTATCACTATGGTTTTGGATCAAAAACCAAAAGTTTGTTTTGACTCTTGAACAATTTGCTCACATTCTCCGAATTCCAAATCATGGACAATGTGCCTTCACTGAAGTTTGGTCTCTTGATTCTCTCTTTAACTACCGTGAAGAAAACAGTCCATATTGTTCATACATACCCTCTCCTCAAGAAATAACTCGCATTTTATGCACTCCTCAATCCAATTACTCAAATCCAAACATAATCCATACACATAATCTCCGAGATGATCTTAAACCTCTCGCAGTCATTCTACGTGAAAAAAATATTTGGAGTCTTAGAGGAAACCGTGAGATACTTCCTGCATGTTGTGCTCACATGATCTATTGTCTCCTAACTCAACAACCATACAATCTCGCCTACTTCTTCGCAAGGTGAATTGTAAACCTCCAAGGTAACAAGAACAAGCTAATTCCTTATGGAATGTTCCTAACACGCCTTTATCATCATGTTATGTATTATCATCCTCAACTTCAAAGTCCTTTATATATACTTGTGAACAAAATGATGGAACCTTTGAACACATCTCTCATCACTTCATTCTTCGTTCCTGAATCATCTACTACTCACAACCCACGCGACGATCCATCAAACGAAAACGCATGAGGAATTTAGTCCCTTCTTTAATTAAATTCAATCCTTAGGAATTGTCGTTTATCTTCCTTTGTAACTTATTCATAATCTATGAAATAAATAGTTAGTTGATCATTTGATGGTCTTACAATTACTGTGGAGATCATTAGTTTCAAGACTTACCACCTAGAACAAATTATTGCATGTTCACTATTGAGTAATTTGTCCCAGATGACCGGATCCCTGATTTATAACTAGCCGGATCCCTCAAGTAAGGGATCCGTGGGATCCGGGCAGACAGAAGTAGATGCTTAAACATCTTCACATCAATCCAATCTTCTAGACCTTATTAGACTAGTTAAACATGATACTTTAGGATTACTTAAGTCTTCCTCAAGCTCAGTTGATCTCACATTCACTCATAAATTACTTAAGATGACATTGAAGGTGTTTTTGATTTATCACTTCATCAAAACTCACCATATTTCCATTCCAATGTTCACACATTGTTTTTTTACACCTTAAAACACCTAGCTTGATATTTATCTCAATTTTAGAAAATTGACTTTAGTCATTCTTATCTCAAAATAGGATAAAAGCTAGTTTTTCATTTTTTATAATTTTTAAGGAATTTTATAAATTCTCTTTAGATCATCATATGATCTCTAGGATCATTTGACTCCACTTGACACTCTCAAAATTCTTAGTGTCATCTTTGATCACCCATTGGTGTTCATAAAAACCCAATTCTTTCCATAAAAGACATCACTAGCTATCCTCACTCATTACTCTTGATCATTTAAATCTCATATCATTTAAGACACCTGAGGAGACTGAAACACTCAAGATATATAGGTACTAGACCTTACATAAACATCATCTTCCTTTTCTTTGGTTGTTGAGAGTCGGATCCCTAGGTTTAGCTTAGACGGATCCCTCATTTGAGGGATCCGTTGGAACCGACTGCACAGACAAGGCTAATTCTACTTAAAACAATCGTTTCAAGCTCTCTTTATTAACTTGAACACTCCACCTTGTCTTAATTGACTTCCTAGATCAGTACAACTTTGTAGTTGACTCTTATGCATGCAAATCATTGCAATTTGAAGAATTTTAGTGGCTTAAGCTTTAATTCACTTACCAATCCTGTTCCCTTATAAACCTGCTTGTTAGAGCTTCCAAATCATCATTTACACACTTATTCTCAGTAGCTAAAACTTTCTTTTCACACCTTCCCTTTCTACCACCTCACCATGAGGAAAACCCCTAGTGTTAACTCATCCACTAAAGGACCTCCCAAGAAACTTGCTCGGGTTGTTCACGAAATCTCTTCAACCGAATCATCACCCGTTAAAACCTCAAACACTAGAATTCCATCACAACCAACTCTACCAATCAAACCAATTCCCAAAAGGATTGTTCCCACAAGACAACCCTTACCAAATAATACTACAGTAAAACCTCTATAAATTAATATTGTTGGGACCGGGATATTTTATTAATTTACCGAGATATTATTATATCGATAAATTAATAATTTATTAATTTAAAGGGTTTTACTTATAACTTTAAATTTTCAAGTATAATATACTAATTAGTTACAATGTATACTCATTAGAGATGAAAAACAGATTTGAAAAGAATTCACATTCATACGTTATGAAAATAAAATTAACACTTTTTGTTGCAATACGCGAAGACAACACACCAACTTTTTAGTGCAATAATTTTAAGATAAACTCAATATAGATTTGAAGTTCAACAAAAAACAAGTGACTATGAATTCATTTTTACTAACCAATCTTAGTATTTTGAAGTGTATCTCTCTCTCTCTCTCTCTCTCTCTCTCTCTCTCTCTCTCTCTCTCTCTCACATACACACACATATACATATATATGGAATTTTTAGTAATTATTAATTTATAGTTTTGTTGGGACTACTATATATACACTGGGGTTTCAAAAAAATTATTATCTTCTTATTTTATCGATTGGAGTCCAAATTTGTACTGGTCCCAAGTTGGGACTGGATAAATTATTAATTTTATCGAGGTTATTAATTTATCGAGTATTAATTTATAGAGGTTTTACTGTATACCTCCTAAACCAAACACCCTTAAATCATCACCTCTAGTACCTAGAGCTATCTCTTTCACCACTCCACTCTCATCTCCACACCTCTACAACTTAGAGGACTTTCCTTATAGGCCATCTCATCCACCACCATTGCCAACATTTTCCTCAATTGAGAGAATGATGCAACAACAAAACTTTGGTGTTGAAACAACACTAGCACCCGTATCCTTTTCTCCATCACCCTCAAATAGTTCATTTTTGGATTATGAGGAATCAACAAAATCAACAACCGGATCACATGGAAGTTGATACCTCTCTACCACCATCATCAACACATATTCCACCACCTTCATCCGTAGTTGAACCACCTCCAAATGTGCCTCCACAAATCCCTCCATCGTTTATAGAACCTCCACCTTCTTCATCCAACCTTCCACCTCAAACCACTCCACTCCTACCACCACCATTCCTTAGCCATGACAAAGATTGTTATCATTGTCAACATGTTGAAGGCTTAGTACATGAAGTACGTGACGAACTATGTTTCATGTTTTATCACCTCCTTGAACGTTTTGATGAGGTCAACAAATCTAAACATCCTTAAGCATAGGAATCCAAGTGGTGTTCTCATCTTAGGTGTAACTTAGACTTGCTAGAAATCATACTTCATGTTTGGATCATTTTCTTAGTTTTAGAGGTATGTACATCATTTCTCTTATTTTATTAAATGATATTACATGTTGTATGCTATATGATTATGAGAATATGTTTGGTGCCACAATACATATCTTGTTTTGATGTTAAGCATCACATTTCACATCCATATTGCTGTCATAAGAATGCAGGTACACGGATCCCTCTGTTTTTCCTAGACGGATCCCTCACAAGAAGGAACCGTGGGATCCGTGCAACAGAAACTCATTTTATCACTAATATGAATCTCATTTGCAGGAAATTATGCACCATATACTTGCTTTCTAATCTTTGTTTTGTAGATTTTCAAAATACACATGAAGACTTTGACACCCTCAACAAGGGGGAGCTTTTCGTCAAAGCAATGCAATTGCAAAAACGCTTCCAATACTTTCACTTAGGATTTCTTTACTACTTGACGTCCTCCTCAAAAGGGAGCACTCGTCAAGGGGGAGCATTTTGTTAAAGACGAAACCATTTGCAAACATAATTGCAACACACTCGCTTAGTCTTCCTAATTAATTGATGCCCTCAACAAAGGGAATCATCCTTCAAGGGGGAGCTAAGACGAGAATCCTTCTCTCCTCTTACTCCTTATTTTTCATATTATTACCTTTCACACGTTTTTCTCAAAACAATGTGTTAGTTTCTTTTCGACACTCTTTTTGTTTTGACAAAAAGGGGGAGAAGAGAGTAAAAACTCCAATTCAAATTTTTACAAATTTTATTTTTTCCTTAAAATAATCTTATGTTTTGTCATCAACAAAAAGGGGGAGATTGCTAATACAAATAAGCCATAAAAACGTTTATTTATATTTTACGATCTTTTAATGTTTTGTCGATCACAAACGTAAAATCATTTTAACGAAACAAATAAAATACGTAAATGGTTTGAGCCAATAGTTTACTAACACATTTACATTTTCATATAAAACACAAAACAAGTAATATTGTTTACATCTTATAGAAATGCATATGTATAACAACTAGTGTTTACATAATATGGAAATGTACATATATACTTTGTACATGACCCATGATCCATTGACTAGGTACAATGAATGTTGTTGGGTAAAACCCAAAGTCCATGACCCATACACATGGAGCTTGATCCATAACCCATGACCCATTGCATGACATTATGCATGAAGTCATGTTGGGTATTATCCATGATCCATGACCCAAGACCCATGACCCAATGTCAAGATACATTGCATCTTGTTGGGTATCCATAAAACATTACCCATAACCCATAGCCCGGTTTGTAACCCAAAATCCGGACATAAGCTGACCCAGCAGCCGGATCCCTAGGATTGCACTAGTCGGATCCCTTTGGGGAGGGATCCGTGGGAACCATGGGACATTAGACATTTTTGTCTATAAATAGTGAGCCATTTCTATGTTACTCACTACCACTTTTACACATACTCTCTCTTAGTATTGTAACATCTCTAACCTCAGATCTAAAGGATCATTCTATGTAGTTTTATGTTTGTGTGATTCTTTAGGTTTCTCTTAAAGGCGAGATCACCACCTATTGAAGATGTGCAAGCTCAAGGTCATGAGTTGCTAAGCTTCGTCATCATCAAGAACACTGAAGTGTATCTTGTTGATAGTTCTTTTCTCCCTCCATAGAAGTGTTGTGTCGAAGGCATTAGTGAAAGATGCCGAAGGGTTGTGACGAAGGCATTAGTGAAAGGTGCCGAAGGATTGTGTCAAAGGCATTAGTGAAAGGTGCCGAAGGGTCATGTCGAAGGCATTAGTTAAAGGTGTCAAAGGTGTACATTCGATATGGTACATTGATGTACAAGATAGATAGCTTGGGTTAAAGGATATTGATGTCCCTATGATGTTGTAATAAGGAGTCTGTCTCCTTTGGGGTAGTCGTGTAGTGGTGTAGTGTTGGGTAGTAGTTTCTCCTTTGTAAAGGAACTCGGTATCTAGCCTTATACCGGATAAAGTGTAGACGACGTTGTGATAGGTGTGGTTCTACCTCGTGGAAGAACTCGGTGTCTAGCCTAGTACCGGATAAAGAGTAGGCGACGTTGTGAAGGCTTCTCCGCCACATTAAGGAGCTTGTGTTGTGTAGTGCTTACGAACTCTCGAGTGGGGAACTCAGGGAGTGGAGTAGGGCAAGAAATGTGTCCTTGTAGCCGAAACACTATAAGTACTCGTGTCGTGGTTTGTGTTCATTTACTCTTTATCTTTGTATTACTTACTTATATGCTTATCTATCATCTTCCAACACACACATTAAATAGATTGACATAAGTCAATTTAAATAGTTTAAAACGAAGTTTTAATCGGTAAAACTATTCAACCCCCACCCCCTTCTAGTTTTCCACAGACATGTTCTGTTTTCTTGTAAACACATGAACATATAATTCTTGAACAGTTATGTCTTCTTGTGAACACGTGAACATAAGGTTCTTGTATTATTCAAGGAATATACATTATAGAATGCACTTGGTTCGAAAATACTTATTATGCAATTTGGCTCGACCCAATTGACAAGTATTTGGTCCAAAGAGAATTAAGTTATTGATGGAATTCTGATATAGTCTCACAATGCCAATACTCATAGAATACCACATTATTATGGTATGTCTAATGTGTTGAAACAAACCTTATTCATATTGTTTGATTCGTGATAGCTTTAATTGCTCTGCCTCCAAAATATATCAAGGTTAGAAAATTACGTGTGTCATGAATACACTCAATATAGTTCAAACCAAGAAGGTATTCAAGACAACCATCCCCCACACTGAGATATTGCTAGTCCCTAGCAATGATTTGAGAAAACATAATGGATTTTAATCTCTTTACCAAAAGCCATTACTTCTGGAGTAGCCAAATGTTTCAGTTCAAGTAAGAACCATGGTACACCGATAACCATGTGATTTTGAGCAAACCACCAGCTTTCAACGGATTTGATTTTGTCTTTACCAGAAGCCGTACCCTTCGGGACTAGCCAACTCTTAGATAAATTATCAATATTATCTTTGGTGAGTTGATTACCAATTATGGATTTTCCACTGCCTTTACCACAAGCCATAAACTTGCGGGCTAGCCAACTCTTCACTTTTTAGGATATGGTGAGCTGAATACCATACAATTTTGGGCAAATTGCAAGCCGTCAACGGATTTGAGAAATCTTTACCAAGAGCCGTTTGCTCCTGGATTAGCCAATCCTTTAGTCTTACAGACAAGGCGGACTGATAACCAAATGAGAAAGTGTAAAACACTTACTCCAAAAAAAAAATTTGGCCAAAAATGGGGGAATTGGGTGGATAAATATGATAAAATTCGTGAGAATTCCCCCCCACACTTAGAAATGAATATTGCCCTCAATATTCAAAGTACCGGCGGTTATGCCGAAACAAAGAACGTAAAAGGGAAATACTACGGCCATTTATTTAGAAAGAAGATTTTTTTTTTTTTTTTTAACATGTGGGCAACCCCCCCACACTAGGGTGGTAGAAAATAGAAAGAAGTCAGAAATATGGGTGAGAACCCATATAGCATGCTACTGTTTTTGATTCCCGAGTCGCTAGCTTGACTCGACCCCGCATTAATTTGTTCATGGGGAAGTAAGTGGAAGAGACAATCTCCATCGGACTTTCATTCAAGATGTTTGGATAAACATTGAAGCACGCGAAAGTTCCACACCGACGAGATATACAGAGAAAGACAGACCCGGCTCACAGATGATAAATGAAAATGCCGGGATCAAAGATAGTGTCCTCACTCCCGAAGGAGTGAAGAAGAGAGGAAGTCACCGAGTAGGTGAAGAAAAGAAAGAAAATCATGATAACAATCATGACTAGATCTTCTTCCTCGGGATTAAGTGCAGTTGCACTTGTTTGGATTTTATCGGTAGAGCTCTTAGGGTTGGAAGGCATCTCGGTAGGGAGGGTGGGAAGATTTTTCATAACTATGCAAATTGAGATTCTCTCCCCCCGATCATGATCTTTGCCATCCAAGCAATCATATTCCAACGGAGATATGATATGAGTGAGTTCACCGGCGAACTCCTCATGAAGAGAATACGGAGGTGGGACATGTGCGGTACTTCGTGGGCTATAAATATGCACCTCGTCCATTATAGTCTCCGTGTCGGACTCATCACTATCAAAGATTGGATTAACTGAATTTAGAGTAAATTCAGAATCGAATTCGAATAAGGGATTAGTGATAGTCGTATGAAATGTTGTGGAAACAACATGGTCAACATCCTCGTCTAAGTTGACGATCTCAGAATGTAGAAGTGATGCATCAATAAACTCTATGTCTATAGAATATAAAGAATCGGCATCACTATAATCACTGTCGAAATCTGAGAAAGTCTCAACAAGATTATTTGTAAGAGGAGAAGACACATCACACTCATGGTCAAGAATTTCCTCAGACTCACTTGGGATCGGGATAAGGTTCTCAACATTAGACGATTCCGTTTCCGGAATAGTGCTGAGATGCTCATCCCCCATGGTGAGAGAGTCTTTGGAAGCAATAGTAGGTAAGATAGGTGTGATAGAAATAGACTGAGGGAGTTGAGAAATAATATTCTCAAAAGGAATACTCTCCTCGTCATCATCATACATAGCTGCATTAAGAAATTGGGAACGCCTTAGAGCTGCATGCTCTAGGGCTAATAATTCTTCCCTAGAATTGCGAGCCTCTCGTTCTTCGGCTAGCAATTCTCCCATGGTTTTTTCACCACTCACTTGATTCTTAAGGTTTTGAAGTATATCATCAAGTTTTTTTTGCGGTTTCAAAATTTTGGGAAATTTCTTTAGGCAACGGCTCAGGTGGAGTTTGAACCGTATGGTGCTGTGGAGGTTGGAAATTGTCAAAACAAGGAGTGTTATAACAAGGATCAGGTCCATAGTAATTCTGATTCCATGATTGACATTGGTAATCATAATGAGGACCTCCACAATTTGTGCAAGAAAAATTCGGTACATTCTGAAACGATGTGTCATTAAAACTTTGATAGCATGGTTCTTGCTCAAAAGAATACTGAGGAGGGTGGCTAAAATCGTTTTGAGGATAGTTGGAAAAGTTCGGATAAGTGCATGAGTTTTCAGCTTCCGAAGCACAAAACGAACAAAATCCATCCGTAAGACCATTTCCACACCTCTCGCAAGAACATCGTTGACATCGAAAATCAACTAACGGATCCCCACAACCATAGCAATACTGCTGATTGAACGAAAAATTTTGGGGTTGGGGTGGGTAGTCGGAGAAATTTTTCGGCTCATTGAAAAAATTTTGATCATAAGAACATGAATTCCTCGAACCGCAAAACAAACAACTTCCGTTATGAATGTCATTACCGCATCGTTCGCACGTACACCAACGACACGGTAAACCGAAAAGCGGTTCTCCACAACCGACACAAGGAATCGATGATTCCATCAGAATAGAAGAGGTTAGAATCAAATGGATAGAGGGTAAAGGGATAAAGAATCAAAAAGGGTAAGAGGGTAAAGAGGATTATTTTTGGTATTTTTGAAAAACATGATGTGAAAACAAAGAATGAAAATCTTTTTGGGTTTTTGATTTTTAAAAGAAAATATAAACACATACAGATGGTATGAACAAAGAGCGAATATCCAAATTACTAATCTGCTAAACGTAAGATAATCAGCACAGCTCCCCGGCAGCGGCGCCAAAAATTTGATGCGCTCCAGAACAGTCAAGCTTTATCACACAAGCCCGCCACTTGTGAATGGCGGACCGTAACAAGCTTAAAACGGCTCAGGAACGAAATCAATGAAGATCTGAGGAGTATAGGGTCTCCCCGGGTCGTTATGTCCCAGCGAGCTGTGCAATGGATTATCAAACGTTTAGTGATCGGGAGATTTGAACGGAAAAGGAGATTTGAGATTATTATAACTACGGAAAAAGAACATAAACTACAAGGGCTAAAATGAAAATTAAAGGAAATTAGAAAGATAAAACCTATTAAATAAACGCTATCACTATATTTAAAATGATGAACGTTTAAAACTTAAAACTAAAAACTTACGTTTAAAATAAAAATTACGCGAACGTACAAAATAAAAGGTGAAATCTAAGAAATAAAAGTCCTAAAAATATGAAAAATACATTTTTACAATCCTAATGATAAAAGAAAATTTATAGAAAAGGAAAATTTTTTTTATCACTAATTATCTAATTATTATTAATTAAAAACTATTGTTAACTATTTAATAATTACCTAAAACACAAGAAATTAGGAAATAAAGCTAGAAAAATAAAATTAAGACTTAGAAAAATCTAAAATATCAAAATAGACTTTTCAAAACTATTTTTGTATTTTTATGATTATTTTTCTATTTTCTAGGAATTTTAAACTAATTAAAACTAATTAAATTATTAAAAATTACAAAATAAACTATGAAAAATATGGAAAATTACTTTTTCTACTTTTTATATTTATCTAAACCTAAGAAAAATGAAAACTTATATTTTTGAGACTTTTCTGAATTTTTTGTATTAAATGCTATTTAAAAGTGCTTAAAAACTAATAAAAATCAAGAAAAATAGCAAAATGACTTAGAAAAATATAAAAAATTCAGGAAAACTCTAAAATTATATTCTAAATCTGAGAAAAATATAAAAACAGGTGCTTGTGTACAAGATTATGAAACTGATGTGGAAGAGCTTATGAAATAAGCACTTATTAAGCCAAAAGCTCACCAAAAGCTACCAAACTGAAACATAAGCTGCAATAAGCTAATATAACTCAAAAGCAACAAGTTTTAACAACCCTAGACCTTTGATTTGCAAGATGCAAGGGTTTGATGACTTAAGCTAATAAGCCAAAACAGGTTCCTGTGGGCTACTTGCAGCCACACAATAAGCAATCCAATAAGCTAGACACTGGAAATAAATTATAGAGACCTAAAGTAGACCTGGTTGGGAACATGTGCACCAAAACTCAGACCTGGGTGAGTTCTTATGAGCCCTGTGCAGCTGATGCAAGGATGAGAAAACTCAGATCAACTGAGCGGTGGTGCAGGCACTTTTGCCCTGAAAGAGAAGCTGATTTGAAGCTTTTAAATAAATCACAAAATTCCACAAAAATACTGATAAGAAAGAGGACCAGATGAAGTTTCTAAAACACCAAGTCTCACTGAGTAAGGCCCAGAAATGAATTCAAAACAATTCCCACTAGAATGGCTCAAAACAGATTTTGCATTTTGACTTTTTGAGACAAAAATGGAATATTGACTTTTGCCAACTTTGATCTGATTTTATGGATTGATTATGTTAAAATAAGCTATGATAAACTGATTTTAAGCTAAAACACTAAGTTATACATCAATATGAAGAATTATGACTTGTGAATCCTTGACAGTTAACTGTCAAGGAGGTGAACTTGGTATTTTGACTTTGGGAGCTTGCAAGTGCAGAATTAAGACAGAATTGGATCAACATCAACTAGACAAACATAAACTAATAAGTCCTAACCTATAAACAATCCTTAAGCACAGTAGTGAGACCTAATCCAAACACTACTTTAAGCATTGATTTGCAAAAATAAAGAAGCTAACTACTAGATTATCATATATCCTTGATCAAACTGAGATTACATGATCATGATACAACTATATAAACTCATTAAAACTAGTGGAGATCACAGTTGAACCTATAACCATAAAATGCAAAAACTAACTTGAAACTTGAAAAATGAGAAACTGGAACTTACAACTGTTAACTGGTTGCAGGCTAAGACCAAACACAGGACTATTCTATACTACTCTCATCCAACCCATATCACCACTGCAATGCCCATTTTCATCTTCATGTCCATTTTGAGCCCAAAGTTGACTTTTGTTGACCATCATGCAAAATTACTTGGAATGGATTTTTAAGCTTATAAAAAGGTTTGATAAGCTTAAATATGCTAATTGGAACTGAGAAACAAACTATACAAAGCTTTGGAATCAGAACATGAAATGGAAAATTTTCACAGTAAACTTTAAACTGTGAACTTGAATAAAACTTGGATTAATTGTTCAAAAACACCTTACAAAGCTGTCTTAGCTTAAAACTAATACATAAAAACTCAGATTACAATATTTGGACATACACTAAAACATTAATGAAAAATTCGACATTTAGGAAAAATAAAAAAGACTAACTACTTCCTTTTTCTTCTTTCTTCCCTTCCTTTTATAGTCCCAGTTGCTTTCTCTCTCTCTCTTGAGATAATCCCACCTCTGATCATGACCCTTGGATCATTTTTGGGTAATCTTGGCCATTGAGCATTTTGGCGGGAAACAGATATTAATCAGGAGAGTGAGGTTGAGTGTTTGAAAGGTGAAAGATTTGGATTCTTATGTTTGGAGGGGGGGACATGTGAAGGGATAAGGTGAGGAAAGGCTTGAGTGTAGCAGAAGAGTTGCAGAGATCAAGTGGGAAGAGGATGAGTGGTTTGGCGCGTGTTTGGGGATAGTCAAACCATTTGAATTGGCAGGCTAATAATCCAGGGGGGTCACAATGCAATATGACAGGGGGCCAAAGTTATGAAAGGGTCCAAAATTAGTTTAAAGGGTTTATAACTATAGGGACCTAATGTGTAAATCCTGAAAGTTCAAGGACCTAGGCTGCCAATCTTGCAAAGTTTCTTCCAAGGACTAAAAGTGACAACCTTCAAAAAGTATAAGGACCAAACTTGCCAATTTGCCATTTTTCAGGGGCCAATTCTGCCAAATTTCAAACTTGAAGGACCATTCTTGTAATTTTCTCAAACTTTTGATATTTTTCACCAAAGGACTAAATTTGACAACTTATGATTTTAAAAAGACCTTTGGTGACTTTTCTTTTGAAATTTTGCCTCAGGGACTGTTTTTGACAACTTTTGAAACTTGGGGGACTAAAACTGCAATTTTTGCAAATTTGATATGTTTTTCATCTGATTTTGATATTTTTGAATTTAAAACACATAAAACACTTGTTTGTGATATTTTGATCATTTTGATGTGTTTTTGAGTGTTTTCAGATGATTTTGCAGTTTATATTGTACAAAAATGATGAGTATTTAGACACTCATCAACAACCCATAACTGAAACCCCTAAACCCTTAGGGATTTTCAGTTTTCCACTCAAACCAATCGAATCCTAAACCCATTTGGTTTTTGATTTTTCTACACTTCCTATCTTGAAGATTGTAGTTTTGGTGTTCATCCTAGCTTGACGAAACACAAAACTGTTGCTAATATTTTTGGTTAAAGAGTGATACAACAATTAGGGTTTGTACTAAAACTCTAATTAGAGTTGTTGAAAGGAATTCCATTATGTCTTGATTTAAGTGCTGAATTTGTTAAAATCTTATTAAGCATTTTATTAACAAATCTATAGATGAGAACTTAAAATGTATTTTGTGGTTCCCATTAAAGAACAATTTATTGTTTCTTAAATACTTAGTATTTAGAGAATTGTCTCTACTTACAAAAGTAAGAGGGAACAAATACAAATCTCAAAGTTATTTAAGAACAAAATACTTAACCTTCTAAAATCCACTTATTAATGTCATACTAAGGTTAAACATGTAAATTTCGACCGAAGTATAATGTTACTCTCATTCATAAATCCGCAAGGATGCCTCATCACTTGAGTGATATTTTAGTATCAATGCTGAGGGATATAAGTTAGAAGATCATTGTAAATCTACTAACTACTAAAATACATTATCACATCTTGAATCTGATAAATGTCTTAGAACTATGAATTATAAGATGCAATCCTTAAAAGGCAAATCAATGTTTTGAGCTTGATTGTTATTTCGCATAACAGTTAACCTATGAGGTTGGAATGAGTTTCTTTTGAAGAAAGGCTCACAAGGACAAAATTGTATACATGTTAATGCATGGCATCTAATAAGATGTTTTTAATGATACTTAAGCAATTGACTGTGATTAGATTTTCTTATATATTTACGCATTAATTGAATACATATAATTAATTGTCGTACATGTTTCCTTGTATGTGGAATATGGCAATTAAATTTTATAACTCTTTCTCTTATGATTACCTTTTTCGAGGACGGTGTGTAATCAAAAGGATTATAAATCTATATAATCTTTATGTAGTATACATATTTAAGCAATCCAAGTTTGGATCTGATCATGCATCTAGGAGCTGAGATCTTGAATTTAATTACAATATGATTTTGATAAAATTAAGATAACTATTGAGTACATTTGACATTAAGTGAGAGCACTGTGTTTTTCCTTAAAATTTATATGTTGTATTGAAGATATCATTCAATTTAAGTTAGATATTAATCCTTAAGCTTAGAATGAAACTTCACTTGGGATTTAGGGAATAAAACAAACAAACTTGAAATAAACGTTTATTTGGAATAAACAAATGCTGAAAATTAAGTCCAACACAAATGCAATATATCATTCAAGCAAGTCTTAAATGGTATATTTCATTTGGAATAATTTATTACATGGATCGAAACCTTACGTTTTTAACTAAGGATTTATCATGTATATATTATATTGTATATAAGACTGGTTGTTGCTTTTGCACAGGAGCAAGATGAGCTGACAACAACAATAT
Source organism: Chrysanthemum makinoi (assembly GCA_910596185.1). Classification (NCBI taxonomy): domain Eukaryota; kingdom Viridiplantae; phylum Streptophyta; class Magnoliopsida; order Asterales; family Asteraceae; genus Chrysanthemum; species Chrysanthemum makinoi. Next base: position 139,660,529 of record OU343225.1, on the reverse strand, counting down.
CTAATTGAGAGTATTTAGATTATTGTTAATATAGATGTTTACGAATTATAAAGCATAGTGTTGTATACGTACAATGATGGTGGAGGATAGTTAATACTAGTTAAAATATGATTTTATCATTTAGGATAAATATGCTAAAGATATGCTCAACGAAGAGCATTGTTGCATTATACATTAAGGAATAAGAATACTTTGTTAATGCAAATAAACTGTAAAAACGTTTATTCATATTTAGCGACCTCTTTGTATTTTGTTGATAACTAATATAAAGTTATCATAAGTAAAATTATAAGAATACATGTTATTTTTGTAAAGTATATACATTTGGTCATTCACATAAAATGTTGTAATAATTCATTTGTTGTAATAGTTTATGTAATAGGATGGGTAATATCCAAGACCCATGACCCATACCCATGGAGCTAATCCATAACACATGATCCATTGCATGACATCATGCATGAAATCATGTTGGGTATTATCCATGACCCATGACCCATTGTCTAGATACATTGTATCTTGTTGGGTACCCAAGGCTCATACTCATAACCCATGACCCGGTTTGCAACCCAAAATTCGGATTGGTACAAACTAGTTTGCCGGATCCCTTGGATTGCACTGGATGGATCCCCCAAGTGAGGGATCCGCCGGAACCGGGCTACAGTAAACGTTTTTGCCTATAAATAGTGAGCCATTTCTTCATTGTTACTCACACCTCTTCTTACATACTCTCTCATATATTATTTCACTCTTCTAACCTCTGATCTCTTGATCAATCTAGTAGTTCTTCTTTCTCTTGTTGTGATTCTCATATAGGTCCTTCTCAAAGGCGAGATCACGATACTATAAGTCATCCAAGAAAGGGGTCCTTGATTTATCTGTTCCTCCATAGATTTCTATAGCAAGATCTTGTATTTCATATTCCACATAGTTGTTGTGTAATAGTTATGTTGGTTTGGTATGCCGTGTTAAGGACTCGGTATTTAGCTTTGTACCGAAAAAAGTGTAAGCGACGTTGTGAGGCTTCTCCGCCGTGTTGAAGGATCTTGTTGACATAGTGCTTGAACTCTCGAGTGGGGAACTCGGGGAGTGGAGTAGGGCAAGGAAGGTGTCCTTGTAGCCGAGCCATTATAAATCACTTGTGTCACTACTCTCTACCATTTACTTTATTTGCTTTCATTATTTACTTTACTTATTGCTTTATACTTTCTATCCATTCGTACGAATTCACATAAGATCAAATCTAAAGTTTTGAAACTTAAATTAAAATTGGCAAAACTATTCAACCCCCCCCCCCTCTAGTTTTTCACAATTGGCATCAAGAGCAAGGTTTACAAAAGTTTTAAAGTAAATTGTATTTTAAAAACTTTTCTATCACAATGAGTTTTGAAAATTATAGAGAAGGGCAATCTATGCAACAACCTCCACTACTTGAAAAAAATGGTTTTATTTATTGGAAAAATAGATTTGAAACTTACGTGAAATCAAAAGATATTGATCTTTGGTACATAATTGTTGAAGGTGACTTTCAAGCCACTACAAAAGATGATAAAACCGACAACGAAATAAACATCCCTCATGATCGCCTCTCCGACGATCAAAAGAAACAGCTTTCCAAAAATAGTGAGGCAAAAATGGTTTTATATAATGCCTTACCTAAAAAGGAATTTGAAAGAATTTTCATGCTTAAAACCTCTAAAGAAATTTGGAATTCTTTAGTTGTAACTCACCAAGGAAATCAACAAGTTAAAAACAATAAAATAGATTTATTTGTTCAACAATATGAACAATTTTCAATATCGGATGAGGATAGTATAGATAATTCTTTTGCTAAATTTAATACTATTATTACTTCATTAAAAGCACTTGGTGAGTATTTTTCTAGTCGTAATCATGTCAGGAGAATTCTAAGGATGCTTCCATCAAAGTGGAGACCAAAGGTGACGGCCATCGAAGAATCTAAAGACTTATCAATCCTCACTCTCGACGAACTCATAGGCAATCTAAAGGTCTATGAGCTCGACCTCGCTAAAGATTCCGAAACCTCAAAAGAAAAGAAAGAGAAGCACAAATCTCTTGCCTTAAAAGCCAAGAAGGTTTCAAGCGATGAAGAAACCTCATCTTCGGAAAGTGACGATGAAGAGTATGCCATGGCAGTATGTGATTTTAAGAAGTTCTTTCGAAGAAAAGGAAGATATGTCAAGCAACCATAAGACGACAAGAAGGGGTTCCGGAATGGCAAAGACGACAAGAAAGCAAAGGACGAACGCACATGTTTTAAATGTGGGGACCCTAATCACTTCATTTGTGAGTGTCCCAAACGTGACAAACAAAAGGCGTTCGTAAGTGGTTCGTGGGGAATGAGTGGGGAAGAGAACGAAGAAATTTGTCTCATGGCAAAGGACTCAAATGAGGTATGTCCCGAATCTCTTTATTATAGTAGCTCATCATTAGATGATGAATCATTACATCGTGAATATGATAAACTTTGCAAAATTAGTCTAAAAGTAATTAACAAAAATAAGATCTTGAAAAACAAAAATGAACGTTTAGAAAAGGAAGTTCTTGAGCTAAAGGATAAATTAAAACGTTTAGAAAAGGGAAAGGAAGTAGATAGTGAATGTGAGCTTTGTGTTCAACTTCAAACGTTAGTTGATAATCTTGATTCCAAGATTGCTAGAATGAGTACTAATACTCTTGATAAAGTCCTTGATAGTGTTAAAATGGGAAATAATCAAAAGGGTTTAGGTGTTTAGGAACTCACTGCGTCAACTAGTGAGATTAAAGAAACACAATTAGTTAAAGCAATTGAAAAAATAGACTACTGTAGTCACGGATCACACAGATGCCTTGAAAAAGGAACCGTCTAGTGTAAATCCAGGGATCCGTGGGTCTGTACTAGCAAATAGTAGAAATAATGCAACCACATCATCTAGAACCGACTTTGTTATTGTTAACAAGAAGAAACCAACCCATGTTACTATTAGAAATGTCAAACAACCACATCCACTAATACAAAATCAAAGTTTTATGAAAAACAAAGGTCCATCATTTTCTAGACCAAACACATTTATAAGGAGACCAAATAATTTTATCCGAGAAGTAACCACCATCAAATGGGATGGAATCCTAATGTACAAAATGGTTTTCCATTTCAAAACTTTACACCGTGGAATGCTTTCTCACCTTTTTCATATATACCTAACATGAATAAAATGTATAACACTAATGGACCCATGAACAAATGGGAACCAAACTTTTGAGTTAATTGCTTTCTTAAGTGTGCCTAAAGGTCGACTTAGATCCGGATGAATGGATCAAGGATAGCGGGTGCACGAGGCATATGACCGGTAACAAAGACTTGTTTTCCACATACGAATCATTCAATGGAGGAAACGTGGTGTTTGGAAATAGCAAGAGCAAAATCATCGGTAAATGTACAATCTCTCACAAATCCTTAACCATTAACTGTTGGGAATTCTGCTAAGTTAGAATTCTGCTGATGTTACTGCTGAAGAGATTCTGCTGAAGTACAATGTTTCTGCTGAAGAACAGAATCTGCTGAAGTAGTATAGTATGTAGTTTATTTCTGCGGAAATAGTTATTCTGTGTTTTATATAGTTAGTTAGGATATGCATGAGCTTTATTAGGAAGTGATAATGTATATCTTATTTAGTTTTATGATTATACGTTTCTTAGGAAACAAGTTAGGGTTCCTTGCTTATAAAAGGAACACAATAGTATGATTAATGTAACGAGTTGAAAAACAAAGTTTTAGTAATATAAAGATCCATAGAGGATCAACGTGTTTTTAGTTATTGTGTTTGTGCTTATATTTGATTTTCCGCTAAAGAATATAAGTCGTAGAAATTATCTATTAGTTTGCTTGTGATTACATAAGTAATGCTAACGATCTGCGAGTGCTCAAGATCTATCAAGGTCTACAGTTTCATCAAGTGGTATCAGAGCCTCAAGAGAGTCTCTACGATACTAAGAACCGTCTTTCATAAACACTCATACAACCAACAAATCATTCACCATGCCTGGATCACAAGATGATATTGAAGTCACCAACAACCAGAACACCACCAATCTGCAACAACTAAGTCTCTTGAACAGCAACGCCAAGTTTCCTTATCTAAAGAAGGAGGAATACGATTTATGGGCAATGAAGATGCAAAACTGGATTTCCAACATTGATTGGAGTATGTGGGAAATAGTCAAGAAGGGAAACAGCTTAAAGAGAACTACCACAGATCCTGATGGAAAACTTATTCATGTTCCTCCCAAATCTGCTGAAGAATTACTGGCAGTTCAGAGAGAAACCAAAGTTAAAACAATTCTTCTTCAAGCTATTCCTGAGGATCACTTGAGTGATTTTCACTTCATGAATGATGCCAAGTTTGGAGGGAATAAGGAGTCTAGGAGAATGAGAAAATCGATGCTGCGACAACAGTTTGAAGACTTTCAAATCTCTGAAGAGGAAGGAATTCACAAAGGCTATGACAGGTTTCATAAGATATTAAGTCAGTTGAATCAGCTTAAGGCAAAGCCATATAATGATGATTGCAATTCCAAGTTTTTGCGATCTTTACCTCAATCCTGGCTACAAGTAAGCATTGCCTTTAAAACTAAAGGTGGGCTTGATATGATTACATTTGATGAGCTGTACAACAAGCTTAAATCTCTTGAGCCTGATGTACGAAGTCCCTTCCGTTCATCAACTACTACTAGTCATACAGCATTTGTTGGAGCCTCTAATCCAAAGATGACTCATGTTCCAAGTCCTACTTACTCATCATCATCTTACACTAACTCTCCATCCAGTTCTCAATCCACAACTAGTGGTATAATGGAAGATGTGCTTGGATCCTTCTTTGCTGATTATGATCCTTAGCAGGAACTTGCATATGAGGATTTTGATCAGGTAGATCCTCTGGAGATGGAAGAGATGAAGTTGAAGTGGCAAGTGGCTATGCTTTCTATGGACATCAAGAAATTTGAGCGTAAGGCTGGGAGGAAGTTTGGTTTCCAGGGAAGAGATCCAGCAAGGTTTGACAAGAAGAAGGTCAAGTGCTATACATGTCATCAGATGGGTCACTTCTCCAGAGAGTGCAAGGATAGGATGGCTGGAGATGAGGTGAGATACTCTTCCTATCAGCAGAATCAAAGGGATGCTGGAACTTCGAAGCCTAGATCCTCAACTGCTATGGTCACTTTGGATTCCAATGTCGACTGGAAATCACATGAGCCTGAGAATGATGATGGTCCTTATGGTGATAATATTGGGTTGCTAGCAAGCTGTACTTCAGAAGATAGGCATGATCAGATTGCCTTGATGGGCATCTCTCAGGTACAAAATTGCTTGTTTGGTTGTAGTGAACGTTATAATGAACTTAAGGAAGCATATGATATTTTGAAACGTAAATATAATGAATGCTATGTTGAAGTTGAAGCTTATAAACATAGTTTAAAAACATTAGAAAGACAAAAGGTTTGGTTTCAGAAGAATCAAATTGCTTATGATGAAAAGATTAGTGTGCTAGAATGTGATCTAGAATGTACAAAAAAAGAATTAAAAAGGTCTGAGAAATTGAGGGCTGATGTGGTGTCTGAAAACAGTATGTTAAAAGAAAAACTAGATGCTGAAATAGCTAGACATAAACAATGGTTAATATCTGGTGATAATCTAGCTAGAGAGATCTATAGTAGTCAATCTGAGACCTCTGCTATAGGTTTAGGTTTTAAAAAGTATGTAGGATTAGAAGCTAGACATGATGGGCGTAAAACTACACCAGCAGGCTTAGCTAACTATGTTAAAGAAGGTGACCTACATGTTGTACGTGGATCTATTAGAGGAATACCTATGCCAGTTGACCTTTCCATTACTGTTGACTTTGATGGATCCCACCATCTTTATGGCAAAAAGTCAAAAGACTTGCCAGACCCTGATTCTTCATCTAATGATTTTGTCTCTTGCTTTGACAGTGACAAATCTTCTGATCAAGGGTCTACTTCTTATGCCAGCTGTGATTTAAGTGATAAGTCAGACCTACCCAAGACCTCACCTATGCCTGCACCCAAGCCTACCTACAAGCCTTTAAGAGTTGCTGCTGAAGAGTCATCTTCCAAGCCAGTTTCCTCTGAAGACTTGTGTTTTAAATCTTTGAATAATAATAATGTTAAAAACAATTCATTTAATGTTTCTGGTTTGAATGCTTCTGCTTGTAATAGAACATCTTTTGGTTTGAATAAATCTTCTAAACAGAAGACATGTTTTGTGTGTGGAAGTAAATTTCATTTAATTAAGGATTGTGATTTTCATGAACAAAGAATGGGTGTATGTGCTGGGAAATCAAGACCAATGTGGACTAATGTTAATGCTATACCACCTTATATTCCACAAGCTACTCATAAACCTTCTCCTTGGAGAAGATCTGTAGCTAGACCATATGTGCAACCAACTAGTTCATACTTTAAAAATGGTTATTGGCCAGGATATGTTGACTCCATGAATGCAGGGAAAGATCATTGGGATACTGCTGTGAAGCCCTCAGCAGGTTGTTCTTGGCCACAAAAGGGACCTAAATTTCAATGGAAACCCAAGAACAATGGTGGATCTTATAAATCTGCATGGCCTCAATCTAAAGATCCACTAGGCAGGTTCAAGTCAGCAATGACTTGAGCCTCAATAGTGTACTAACTTGTTTGTATATTTTTTGTTGTTGTTGTAGGATCATACTCTAAAGCACAAGGACGTTAGCATTGTTGATAGTGGTTGCTCTAGAAGCATGTCAGGAAACAGAGATATGATGCATGATTTTGTACCCCTTGAAGGATGAGGCAATGTGACATTTGGTGGAAGTGATGGTAGAATCCCTGGGAAAGGGACCATCAAAACACCTCAACTGGACTTTGAGAATGTGTACTATGTCAAGGAACTACAACACTTCAACTTGTTCTCAGTCTCACAAATCTGTGATACCAAGAACAAAGTACTCTTCTCTGAGGATGAATGTCTTGTGATGTCTAAAGACTTCAAACTTCTAGAAGATACATCTATTTTGCTGAGAGTTCCTCGTACTCACAATTTATACATGTCACACCCCCAAATTACCTGTTTTGCAGCGGAATGGAATTCCTGGGGATTGACTGTCATAGCATCACAGTTACAGATATATTGAACGACCTAAAGTGTCGTTTGGAAAATACATCGTTTGATTTAATAAAATAATCAGAGTTTACAAAGTGTAGGTCCCAAATGAAAATCAAATTGTGCAGAAATAAGTTTTTTACAAGCCAAACGATGTTTTAAAGTTTATAAAACCCAAGTGAGACGCGTCGTCTCCGCGACTCTATGATATGTCCATATGCATGCCATAAAGTGAATGCCTTAGATACCTGAGATAAAACATGCTAAAAAGTGTCAACACAAAGGTTAAGTGAGTTCATAGAGTTTACGTTGAAATGTAAAGCCTTTCAAAATCGTTTATGTAGCAAAGACATTGTAAATACACTCAGTTCCAAGTTCCGCCCATACAAAACTTGCAACCTGTGTGTTTACAACCCATTGCCAAAATATGTATAGTTTATGTTCAAACGCATGATGTCAAATGAATTCACATTTCTGTACATTACTTAATCTATCAATATTCAATTGATATAACACATATGAGTATTGTTTCAAATAATTCCAAGACCATTAGTTCATGATTATACCAAGACATTTAGTTCAATGATTATACCAAGACATTTAGCTCAATGATAATACCAATACATTTAGCTCAATGATAATACCAAGACATTTAGCTCAATGATTATACCAAGACATTTAGCTCCGTGATTTATGATATAGAATATGACTAAACATTCAGTTCAGATAAACATATAGTTGCAAATAATCATGAATGTCATAAAAGTTGATGAGCATGTATCTCCCCCAAAAGTAGTATAAAAACAATTGAAAATGGGGCTATGGAACTCACATGGACAATGCTGTGATGGCAAAAGTGAATACACCGAAATGTAGCGTGAATCTCTAAACTTGACCTATTATGAATGATATGATATGTAATAAGTCATGATGTAATGTTACGCATGAAATTCGTATGATATCTATACCACTTGTGAATTTCTGAAAATAACACTTATCGTCGAAAAAAATCTCGTAACGTCTTGACCATTTTTAAATTACTTTATATGTATTTACGTTGAAATGATATCCTACGATAATCATTTAGTGATTTATTATGAAATTATAACTTTTCGTCGTAAAATAATGTCGTTGAAATTTTCATGAAAGTGACTAAACGGCCTCGAAAAGCTAGTCGTAAAATGGTGTACGTCGAGTGTTAAGAAACGAACTCAACGGTTTTGGGAAGCTTGTATCATTATCTCCAAGTTTTAGCATTTAAGTTTTCGTCATAGAGGTTCCGATCATAGAGAAAAATATAACTAAAGTATGGTACTTTTGCCCAGGATATAGTTTAAGGGTGGTTTTCGGCAAAGTTTAAGTGACCGTATTTTATTCGTTACAACTCCGCTTGACGAACGGTTGGACATTTTGGAAAATAGGCTAGGCGAACTTACTTTTACTAGAAGACATCATTTGGTAAGAAGTACTACATCCATGTTAAAAACGACCCTCAACATGGTCCCTTGTTGACGTAAAGTTTGTCTAATAGAAATATACTAATTTTTCTTATATAATAAAGTTACGGCAACTTGTTTAAAATGTGAATAACTTAGTCGTTATAAGTCCGTTTTCTACGTTCTTTATATCCACGGAATCGTGATAACATATACTAATATATTTTTGATAAGTCGACACATTTAACAACGCTTAAGACTCATTTTTGACTCGTAAAAAGTCGAGACAGCATGCTGAATTTTCTGAAACAAATAGTTTTCGTCGTCAAACTTCAAAAATTCATAACTTCTTCGTTATAGCTCCGTTTTAACCCATTCAAGCGGCCACGTTTTCGTTTTAAAGTATATTTTCCAAATATCTAACCCAAAATATTTTGCTTACAGTCGAAAATTCCAGAATTTCAAAATAAGGACAGACCCTTTAGAAAACTTGTCGAAATGAGTTTTTCTCGCGCCAAACCTATTCCAACCAATTCAAAACAACTCCGAAGCTATTCTAATCCTACCATACACCTTCTTAGGGTGTCATGGGTTCCTAGACATCACCAAGAGTGATTTATAACAAGGAGTAATTATAGGATGACATAAATATATATAACTCTTAAAATCAATGAAAAAGTGGTATAAACATCATATGACTTGCATGTTTTCTCAAATATGATGAAATGAATATAACAATGAATATGAAATATGATCATGAATATGGATGCTTACTAGTAAACTTGATGAGGTTTATGAGAACAAAGGATTTTTCCTAATCACCCAAGGTTTTTATTGCACAACCTCAATCAAGAGTGAATCTAGAGTGTATAAAACTTGACTTGTAAAATTTTGGATGATCCCTTCTTGGTCCCTTGTGGTTGCCGGTTATGTGAGGAAGAGAGGAAGAGAGTTTTTGATCTTTTACACTTAGAAGATATTAGTTTGTATGTGAAGTTGAAGTATAATATGAATATATGTATAAGATATTTTGTAATTAAATGAGTGAGTCACCTTGAGGTCGACACATGCATAAAAAAAAGACTAGTTGCATTTGATAACAATTAAGTGTATTAATGTAGAGTAAATGTGTAGATAGTTAAGAATTACTAGTAACTTGTGTATTTATATAAGCATTTAAGGTAGCATTAACTAAATATAAATTTTAACGGAACAAAATAAAATGTATCGAAGTCATAAAAATTATAAAAATGCATTTCTTACAAGAATTGAGTGAAATAATAATTATCGAGTTGAATTTATGAAAACCGTCGTAATTATATAAATATAACAATTTATACACAAAATAAATTTAAAACACCGGGTAAACTAATAATATAATTTTTATAATCTTAATATGAGTATAAAAATATATCGGAATAATTTTTGGAAGTGCCGGATCAAATGTTCAAAATAATTAATTACGCGATAGCGTTTATTTAATATGAAATTAAACGTTTAATGTAATATGCAAAACCATGCATGAACTAATATAATGATAATGATGCTAATGATATGTAGACTAAACCTATTCTATATGAAATGTCCTTGATGATTGTTGTTGAATTCGCAGCTAAACCATTAAGGTTACGCGAATTTGATACTCGTAAACCTAGTTTACGATAAATGATGAAATAGTGAAACTTGAATAGTGATTTTGTCCGGGAATGAATAGTGTTTCATGAATAGTAAATTTTGAAATACGTTATCAGAATATTACTTCGACTCCGAAAATGGTGAATAGTAAAATTTTGAATAGTAACCGGTGAATAGTAAATTCCCGAGATGAATAGTAAATTTGAGAAATGACCTGAAATTGCGAGTTGTCACAATACACATTCAACTTAAATGATGTACAACCAGAAGGTGATTTAACTTGTTTGGTGGCTAAAGCATCCCTGGATGAGTCTACAAAATGGCATCGAAGGATGGCACATGTGAATTTCAAGACCATTAACAAGCTATCTAAACTGGGTCTTGTTGAAGGACTTCCTTCTAAAGTTTTCACCAATGAACATAACTGTGTTGCCTGCAACAAAGGAAAGCAACACAGATCCTCATACAAAGCTATTAATGCAGTGAGCCTTATTTCAGAACCTCTTCAGTTGCTTCACATGGATCTTTTTGGTCCAACTCAAGTCAGAAGCATAGATCACAAGTATTTTTGTCTGGTTATTACTGATGACTTTAGCAGGTTTTGTTGGGTATTCTTCTTGAGGACTAAAGATGAAACCTCTCCAGTTCTAAAAGAGTACATTACTCGTGTTAAAAACCAGCTGAACAAAAAGGTTAAAGGTATCCGGTGTGATAATGGAACAGAGTTCAAGAATGCTGTTTTGATAGAACTCTGTAAGTCTAAAGGTATCAAAAGGGACTATAGCACTCCAAGAACACCTCAACAAAACGGGGTGGCTGAAAGAAAGAATAGGACCCTGATAGAGGCAGCAAGATCTATGCTTGCAGACTCTAAGTTACCCACTATGTTTTGGACTGAAGCAGTTGGCACAGCTTGTTATGTTCTAAACAGGGTATCTATTACTAGACCTCACTTTAAGACACCTTATGAACTTCTCTATGGGAAAGTTCCTGTTATTCATTACCTTAAACCTTTTGGTTGCCAAGTGACTATTTTGAATACTAGTGATCCACTGGGTAAATTTGATGAGAAGGCTGATGAAGGTTATATTGTGGGTTATTCGGCTCATAGTAAAGCATATAGGGTATACAATTTGAATGCTAAGAAGATTGAGGAGACTTTGAACCTGAGATATCTAGAAGACAAGCCTAATGTTCAAGGACAAGGTCATGTTTGGTTATTTGACATTGATTACTTAACTGACTATTTGGGTTATTCTAGACATGTGGCTAACCAAAATGCAGATATACAAGTGTCTCCCACTGACAGTACTGCTACCATGAATTCTGATTCTGATAGTGAGTTTGAGGATGATGAGCATCCTATTGTTGTACCTTCTTTCTCCCCTAAAAAGTTTACAGGTGACACTTCCAAAAGTTCTACTGCTGAGAGTGAAGATGTCCAACTATGCAGAGGACCTTGCTAGACTTAAGAAACAGGAGTATGCAGCTGTTCCTGAGTTAAAACAATTCTTCTTCAAGCTATTCCTGAGGATCACTTGAGTGATTTTCACTTCATTAAATGATGCTAAGGATATTTGGTTGGCCATCAAGGCCAAGTTTGGAGGGAATAAGGAGTCTAGGAGAATGAGAAAATCGATGCTGCGACAACAGTTTGAAGACTTTCAAATCTCTGAAGAGGAACGAATTCACAAAGGCTATGACAGGTTTCATAAGATATTAAGTCAGTTGAATCAGCTTAAGGCAAAGCCAGATAATGATGATTGCAATTCCAAGTTTTTGCGATCTTTACCTCAATCCTGGCTACAAGTAAGCATTGCCTTTAAAACTAAAGGTGGGCTTGATATGATTACATTTGATGAGCTGTACAACAAGCTTAAATCTCTTGAGCCTGATGTACGAAGTCCCTTCCGTTCATCAACTACTACTAGTCATACAGCATTTGTTGGAGCCTCTAATCCAAAGATGACTCATGTTCCAAGTCCTACTTACTCATCATCATCTTACACTAATTCTCCATCCAGTTCTCAATCCACAACTAGTGGTATAATGGAAGATGTGTTTGGATCCTTCTTTGCTGATTATGATCCTCAGCAGGAACTTGCATATGAGGATTTTGATCAGGTAGATCCTCTGGAGATGGAAGAGATGAAGTTGAAGTGGCAAGTGGCTATGCTTTCTATGGACATCAAGAAATTTGAGCATAAGGCTGGGAGGAAGTTTGGTTTCCAGGGAAGAGATCCAGCAAGGTTTGACAAGAAGAAGGTCAAGTGCTATACATGTCATCAGATGGGTCACTTCTCCAGAGAGTGCAAGGAAAGGAAGGCTGGAGATGAGGTGAGATACTCTTCCTATCAGCAGAATCAAAGGGATGCTAGAACTTCGAAGCCTAGATCCTCAACTGCTATGGTCACTTTGGATTCCAATGTCGACTGGAAATCACATGAGTCTGAGAATGATGATGGTCCTGGTGGTGATAATATTGGGTTGCTAGCAAGCTGTACTTCAGAAGATAGGCATGATCAGATTTCCTTGATGGGCATCTCTCAGGTACAAAATTGCTTGTTTGGTTGTAGTGAACGTTATAATGAACTTAAGGAAGCATATGATATTTTGAAACCTAAATATAATGAATGCTATGTTGAAGTTGAAGCTTATAAACATAGTTTAAAAACATTAGAAAGACAAAAGGTTTGGTTTCAGAAGAATCAAATTGCTTATGATGAAAAGATTAGTGTGCTAGAATGTGATCTAGAATGTACAAAAAATGAATTAAAAAGGTCTGAGAAATTGAGGGCTGATGTGGTGTCTTAAAACAGTATGTTGAAAGAAAAACTAGATGCTGAAATAGCTAGACATAAACAATGGTTAATATCTGGTGATAATCTAGCTAGAGAGATCTATAGTAGTCAATCTGAGACCTCTGCCATAGGTTTAGGTTTTAAAAAGTATGTAGGATTAGAAGCTAGACATGATGGGCGTAAAACTACACCAGCAGGCTTAGCTAACTATGTTAAAGAAGGTGACCTACATGTTGTACGTGGATATATTAGAGGAATACCTATGCCAGTTGACCTTTCCATTACTGTTGACTTTGATGGATCACACCATCTTTATGGCAAAAAGTCAAAAGACTTGCCAGACCCTGATTCTTCATCTAATGATTTTGTCTCTTGCTTTGACAGTGACAAATCTTCTGATCAAGGGTCTACTTCTTATGCCAGCTGTGATTCAAGTGATAAGTCAGACCTACCCAAGACCTCACCTATGCCTGCACCCAAGCCTACCTACAAGCCTTTAAGAGTTGCTGCTGAAGAGTCATCTTCCAAGCCAGTTTCCTCTGAAGACTTGTGTTTTAAATCTTTGAATAATAATAATGTTAAAAACAATTCCTTTAATGTTTCTGGTTTGAATGCTTCTGCTTGTAATAGAACATCTTTTGGTTTGAATAAATCTTCTAAACAGAAGACATGTTTTGTGTGTGGAAGTAAATTTCATTTAATTAAGGATTGTGATTTTCATGAACAAAGAATGGGTGTATGTGCTGGGAAATCGAGACCAATGTGGACTAATGTTAATGCTATACCCTCTTATATTCCACAAGCTACTCATAAACCTTCTCCTTGGAGAAGATCTGTAGCTAGACCATATGTGCAACCAACTAGTTCATACTTTAAAAATGGTTATTGGCCTGGATATGTTGACTCCATGAATGCAGGGAAAGATCATTGGGATACTGCTGTGAAGCCCTCAGCAGGTTGTTCTTGGCCACAAAAGGGACCTAAATTTCAATGGAAACCCAAGAACAATGGTGGATCTTATAAATCTGCATGGCCTCAATCTAAAGATCCACAAGGCAGGTTGAAGTCAGCAATGACTTGAGCCTCAATAGTGTACTAACTTGTTTGTATATTTTTTGTTGTTGTTGTAGGATCATACTCTAAAGCACAAGGACGTTGGCATTGTTGATAGTGGTTTCTCTAGAAGCATGTCAGGAAACAGAGATATGATGCATGATTTTGTACCCCTTGAAGGAGGAGGCAATGTGACATTTGGTGGAAGTGATGGTAGAATCACTGGGAAAGGGACCATCAAAACACCTCAACTGGACTTTGAGAATGTGTACTATGTCAAGGAACTACAACACTTCAACTTGTTCTCAGTCTCACAAATCTGTGATTGATGCGCTCCAGAACAGTCAAGCTAAATCACACAAGCCCGCCACTTGTGAATGGCGGACCGTAACCAGCTTAAAACTGCTCAGGAACGAAATCAATGAAGATCAGGGGAGTATAGTGTTTCCCCGGGTCGTTATGTCCCAGCGAGCTATGCAATGGATTATCAAACGTTTAGTGATCGAGGAATCTGAACGGGAAAAGGATTTGTGAATAGATTAACTACGGAAAAAGCCAATTAAATAAAAAAAACGGCTTAAATGCAAATTAAAGAAAGTTAAAAAGATAAAATCTATTAAATAAACGCTATCACTATAATTAAAGTGATGAACGTTTAAAACTTAAAACTAAAAACTTACGTTTAAAATAAAATTACGTAAACGTATAAAATAAAAAGTGATACTTATACAATATAGATCCTAAAAATATGAAAAATACATTTTTACAATCCTAATGATAAAAGAAAATTATTAGAATAAGAAAATTATTTTTATAACTAATCAATTAATTATTATTAATTAAAAACTATTTTTAACTATTAAATAATTAATTAAAATACAAGAAATAAGGAAATAAAGCTAGAAAAATAAAATTATGAAATGGAAAAGTCTAAAATATCAAACTAGAATTTTCAAAACTATTTTTGTAATTTTCTGATTATTTTTCTATTTTTTATGAATTTAAATCTATTTAAATCTAATTTAAAATGTGAAAAATACCAAATAAAAGGGGAAAAATAGGGAAAAATATTTTTTATGCTTTTTATATTTATCTTAAACTAGGAAAATTGAAAATTTATTTTTTTGGAACTTTTTCTGAATTAATTGCAATTAAAGCTAATTAAAATGATTAAAAACTGATTTTAATAAAGAAAAATACTAAACAGTAACTAAAAATTATGAAAAATACAGGGAAATTCTAAAATGTAATTCTAAAGCTATAAAAAATATAAAAAGAAGGGCTTATGTGAGGGAATCTGAAGCTGCAATGCAAACTAGAGGAAATAAGCACTTGGAAATAAGCTAACAAGCACAAAAATGAACCAATTGATAATATAAGCTAAAATATACTGAACCTACTTTAAGGCAACTAGTTACATCTACTCCTAACCACCAATGAGCATCTAACCAAGGATTAAGCCAACTGACCTTATTAAGCAAAACTGCTAATGACCCTACTGCATAAGCAGTTGCAACTGCTTATCCTGAAAGCTAAAGAGAAAACCTGAAATGTGGAACTCAAGTCCACCACCCAGAGAACATGTGCACCAAATTGCAGCAAATAAGGACTAGTATTGAGTGAGTTATAGATCAAACAAAAACTGCAAAAGTGGAGCAGGGCTGCTGATGCAGTTACTGAAGTGGTTTGGGACAGATTTGAGTGCAATTTTTAACTAACCTAAAGCTATCCTAAGAGCAAATAAGCTAAAGCTATGTAAAGATGGGTATGTTGGGATGTGAGAAAAGCTATTTGGACAAGGTTTGGACCAAAAATAAGCCGTGAAAAAGGTGTTCAAACAGCAGCTATGGCTGCTGTTTTGGTGACAGAAGACAGAAACAGAATGAGCTTTTTTATAAACCAAACTTTGCAAACATTGTAAACTAGGCTAAACTCAACTTTAAAAACTTGCTTGAACCTTAAACCACTTTGACTTTGAGAGTCAAAGTGGGTGAAAACAGTTTTTTTCGACCTCAAATAAGCTTAAACCAAACACCCCTTTTACAAAGTTCAAAGATAAGCTATACTACAAACTTTGATAAAAGTTTACTGACACAGAATTGAGATGAACAAATTAACATTAAACTCAACCTCCTAACACAAGTAACCATTTTTTTTAACCAAAATCAGTTTGACTTTTTGAGAATTGATGAAGTTTGACTATAATGAGTTTTAAAATCAAATGAAGAACTGAAATGGATGAAATGTGGTGAAATGAGACTACAACAAGCTGGTATTACTGATTCTAAGCCTATATGTGATGATGACAGTAGCTAGTTTCCAACAGTAAAGCATCAAGGACAGATTCAAGAGCAAATTGACTTTTGTGAGTTTTGAGTGCATTAACAAGACTGAATTGCATGCTTTAGACCTACTTGAACTTACAGCAACACAACTAAATCACTGAATCAACCTCTATCATAGCAAACAATTCCAATCCAAACACCCTTTTAAAACTGAAATACAAACTAAAACTGATAAAGATACTTGACTAACTACTATAACTGATCAAAATAAGTTTACATTACCTAATTATAGCTAATTAAACATATAAAAGCAGGCTGTGACCACAGACACACTTACAAGCATAAAATGCAAATTTGATTGAAAATGTAAAAATGAAACAAGTACTCACATGTGTCTAGCTTGTGCAGGCCCAAAACCAAATCCAAACCTAAACTAAATGATACTAATCCAACCCCATTGAAAGGTCTGCAACCACCATATCCAACCCCATTGCTATTTGAGCTCAGAATTGACTTTTGTTGACCAAAGGTGTTTCAAGAGTAAAAACTGAGTGGATGTTTACCTAAGCAATTAATAAGCTATTGACAAGCTTATAATAACTAAAACAAGCTATTTGGAAGCTTTAACACAGGAATTCAAAAATAGCTTTTTCAATAGTGAGCTTGAAATCATAAATTGAAATTAAAACCTTGGATTACTACTTAAAACTGGATTGTAACTATTTAAACAACTGAGTTTGATACATGTGAACCTGAAATTACAACTTTGAATCTAAACTACAACATTTTACTCTAAAACGACATAAAGAAAAAAAATTAAAAACTAACTACTACTCCCCAATGCTTCTTCCTTCCTTCCTTTTATACCCATCTTCCTTTCTCTCTCCTCCTGAGCATTTCCCACCATTTTTTACAACCATTGGATGGCCCAAGTGATTTCTGGCCATAGATGCATTTTGGCGGGAAGTTTGGTTTTGAGCATGTGGGGTGAGATTGAGTGTGGGAAAGGTGATAAGTTAATGATTTTGGATGTAGTGTTTGGAGGGGGGACAGGATTGTGATAAGGTGAGGAGGTTGTGTGTAGCAGAGGAGTTGCAGGGCTCAAGTGGGGAAGGAAGAAATTAGGCGCCAAGGGGGGTGATTGTTTGACCATGGAAGTAATACAAAGGGGGGGTTCAAAAAGCTTATATGGCAGGGGGTCAAAGGGTTCAAGGGTCCAAATAGGTGTATAAAGAGTTAATAATAACAAGGACCATTTATGTAATTCCTGAAAATGTAAGGACCAAACTGCCAATATCTCAAAGTTATTCCAAAGGACTAAAACTGACAAGCTTCAAAAGTACAGGGACCAAACTGTCATTTCGCAATTTTCCAGGGGCCATTTCTGCCAAATTTGAAACTTGAAGGGCCATTTTTGTAATTTTCTCAAACTTTTGACATTTTTCACCAAAGGACTAAATTTGACAACTTATGATTTTAAAAGGACCTTTGGTGATTTTTCTTTTGAAATTTTGTGCTCAGGGACTGTTTTTGACAACTTTTGAAACTTGGGGGACTAAAACTGCAATTTTTGCAAATTTGATATGTTTTTCATCTGATTTTGATATTTTTGCATTTAAAACACATAAAACTCTGGTTTGTGATATTTTGATCATTTTGATGTGTTTCTGAGTGTTTTCAGATGATTTTGCAGTTTATATTGTACAAAAATGATGAGTATTTACACACTCATCAGTGATACAAAGAACAAAGTACTCTTCTCTGAGGATGAATGTCTTGTGCTGTCTAAAGACTTCAAACTTCCAGAAGATACATCTATTTTGCTGAGAGTTCCTCGTACTCACAATTTATACACATTCAACTTAAATGATGTACAACCAGAAGGTGATTTAACTTGTTTGGTGGCTAAAGCATCCCTGGATGAGTCTACAAAATGGCATAGAAGGATGGCACATGTGAATTTTAAGACCATTAACAAGCTATCTAAACTGGTTCTTGTTGAAGGACTTCCTTCTAAAGTTTTCACCAATGAACATAACTGTGTTGCCTGCAACAAAGGAAAGCAACACAGAGCCTCATACAAAGCTATTAATGCAGTGAGCCTTATTTCAGAACCTCTTCAGTTGCTTCACATGGATCTTTTTGGTCCAACTCAAGTCAGAAGCATAGATCACAAGTATTTTTGTCTGGTTATTACTGATGACTTTAGCAGGTTTTGTTGGGTATTCTTCTTGAGGACTAAAGATGAAACCTCTCCAGTTTTAAAAGAGTACATTACTCTTGTTAAAAACCAGCTGAACAAAAAGGTTAAAGGTATCCGGTGTGATAATGGAACAGAGTTCAAGAATGCTATTTTGATAGAACTCTATAAGTCTAAAGGTATCAAAAGGGACTATAGCACTCCAAGAACACCTCAACAAAACGGGGTGGCTGAAAGAAAGAATAGGACCCTGATAGAGGCAGCAAGATCTATGCTTGCAGACTCTAAGTTACCCACTATGTTTTGGACTGAAGCAGTTGGCACAGCTTGTTATGTTCTAAACAGGGTATCTATTACTAGACCTCACTTTAAGACACCTTATGAACTTCTCTATGGGAAAGTTCCTGTTATTCATTACCTTAAACCTTTTGGTTGCCAAGTGACTATTTTGAATACTAGTGATCCACTGGGTAAATTTGATGAGAAGGCTGATGAAGGTTATATTGTGGGTTATTCGTCTCATAGTAAAGCATATAGGGTATACAATTTGAATGCTAAGAAGATTGAGGAGACTTTGAACCTGAGATATCTAGAAGACAAGCCTAATGTTCAAGGACAAGGTCATGTTTGGTTATTTGACCTTGATTACTTAACTGACTATTTGGGTTATTCTAGACATGTGGCTAACCAAAATGCAGATATACAAGTGTCTCCCACTGACAGTACTGCTACCATGAATGCTGATTCTGATAGTGAATTTGAGGATGATGAGCATCCTATTGTTGTACCTTCTTTCTCCCCTAACAAGTTTACAGGTGACACTTCCAAAAGTTCTACTGCTGAGAGTGAAGATGTCCAACTATGCAGAGGACCTTGCTAGACTTAAGAAACAGGAGTATGCAGCTAATCTAGAAGCTGAGAGGAACACTGAGGAGAGTGCAAGAGAAGCAATCAGTGGAAATCACATTTCTGCTGAAAGTGATCATGTTTCTCCTATCATCACCAAATCTGCTGAAGGTGATGCTGTTTCTACTCCCATTTCTACTAGAGTGTCCACAGACTTTAGAGATCCTTATACATGTTTTCCAAGACCCTCAGATCTTGGTAATCATCAACCCAAAGCTGGAGTCTTCACTTCACCTTCCTATGATACTGATTTTGAACCAACTGTGACTAATCTTGATACCTCCATTGATGTTAACACCACTGCTACTAAAAGGATCAACATTGCTCATCCACAGTCAAATATTATTGGTAATCCTTATGCACCTGTTAGAACTAGAGGCACAGTAAAAAGTTCTAAATATGGTCAAGTGGCTTTTATCTCTTATGTCTCCAATCAACAAAGAGACAATCACACAGACTATGATCATTGTCTGTTTGCCTGCTTTCTCTCTCAAGTGGAACCAACCAGTGTTACTCAAGCCTTGGAAGATTCAAGTTGGCTTGAAGCTATGCAAGAAGAGATGCAACAGTTCCAAAATCAGCGGGTTTGGATATTGGTCCCACTACCTGAAGGGAAATATGCTATTGGGACAAAATGGATATTGAAAAATAAGAGAGATGTAAGGGGTGTTGTCATTAAAAACAAAGCAAGATTAGTAGCTCAGGGTTATAGACAAGAGGAGGGGATTGATTATGATGAAGTGTTTGCACCTGTTGCTAGAGTAGAGGCCATACGGATATTCTTGGCTTATGCATCTTACATGGGTTTCATGGTATATCAAATGGATGTTAAAGGTGCATTTCTGTATGGTGAAATCGAAGAGGAGGTTTATGTCACTCAACCTAAAGGATTTGAAGATCCAGATCATCCACAACATGTTTACAAAGTAGTTAAAGCTCTCTATGGACTACATTGGGCACCAAGAGCATGGTATGCTAGGCTTTCATCATTTCGGCTAAAGCATGGCTATAGAAGAGGTGCCATTGATAAAACACTTTTCCTGAAGAAGAATTCCACAGACATTATTCTTGTGCAAGTTTATGTGGATGATATCATTTTTGGGTCCACTAAAGAAGCTTGGTGCAGGGAGTTTGAGGAACTGATGAAGGGAGAGTTTCAGATGAGTGCAATGGGGGAGCTTACTTTCTTTTTGGGTCTTCAAGTTCAGCAGAAACCTGATGGTATCTTTATCAGTCAGGACAAATATGTGAGGGACATTTTGAAAAAGTTTGGTATGGAGAGTGTCAGGACTGCCACAACACCTTATGAAGCTCCAAAGTCAAAGACAAACAATGAACCAGATCTACCTGTGAATGTTCATTTATACAGATCTATGATTGGTTCATTGATGTATCTAACAGCTTCTAGGCCTGACATCACTTTTGCTGTGAGTGCTTGCTCTAGACATCAAGTCACTCCACTTGCTTCCCATCTAAATGCAGTGAAGAAGATTTTTAAGTATTTGAAAGGTCAACCTCATTTAGGCCTTTGGTACCCAAGAGAGTCTCCTTTTAAGTTAGAAGCATATAGTGATAGTGATTATGCTGGTGCAAATATGGATAGGAGATCCACAACTGGAGGTTGCCAATTCCTTGGAAAGAGATTGATTTCTTGGCAGTGCAAGAAACAAACTATTGTGGCTACCTCATCTACTGAAGCAGAGTATGTTGCTGCTGCAAATTGCTGTGGACAGGTTCTTTGGATACAAAATCAATTGTTGGATTATGGGTATAATTTCATGAACACAACAATTTTTATTGACAATCAAAGTACCATATGCATTGTTAAAAATCGAGTTTTTCACAGTAGAACTAAGCATATTGAAATCAGGCACCACTTTATAAGAGATGCATATGAAAAACATTTGATAAAAGTTGTTAAAATCCATACTGATGATAATGTGGCAGATCTATTAACTAAGGCTTTTGATGGACCAAGGTTTCAACACCTTGTGGTTCATATTGGTATGCTCAACCCTTGACTGCAAAGTTTGAGGGGAGGCATAGGCCTCAAGGGAGGCATATGCCTCAGGGGAGGACTTTGGATGTAAACTTTGTAAATTATTTGTATATTAGTTTATGTATTTGCTAACACTAACCAACTGATGTTCTTTTAGTTTGTTTTGGTTTGGTTTGTGTGTTTCTCTGTGTCTGTTTTGCAGTTTGCATATATAAGTTGGAGTTTATTAAGTTTGGAGATGGACATGTAAGCTTAAAAGTATGTTTCTACTGAAAGCAAAGTACTGAAGAGACTGAAGAGAGCATATTGTATCTACTGAAGACAAGTACTGAAGTTAAAGATGCTCATTCATTCAAGTTACAGCTTACAGCTTACAGCTTACATTACATACAATCAACTTCAAAAGGAAATACAAGATTTATAACTATACATGATCTACTGAACCTATTCTAAATCCTATCATCGACTAGCTCATATCATCTACTTCAGCTGTTGGATATGCATGATGATATGCATGACCAGTACGACGAGCTAAGGATCAAAATGGGAAGGATGGATTAAGGAAACCGAAGATGATGAAGATGAATACAGCAGATGGATGTGTGATATGACTTTGTCCTTTGTGCTTCATCTGCTGGTTTCACCAAAAAGCAATCAATCCATCTTCCTTTTACCCTTCCCTTTTACGATATGAGATGAAGCACCAGACCATGGCGCAGGAAGAGCGAACACCACCTGTTTAGGTGGAGGTGCTGGAGGTTGGGAGTAAGAAGTTATCTCAGTAGTGGGTTCCTCAGAGTCATCAGAAGACTCACTTGGATCCACCACACTATCATCTTCAGAAGAAGGGAGAAAGGGGGATTTTCTTGGTCGTGATGTTTGTGGAGGAATATAAAGTCGCCAAAGGTTAGTATCATCACTTGATGATGATGATGATGATGGAGAAGAGGTTGGATCTATAACCTCAGGTTTGGTATTCATGGTTGATTGTGGTTGATTGTGTTTTGTGATGAAATTAGGGTTTTGTGATGAGAATTGGGGATAAATGATGTATGTGAAGTGTGCATTGGGATCATTATATAGACGGATTCGAGGTTTAATGTAATTTAATGTGAGTTTGGTGGCACAGTAACGCTCCAGATATTTACTGAGGATAATATTTTATCTTGAGTTGTTTCTGCTGAAGTGTATTACTTCAGCAGATTGACTGTGTTTCTGCTGAAGGGTTACCTCTTGGTTAAAGTTAAAATACACGTAAGATATGGTCAACGTAAGTTCCGATATTTTTGACTATATTTTGGGTAACTTCTACCAACCCATTACACGCATATCTTTGCTTCAAATTAAACGATTCCCTCTTCACTTAAGTTCACAACTCTTCCATTTACAAGAATCATAACCCTAACTCACAATTTCACTCATGACGCTTCAATTGAAAAAGGATCATAACAAAGTTGCTTTTCTGGGAGAAGCAAAAGGTGATGATTTGTATAAGCCGATGGTGGAATTCTTGAAGAGATCAAAGATTCATTATGCTTTAACGCATTCTCCGGAAGTGGTTTATGAATCATTGGTTACACAATTTTGGGCGACTGCTGAAAAGAGGAGTGATACAGAGATCTTAGTTGTGGTTGACGGAACAGAGTATATTGTGACAGAGGAGTTGATTAGAACAAAGCTTCGTTTGGACGATGAGAATGGGGTTTATCATTCTAATGCGGTGGATATTCTTGCTGGGTTAAGAGCTTTTGGATATCAGGGTACAAGGACTGATATGTGGTTAAAAAATCAGTTATGTCCGATGTGGAGGTTTTTGGTTCATACATTGATTCAGTGTATAAGCAATAAATCAGGAGGATGGGACTAATTTTCTACGCAACTGAGATGTGGTATTGTTTGTCTTTCTCAGGGTTTAACTTATAATTTTTCTAAGTTTATTTTTGATAATATGGTTGAAAATATAGATAGGAAAAAGCATAAGTTCTTGATGTACCCTAGGTTTCTTCATATGTTTTTAGACATTACCACACAAGCCCAAGCCTTTTGTCCCATAGGAGTTTTAACTTCTAAACTATTTGCTTCAATGAGAACTAAGTATGAGGGGGCACATCATCCTTTGCTAGCAGCTATGTTGCCTCAAGGCAATAAATCTGCTGATGAGGGGAATGTTGTTGGTTCTCCACCTTCTACTACTGTTGCTGCTGATGGGAATCCATCAATTACAATGGATGAAGGCCCTTCTAATGCTGCTGAAGCACCTCTTGTTTCTCCTGACCAACCTTCACTCACACCTTCACCTAGACCTAGTTCTAGTCCACCACCTACACAGGTTCCTCATGATGAGGTTGAGACTTAGATTAATAGGTTGCCCACTCCTAGTCTTGTTAGAGATTCATTTGATGATGGTGTTTCATTCTTTGAGCATGTGGATATTTCTTCTGAAAGGCCCAATGATGCTCCCATTACCACAGAGCAATCTGCTGGTGGAGCTGAGGACCCTATTACACTTACATCTTTGTATACTCTAGTGAACAAGTATGTAGCTGAAGTTACTGATCTCAAGAAGGAGCTTGCAGAGACTAAATCTAATCTTGGTGGTGAGATTGTAGAATTGAAAAGGAAGGTTCAGGATTTGGAAGTTCAACTGGGTCATAATAGAAAAAGGAGATTGGATGTTTCTTCTGATGAGGAGGAAGTGGACACTGAGTTTAAGTCACTTGATATGTTGGCTAATGTGGCTCAACAATCTAATGCTTCTACTCCAATGGCTGCTACATCTGTACAGCAAAAGGAGCCAATTTTGTTTACTAGAAGGAGGAGAAAGCAATCTTTGAGCAAGGATACATTGCAAAGTGAGGATACTGAAGAACATGTTGTTGCTGATACTCCTATGATGGACATTGCTATTGAAGTTGGTCAAGCTTCATCTGTGCAAGCACAAACTGCTTCTATACCTTCAGCAGATACTTCTGAAGTTTTCATTGCTGGAAGAAATTTTAATTTGAATCCAGAAGCTGATGTATTTTCAACACCTGTTGAAGATTTATCTCAACATGTTTCTTCTGATGCACATCTGGATGAATCTTCTAAAGTTTCTTTCAGTGATACTCCTTCGGCTGATGTTGTTTTTGAATCTACTGATAAAGAGAAAAGAGTAATGGTTGACAATGAGCTTGGTCCAGATCTGGTTAGTGAACATGAAAGGTTAGCACAAGACAGACTGTTAGCTGACTGTGCAAATTTGAAGAAAAGTGATGAATTTGCTAGACAGATTGAAGTTGAGTCTATTTCTAAATTGCCTCCTGAGAGACGAAAAGAATTGGATGCAATGGCTACTCAGATGCCTGATGCACATTGGGATGCTTATACTCAGCAAGCTATTTCTAATCCTTCACTTGCTCAGAGTATTTTGGGTGCAGATTTTGATAGTGAGAATTTTGTGGCTCAAATGGTGGCTCATGGACAACAAAGAAATGAAGAAGAAGCTGCAAAGAAAAAAGCCATAACTGCTCAAAAGAACAAAGCTAAGAGAGAGAAACCACCAACTGAAGCTCAGAAGAAAGCAAATATGAGAATTGTGGTGAAAAATCAGAGTTCTTCAGTGTATAACTCAGGTTTAACAATGAAGCAAGTCTTGGCTTTGCCTGATCATGTTCTGATTCGCAAGTATAATCACATCATGAAGTTTTCTTCAACTTCTTCACCACCTTCTTCCAATTTGAAAAGGATTGCTGGAAATACAGTTGCTCCAAAAGCCAAAAGACCTAAGTTTGTTGAGATTGTGGAGAATTTTGATGATATTCCACCTAAGGTGATGTCTCCAGTGGTTACTTCTGAAGCTACTCCTGAAGCTACTCCTTCACCTCACAGGGTTTCTTCTGCTGAACCTTCTATTGTTTCTACTGAAGCAACTACTGAAGCAACTACTGAAGTTACTAGTTCAACTGACAAGGTTTCTTCTGCTGAACCTTCTGTGGTTTCTTCTGAAACACCTGATGTGCCAGTTTCAACTCCATTTGTGGCATCTGTTGATACAGAAGGAGGTAATATGGTTAAGGAAGCTGAAACAACAACTGTCAAATCTAAACAGGCGAGAAAGGTGCTTGACAGAATGAATGCATTACGTGGTGGTGTTTCTAGAGAAGCTCATGAAGGATCTGAAGATGTTCCATCTTTGGACATCTATATACCTGGTAGGCGGAAGAAGAGGATGGCTAAACGAAAATTCTCTTCTCTAAGGAGATCTGTGAGATCAGCTAGGATTCAGTCATCTCGCAAGCATATTAAGGTTGAGACATCTCGCAAGCAGATTCATGTGGATCTAACGGCTGCTGAGTCAACCTTTATCAAAGAAGGATCTGTTGCTGATTTTCCTGAGGGATCTCATGATGTGTTGATTAATTGGTCTTTGAAAGATAATGAGCTTAACATCATTCATAGATTGGATCAATCCACTATGCAGTTCAATTTTTTGAAAGAGATATTGCATTTGGTGGATAGGGCAGATTTGGTTACTCTATATACCCTTGTCACTAAGCATTACCATTATCATGCACCACAGGGTTTTGGGTTATTCTTATTGGGAGATCTTCATGTTCTGTTTGATTCTCAATCTCCCAATGGTAAAGGACATTTTATTTGGAAGAACTATCATCTGTGGCGGGTTGAGTCTTGGAGATTTTATCCTCTGCCTCATGTGCATGTGGTAGAGACAAAGGGTGGAATTACTGTCTGTATGTTTGTTGAGAGAACTTATCCTTTGTCTATGAGGCTTATAGAAAGAATGCTTATTCAAAAGTTGGAAGTTCCTCCGGATCCAATTAGGAATGATAAGTTGCATGCTGAACAATGTGTCGGAATTATTAAGAATCAGCTTATGCAACATAGAACCTCATCTTGATTGTGGTAATTTTGTATTGTTTGTAATATTTGTTATCTTTGTTTATTTGTTTGTTTCTTAGTTAAAAAAAAAAAAAAAACTATGTATATTCTTTGTTTAACTAACTTTTCTTGCAGGTTTGTTGTATATTATTAATGGTTATTAACTCACCAGATATACCTTGTGTATGTCAAAGAGTTGGCTAGTCCAAAGGGTACAGCTTTGGTAAAGACACATCAAATTTGTTGATAGCTGTAATGGTTTGCTCAAAATCATAGGGTCTGCAACCACCCATGCTTAATTGCTGAGTGTTGTATGGTCATCAATTCACCATGGTTTATTCCTTTTTGGAATCCAAGAATTGACTAGCCCACATGTATATGGCTTGTGGTAAAGGCAGTGGAATACCATATTTGGTAATCAGTTCACCAATCCTAAGAATTGACTAGTCCTGAGCACACGGCTACATGTAAAGACATTTCAAATCCGTTATATGGTTGCTGATTTTCTAATAAATCAGATGGTTATCAGTGTACCATAGTTTTCGAACTGAAACATTTGGCTACTCCAGTAGTGATGGCTATTGGTAAAGAGACATCAAATCCATTATTATTTTCAATGATTCACCTCTCACAGGAGTTAACACACCTGGATGTGATGAGAATAGTATGAAACTAAAATTTTTTGATGTACATTATGTCATTTGTTGCTGCAAAGACCTGGAACTTTCATGTTTTGTCATCATCGAGGTGTCATTGTTTGGTGTTTTTGTTGCTGATGTTCGAGTACAATCCTCTGGAACGTTGAAGATCTATCAAGAAACTGGAACTTAAACAAGTCAAATTCCAGTTTAGGGGAGGATTGTTGGGAATTCTGCTAAGTTAGAATTCTGTTGATGTTACTGTTGAAGTACAATGTTTCTGCTGAAGAACAGAATCTGCTGAAGTAGTATAGTATGTAGTTTGTTTCTGCGGAAATGGTTATTCTGTGTTTGATATAGTTAGTTAGGATATGCATGAGCTTTATTAGGAAGTGATAATGTATATCTTATTTAGTTTTATGATTATACGTTTCTTAGGAAACAAGTTAGGGTTCCTTGCTTATAAAAGGAACACAATAGTATGATTAATGTAATGAGTTGAAAAACAAAGTTTTAGTAATATAAAGATCCATAGAGGATCAACGTGTTCTTAGTTATTGTGTTTGTGCTTATATTTGATTTTCCGCTAAAGAATATAAGTCGTAGAGATTATCTATTAGTTTGCTTGTGATTACATAAGTAATACTAACGATCTGCGAGTGCTCAAGATCTATCAAGGTCTACAGTTTCATCATTAACGATGTATGTCACGTAGAAAACCTAAACTTTAGTCTACTAAGTATAGGACAAACATGTGATAAAAAGTGTAATGTACTTTTTAGTAAAACCAGTAGTAAAATATTGAAAAACGGTATTACTATAGGAAGAGGCATTAGAAAACATGGAGTCTATGTCATTAAAATCGGTAATGAACCTAAAGACAAACTTTTTCTTACTTCTATGGATGATACTTCGACCTTATGGCATCGAAGATTAGGTCACGCCAATATGCGACTTCTTCAATCGCTATCATCCAAAGAACTAGTAAGTGACGTACCCAAATTAAAATTCGAACATCATTTTTGTGATGCTTGTAACATAGGTAAGCAGGTCCATGCTAGTCATAAAGCTAAAAATATGGTCTCAACAATTACGTGTCTAGAATTACTACATATGAATTTATTTGGTCCATCCGCTATTCAAAGTTACAGAGGTAACTTCTATACTTTGGTTATAGTGGATGATTACTCTAGGTAGACATGGACTAAATTTCTAAAGAATAAAACTGAAACATTCAATTACTTTGAAATATTTAGAAAATACAAAGACAACTAGGAAGTCCTATTGTGTCTATTAGAACGGATCATGGTAGGGAATTTGATAATGAAGTGCAATTTGGAGCTTTTTGTGATGCTAATGGTATTACTCACAATTTCTCGGCTCCTCGCACTTCACAATCAAATGGGGTAATTGAAAGGAAAAAAAGAACCCTACAAGAAATGAATCGCACCATGATTAATGAGCAATCAATTCCTCAAACATTTTGGTAGTAAATGTTTCTTACTTAATACTAAAGATTATCTAACTAAATTTGATCCTAAATCAACCGAAGGTGTCTTCTCAGGATACTCACCTAATAGTAAAGCATACGTAATACTAAATAAAGAAACCATGAAGGTTGAAGAATCCTTAAACGTAAAATTTGATGAAAGTCCACCTAAAGCTACCCTACCTCTTGTCGATGACGAGTTAATCGAAAGTGAAGCCATAGAAATCAAGAAAAATATAAATAAAGAAGATGAACCATTAAACAATGAAATCATTAATATTAAAGAGTCTAAAGATCATCCCGTAGAAAAGGTTATAGGAAAGTTAAATGAAAGAACCTTAAGATCTCAAGTCCAAAACCAAAGTCGTTTATTATGTTTTGTCTCAACCACAGAACCTAAAAATACGCAAGAAGCCATAAAAGATGAAAGTTGGGTAATGGCTATGCAAGAAGAGTTAAATTAATTTGTTTCTAATAATGTTTGGACACTTGTCCCTCCACCTAATAACCAAACCATAATCGGAACTAAATGGGTATATAAAAATAAGTTAGATGCAAACGGTGTAGTGTCTAGAAATAAAGCTAGACTTGTTGTCCAAGGGTATAACCAACAAGAAGGCATAGACTTTGATGAGACCTATGCTCTCGTAGCTAGATTAGAGTCTATAAGAATACTTCTTACTTATGCTTGTGCTCATGATCTTAAACTTTTTCAAATGGATGTTAAAAGTGATTTTCTAAATGGTTTTATTAATGAAGAAATCTATGTAGCTCAACCTCCGGGCTTTATCGATTTCAAAAAACCTAACCACGTGTACAAACTAAAGAAAGCTCTCTACGGTCTTAAACAAGCCCCAAAGGCTTGGTATGATAGACTCAAATCATTTTTAATCAAAAACGACTATACCATGGGGTTAGTTGATAATACACTTTTTACAAAGAAAAAAGAATCACATATAATTATTGTTCAAATATACGTGGACGATATTATATTCGGATCGACTTGTCAAGACATGTGATGATTTCTCAAAAATCATGCATGATGAGTTCGAAATCAGTATGATGGGAGAATTAAGTTTCTTTCTTGGTCTACAAATCAAACAACTAGAAGATGGTATCTTCTTTAATCAATCCAAATACATAAAAGAAATGCTAAAGAAATTTGGTTTAGAAGAGTCAAAACCTATAAGAACACCAATGTCATCCGATACTAAACTTACCAAAGATGAAGACGGAGAATTCGTTGATAACACCAAATACCGTGGCATGATTGGTAGCCTTCTCTACCTTACGGCTAGTCGGCCGGATATCATGTTTAGTGTAGGACCTTGTTTTTCTCAACCTTATCACATTACCTAGCTTAGCACATGAGTATAACACGTAAAACACAAACACTTATGCGTAAAGATGAAAAAAGAAAGGTGGTGACTTGATGATGTATTATGCGTATGTACAGAGAGAAAGATGAAAACAAGAGAAGTTTTATTTCAAAAAAAACATACACTTACACACTCAAGCACACCCTTCAAATGACACATTTGAGGGGTATTTATACCCTTATACAAAATGCCCTAATGGGCTTGGCATGGGCTTGGATTGGGTTGGATTTTATAATAACTTACATAAGGCTAGCTTAACTTAACTACAAACCATTTAGCTTGGCCCAATCCACGAGACCCGTTGACTATTCTATTATGATATCTATCACACGTTACAAAGTTCCTAAACGTAAATGACCATCACTTCTATTAATTATTATTAAGGCTAACAATCTCACCCTAAGGGGTGGTCATTCAAAAGATGCTCCACTTGATAAGGTCTTTAGTTTTCTTGAGGTTGAACTTTGTGTGTTGACATAGAATAGTCTTGATTCTTTGTTCCTTCATGCTTTGTGATCAGTTAATGGTGTTGTCTGCCTTTTGTCAACTTCTTTGGTATAGGTGTCTCCACGTCTTTCTCCACCATGCTCACATTTCTTTTTAACTTTGAGTTTCCAATGATGAAGTTCTCGAGTAGATTCTTTGATATTGACAAAGAATCATTTTTAACTTTGTGTTGCCTTTGATTTTGATGAGACCTTTCATGTGATGTGATGTTGGTATGAGCATGGGAAGATGGTGCAGTCTTTCCTCCAAGGAACAATCATCAGTACATGCATGTTTATGTTAGTTGAAAGCACCAATCGATCATTATGGACTTTTCTTAAAGAATTGACCACTACGATTGTTTTACTGATGAATGTCTTGATTCCATTCACCTTAGTCGGGCGAATCAGCCGTCTAATTCCGTTGAGGAATAGTTGGCATTACATTGAATGATCAAGTAACAACCCACATCTTCAGGATTCGAATCGTGAAAGGAATCTCCTTAGCGGGATTTCCAGCACTTATAAGTTCGAATGTCGAGGGTGTTAACAGTATAGTGTGAAAACACATCTCTAATTCTTACAAAGGTTGTTCCTGAACTGGAGGCTCTCAAGAAGGCTAACACGATATACCGAGGTATATCTACAATTCAGGTAAGTCGTTGAAGTATACCTAAGCATCACTTCACAAATGTAGACCGTTTGAGACAACACTAAGCGTAACAGACAAGGAGTTACCGAAGTGACCTGCTGTCAGGGTTGTTTGATGTTGACCCTGGCAGGAGTTTCCATTCAATCACTAAGGATCACAATTGTAAATCCCCTCATAAATGTTCTGGCAGATTGCTAATATCTGCGTAGAACTCTAGAATATATCACTTGTGTCCTTATTGTTGAACAACAAATGATGAAATATTAAGTGTTCCTTAGAGATCTTTTAATGAATCTCGTGGCTCTAGACTCGATTAGTGCATTTTCGTTTTCCTGAGCGGAGACTAGGGAGAGGGTCTCCTTCTTCAATACCAACGATCTCTAAGAGAAAGTCGATAGATTATGTAGGGTTCCCAGTGAGAATGAAACAAATCCTTTTAAGAGGAATTGAGTAGCTAGAAGGTTTAGTGCAGTGCTTCATTGGGTTCATGAGGTCTTTGTCTTCAATACCGGCGTCATCTTAGTGACAACCAGTAGCAGATGAATTGAACCCGGTTTCTGCTCTAAGGTTGATTATGGAGGGCTATTTCTTTTCACCCTTTTTCTTTTCTTTTCTTTTTAATTCTTCAACCCCTTCTTTCTCCTTTCTCACATTACTCCTTTTTTGTAATCATACCTAAGGACTTCTAATACTAACTATGGGTATTGTCCTTGGGTAGATCCCTCCGGCTCTGGCGGATCATAGGATGGATTTTCCTCTCCTTAGTCACCTTATAACTCCATAACTATCCTATGTTGCCATAAAACCTTTTTCTTGAAAATCTCTCAAAGTGTTTATGATTATAAAACATATTTTGTTAACACCTTGAGAGTTTTGAATTTTCAGAAATACTCCCCCTTCACATGTGCTCAAATTGTTTTAATTTAAATTTGCACAGTGAGGGTAGAGTTCGCACTTTTTGAATTGAACGACTTTCAATGAACTAGACTGATTTGAGATACGTTTACATCACTAGAGAACTAGCTTGAAATTATTACCCGTCCTAGTCAAGTCCATAGAAAGTTTCTCGAGATGGTACATTCCCTGACTTTGATTTCTCGTCAATTCATTGGTTACGACTGAGTCAAGCTCTTTTGAGATTCAAACAACGATCATTAAACATTTTTTATCACATTTTAATCACGTCTTCTCCCCCTCAAAAATAGCATATTCTTTATATTTTTGATATTAACGAATTAAACAACATTTTTAGAATCTTTTGGAGAGACAAACAGATTTTATTTTAGCATGAAATTGGAACATTTTGTTTTTATACTCTCCCTTTAATAAAGCATATTCAATAAAGGGTTTTGGAGGGAGTTATCTTGAGCACAAAATATTTTGAAATATTTTGAAAAATCTTTTTGAACAATCTTGAAAAGGTGCTCAAGATGATGATGATTTCTCATCAGTTTTAAGTGTAGTGCACTGAAGCGTACACTAGAGATTTTCTTTAGAAACACGAGTTTTGATTTGAAATAATCAAAAGTCACCATTTTTAGTCCAGGTTTCGTACTGAAGTATACGAAAGTCATATTTGAATAATTTTTGAGAAACGACATGTTTTAGAAAAACATTTAAAGAACTCTCGCTCAAGCATCTGTACATGTCCGTATCATTGTTGAATGACATTTCTAGAAACGTACAGAATATTGATTATACTAGAGACATGTCGTGAGAATAATATTTTTGGATTTTTGATTTTATATTGTTTTCGTATTTTTTGAAAGTTTTATATTTTTATATTTTACTTTTGTTAGTTTTTCAAATTTTGTATTTGGTTTTTCAAAAATATTTACAGCGAAGCTTTTTGGAAAATCATTTTCAAGAAGATTCGAGAAGACGTTCTAACTCCTCAGGGGTTAGGCTTCGCATTCCAATTCGTCGAACTAAATCGTTAAACCTTTCTTTTGGAAGGGCTTTTGTAAATAGATCGGCGAGTTGGTAATCTCTCTTCACGAAAAATAATTCAACAGTATCTTCTTCGTCGTGCTCTTTTATGAAGTGGTAATGGACACGAATGTGCTTAGTCTTTGAGTGATGAACAGGATAGCACGATATGGCTATGGCACTTTTCGAGTCACAATACATAGGTATTTTATCAAAAGTAAAGCCATAATCTGTGAGTTGTGTTCTCATCCATAGAACTTGAGCAAAAAAAACAGATAGAGACACATACTCGGCTTCAGCGGTTGAAAGTGCAGTACAATCCTGTGTCTTTTAAGACCAGCTGACTAACTTTTCACCCAAAAATTGTGCTCCTCCGGATGTACTTTTTGTTGTAACTTGATCACTTGCGTGGTCCGCATCTGAAAAGGCTATTAGATCAAATCTGGATTCCTTCAAATACCAAAGTCCCATTTGAATGGATGTCTTCAGGTACCGAAAGATCCATTTAACCTCTTTGAGGTGCAGTTCAGTAGGCTTTTCCTGAAACTGTGCTAATAAGCAAACAACAGAATGAATATCGGGTCGACTAGCAGTGAGGTACATGAGAGAACCAATCATGCTCCGATATTTCTTCGGATCAATAGGTTTCCCATATAAATCGGCTCTAATTTTTTGAAGTTACCATTGATGTACCGATCGAGTCACAATTATCCATACCATGATTTTTCAAAAATCTCAGTTGTATATTTAGACTGATTAATGAAAATTTCACGAGGGGATTGATGTATTTGTAAACCAAGAAAAAATTTTAGTTCCCCCATCATGGACATTTCAAATTTGCTTTTCATGAGATTTTCAAAATGTTTTGAAAGATTCGGATTAGTGGACCCAAAAATGATGTCGTCCACGTAAATCTGAACAATCAAAATGTCATTGTTATGTTTTTGAGTAAACAAGGTAGGATCAACAGTTCCTTTGGTGAAATTGTTGTTGATCAAGAAAGAGGGCAGTTTGTCATACCACGCTCTCGGAGCTTGTTTCAAACCATAGATTGCCTTTTTGAGTTTGTAGACGTAGTCTGGATGTTCCATGTCGATGAAGCCTTCTGGTTGACTCACATACACTTCTTCTTTCAGAGTTCCATTCAAGAACGCAGTCTTTATGTCCATCTGATAAACCGTGATGTTTTTGTGAGCTGCATAGGCTAAGAAAATCCTGACTGCTTCAAGTCTGGCTACCGGCGCGAATGACTCTTCAAAATCTATTCCTTATTTCTGTTTGTATCCTTTGGCTACGAGATGAGCTTTGTTGCGAATGACCGTCATTTCTTCATCCTTTTTGTTCTTCCATAACCATTTGAGATCAATGACTCGAATGTCAATTGGTCTTGGAACTAGATCCCATGAGTCATGTAGACGATATTAGAGAAGTTCCTCCTGCATCGCTTCTGTCCAAGCGTTTTCTGTCATTGCCTACCAAATGTTCTTTGGTTCTTTATTGCTAATTGAGCAAAGGTAAATGCACACGTCGCAATCTGTGGCAAGTTGGCGTCTCGTCTGAATTGGCTGTGAAGGTTCACCAATAACTTGTTCAATTGGATGGTCTTTTGTCCACTTCAGAGTAGAAGGATATCGTTGGTTTAACGTATGCGAGTTAGATGGTTCGCGTAAGCTTGAAGATGATTCAGCTAACTCCGTAGCAAACGGGTTTTCGAATAAGTCTTCATCTAACGTTGCATCGTTTGGGTTTTGTGAAGGTTATTCTTGAAATGATATGTTATGGTTTTGATCATCAACTGTTGGTAGAACGGTTGCAAGAACTGGAGTTGTTGTAGATGATGTTGATGGAGTTGGAGCATTGGTTTCGACTGTGGTAGATGCATCTTCTGTTGGTGGTGGTGGTTGTATATTTTGAGCGGGTGCAGCGTAATGATGGTTTGATGCATTTGTCGAAGTTCCACCATAGTATTCATCGAACATTAACTCGAAGAAGTTCTCCCATTCTTGTTCTGAAGGTTTGTCAAACGAAGTTGATAAAGCACTTTGGGGTACGAGTTCTGAACTGATGTGTCCAGAAGTATGCGGGTTAGGTTCGGGTCCTAATCTGTTTTGATTAGAAGCCATCGGGTTCAGCGCGGGTTCTAGAGCGAGTCTCTCAGAAGCCATCTGTGAAAGTTCGTCAAAATTCACATTCATCATCTCCATTATCTTCCTAGTTCTTCTATTATACACCCTGAATGCCCTCGAGTTATCTGAGTATCCAATGAAGATTCCAATATCACCTTTAGCTTTCAGTTTTCCTAGATCTTCTCTGTCGTTTGTCGGATAACACAAGGCGCCAAACACGTGAAAGTAAGAGATATCAGGTTTTCTGTTGTTCACAAGTTCATATGGGGTTTTATTGAATCTTGGATGGATTAGTGATCGGTTCTGAGTGAAACAAGTAGTGGCAACAGCATCATCCCATAAAAATAACGGTGCACTAGAATAAATTAGCATTGTGCGAGCAGCTTCCACAAGAGTTCGATTTCTTCTTTCAACTACCCCATTCTGCTATGGAGTTCTAACAACGATGTCGATGTGTGATTCCAATATCTTCAAAATAAGTTCTTAACTCCTGATTTGTAAATTATGTGCCGTTGTTTGTTCTTACTACCCTTACTGGAGCTTGAAGGAGTACTTGAATACGCTTCAGAAAGGTTATGATGATGCCTGGTGCTTCGTCTTTTGACCTCAGAAACTTAACCCATGTATATCTTGAATAATCATCGACGATAACAAGAATATACTTTTTCCCATTTATGCTTTCAACTCTCATTGGGCCACATAAGTCCATGTGCAACATATGCAACTTTGCTTCCGAACTAGGTACAGATTTGGGTTTATATGATGCTTTTTTGCTTTTTCCTTGTTCGCATGATGGACATAAGTGATCCTTGGTGTATTTGAACTTTGGAAGTCCGTTGACGATGTTGTCTTTGGCAAGTTTGTTAACGGTATCGAAATTAAGATGGGATAATCTTCTATGCCACAACCAGGACTTTGTTCCAGATGCTCGAGTCATAAGACATATTGGTGATGAAGAGGCCATTTGGTTAATGTCGATAGCATACAAGTTTGATTCACGATTCCCAGTTAAGAGATCAGTGCCATCCAAGTTTCTACGAAGCATGCATTTCTCCTAAAAGAAACCTCTAAATCCGCATCACAGAACTGCCTGACTGAAAACAAATTGTGTCCCAACCCTTCGACATAGTAAACCTGAGTGATCAAATAATTTCCAAACGGAAGATCTCCATAACCCATGATAGCTGCTACATGATCATTTCCAAAGCGTACGGTTCCCATGAATTTCTAGACGAAATTGATCAGCAGCTTCATATTCCCAGTCGTGTGCTTGGAGCAACCCGAGTCGACGATCCAAAGACATATTTTGATAACCTGCCAAGTACAGAAGAAGAAGTTTTTGGAAACCGTTTTGATTTTGGCTCCTTTGGGTTAGAGGTAAAATCCTGATCACACTCATAGAAGTTTCTTACTGGGTATACTGGTTTAACACTCATTCTACCATTCTGGAGTGTGAAAATTCTACCCGTTGGTTTCCAAATAACATCCCTAAATTAAACACTATGCTACTTATCAGTAGTGTAAGACCTAAATCTTGCAACTAGACTTCCTATTGGTTTAGCATAAGTTCTTTTTGGAACGTTCTTCTGAACAGGCTTAACATTCTCATTCTTAGAAACACAATCATCATGAACATTAGTTAAAGATTTCTTACAAGTTAAACAAACATATTCAACACATTCATTAAATAGAGCAAGTTTCATAGGTTCATTACACTCAGATGAAATGTCTTTCTTATTATAAAGTGGTAAATTCCTAGGGTGTTCTTCTACTTTCTTCTCTTTATTCAAGCTACTACTCTTAGAGGCAGGCGAGACTTTATTGTTCCTTGTATTGCTCCTAGGCTTTAGTATGCTGCTCCTAGATTTGCTTTCTATTCCTGTAGAAGGTAAGGCACACGCATTAGGATTCCTTTTTTTATCAAGAGAAGTGGTTTCAGCTTTCCTAGTCTCTTTAGAGTGCTTGTTTAAACTTATGTCGTTTGTTCCATATGGTTTAGATGTGGAGGCAGACGCATTAGTGGTACTCATCTTAAAAAGACCAGGTGCTAAAAATTTTGGTTTCTCGATAACGCTTTTTCATTTTCAACAATCTTTTCTTTTTGCTTAGGCAAGGCAGGTGGAGTGACTGGTTTTGACAAATCATTTTTCTTATTGACTTTTGGAGGAGGATGAGAAATAGACATTTTTGGTTTAAAAACCGGTTTTGGGAACATTAGCTTTCTCCTCAGTCAATGGTTTTGCAATCTTAGTATCCACAACCTTTCCTTTTTGACATTCCAACTGAGCCGCAAAAGATCATTTTGCTCTTTCATGTCATTGTATATACGACAATTTGTCATACTTGCATTCCTCAGATTTTTGATCAAGTTGTTTAAAATATGATACATTTTCTTTTTCAAGTTTTTTCAAGAGCTTTTTCATATTTTAAAATGATTGCAGAGGTCTCAGACTGGAGTCTTTCATGGTCTTCAACAGAATATGTTTGTAAAACAATGGACACGATATCAGTGGTTATAACATCTTCGAAGAGAGAATCATTCAAATTTTCCAAAACTTTGATGTATTCAAAACATTCATTAGCTTTCTTTACTAGGGATTTATGGTCCTTGACAAAGTCACATGTTTCTTTCAAAAATGCTTGTTCAAAATGAATTACCCTCGCACTGATGTTATTTAGCGGAGTGGCAATTTGAGTTTCAAAAACCTTTTTCATTTCGTCATCAAAACTAGAAAACCAGTTGTTAGAACTGATGTTGATTTTAGATTTAACAATCCCTTGAAGTATCCCAATTCTAGTTTTAACATCATCTAAAATGCTTCTAGCATCACTTGTGTTAAAAGGATTGTTTGAAGACATTTGTTCCATGTTTGAAAAAGATTTTGAGACCACTACGGGTTTTGAAACTGGTTTTGAATCTTTGTTTGAAACACTGGGTGTGATGGAAAACTTTGATTTTTCTTTTTGAGGAACAAAAGTTATTCCAGAAATTTTGTTAAGTTCGTTGTAATCAATTGGTTTTAGATCTGGGTTCTTTTGTTTCATTTTTGATCTACTCTCATCAGTTAGTTCAAATGTTTCAAGAGAATCACGAACAATTATTGGTTCATGCAAAGTTGTTCCATTATTCAAAACATTCTGAGCTTTCTGAGCCTTCTTGAGTGCACAAGAAGGTTTGTTACCAAGAGCCATTTTTTGTGTTGTATGATAATACGGATTTGTTTGATTAATTAGCATATTTGTTGTTTTAGCCGAATGACCCGTTGTAACAAGCAAATTCTCCAATTTTTTTATTTTATCATTTTTATCAAGAATTTCATCAAGAAGTGAATCTTCTCGTTTTGAAAAATCAGCAATCAACTGTTTCTTCTCTTTTTCAAGATCAAAATAAGTTGCTTTTTGTTTAGAAAGTTAGTTTTTAAGATCAGAAATTTCCTCGTTTAAAGATTTTATTTTTAAGCTCAAATTAACATCAAGTGTGTTATACTTGATTTGCAATTGTTTTTCTCTTAAAACGGAGTT
This sequence comes from Chrysanthemum makinoi, assembly GCA_910596185.1. Lineage (NCBI taxonomy): Eukaryota > Viridiplantae > Streptophyta > Magnoliopsida > Asterales > Asteraceae > Chrysanthemum > Chrysanthemum makinoi. The sequence goes on along the minus strand of OU343225.1, from coordinate 139,621,960 downwards.
TCGATAACCAATTTCTAATTCTGACACTTTGTTTTTATGAAATTCAAAAGCTTTTGCGTTCTCCTTGTACCTCTCAAGCTCAACGGTCAATTTATCATTCGCAGCCTTAACTTCGCGATTGACCGTTTTAACTTTCTCAATTTCAATGCCACAGTTATTAATCAATGATTCAAATAAGGCACGTGTTTCCTCATCGGTCTCAGTATTTTGTGCCACACAGCCTCCACTAAGATCCACATCTGGAGTTTTAGAGTTAATATTGCTACTACTCGGATTGTCCAGGTATGTATCAAAAGTAGGTGTTGGCGTCACATAATGCTGTTCTTCATGAGTAAATACATCAAATATGACATTGTTATAGCATGGATCAATGATTGGTACCTCAGATACTGCGTTGGCGTCATAAACAGGAGATGTGTCAGAATCAGTGTCGTACTTAGCCTCCTGAAGATTTGCCATGAAGATGCAGTTTGCATTGATATCTTCTCAGTCTTCCAATTCATCCATAATTGCTACAAAGTCATGTTCCTCAGCACTCAACTGCATCCCTGCTTCTGCCTTTTGTACCAACAACAATGCTTTCTGGAGATACGCTGAATCCTTCTTTTTTGGCTTAGTAGGGCAATTCCTTGCAATGTGACCCACTCCTTGACAGTTGTAATATGTAACCCGATTAGCCTGATTTACATTTCCATAATTCTCAATGACTGGAGCTGCAACATTCTCATTCTGATTACCCACTGCTCTATTCCCAACATTCTGACCCATATGATTTCCAACATTCTAACCCAACTGATTACCCTGATACAGAACCGCCTAATTACCCATCTTAAATCCAGTAGCATATCCCTATTGATTCCTAATAACTCCAACCATTTGTCCTTGTTGACTCATATTCAAACCCGGCTGTGCAATTTTCCTGTTGCGCGTGTTTGATGAAATCCTTTGGTTGTTGTTAGTTGGTGTGGAATAGAGTCCTTTGAATACTTTAGTCAAATAAGCAAATGCATTTGACAAAGCCTCTATTTTTTCAGCTTCAAGGTCGGTGATTCCTTGGTCCTGGTATTGTGGATACTGTTGTTGATTGACTTGTTGTTCTGGTGGATAGAATTGTTGTTGAGGGATAACAGCTTGTGGTTGTGGAATGTATTGCTGCAAGTTGTTGTTAGTTGAAGATGATGAAGGTTGTTGTTGTGTGTTCACTGGAGTTTGAGTCTTTGCAATTAGTGCCAAGGGATCATGAATCTTTGCCAATCTTTCTTTCCTTACTTCGTTGACTTCAGCTTGGTTTTGTTTTAGAAAATCGTAGAGTTGATCAAATTTCACATGATGTAAGTCCTTTGTTTGATTGACAATAGTGACATAATGTCCCCATTCTTCTTGAAGATTGTTAAGGAATTTGATGGTACTCACGATAGTCTTGGGTGTCAACTTGTTTCTGATAAGCTCATTCATTAAAGTGCAAAACCTTCCATAGTAAGATTCAATGGATTCTCCTGGAGTTGATGTAAGCTTCTCCCATTCAGTTAGCAGCTTGTTCTCCATGTCTTGTTTACCAATTTCCGTTCCATAGCATAGCCGTCTAACATGTTCCCACATATCGTAAGCAGTTTCATAGCTGTCTACAGCAACAAAGATGTCTCTTGGTAATCTCAGTTGGACAATGTGAATTGCCATGTCATCTACTTCGATCTGTTTCTTATCCTCGTCAGTGTATTCTGATTCATCTTGATCACAAAAAGATGGTGGGACGGGAGGTGTTGCATCAGGAGTTCCAGGGTCTTGGACTTGTCGTGGCTTGAAGGGTCCATTCGTAATGGATTGAATCATGACGCAGAGCATACGACTTGTCCATTGAAGATATCCACCTTTTTCCAGCATAGGAGGACGGTTTTCAGCACCGGCTGCATGGATGTCTTGCTGAGTTTCAATTGATGAAGGTATTTCTGATAGAGTTGATGTAGGATCGATTCAACGATAAAGGAGTTGTGTTTGAAGAAGATTAAGCTCGGTTGTTGTAGTTAAAATTTGGTTTTAAAACTTAAAAAACTCAATAACTTCTATTCAGAGTGTTTTTAGGAATCGAAGGTTTAGTTCATTTGGCGTGACATTCTCCTCGTTCTCACCGTCATTTTGATGGGTAGAACACTGAAAACGGAGTTACGGTTCAAAAGTTATGGCAGTTTGAAGTTTTGCTGAAGATCTTACTCGTAAACTTGTTCTTAGGCGTAGGATTTAGTGCCTAGGCGTAAACTTCCTTAGGCGTAAGACTTCCTTAGGCGTAGGATGAAGCTTATGCGTAAACTCTATCTTACGCGTAAACTTAAGGTTAAACGTAAGCTTATGCGTAAACTAAACTCTTATAAGTAAAGTACCTTACGCGTAAGATTTAACGTAGGCGTAAAGTGCTTACTCGTAAGCTGTTAGGCTTAGGCGTAAGATTAGGTTATAAACCAAAATCCTTCACACTTTTACAAGTGTGAGAGATATCCACAAGTCGAAGTGTTTTTCAGGCTTATCCAAGCAAGGAAAACACTGAGTAACCGTTGTTGCACGAAGATTCTTCACCAAATGCTTAAGCGTAAACCTTAGGCGTAAAGTTCACGTCTTACGCATAACCTTAAGCTTAAGGTTAGGGTTTTGACTTTTCTTACGCGTAAAAACTAGCGTTTTGACTTTCTGTACTTGCAATCCTTATGCGTAAACAGCCCAGATTTTTGCAAAAACACGAATTTTCACCCAAAAACACGATTCCAAATGATTTCTTTTGCACAAACTTCTTCCAAAACACTTAAATATCAATAAAAACTACAACTTTAACCAAGATAACACGTAAAAATAAAAACTTTAAGCCAAAAAGCTCACGTTTGAGATAAAAACGCAACCTTTTTCAAAGTTTTAACCAAAAAATGTAACACAAACACTCCTAAACCATTGTTAGGCGATTGATACCAATTGTAGGACCTTGTTTTTCTCAACCTTATCACGTTACCTAGCTTAGCACACGAGTATAACACGTAAAACACAAACACTTATGCGTAAAGATGAAACAAGAAAGGTGGTGACTTGATGATATATTACGCGTATGTGTAGAGAGAAAGATGAAAACAAGAGAAGTTTTATTTCAAAGAAAACACACACTTACACACTCAACCACACCCCTCAAATGACACATTTGAGGGGTATTTATACTCTCATACAAAACGCCCTAATGGGCTTGGCATGGGCTTGGATTGGGTTGGATTGGATAATAACTTACATAAGGCTAGCTTAACTTACCTACTAACCATTTAGCTTATCCCAATCTACGATCCCGTTGACTATTCTATTACGATAACTAACACACGTTACAAAGTTCCTAAACGTAAATGACCATCACTTCTATTAATTATTATTAAGGCTAACATTTAGTGTATGTCTATGTGCTAGGTTTAAAGAAGACCCTAAAACTTCACACCTAAAAGCCGTCAAAAGAATATTTAGATATATTAAGGGTACTACTCAATTGAGATTATGGTATCCTAAGGGGACGGGGGTAGAAACTATTGTATATGCGGATTCTGACCATGCAGGTGATTATGTTGACCGAAAGAGTACAAGTGGTGTATGTACTTTTGTTGGGTGTTGCTTAACATCTTGGTTCCCTAAGAAGCAAATGGCATTGGCCATTTCAACAACCAAAACCGAATATGTCTCCGCAGGCAAAGCATGCCAACAAGCACTATGGATGAAACAAGTGTTAGTTGACTACGACATTCATCTAAGTGACATAGCCATTTTATGCGACAACAAAGTTTCTATTGACTTAAGCAAAAATCTGGTGTTGCACTCTCGTACCAAGCATATAGAGATCCGTCTTCACTTCTTAAGAGACAATGTTCAAAAGGGGAACATTTCTATTGATAAAGTATCATCCGAAGACAACATAGCCGACGTCCTCACCAAACCGTTGAAGCGGGAACAATTCAACTTGCTTCGTCTAGGTCTTGGTCTCATGGAACAATCGTCGTAAAATGTCTCTCATTCTACAAGGTCCGTAAACGTTAGCCTTACCTTCTTTTCTGAGTCTAGGATCTCTATTTCACACAACTCAAAAACAATATGGGGATTTTCGAAACTCAAGATAAAATTTTCTTCTTTCTATGCAAGAAACTTTTTGAAATTCTTTCTAAAATATACTTTTCCCATATCATTTTTCTAAAATCACTCTCATGTCTAGGACAAACCTTTTCTTTCATTCTTAATACAAAGTAAAAACCTCTTTCATTGCATCTCATGTCTTTTGAATGCTAAAGGGAATACATAACTAATATGTGTTTTCGGGTACATTCATTTAAGCAAAAATGAATTAAGGAGCACTCGGGTTATCTCACATAATTATATATATATATATATATATATATACATATATATATATGCTTTTTCACTTCTTTTGTTTATTTTTCTTCTTTTTAGGAGTCGAGATAACCGCAACTCCAAATGGTTTGCATATAGGCACACACTAGGCACCATTATTTTCAAAAGGAAAAAGTTGAGCTGCCTGAGAACACCAGTTCCACGGATCCCAGCTTTTACGCTGGACGGATCCCTAAAGGGTCGGATCCGTGGGAACCATGCCACCGAAGCAAAAAATTTCTTCTATTTTTCTCACTTTGGCTAAAAAATTTCATATTTTCAACATTTTAGCTAATTCGCTAATGAATATGTTACTTAATACTTGTGTTATCATGATCACGTGTCTTAAATTCATATCTAATCATTAGATTTTAGTCTACATTTGGTTTTAGCATTCATTGCAATGCATTATTTATTCTATAAATAAGGTTCCAAAATGCTTGCTTATCCATCACTCTCAACCTCACAAACAATCATCATCATGTCATCCTCTAACATTGATGAACCATCAAGTGAAAACAATCCTTTTCAAGAAATTAAAAACTTCATCCTACCACCTTCCGTAGTGCCACCACCAACCAAATCTAGAAGAACTGCACGGATTTACATCCGGCCTTATTGTTTAGCTAAACCTCTGTCAAAAATCCCATCACCAACTACTAACTCTCCACCAAATGACTACATTGTAGCACCTCAATCATCTCCCACAAGCTCATCACTACGTTCACCTACCGAGTCTCTACCTAACACTCAATTCACCCTATCGGAACTCCTTAAGACTCTAAAAACAATCCCACTACCAGTGTCTAGTCCACCACCCACTCCATTTCAACCATCCAAATCTACCCAAATAGCTTCCAACTTAAACCCAAAAGAACTAGTCTTTTTAACACCACCAACATTTCCAAACACACTTTACAAAGAGCTTGCAACATCGCCACCTCTACCTCCCATTATTTTACAAGAACATCTAGGTTCTTTTCCACCACCACTCACTAACATCATGGACTTTGATCCATATTTACCAACATTTCCACCACACATTCCGCCCTCCACAAATCCAACCAACCCGGAAACCATCCAACAACACGACCCTCACCATTTACATTGCGAACATTGTCAATCCACTATGGAACTTGCAATGGAAATAAAGGACGAGATGCGATTCATACTCAACCACATCCTTGATCGCATCCATATTATCACTCACCAAAACTTCCCTAATTAACCATATGCAAGCATGGAAGGAATGATATTACTATTTTCTCTATTTTTTCTTTAAGTCATTTTAAAGAACAAACCTTTTTCTTAGTTTTATACTTTGTATGTGGCCTATATACCACTACACTTTGATATTTTATTACAAGGCTTTGTTTACGTACCTTGGCTCTCCATCTTGTTTCTTATCTTATACAAGATTATATTACATGTTACTACTAACATTTTTTTGTAGGTATTATTTTTCTCACTTGACGCCCAATTCTAGGGGGAGCTACCGTCAAGGGGGAACTAGTACTTTGTGGATCATACTTATTTTTATTCCACAATTTATTTCTTCATTAGGTTCGCTTTTTGTTTCGACAAAAAGGGGGAGAAGAAGTAAAAATTACATATGCTTTCAAAACATACATCTAATCTTAAGTTTTACTCATCATAACATTATATTTGTCATCAACAAAAAGGGGGAGATTGTTAATACAAATAAACCGTAAAAATGTTTATTCATATTTAGTGATCTCTTTGTGTTTTGTTGATAACAAATATAAAGTTATCATAAGTAAAATTATAAGAATACATGTTATTTTTATTAAGTATATACATTTGGTCATTCACACAAAATGTTGTAATAATTCATTTGTTGTAATAGTTTATGTAATAGGATGGGTAATATCCAATACCCATGACCCATACCCATGGAGCTAATCCATAACCCATGATCCATTGCATGATTTCATGCATGAAATCATGTTGGGTACTATCCATGACCTATGACCCAAGACCCAAGACCCATGACCCATTGTCTAGATACATTGTATCTTGTTGGGTACCCAAGGCTCATACCCATAACCCATGACCCGGTTTGCAACCCAAAATCCGGATTGGTACAACCCAGTTTGCCGGATCCCTTGGATTGCACTGGATGGATCCCCCAAGTGAGGGATCCACCGGAACCGGGCTACAGTAAGCTTTTTTGCTTATAAATAGTGAGCCATTTCTTCATTGTTACTCACCCCTCTTCTTACAAACTCTCTTATATATTATTTCACTCTTCTAACCTCTGATATCTTGATCAATCTAGTAGTTCTTCTTTCTTTTGTTGTGATTCTCATATAGGTCCTTCTCAAAGGCAAGATCACGATACTACAAGTCATCCAAGCAAGGGGTCCTTGATTGATTTGTTCCTCCACAAGATTTCGGTAGCAAGATCTTGTATTTCATATTTCACATAGTTGTTGTGTAATAGTTTTGTTGGTTTGGTCCGCCGTGTTAAGGGCTCGGTATTTAGCTTTGTACCAGAAAAAGTGTAAGCGACGTTTTGAGGCTTCTCCGCCGCGTTGAAGGAGCTTGTTGACATAGTTATTGAACTCTCGAGTGGGGAACTCGGGGAGTGGAGTAGGGTGATGTGCTATTTCATCCTGCTTTTAATACTTATAAACTTAGACAAACTTAAGATAAACACATACTAACGGGCAGAGAACCCGATTAGATGAAGTAAAGCCTTAGGTAAATCCGAGTGTCGTCCCAAGAGAGCTGTGACCTTGAAAGAACTAAGATGATTAGAAATGATATGATATGATATTGATAATCTATTGATATGATATAATTGTTCCAATTACACAGACACAAGAATTTAAGATAAAGAGAAAGAAAAGCAAAGCTTAATAAAGAATACAAATAAGAATTGATTCTCAGTATAAGGGTTCAATATAGTAGTTAACAATCGCCAGACTCCTTTGTTCAATTCGTCATGGCTTATGGTTCTTAGATTCCTCACCAAGATGAACAGGTCACCCGGGATCATTCGGCAACCTAATAACAGTCATTAAGGGCCAAATGTAACATATTGGATTTCACAAACACACTAAACCATAAGATCAAATAGGCGTATTATGAGTTCTAGAGAGAGAAAGTTAGAGGTTTAGGGAACTTTAGTGAGAGAAAGAAAAATCTTATTATGAGCTCCAACTCTCTACCTTGGGAGGTAGAGAGTATTTATAGTCATTACATAAATCGCCACCTATCGGGCTGTGGATCAGGCATATAGTGGGTAAAGACCCGTCCGTCCTCCACAGTGTTACTAAAACTAAATACTACTTAACTTACAATAATCTACGACTACGAGCTTTCTAACGATTACATATACTTGAGGTGACCGACTCTCTAATAACAGGATTTACTAAATCCTAACAATCTCCCCCTAAGGGAGGTCACCTCAAACACACATTAAACATACATTGAATACAAACAGATATTATATTAATAGATTGTTCTTGCATTCTTGATGTAGTACTTTGCTCCGAAGCTCGTAGTCATTGATTCTTCTTATTGCATGTATGGTTAATCTAATTGGAGGTCTTTCTTGATCCACGTGATAATCATTTTGAGCCACCTTTTGAGATCATCAGTTAAAAAAAATCTCTGAGACATCCATTGTGGTGTTGGTATTATGTGAAGTTGTGACAAACGTACCGACATGCTCACATTCTGGATCATGATTTCTTCTTATCAGAGTAGCGGAAGCTTTCGTTGATTCATGATATTGGCGCAGCGTAGCGAAGCATGTAGTGAAAATATCAGAGTCATTGATGCACTAATCATGATTTCTTTCGAGATGAATGTGGTGAGTGAGCATGCGGCTATGGATTGACCGCTTCATTCTGATCAGCTGCAAACGTAGGGAGTACCTGCATACAACAGTTAGCAATAAATCGCACGAAAGTGTCTTTGATCACTTTCGTTGAATTGAGGTACACGGCCCACGATTCCCCGTTGATCAGTACAAGTACTGCCTGTGATCAGGTATAATTCCGAAGAATTTCCTTGACAGGGTTTCACAGCTGTTCTAGCTGTTCTCAAACTGGAACGTCTCAAAGAAGACAACACGGAGTGAGTGAACCAGCGAATAGAGATTCACTGATTGATGAAAAGAGATTTGAAAAACAATCGTGTATTTCTCAATAGAAATTTGTTTTTGCAATACACCGAAGGTTTTAATGAAAATCAATTATCAATCATAAACACCTTTTGATATGAAATATTCGTACATGGTCGAAGTGCTAAAGAAAAGAGTTTTTAGGCACAACGACCGGTTTTTCAAAGGTATCCGTCAAACCATAACCTGAACCAGGATTGATTCAAAAGATTGAATCGCCCCATTGTTTCTGTTCAGTTGTCACATGGTTGATCTATAGAATAGATCTCACATGCCACCTACCAGGAGCTTGTTTAATGTTGGCTCCAGAAGGCTTTCCATCTTCATTGTGAATATGTTTGCATATCACTCGGATGTTCTGGCAATACCACAAGGATAATGCGTAGGACTCAAGATATAATCTCCCTTTCCACATTGTGTGAAACAGAGAGTCTTCATTGAAAGTGTCCTAAAGAGATTTATAGATGATCTCGTGGCTCTAGACTCAGTTTGTGCATATTTGGATCCTATATCGGAGACTAGGCAGAGGGTCTCCTTCTTCAATATCAACAATCTCTAAGAGAAAGTCGATAGATTATGTAGGTTCCCCGTGAGAATGAAACAAGCCCTTTTAAGAGGAACTTGAGTGGTTTGGGAAGATGTAGTGCAGTGCGTCACTGGGTCCATGACGTCTTGTCTTCAATACCAGTGTTACCTTAGTAAACACCAGTAGCATATGAATTGAACCCGGTTTCTGCCCTAAGGTTGAATAATTGGAGGGCTATTTCTTTTCACCCTTTTCATATTCATTTCTTTTTCATTCTTCAACCCCTTCAGTGCTTACCGAGACTTCATAACAAGAACCTTGTTGGGTTTATTCCAGTACTAGCTCTGTCTCAGTCCGCACTCTTCCCATATTCTCATTTTTCTCCTTTTTTCAACATTCCTAAGGACTCTACACTATCTAGTGGATTGTCCCTGGGTAGATCCCTCCGGTTCTGGCGGATCGTGGGAACTAATACCTAACCTTATCATCCTTATATCACCATACATAAAGTAAAGTTTGTTGGTCTATTTGGTATTGTTCATCTATCATTGGAACCAATTGAAAACCATTTGAAAATCAATCCAGATACTTATGATATATTATCAAAGCATTTTGTACCTGAATTGTTTTTGATATTTTTAGAACAAGAGCTCCCCCTCAACATGTGCATCAAGTGTTTGAAATCGTTTTGCACACGGAGGCAATAGAAAGAATTAACTTCTTTGAATACCATTTTCTAAAAAATATCAACATCACTTCCCTAATCAAATCAAGAAGATAAAGCATTTTGGGGAAGGATGAGGTTTTCATAAGCTTGCTCCCCCTCAATATGTGCATAGATGTTTGAGAATGTTTTGCACATATTAGGAAAAGACTGCGCATTGAGATAAATTGATCACATTTCAAATATTTGTGGTTTAAGATAGATGCTCCCCCTCAACATGTGCATGGAAAATTTGAAATCGTTTGGCAAATGTGGGAAGGAGAGCTTGTACATCCTTATAAAACCATTTACCGAATTATCAGTTTAAATCCAATTTAAATCACAAATTCTCCCCCGATCACAATTATCAAATCATTTGAGATTTGTGATCTCTGTTGATTTAAATTGATTTTGAAAACTTTTAAGGAGAATTGTGACTTGATTATGAAAGCGTTTTATCTGATAAGGATCGGATTTTAAGACTTTAAGCTCCATTGAATAAACATGCATGATTATCTTTTGAAAAAAAATTGTATGACAAATAAATTTTTGATTTAATTGAAATCATTCTCCCCCTCAATCAATGATATAAGTTGTTGATTGAGAGATAGATGTTTTGACAAACTTTTAAGTCCAGATGATTATCAAAAATAGAGTCCGAGTTATTTTTCAAAACAACTAGTTTTCATTAGATAGTAAGGATTAGTTTAAAGAATCAGAGCAAGGAATTTGAAAACCAAGATAAAGTATGGCTCTGTTCTATCTTTGAAAAGCGGGTTATTGCCTGAAATGACAATAAACCATTGTTTCTCTTTCTCCCAATTTTTTTTTTTTTTTTTAAGAATTCGAACAACATCTAAAGTCCCGTGTCATTCTTTGAATGACAACATCAAGACCGTAGATATAATCTAATCGAGAGAAACATGACAAAGTGACAATATTTTTTGAGAATTTTTCGAATTTTTCAAATTTTTAAGGATTTTGAAAGTTTTATATATTTTCTATTTGATTTTTAAGGTTTTGTAATTTTGTATTTTGATTTTCGAATAGATATTTACAAGAGATAGTTGAAGAAAACCTTTTACTCCTCTTCTTCCTCTTGAAGGCATTTGAGTGTTTCTGGTTGTAGGCTCTTAAGACCAAGTCGTGGAAGGATAAACTCAAAACGTTCTCTAGGAAGAGCTTTGGTGAAGATGTCTGCTAACTGGTATTCAGTCCTTACAAAGTATAGTTCCACCACACCTTTTTCAACTTGTTCCCTGATGAAATGATGTCGAATGTCGATGTGCTTTGCTCTAGAGTGTTGTACGTTATTTCATGAGAGAGCAATAGCACTTTTATTATCACAGTACAGAGGGATTTTGTTAAATTCAAAGCCATAGTCAGATAATTGAGATCTCATCCATAGGATTTGAGCACAACAAGATGACATGGCTATGTATTCAGCCTCTGTAGAGGAAATAGAAGTACTCATTTGCTTCTTTGAAGACCAGCTCACAAGGTTATCACCCAAAAACTGAGCACCTCCAGAAGTACTTCGACGAGTATCTTGACATCCTGCATTATCAGCATTTGCATAGGCTGTTAGTGACATACCGGTGTCTTTCGGGTACCAAAGTCCCATATTGATGGTACCTTGGAGATACCGAAAGACCCGTTTAACCGCTTCAAGGTGCTTTTTAGTAGGCTTAGCCTGGTATCTGGCACACAGCGAACAAGATGTCTGGTCTACTAGCTGTGAGGTACATCAGGGATCCAATCATACTACGATATTTCGTTTGATCTACCATGATCCCTGAGTGATCCTCATCAAGTTTAGTACGCTCTATCATGGGAGTGTCAACAGGGTCACTTGAATCAAATCCAAATTTCTTTAAAATCTCATTTGCATATTTAGATTGATTTATGAAAATGCCTCCGGGACTTTGAGAAATTTGTAATCCTAAGAAAAATGACATTTGTCCCATCATTGACATTTGAAATTTAGAACCCATTTCATTTGAAAAACGGTCACACTCATTGGGGTCAGTCGAGGCAAAGATGATATCATCAACATAAATTTGAACATGAATTAAATGTTTGCCTGACTTCCTTGTGAACAATGTTGGATCAACTGCTCCTTTGCTGAATCCGGTAGATAGAAGAAACTTTGATAGCGTATCATACCATGCCCTTGGAGCTTGCTTTAAACTGTAAAGAGCCTTCTTCAAATGATAGACGTGATTAGGATGCTCTGGATTCACAAATCCTTCAGGTTGGATGACGTAGACGACTTCTTTAAGATCTCCGTTCAGAAATGCCGTCTTTACATCCATCTGATAGACTACCATGTTCTTACTAGCAGCATTAGCCAAGAATATTCTGATTGCCTCGATACGAGCAACAGGAGCAAATGATTCTTCAAAGTCAATACCCTCCTCTTGACGGTATCCTTTAGAAACCAATCGAGCCTTGTTCTTTAAGACATCACCATGCTCATCAAGTTTCACTTTGAAGATCCATTTTAGAGCAATGATCATAGCACAATCTGGAGCAGGTACTAATTCCCATACATCAAGTCGATCAAACTCATGAATTTCTTCTTTCATGGCATTGAACCAGCTGTCTTCATTCATGGCGGTTTTAACATCTTTTGGTTCGATCTTAGAGAGTACGGAGTTGAAGAAGCACCATAAGGCATCGGTTGCAAGTTGTTTTCGCGTGGATACTGGACGAGAAGGATTTCCAATGATTTTGTCTAATGTATGATCGTGAGTCCATTTTCTGAGGTGTTCATGTGGCTGTTGTTGAGGGACTGAAGTAGCAGAGTCGATGTCTCCTGAAGAAGATGGTTCTGATGATGATTCAGGAGCAAAGATATTTTCAAATGGAGCATCTTCGGGAGTAGCAAAGGGATTAACTTCTTCATTGATGCCAGAAACAATTCCATGATGTACATTCAAAGATTGAAGATTTGTTGATGAGACTGAGTGATCAGCAGCAGGCGCTTCTTGACTTAATGATATTGAAACTGAAGGGTTGACTTCATTCACAGGGATATGAGCAGCCTCTGTTGTGGGAATTGACAGTTCATTAGCACTTGGCTCATAGTGTTCATCAAACATCGGATCAAACAATTTCTTCAAATCATCTTCAGTTGGAGGTACATATGGAGTAGCTGGAGAGGAATTTGGTACAAGGGATGAACCAATGGGACTGTTTTGAAGTGCGGGTCCAGAACTGGGTTGTCCAGGAGCCATTTGACCGGTCAGCTCATCAAACGTGACGTGAATTGTTTCCATGATATTTCGGGTTCTCTTGTTATAGATTCGGTAACCTTTTCTGTTTGGTGCATAGCCTACAAATACTCCAATGTCCGCTTTAGCTCTCAGTTTTCCTAAGTCTTGACCATCATTAGTTGGATAACATAAAGCACCAAACACACGAAGGTATGATAGATCAGGTTTTCTATTGTGGACAAGTTCATAAGGAGTCTTTCCATGAGAAGTGTGAATTAGAGATCGATTTTGAGTGTAACAAGCAGTGGCAATAGCTTCAGCCCATAGAAACATTGGAACCTTTGAGTAAATCAGCATTGTCCTTGCAGCTTCTACAAGAGTTCGATTTCGTCTTTCAACTACACCGTTCTGTTGAGGAGTTCGAGGGACACTTCTTTGGGGACTGATTCCAACATTTCCATAAAATTCATTGAGTTTTTTATTAACAAACTCAATTCCATTGTCAGTACGGACGATTCAAACTGTTTTGTTGAGTCGGATCTGAAGTTGTTTAATGAGTTTAATGATGACATCAGGAGTTTCATCCTTCGTCCTCAAAAACTTAACCCAAGTGAATCTGGAGTAGTCATCAACCACTACTAACACATATCTCTTCCCATTAATAGTTTGCACTCTCATTGGGCCGCACAGATCCATATGAAGGGTATGAAGAACTTCCATTACAGAGTTTGTGGGTTTTGGTTTGTGGGCATATTTCATGCTTTTTCCCAGTTGGCAAGCTGAACAAAGATGATCTTTTTCATATTTTAATCTGGGTAAGCCTCTGACAAGATCCTTTCTGAAAAGGTTGTTTATGGTGCCGAAGTTCAGGTGATTGAGACGATGATGCCATAACCAAGACTTTGTTTTAGAAGCCTTTGATAGCAAGCAGATTGGAGAGGACTTCATCATGTCATCGATAGAGATGGTGTATAGGTTAGAACCTCGAGTACCTCTTAATAATTCTACACCATCAAGTTCTCTAACAAAGCAAGTATGTTTTCTAAAAGCCACTTCTAGATCGGAATCACAGAATTGACCAACAGAGAACAGATTGTGACCAAGACCTTCCACATAATATACCCTGGAAATCACACTTTTACCAACCACATAATCTCCATAACCCATAATAGCTCCAAAATGGTCGTTCCCGAATCTAACTGTCCCGATGAATTTACTCACGAAGTTCATGAGCCGTGACCGGTCTCCAGTCATATGCTTGGAACAGCCTGAGTCCAGGTACCACAGAACGATTTGAACGATCTGCAGTTGAACACAGACAAGAATGGATAACTGGATAATTGGGATCCCCATGCAAGAATGGGTTCCATTTGGTTAGTAACAGTGATTGGAACACCCACATCAGAGATAGAAACATTCATATCAGAAATTGAGGCAATGGAACCATTATGAATAGATGCAGTACTAGTGTCCGTATTTGCCCTATTCAAAGTATGTTCACTTCTTAAGGGAATAGTCCTACCAGTAGGCATCCATTTTCTAGTGGGCATTGCCTGATTATCCTTATGGCCAACAGGTATCCATTGATAACCTATCTTACTAAATGTTCTTCCTGTGGATTTCCACTATTTTCTAACTTTCTTTCGCCTATGCCTTTTTGCCTTCTTAGCATGATATTTTGCATTAACAATGTTAGCTGGAGATTTGACAGTATTAGACAAAGCATTCACACTACATTCATGATTAGAAACAGAATTCAAGTAGACATCATTACAAGGTTTACAAATAGTATCAGAATTCGAATTAATTACAGTACGCCTATGGCTAATACTAGAATCAACATGATTCGTTTTATTCAACTCAAGCTTAAAGTTCCTAGGTTGGTCTTCTACTCTCTTCCAATGCACATTCTTAGCTTGCGAGGTCCTATCATTCCTTGTATTGTCTTGAGACTTTGACCTGCTCGCTTTAATGTCACTGATTACTCCTGTAGAGGGAATGGGAACATTAGTTGGTTTTACTACTCTTTGCCCCTGTTTAGATGTGCTGGGATCTGAACTATTTGAAGGTACCCTGAGGTTCACATTCATAACATTGGGCATGGAATGGATTTCATGCTTAGCATTAGGCATAGAACAAGGAATCAAAGGATTAACTCTCTCACCTAAGGACTTAGGGCATATTGTAATTAAGCATTCTAGAAGTTCTTGAGATCGTTTGGCATATACGCATGCATGGCCAATTGCATTATCAAGTGGTTTCTCTAACTTATCCTCTTCTACAATCTCACGGAGACATTCTAGACTATCCTTAAGGTATGAGAAATATGTTTGAATGGCAAGTTTGTTATTCCTAAGATGAGGAGGAACATATTTCACAGACAAAGCATATTTATTACAATAGTGAACCTTTGATACACCATTCTCCCCATTGGTCATTGGCATTTTCCCTTTTACCTGGCTCTTCAGATTCTCAATTTCCTTTTGCAATGAAGCTATTTGTTCGTTATTTTTGTTACGAGTGACCTTTATTGATTCAAATAACTCATTGAAATGACGTTTAACCTTTTCATTTTCTTCTAGAAAACTTTCGTTTTCCTTTTGTAATGCATTTACTAAGTTTTGAAGATGAAACGTTTGAGAATTCTGAGAATCTAAAGGAGGAGGCATTTGGGAGCCAGTCACATTGTTCTTTTGACACTTTAATTGAGAGATTTGGGCTTTCAACTTTCTGATCGTGTTACAATGAGCTTGAATCTGTTCATCATGTTTGTTAATTTGAAAAACTGCATCAAACTCTGGAGCATCTGAGGATGTCTTGATTTTTGAAGTTTTGATATTTTCTTTAAGATGTTGATATTTTAGTTGTAGATTAAAATGCTCAACCTTTAATTTAGAAAAATGTTTAACCAAATTGTCGTGATCATCCAGTTCAATTTTCTCATTTAGTTTAGAATTAGTCTTTTCAAGCTCAATGACACGATCATGGGAGACTTTCAGGGCAACAGATAATTCACGAAATTGAGAAGCATTAATGGAACAATTTGTAGTAGTGAAAAACACATCTTGAGCAACACATTCAGTAATAAGAGTCTCATTCAATGTATGCAAGTTCTTCCTCTCAATCTCATTATATTTTAGTGCTCGCTCATAGTCACTAACCTCAACTATCATTGCATCAAATTCCTTTTCCATTTCTTTAATGTCTAAATTCATTCCCTTTTTAAGACTTTCAAAATGATCTTTTAGTTGTTTAAAGAAAGGCATGACTTCAGTTAAATAACATTCTTTCGTTTGCTCAAAAACCCCTTTCCCCTTCAGTTATACCAGTGGGTGTGATCCTTTTCTTACAAGTTTTCTCAAAATCAACAAATAGTTGAAAAATAACATATTGACTGATTAAGGTCTTGCTTTTAGTGGCAATAGTCCTAGGAACTAAATGCATTGGTGTATTGGGAGGATACACAGTTGCTGAAGGCATTTTCCTAAAGGGAGGGTTCGTTACAACAAGATTCTTTGCTTTTTGCTTATCTAAATCCTTTTTCCAGAACACTTGTTCGGGTGTTAACAACGTCTAAGGCTTAAACATGTTCAAGGAAATCCAATTCTCCTTTTTGTAATCATGGGGTGTAATATTTATTTTCTTCTCTTTACATTTAGGATCATCTAATTTCTTGTTCATCTTTTCCCTAGTGACTTCATCTGATCTCTTATCTTCCTCAGTGCACTCAACGCAGCTAGGTTTTTGTCTAGGTTTAAGAATCTCATTGCCATCATAGATTACATTTTGAGCTGCTTTTGCTATCTTCCCGTACTCAGGGTTGGGTTTATCTATAATGGGAACACTATGCTTGTCGCTTAAAACTCTATGCTTAGTGACCATGTGAGCAGTTTGAATGGCATTCCCTTGTACGTACAACTTATTTTCAAGCTTGTTTTTCAAGGTTTTTAGATTAGAAAAGTCATTCAAAAGTTTTGATTCCTTAACACTGAATTCTTGCTTAAGCATTTTAACATTTTCTTGAAGTTCTTGTTTTTGCTTAGCAGTTTTAGAAAGCTTTTCTTGTAAGGAGTTTAACTCTTGTTTTAATACTTCTTCTCTAAACCTACTTTTTCTAATAGTTGTACGCATTTGGTCATCCATTTCCTGCTCACGGGTGGTTAATTCAAACTTAGCACATTGTTCATAAATAGCAACGCGTTCTTTATAAGCATTAAGTTCAGAACTAACAGAATCATCAGGGGCATGTGCAGTGTATTCGTCAAAAGCATAGTCATCATTGACTGCATAAGATAAATCACTTGGTACAATCTCACTTTCACTTTGTTTCACATATTGATCATATGGGACAACATTGATATTACCCATATTTTCAATATCTGACTCAATAATTACAGTTGATGGTACTTTGTTATGTATCTTTTGCTCATCAACTTCATCGTATAATTTTAATACCTCAGAAATGATTTTGTCTTTGGATGGACCAGCTTGTGGTGATGAAGAGACTTTAGGAGAGACCATTGGAGAAATGCTAGCCATTGAAAAAGGTTTGTGCAGTGGGTTCTTCATCAACATCAGAGTCGTATGCATCACAATCAGCTACTTGAAAGGCATTCTAATGATTATGGCCTATCTCCTGAATTGGTTGCTCATCCACATCTGCATCATATGTCTTAGCATTTCCCTCAGCCAAGAACAACAACTCCTTTTCATCCAAAGCTACACCATTATCCTGAGCTTGCACAAGCAACATCTTATCCCTGAAGTACTCGGCATTCTGAGGGCGTTTTGGTGATTTGCAGTTCCTTGCAATGTGTCCCTCACCTCCACAGTTGTTACATTTGATTGATTTTGCTTGACCCTGGTTTCCATTCCTTCCCATATTCTGATTTGCAGCATAACCTCTTCCAGCTCCACCTCTTCCTTGTTCGTACTGCCTTTCTTGAACTGGCTGCACCATAACCTTCCCATCTCTGACAGTGGCTTGATTGTGTGGATTGGATGCAGTTCTGAGATTGTTGTTGGTGTGTGGAAGAGAGTTCATGTTTTGACTAATCAGGAGAGCCAGTTGATTAATGAAGTTTCCCACATGTGCATCAGCATCAGCTTGTTTGAACATAGGATCGGGTATGAGTTTGTGATTACCATTACCCATGGGTATAACTTGAGATGCTTTGGTGGTAATTCCAATGTTTGAGTAGAAGGCAGTTGAATCATTAGATGAACTTGTTTCTCCCTGATTGGTTTTGAACTGTTCCAGAATCCTTTTTTCAAACATAGCATGTCTCTCATTCTGGAGAAGGAAGGCATACAGTTGCTCATAGTTAGTATTCTTCAATCCTTTAGTGAGCTTCACAGAAGTGACAAACTTGTGCCATTCGGGATTCATGTTGTTCACAAATTTTGAGTTCAGCTGAATGTTCGGCATAGTCATTTTGATGTTCCTCATGTCATTCACAAGCTTATGAAATCTCACATATTACTCATAGACACTCTCATCAGGTTTCATCTTGAAATGCTCAAATTCATCATATAGTTGTGATTCTCTATCTTCAATAGTCAATTCAGAACCTGAGAGAAGTATCTTGACATTATCCCATACAGCCTTTGCTTCAGTGTTGTGATTGATAAGCTTGTAGATGTCTTTTGGAAGACCTTGCAGTATAATGTTAGAAGCCCTGATATCTGCATCGAATCTCTTCTTCTCCTTATCATCGAGCTCATCATACATCTTTGGTCTGTCCATTCCGTAAATCAATGTACCATCTTCAGCTGTATCAATTATGTCTCTAGTAGTCTCAACCCGATACGGTCCTTCATCAATGGATTTGAGAATGTTGACCCCATTTTCCTTTCCAAGACAGTACAATCTGATTCGTTGAGCCCAAGAATCGTAGTCAGTTCTGTCAAGCATGGGTGGACGAGTATCTGAACCAGCTGCTTGAACATCCTCGGCAACAGTGGAGATGATTGTAGGAACGTTGGTAGACATGTTGACAGATTAAATGGGATTTTATAACTCTATGATTAAACCGGGAAATAGATTCTTTCACGGGATTTTACTAAATCAAGAGAAAACCGTATTACAGACAGAGTCAATCAAATCGCTAAGAAAACCTGAACCAAGTCTTTAAGCACCAAGTCGCTATAATACCAAGTTGCTAAGACACAGTCAAATCGCTAAATTAACAACTCGCTAATCACCAAGTCGCTAGCAAAATTTTGACAGTAAGTCGCTAAGCACCAAGTCGCTAAGTTGTCAAGTCGCTAAAGAGCAACTCGCTAAGCACCAAATCGCTAACACCAAGTCGCTAACAAACTTAAGTACAAGTCGCTAACTTTCACCAAGTCGCTACCCGTAGTGGAGAATCCACTAAGTGTACTGTTTGTCGGCTTGTCTCAATAGACAAGTCGCTAGCTCAACTCGCTAAGTCCTTCAACTACAACTCGCTACCAAATTACAAAGCAAGTCGCTAGCAAGAAAACTTATCCGTGGCTCAAGTCGCTACCTAGAAAATCACATAAACACCACTTTTCAATCCAAAGACAACCCAACCTAAGCACATACAATGATTCTAAACACAAAACAACACCCAAGATTCAAACTTTAACACTAGAAATGATCCAAATGATGCAAAAACCACTAAACCTTTTCAAACTCTAAAACTACCTAAAAGTCACTAGAAATCCAAAGATATGTAAGAGATGATCAAACCATGGCTCTTGATACCATTTGTAACATATTGGATTTCACAAACACACTAAACCATAAGATCAAATAGGCGTATTATGAGTTCTAGAGAGAGAAAGTTAGAGGTTTAGGGAACTTTAGTGAGAGAAAGAAAAATCTTATTATGAGCTCCAACTCTCTACCTTGGGAGGTAGAGAGTATTTATAGTCATTACATAAATCGCCACCTATCGGGCTGTGGATCAGACATACAGTGGGTAAAGACTCATCCGTCCTCCACGGAGTTACTAAAACTAAATACTACTTAACTTACAATAATCTACGACTACGAGCTTTCTAACGATTACATATACTTAAGGTGACCGACTCTTTAATAACAGGATTTACTAAATCCTAACACCAAATCTACTAGATCTAGTCTATGGAAATCCGGCCGTAAGGAACTTAGATTCCCCCTAGCTTCTTAAATACCTCCACTTGATAGGTGATCATTTGGTCAGTTCGCACACGAAGAGTGGTTGTACTATGGCCAATTCCTTCCATACTTCGCAACCTATTAGACTGAGGTCAGTTGGTCAATTCTCATAGCCCTTTAGATACTAACAAGCTTATAATATTACCAAAACTAGCGATCTATGACAAGACTAGTAAATGTCTATAAAGAAATAAAGAAAAGATCAATAACATAATTGCAAACTTAAATTAATAACATGAATCTATAATATAAACCCTAGAAAAATATAAAAGGAATTCAAACTCGAATACAACGGAAATCGTAGACGAGAACTTCGTTATTCATACTCCTAAACCTTGATTCTTCTTCTGTGTTTGATCTCCCCAAACCCTAGAAAGGTTTAGGAAAGGAGAGATGCCTATAACTGATGAAAACTTCGTCTATTTATAGGCTCGGATACCAGTTACGGCGTAACACTTATTAACTAGTTACGCTGTAACTCTTCAAAATCTTGTACTTATCCATGGTTACGGCGTAACCTGAGCTGAGGGTTACGCCGTATTCGTTCTAATTCTGATGCTTATCGGCTGTTACGGCGTAACCTGAGCTGAGTTATGCCGTATCCTTTGTAAAGTTGATGTTTATCTGTTGTTACGGCGTAACATGAGCTGAGGGTTACGCCGTATCCTTTGTAAAGTTGGTTGCTTCATGTTCAGCGGACTTGTTACGGCGTAACTATACTCCATTGTTACGTCGCATTCTTCATAAACTTTGATTACGGCGTAACTTCATCACTTGGTTACACCGTAGTTGAGAGAAAAATCATCCTTGGGCTTAGAAATGTCCATTTACTGCTTCCTTGCATGAAATAGATCCTGAAATGAATTAATAAGGAATAAGGATGTTTCTACTAGCATTTTACTCATAATGTGATTAAAAAGGGGGAAATTAACGCTTAGAATACCAGGATTATTTGATGCTATCAAATATCCCCCCACTTGAACTCTACTTGCCCTCAAGTAGAGTTTTTATATTGTAAAAGATACAACCCCGGAGTAAACCAAGGAATGTGCAGTTAAAAGTTCCATAATAGAATAATTGTAAGAGCCGAACACCTCACGAAATGGGAACGAAAACACTCTCACGCTCATCCTAATCTAAGTGTTAATTTCGGGGTGTTCACTCAATTGCACGGGCATAGCAAGTATTCTATCATAAGCTTGGCAATTACACACATCTCCACCACTAGAGCTAAGGTTAAGACGGTTTTAGAAAGCAATGTTGGGTTGATAGTGATTCAAAGGTTATGGGGGTAGTGTCATTACTAACGTGTCACGATGAAGTGGAAAAAATCAATGATACATGACCAAATCCATGGCCAAGACATCAAGGATTGCTCGCTGCATCACCTAGACACGCTTCACGACAAAAAGGGTTATGGTAAGGCATGGGATATTTTAATGGGTGTAAAGAAAAAGAAAACAAATAGTCTTAGCTTAAAACCAAGTCGCCATCGCCCCACAGTTCATTCAATGTTCAACTTCAAGATACGGAAACAGGATCATAACACGTCACAGGAATGCACCATTTTGAATATATTTCCTTTTCCGAGAACTGATGGTGTATTGACTCACTTCCAATCTTCGAATGAGATCGATGTGTTTTTCTCGATGCTAATAGTGCTACAATACTTTGCACTTTTATCAATAAGGGCTAATATGCACTTATATCATCATAATTTTTTTTAAACATACTTATCCCCCCACTTGAGATGAGCATAAGGAGAATATTGGGAGATCTTAAACGATCTTCAATAAGATGTCTTCGATTTGGCACGTTTTTCGAAACTTTCACTCAAACCTCAAACTAGGGCGAGCAATGACTTCAAGATCATAAGATAAGACTACACAGTAGGCTAAAGTGTAAAGGTGTAACGAAAATAAGGGTTAGAAAATGAAAGGATAGGCTCAAATAGGTGTAACTAGGGGTATCTTGCACTAAAGGAGAGTGCAACAAAAAGGGATAACACGGAGGTCGAAAAGCCAATGAGACTAGTCGATAAATGCACTCAAGTAAACACATATGGGCTGTTTGAGTTTAATCCTAAAACATTTGCCTTTTTCAAATTGCCTTTTCTAAATGCACCAAGATAACTTGATACACTACTTGTCTATGGTCTCGAAGTGATGTAAAAGCCAAGTTCTAAAGTCTAAAATATTATCGGCACACTCAATATTTGGTAGATTTGGGTTAAATAGGGGAAACGGAAAGGCTAAATCTCACCAATGACAATAAGGGTTATAGTGTGCTCGGCTATATGAAATTCTAGATTGGTTAAAACTATGACAAAAATTTTCAAAAGAGCTTAATTTTTTTAAAACCAACTAGAAAATTAGGGCAAGTAGGCTAAGTAATCAAACACTACATTTCTATTCCTATCCCCCCCCCCCCCCACTTGAAGTGTACAAAGTCCCATTTGTACGAATAAAAAGGAAAAAGAAAATAGAAATGAAAAATAATCGAGAAAGAAATAAACTCCCCTCTCAAATGCTTGCCCAAGATGTCTCACTTAGGGTTGAAGGTGGGTCAGAAGGTTGCAATGCGTATCTTATCCGGTGACTACGCCTTAACTATAATGCCTTCAACAAATTCATCCTGCCCACTGGTTACGGCGTAACTAACCTAAATGGTTACGCCGTAACTGCATCACTGTTTCAAAACCTGCACAGAAATACTAGGAAAAGTTTGTACCTATTGGTACAATTGATTAACCGCAACACAAATATCCTAGTTAAATAGTTATTACAGACATAAGTTTTGAAATTGTTCAAATAACATGGGAATCAATCATCCCTGTGGTGGTCATGATCCATGGAATGGAATGGAGTCTGGTCATAAGGGGTGTTGGTGGTGCTACCAGGAGTCGGCTTTGCCTGCATAAACGCCACTCCATGATGGATGCCGATATCAGGGATGTCGGGCTGGTACACGTAAGCTGGTCCATGCCATCATGGATGGTTCAGGTGCATCTCCTGAAGCATTTGGCTCGTACGGTCCGCACTCCAGCTGAAAAAGTTGTTGCAGCTCCTGCACCTGATCAAGTGTACCTGAAAAACCCTCAAACTGGTTACTTAATCCATATAAACCCACAGTGAGGCCATCAATCTCCTCATTGAAGTGGGTTGCCATCCCCTCGAGCCTCTCATCAATCACCTGTAACATATCCCCTACATTCACGTGTGCCCTACGTCGACCCCTAGGCACACGCTCCTCGGCCTCCTCTTGGCCACCACTCTGTCCAGCACCGCTAGCTTTCCCAACTTCTCTTCTCGGGGCTATCCTCATCAACTCAAATTCACCAAGCACATTTTAGGTACAAATCCCAAACTTCACCAGCTTATTAAGCCCAAGCAAACTAGTTTCCCTGCCACGGGTCACCCAAGCTAAGGCCTCATCCGACATCAACCCATAACTCCTAGCCAACCTACCAATGAAGTGAGCCCCTTGAATCAGATTCTTCCTAGAGAAACCCTTTGCCCCATTAGTCATAAACCTTGCCAGATAATGGGGACATCAATGTGATTGCCCCCGTCCATCCCATTCAAGAGGTATAGGTCATCCATGGTCATTTTTTCTTTTGCCGAATGTCTTGCTTTTATAGAACAAGCAATGAGTCTGTGCACAAGTCGGCGAATTGGGCTCCTAACCAAGGTTTAAGTAGGTGGGTGCCTCGAGTTGTACCCTGGCACAGCAGAAATGCGGTTGAAGTAGTTAGTAGGATCATAGGTCTCGGGCCTATGCCTCCAACAAGTCTTGTAAAATTCATCAAAAACATCAGTGCTCAACTCCTTCTGCGTGTACAAACCCATTATCATGATAAACTCATTCAATGTTAACTGCCTTTTTTCTCCCCCAAGCTGAAAATACAATGCAACCTGGTCATCATTGTTAATTTCATTCTTGAACTCAACTGTCACTAAAAACTCTCGAACATATTCTTGAATTATTGGCTCATTGATCCGAAGGAGCCTCAACCAAGCATTGCAAGTAAATGAAACCTCGGAGCATGTAAACTTGATTTTGCAGAACTTTCTGAGCTTCCTACCAGCAGACCCATTATCGATCCCATCAAATGCCTCGAAGTCAAGAGCTTCAGGCTGATCAATATCTTTTCTCGTCAGAATCAAATAATCATCCATGCAAAGCTGCCTAATCTCTTCATCCTCGAATGCCAAGAACCTGACCCATTCAGCAGGGTTGGGGTGTTGTTATTACCTGAAAGGAAAACTAATATAAGTCAGAATTTGTGCATACTGATGACCAGTTATGGCGTAACCAACATTACAGGTTACGCCGTAATTACACTACAGACGTGGTTACGGCGTAACATATCCCACAGGTTACGCTGTAACATTCCCCAGAAACTCAGCACAACATAGGGTTACGATTAGCAATAGATTATGTCGTAACCAACAATTTTATCCCTAGGGTAAAAAAAATTATCAATTTTTAACCTATTAGTGCTGAGGGACCGAGCCTAAACCATTAGGTTCATGTTTAACCCAAAACCCGCTTAAACTAGGTCAAAACATCCCAAACTACCAATAATGATATGACACGAATCAAAACAACATGAGGAATTCATCATAATCATATATTACCCTAACCAATAGCAATAATAATAGTGAAATAAGCAAGATTCCCAATTATGAAAATATAAACCCTAATTGAATAATTGATTGAAACGAATCAAAAACAGTAGTGATAGATCTTACCAGCCATTGCTTGATTGAGGGAACGAAGAAATCCTTACGAAAAGTTTTTAGAAGAATTTTACTGTAGATGTGGGTGGTGAAAAGTTGTATGTGTTTGTAAAAACCTAGTTTTTCATCCATATCAGGGTTTTATATCGCTTGGATGTTACGGCGTAATTAGTGGAAAGGGTTACGCCGTAATTAATTTTTTAATTATTAAAATTTTTATTATTATTTAATTGCAATATGAGAGATTGAGATACGTACCTTATGTGGTTTGGAAGTACTCACGTCTCTTACTTAGGTAAATATGATAGTTCTTACCTTAGATCTTTCATTAACTGCTCCCCGGCAGCGGCGCCAAAACGTTGATGTGCTATTTCATCCTACTTTTAATATTTATAAACTTAGACAAACTTAGGATAAACACATACTAACGGGCAGAGAACCCGATCAGATGAAGTAAAGCCTTAGGTAAATCCGAGTGTCGTCCCAAGAGAGCTGTGACCTTGAAAGAACTAAGATGATTAGAAATGATATGATATGATATTGATAATCTATTGATATGATATAATTATTCCAATTATACAGACACAAGAATTTAGGATAAAGAGAAAGAAAAGCAAAGCTTAATAAAGAATACAAATAAGAATTGATTCTCAATATAAAGGTTCAATATAGTGGTTAATTATCGCCAGACTCCTTGGGTCAATTCGTAATGGCCTATGGTTCTTAGATTCCTCACCAAGATGAACAGGTCACCCGGGATCATTCGTCAACCTAATAGCAGTCATTAAGGGCCAAATCTACTAGATCTA
Organism: Chrysanthemum makinoi; assembly: GCA_910596185.1. NCBI lineage: Eukaryota > Viridiplantae > Streptophyta > Magnoliopsida > Asterales > Asteraceae > Chrysanthemum > Chrysanthemum makinoi. The sequence goes on along the minus strand of OU343225.1, from coordinate 139,596,249 downwards.
GTCTATGGAAATTCGGCCGTTAGGAACTTAGATTCCTCCTAGCTTCTTAAATACCTCCACTTGATAGGTGATCATTTGGTCAGTTCACACACGAAGAGTGGTTGTACTATGGCCAATTCCTTCCATACTTCGCAACCTATTAGACTGAGGTTAGTTGGTCAATTCTCCCAGCCCTTTAGATACTAACAAGCTTATAATATTACCAAACTAGCGATCTATGACAAGACTAGTAAATGTCTATAAAGAAATAAAGAGAAGATCAATAACATAAATGCAAACTTAAATTAATAACATGAATCCATAATATAAACCCTAGAAAAATATAAAAGGAATTCAAACTCGAATACAACAGAAATCGTAGACGAGAACTTCATTCATACTCCTAAATCATGATTCTTCTTCTGTGTTTGATCTCCCCAAACCCTAGAAGGTTTAGGAAATGAGAGATGCTTATAAATGATGAAAAATTCGTCTATTTATAGGCTCGGATAACAATTACGATGTAACACTTATTAACTAGTTACGCCGTAACTCTTCAAAATCTTGTACTTATCCATGGTTACGGTGTAATATGAGTTGAGGGTTACGCCGTAGTCTTTGTAATTCTGATGCTTATCGGCTGTTACGGCGTAACCTGAGCTGAGAGTTACGCCGTATCCTTTGTAAAGTTGATGTTTATCTGTTGTTACGGCGTAACCTGAGCTGAGGGTTACGCCGTATCCTTTGTAAAGTTGGCTGCTTCATGTTCAGTGGAGTTGTTACGGCGTAACTATACTCCATTGTTACGCCGTATTCTTCATAAACTTTGATTACGGCGTAACTTCATCACTTGGTTACGCCGTAGTTGAGAGAAAAATCATCCTTGGGCTTAGAAATGTCCATTTACCGCTTCCTTGCATGCAATAGATTCTGAAATGAAATAATAAGGAATAAGGATGTTTCTACTAGCATTTTACTCATAATGTGACGAAAAAGGGGGAAATTAACGCTTAGAATATCAGGATTATTTGATGTTATCATAGGGCAAGGAATGTGTCCTTGTAGCCGAACCACTATAAATCACTTGTGTCACTACTCTCTATCCTTTATTTTACTTGCTTCTATTATTTACTTTACTTATTGCTTTATACTTTCTATCTATCCGTACGAATTCACATAAGATCAAATCTAAAGTTTTGAAACTTAAATTAAAATCGGCAAAACTATTCAACCCCCCTCCTTCTAGTTTTCCACATACTTTACATTTTAAGAAACTGTAAAGATGATTGATTCCTCGGGAAAGAGATCAATTATAGAAGTGTAGTATATGGGTAACTCAAACGTATTAGGTTTGAGCACCGAGACCGTTCCGAACGAGGGATAAATGGAATTTTCAACTCTCGTCGCGATTATTGTGATTTGAATGGTAAAAATGGATATATTGAAGTTTTCTAATCTACGGGGCAAGGGAAGCATAAAAGGGAACTAAATCTATGGGAACACAAGAATTAAAACTAATTACGCAAATAACGATTAAATGAAACGCGAATTAAATGCCACTAAATCTAAACTAAGTCCTTAAAATGATCTAAAATTACTTTTCTACTAAAAATGAAATTTAGAAATTAACTAAGATTTAAAACTAATTTTTAGGATTTTTCTTGAATTTATTTGAATTAAAAGCTAATTTCTAATTTTAAAAATGGAACTAAATAACTAAAAATTATAAAAATGAGAGGGAAAATTAAGAAAATATTTTTTAAAAATCTAAAATAACTAAAAAGACTTTTGAAAATTGTATTTGTATTTTTCTGAATTATTTTCTAATTTCAATGATTTAAAAACTAATTTAAACTAATTAAATGCTAAAAATTATTATTTGAACTAGGAAAATTAGGGAAAAATATTTTTTTTAGATTTTTATATTTTTATTAATCTAAGAAAATTGAAAACATATTTTTGAACCTTTTCTGATTTATTTGTATTAAAAACTAATTAAAAGGTATTAAAATCTAATTTTAAATGGTAAAAATAGCAAACGGTACTGAAAAATTATGAAAATTTCAGGAAAATTCTAAATTATGATTATAAATCTATGAAAAATGAGAAAAGTTATACTAGTAAGCTCGAATTATGAGATGCTATGAAACTGCTTATTTATAAGCTACTAAAAATAAGCTAAAGGCTACTACAGTGAACTATAAGCTACAAGGACCTAAATTATGCTATTTCTACTTAAAACAAACTAAAAACTACTTGCCTACTCCTCTGTATAACAATCTACAATGATATGATCAAAATTCTATCAAGTAAGCCAAACAGGCTTGAGGAGCTACTTTTAAGCTTATGTAGAAGCTTACCCAATAAGCTAATGTGAAAAACAGAACTAGGATCCTGCAGTCAACCAACCAGAGAGTACAAGGACCAAATTTGAGCCAATTATCTAGCCTAATGAACCCAAAATCAACTCTGCAACAAGCCTGTGCATACTTAGTTTATGCTGCAAGTGTGCACAGGGTAAATTTAGCTTATTTGACAAATGATTTAAGTGGTCTAATTAAATTCTAAAAATTATACTAAAATTATGTTTAAAAACACATCCAACCAGAGTCCAAAATCCCAAAATTTCAAACAATTTGAACTAAAGATGAGAGAATTAAAAATCCACAAAGATCACTTATCAGAACTGAAACCCACTTTTTGACTTTTTAAAACAGAAATGGAATTTGACTTATTTGAGGTTTGATTCAATCTTACTGATTCTAAATGATGTTGTAAGGTGTAATAGAACCTAATTCAGCTATCCTATATGATCCTAAAACTAAATGCAAGCAAATGTTATCTCTAATCTAACTCATTAAACTGGTAAGTGAGATTAAAACTAAAATTGACTATTGAGTGAATCCAAGCTAAACTTTAAGCCTATACCAACTTTATTCACCAAAATGAGACTTATGCAATAATTTCTAACCTCAAATCTAGCTTATAAATCTGTCCAATAACCTGATCCAAACACCCCTATAAAGACTGATATGCAAGTTTCTATAATCAAAACTCTTATCTAAACCATAATTCTAACTAAAACAGATTAAAATGATTAACTGACTCCTAAATGATGCAAATGATATAACAGTTACTAACACTAAACACTATTTCAAATTAATGCCGACAAGAATGAGATGGAAAGATAAACTTACAAATGTCCTGCCACAATGGCATGCACATTTAAAACCTAACACCTCTATCTAATTCCCTTAGCCAATCAATTCCAAGCTCAATCCAACACCAAATCCAGACTAGATTAGGAAACCTACCCAATTCAACTCCAATTTCTGCACCTTTGACTTTTGTTGACTGAGATAATGAATTTGAGTGATTAATGATTTAAAACGGCAATGAGCTCACTAAAAGCTATTTAGAGCTTAGATGAGCTTATGTAACAGTAGCTAAGCTTATTGAAGCTTTTAAGTAGATTTAAAGTATTTTTTATTCTTTCAAACATTTTTCTGATTTTTTTTATATTTTGATTAAGATGAAAACAAACTGAAATGTTTTTGTAATAAGATGAGATGAACTGGATTAACTCTAATAAGCAATTATAAGAAATATTAAGAAACAAACAAACAATGATTTAAGCAATTAAGCAAAATTCTATTAACTTGAAAAGGTGATTACACAAAGAGATTACAGAAGCTGAAATTATAATAATACTAAAAGCATTAAATTGAAATTAAAACTATTACAAAACTATTGAAAACTAAGATGATACAACTGTGTGAAATTCGGGGTATTTATAGATGAGCAAGTCCCTTAGAAGCTTCATGAAGGAATGCATTTGTGCTTTCTCTGAGTCCATATCCACCCTTAGATCAAATCCCAGCATGCTTCAAACAATCACAGCCCTCAGATTACATCTCCACGTTTCACTGACCAATGAGAGGAGAGGATTGACACACGGATTGCCAACGTGGCATTCCGTGTGTCAGGTGTGTCAGTGGAAAGTACTAATTTGTCCTTGAATTGTACTGATTGGGGCTAATTTGATAAAGGGTAATTTAGGGTTCTATAATTCTGGGTAAAGTGAATTTTAGGGGTGAATTGGGTGGCGGGTAAACATGGGTAATTATTTTATAATTATTTGACTTTTTTGACCGGGTTTAAAGAATGAAACGGGTATGGAGGGTAAACATGGGTAAACATGGTGGTGCTACCAGGAGTCGGCTCTGCCTGCATAAACGCCACTCCTTGATGGATGTCGATATCAGGGATGTCGGGCTAGTACACGTAAGCTGGTCCATGCCATCATGGATGGTTCAGGTGCATCTCCTGAAGCATTTGGCTCGTACGGTCCGCACTCCAGCTGAAAAAGTTGTTGCAGTTGCTGCACCTGATCAAGTGTACCTGAAAAACCCTTAAACTGGTTACTTAATCCATATAAACCCACAGTGTGGCCATCAATCTCATCATTGAAGTGGGTTGCCATACCCTCGAGCCTCTCATCAATCACCTGTAAGCTATCCCCTACATTCGCGTATGCCCTACGTCGACCCCTAGGCACACGCTCCTCGGCCTCCTCTTGGCCATCACTAGCTCCAGTACCGCTAGCTTTCCCAACTTCTCTCCTCAGGGCTATCCTCATCAACTCAACTTCACCAAGCACATTTTAGGTACAAATCCCAAACTTCACCAGCTTATTAAGCCCAAGCAAACTAGTTTCCCTGCCACTGGTCACCCAAGCTAAGGCCTCATCCGACATCAACCCATAACTCCCAGCCAACCTACCAATGAAGTGAGCCCCTTGAATCGGATTCTTCTAAGAGAAACCCTTTGCCCCATTAGCCATAAGCCTTGCCAGATAATGGGGGACATCAATGTGATTGCCCCCATCGATCCCATTCAAGAGGTATAGGTCATCCATGGTCATTTTTTCTTTTGCCGAATGTCTTGCTTTTATAGAACAAGCAATGAGTCTGTGCACAAGTCTGCGAATTGGGCTCCTAACCAAGGTGTAAGTAGGTGGGTGCCTCGAGTTGTACCCTGGAACAACAGAAATGCGGTTGAAGTAGTTAGTGGGATCATAGGTCTCGGGCCTATGCCTCCAACAAGTCTTGTAAAATTCATCAAAAACATCAGTGCTCAACTCCTCCTGCGTGTACAAACTCATTCTCACGATAAACTCATTCAATGTTAACTGCCTTTTCTCCCCCCCCCTGAAAATACAATAAAACCTGGTCATCATTGTTAATTTCATTCTTGAACTCAACTGTCGCTAGAAACTCTCGAACATATTCTGGAATTATTGGCTCATTGATCCGAAAGAGCCTCAACCAAGCATTGCAAGTAAATGAACCCTCTGAGCATGTAAACTTGATTTTGCAGAACTTTCTGAGCTTCCTACCAGCAGAACCATTATCGATCCCATCAAATGCCTCGAAGTCAAGAGCTTCAGGCTGATCAATATCTTTTCTCGTCAGCATCAAATAATCATCCATGCAAAGCTGCCTAATCTCTTCATCCTCGAATGCCAAGAACCTGACCCATTCAGCGGGATTATTGCCTGAAAGGAAAACAAATATAAGTCAGAATTCGTGCATACTAATGACCAGTTATGGCGTAACCAACATTACAGGTTACGCCGTCATTACACTACAGACGTGGTTACGGCGTAACATATCCCACAGGTTACGCTGTAACATTCCCCAGAAACTCAGCACAACACAGGGTTACGATTAGCAATAGATTACGCCGTAACCATCAATTTTATCCCAAGGGTAAAAAGAATTATCAATTTTTAACCTATTAGTGCTGAGGGACCGCGCCTAAACCATTAGGTTCATGTTTAACCCAAAACCCGCTTAAACTAGGTCAAAACATCCCAAACTACCAATAATGATATGACACGAATCAAAACAACATGAGAAATTCATCATAATCATATATTACCCCAACCAATAGCAATAATAATAGTGAAATAAGCAAGATTCCCAATTATGAAAATATAACCCCTAATTGAATAATTGATTGAAACGAATCAAAAACAGTAGTGATAGATCTTACCAGCCATTGCTTGATTGAGGGAATGAAGAAATCATTACGAAAAATTTTTGGAAGAATTTTACTGTAGATGTGGGCGGTGAAAATTTGTATGTGTTTGGAAAAACCTAGTTTTTCATCCATATCAGGGTTTTATATCGCTTGGATGTTACGGCGTAATTAGAGGAAAGGGTTACGCCGTAATTAATTTTTTAATTATTAAAATTTTTATTATTATTTAATGGTTACGTCGAAATTCTTAAAAGAGGTTACGCCGTAACTAATAGCTTCAAAGAGTAAATGTGGAAAATTGCAATATGAGAGATTGAGACACGTACCTTATGCGGTTTGGAAGTACTCACGTCTCTTACTTAGGTAAATATGATAGTTCATACCTTAGATCTTTCATTAACTGCTCCCCGGCAGCGGCGCCAAAAAGTTGATGTGCTATTTCATCTTTTAATATTTATAAACTTAGACAAACTTAGGATAAACACATACTAACGGGGAGAGAACCCGATTAGATGAAGTAAAGCCTTAGGTAAATCCGAGTGTCGTCCCAAGAGAGCTGTGACCTTGAAAGAACTAAGATGATTAGAAATGATATGATATGATATTGATAATCTATTGATATGATATAATTATTCCAATTATACAGACATAAGAATTTAGGACAAAGAGAAAGATAAGCAAAGCTTAATAAAGAATACAAATAAGAATTGATTCTCAATATAAAGGTTCAATATAGTAGTTAATTATCGCCAGACTCCTTTGGTCAATTCGTCATGGCCTATGGTTCTTAGATTCCTCACCAAGATGAGCAGGTCGCCCGGGATCATTCGGAAACCTAATAGCAGTCATTAAGGGCCAAATATACTAGATCTAGTCTATGGAAATTCGGCCGTTAGGAACTTAAATTCCCCCGAGCTTCTTAAATACCTCCACTTGATAGGTGATCATTTGGTCAGTTCGCACACGAAGAGTGGTTGTACTATGGCCAATTCCTTCCATTACTTCGCAACCTATTAGACTGAGGTCAGTTGGTCAATTCTCCCAGCCCTTTAGATACTAACAAGCTTATAATATTACCAAACCTAGCGATCTATGACAAGACTAGTAAATGTCTATAAAGAAATAAAGAGAAGATCAATAACATAAATGCATACTTAAATTAATAACATGAATCCATAATATAAACCCTAGAAAAATATAAAAGGAATTCAAACTCGAATACAACAGAAATCGTAGACAAGAACTTCATTCATACTCCTAAATCATGATTCTTCTTCTGTGTTTGATCTCCCCAAACCCTAGAAAGGTTTGGGAAAGGAGAGATGCCTATAACTGATGAAAAATTCGTCTATTAATAGGCTCGGATACCAATTACGACATAACACTTATTAACTAGTTACGCCGTAACTCTTCAAAATCTTGTACTTATCCATGGTTACGGTGTAATCTGAGCTGAGGGTTATGTCGTAGTCTTTGTAATTCTGATGCTTATCAGCTGTTACGGCGTAACCTGAGCTGAGAGTTACGCCGTATCCTTTGTAAAGTTGATGTTTATCTGTTGTTACGGCGTAACCTGGGCTACACCTCGCCGGAGAGGAATTGAAAACCGGAAAAAAAAGCCCTTCTCAATAGAAGGTGAAAGCAAAAAGACGACGAAAGCCCGCTCTGAAGAATTCATGGGTCGGCAGGCGGGCGAGGCAGAATGGGCGGGCACTACTAACCAAGCCAAGCCCAGTTCCCGCCGATAGGCGCAGGTAGCTTGCTTCCAAGCCTTGCCTTATATGATAGTTGTGGCCATGGCCCGAAGGAGCCTTAAGCACTTGTACAATGCTTCAAGTCAAGGCTGCCTCCCACTCGTTGCCCAGGGTTACGCCGTATCCTTAGTAAAGTTGGTTGCTTCATGTTCAGTGGACTTGTTACGGCGTAACTATACTCCATTGTTACGCCGTATTCTTCATAAACTTTGATTACGGCATAACTTCATCACTTGGTTACGCCATAGTTGAGAGAAAAATCATCCTTGGGCTTAGAAATGTCCATTTACCGCTTCCTTGCATGAAATAGATTCTGAAATGAAGTAATAAGGAATAAGGATATTTCTACTAGCATTTTACTTATAATGTGACGAAAAAGGGGGAAATTAACGCTTAGAATATCAAGATTATTTGATGTTATCATAGGGCAAGGAATGTGTCCTTGTAGCCGAACCACTATAAATCACTTGTGTCACTACTCTCTATCCTTTAGTTTACTTGCTTTTATTATTTACTTTACTTATTGCTTTATACTTTCTATCCATCCGTACGAATTCACATAAGATCAAATCTAAAGTTTTGAAACTTAAATTAAAATCGGCAAAACTATTCAACCCCCCCTCCTTCTAGTTTTCCACATACTTTACATTTTAAGAAACTGTAAAGATGATTGATTCCTCGGGAAAGAGATCAATTATAGAAGTATAGTATATGGGTAACTCAAACGTATTAGGTTTGAGCACCGAGATCGTTCCGAATGAGGGATGAATGGAATTTTCAACTCTCGTCGCGATTATTGTGATTTGAATGGTAAAAAGGGATATTTTGAAGTTTTCTAATCTACGGGGCAAGGGAAGCATAAAAGGGAACTAAATCTACAGGAACACAAGAATTAAAACTAATTACGCAAATAACGATTAAATGAAACGCGAATTAAATGCAACTAAATCTAAACTAAGTCCTAAAAATGATCTAAAATTACTTTTCTGCTAAAAATGAAATTTATAAATTAACTAAGATTTAAAACTAATTTTTAGGATTTTTCTTGAATTTATTTGAATTAAAAACTAATTTCTAATTTTAAAAATGGAACTAAATAACTAAAAATTATAAAAATGAGAGGGAAAATTATGAAAATATTTTTTAAAAATCTAAAATAACTACAAAGACTTTTAAAAATTGGATTTGTATTTTTCTGAATTATTTTCTAATTTCTATGATTCAAAAACTAATTTAAACTAATTAAATGCTAAAAATTATTATTTGAACTAGGAAAATTAGGGAAAAATATTTTTTTGGCTTTTTATATTTTTCTTAATCTAAGAAATTTGAAAACATATTTTTGAACCTTTTCTGATTTATTTGTATTAAAAACTAATTAAAAATGTATTAAAATCTAATTTTAAATGTTAAAAATAGCAAACAGTACTGAAAAATTATGAAAATTTTAGGAAAATTCTAAATTATGATTAGAAATCTAGGAAAAATGAGAAAGGTTATACTAGTAAGCTAGAATTATGAGATGCTATGAAACTGCTTATTTATAAGCTACTAAAAATAAGCTAAAGGCTACTACAGTGAACTATAAGCTACAAGGACCTAAATTATGCTATTTCTATTTAAAACAAACTAAAAACTACTTGCCTACTCCTCTGTATAACAATCTACAATGATATGATCAAAATTCTATCAAGTAAGCCAAACAGGCTTGAGGAGCTACTTTTAAGCTTATGTAGAAGCTTACTGATGAGTATGCAAATACTCATCATTTTTGTACCTTTTAGACTGCCAAAAACATCTGAAAACACTCAGAAATGCATCAAAATGATAAAAATATCACAAATAAGTGTTTTATGTGTTTCAAATGCAAAAATACCAAAATCAGGTGAAAAACGTATCAAGTTTGCATAATTGGCAGTTTTAGTCCCCCAAGTTTCAAAAGTTGTCAAATCTAGTCCCTGGTAAATCAAAATAAAGAAAAATATCATTTAAGGTCCTTGGGGATTCACAAGTTGTTAGAAATAGTCTTTTGAAGTTAAAATTGCATATTTACAACTTTGATCCCTCAACTTTCAAAAATGGCAAAATTAGTCCTCGGGTATTTTAAAATGGAAAGTTAATAAATATAACCCTTGTACTATTCATATATGGCATAATTGGTCCTTGTGTTAACTTTGGAAAAACTACAGTTTTGGTCCCTCAAGTTTGCCAAATTACATTTATGGTCCTTGTGTGTTATTAATTCCAAAAACCAAACCGGACCCCCTTTTTGTTATTACCCAAAACACAACCCAGCTGGCCCAATGCAGTCACAAGCCCAAACACTTGAACCTTGAACCATGACCCTTGAGCTTTTGACCTGCCAATATACCCCATTTTGAACCCCCACCCTATTAATAATACCGGTCAACTCCCCAGTCAAACCCATCCCTTACCTCACATCCCGCCAAAACCGAAACCACCATGGTTTCCACCACTTGCTCCTACCACCTGTCCACCACCTTTCCACTTCAACCCCAGCTGTATAACCACTCCCTTCCACCTCCACAAACACCCAAAATTCTTTAAATGCAAAAACCTGCTCAAATGACTTTTGGCGCCAAATTGCATTTCAAGGGTTAAGATGAGTTGCAGTGATCCAAGGGCTATGAAGTAAAGTGGGATTTGACCAGAGTGCTGGTGGGAACTCAAAAAGTCTATAAAGAAAGGAGGAGAAGGAGATGTGAGAGATATCTAGTGTAATTTTAGTTAATGTATGTCGAATAGTGTAATTTTACATTTCCAGTGTAATTTCAAGCTTTCAAGTACTTTTTAAGTAATTTCAGTGTAATATAAATCTTTTTCAGTAAGCAATTTCAAGTTTCAGTCTCATTTCAAGTTTATGCAAATTTCAAGTTCAAAATCTCATATTAGCTTAAAGTTGTTAATAGTTAATGTCATGGACTCATAAGCTCACATAAGCTCCTATTAAAGCTTTTCTAAGCTTTTAGAAACCATAAAAGTTAGTTTAGTATCAAAAAAGCAAAACTACCAAAAAAAAAATTAGTTATAAATAAAAAATCAATGGAGAAGATGATCACAGCTGGAGCAGGGTAAATACTGGATTGCCCTTGGGATAGATGCTTCTTGGGAAGCTATAGGAAGTGTTTTCAGTCCTTGGTTCTCAGTTGTAAGCTTGGAATCAATTTGTAAGCTTATTTCTTAATTTTGGTTATTCACTGTAGAACTACTTATTTCTGCTTATCTCTGTGTTTTTTATGCTTATTTGGTGTTATTAAGTCAAGTTATTACTTAAAGTAGGCTGCTTGTTCATTAGCTTTCTCAGTTACTTAGTTTTTACTTTTTCACTAGTAATATTTCATAATAGTGATTTATAGGTCTTAGTTGTTATTGTTAGTGTTTATGTGCTTAAATCAGCTTTCTATATCATCAAATGATCTTATGAATCAGTTGCATGGTCTTAATTTAAGAAATCATTTGGAAATCACAAAATCAGTTTGATAAAAGGTTGTTTGGATTCACTGTGTTATATGTGTTAGAGGTTGATTGTGTTGTTGCTTGTTGTTGTTTCATGTCACAATAGGATCTAATAACTCATTGCAACCATAAAATACACACCTTTCTTGTTAAAAAGTCAAAATAGCCTTTCATCTTCATCTATGAGCTCACTGTTAGGATTTAGATTGTAAAATTCATCATAGTTGTTCATAACCTGTTAATCTAGATTAATTTCATCTTAACTTAGGTTAATATAACATAATCAGTTAGTAGGATCAATAATAAGTTCATTTTAGTCAACTTTTTAGTATAACTTAAAAAGTCAAATTTTCTTATTTGCAGTTTTTGAATAAAATAGATAATTTTCTATAGGATTTAATTTTGAGTTTCATGTTTTATGCTTTTGGAATATTAGAATTTAGCTGCTCATCTTAATCATAGTAATTTTTATAATTTTTAGTTTGCTAGTTAAACTGCTTATTTTTTAGTTTCTTTTAAACCCTTTTCTAAAAAAATGCCCTGTGCACAGTTGAGTGAGCTCATTTCATAAGCTTGCATCTTGTTAATTAGTTAGCTTTAGCTTATAACTTTTGTTGTTTTGTAAAGCCCATCTGGCTAGTTTAATGTTTGAATGCTTATTTTCCATTTTTGAGCTTATTTGGACTGCTTATCATGCTCATGTTATTTTCCAAAAATCACTCACTACACTGAGTTATCAGTGTAGTTGAGCCTTTTTCACAAGCTCACACAGAGCTTATTAGTGAACCTTAGCTTTTGACCCATAGCTTTTTGGAAAGCCAATCTAGCCATCTCTAAGGTCCAGTGCTTATTTTTAACTTTCTAGCTTATTTGATAGGGCTGCTTATAGCTTTTTGTTTGTCCCATTTCATGTGAACACTGAGTAGTCAGTGTGATACAAGCTTTTTCTCAAGCCTTTTATAAGCTCATTAGTGGGCCCCAGTGTGAGATTCTTGGCTTTTTGGGAACCTCAATAAGCCAGCTTATTACATCCAAACTTGCTTTTGTCTTCTGAGCTTTTGCACCTAGCTTAATCTAGCCTACAAAAACTGTGCAGACCTGTTTGGTTGATAGGATTAGTATAAGTGCTTATTAGCTTATTTTAAGATTTTCAGTGTGTTTCTTTGTGCCTTTTAGCTTAATATAAGTACCTTTAGCTTATTTACATCTTATTTCACTTTTGTTTTTTTTTATTTAGCTTATTTAGCCACTTGTTTGAGCTTAAAATACTTTTGAAAGCCAAAAGCTAAACTGTTAAGATCTTTAGCTTACATACTGCTTATTTTCAAGTTCCAAAATTTTTGTCTTTATTAAAGTTGCTTATAATCAGTATTATAATAGGTTTATAAAATAAAAAACACAAAAACATCAATTTTAAAAATAGTGATAGCGTTTATTTAATATAAATTGGCTTTTTAATTTTCTTTTCAGCTTATTATTAAGCACTTATCTGTTTTTATATTTTTCTTAAGTTTCTGTCATATTAAAGTATTTTTAGGAATTTTCTCAGATTTTTCCTTTGTCATCTAGTATTTTTAATAATTAATAATAGTTTAATTAATAATTAGTTAAAATTAAAGTATTAAGTAGTAAAACAAATTTTAATTAAGTGAACCATGTTTTTATATTTTTCTTAGCTTTGTTAACTTAATTAGAACATATAAAAATTAATCTTATAATTTTCCCTTTTTATTTTCTAATTTTAATCCTTTAATTAGTTTAATTAGATTTAAATAATTAATTAAGTTTTTAATTTATAAAACATTAGGTAAAAGACAAAAATATTTGTTTTTAATTTTTATATATCTTTTAAGTTATTCTAGATTTTTAGAAAATAAATTTGTAATTTTCTTAGTTAATTTTGTATTATAAATCTTTTTAGATTAATTTAACTAAGTTTTAAATAAGTTTAAAATAGTTTTAATTAATTAATTAATATTAAATTAATATAATATTAGGTAAATATTTTCTTTTTAGATTTTAATTTTCTTTAAGTTTAAAAAGTTTTTAGATTTTCATTTTATACCCTTTAGTTTTAAGCTTGTCATTTTAAGTCATTGTAGTTTTTAAATTTTCATTTTTATTTACATTTTTATACACGTTTGTTTAATCTGATTGTTGTGCTTTATAGTTCTGTATCCAAATACAATTCCAATCAATCAGTAGTGTAGTTATCAATCAAAATCCTTACTGATCATTATCCTTAGTGATCATTCTACGTCTGAACGTTTTCAAACACCATTCAACCTCCGTGGGACTTAACGATCCGGGAATCCACTAAATTCCAAGGGATATTGCATTGGTTTTAGACTGTTTGACTTTTATTACGGTTGACCATTCACAAGTGGTTGATTTGTGTAATAAACCTGACCGTTTGGAACGAATCAAATTTTGGCGCCGCTGCCGGGGAGGCTGTAAGCGTGTTTTAAACATTTTCAGACCCATACTTGCACATATACCACCATTTGTAAACAGTTGTTTGTAAAGTTATCAAAATCAAAAAGTTCATTAACACTTTTCCTGAAGTGTTAAATACACCAAAAAAATATATAAAAACAACAAAACAATCGTAACGTTTTCTATCCTGTATTTTCTTTAAGGTGATTCTTAAAGAGGTACGATTTGGTTAAATGAGACGATACCAAAAATATTGTCCAAAAGTTTTTAAACCCTTAGCACAAATCCATACCTACGTCTTTTTATTGTTACTTAATAAATACATAAAAATCAACCACCGCAAACCAAGGCAGAACACCTACCAACTGGGGGTGTGAACATTAATAAGTTCCCAATCTTAAAGATCAAAACTTGCCTTTGTGTCCTTGTGATTTGGTGTACCTTTTTCAAAGAAGCCATTTCATTTGTGATTATTGGTTTAAAGTTCACTTGTCGTTTTGCCTCGCATTTGTTTTTGAAAACTGATTTTTAAATTTAGTGCATGCGCACTCGTTCTTCCAGCTCCACCATTCCACTTTCAGAGCTTGCAAGTATTCCACATAAACGTAGAGGACGTTCTGCTCCTTCAGCCGTGACTGAGGAACGTCTAGCACCACCACCCCCTGTCGTAATGGCAGAAGATAAACCGATGAATGAGCTTCTCCAAGCACCCATCGAGGGTTACGGAGATGCCATTGTTGTCCCAGCCATCGTGGCTGATACCTTTGAGCTCAAAACCGGGTTGCTTAATCTTGTAACCCAAAGCCAATTTTATGGTTTTGAGCGGGACGACCCTCATGCACATATTCGATGGTTCAATAAGATTGCATCGACCATCAAATACAAAAATGTCCCACATGAAGCAATTAAGCTTCTTCTGTTCCATTGAGACATGGGAGGATTTAGTCACTAAGTTTGTTAACGAATTCTATCCTCCATCCCGAACTACAAGTCTTAAGAATGAGATAATGAAATTTACTCAAAGATTTGATGAATCATTCGGTGAGGCATGGGATCGTTACAAAGAGTTGCTCCGAAAGTGTCCGCATCATGGTTATTCCGAGTTAATGCAAATGGATACTTTCTACAATGGTCTGAGCCAAGCTGACCAAGACTCTTTAAATGCCTCCGCGGGAGGTAATTTCCTGAGCAAGACCACAAAAGAAGCCTTGCAAATCATAGAAAACAAGTCCCAGGTCCGCCCTGTACGAACAAAGACATATCAGTCTCAGTCTAATGCAGGACCTTCTACTTCATCTCACGTGAATACATCTAGCACCGATGCTAAGATTGACAAACTCACGGATGCTATTCAGGCTTTGGTTCTTGCTAACCAAAAGAAAGTCACTTTCACACAGACACCATCACATGGTGAAGTGAAGAAAGTCGAGGTTTGTGTCACTTGTGGTGGCCCTCATGCATACTACAATTGTACTGCCACCGATGGTAGTCCGTTTGAAGCCAATGCTATAGCCGGTACTTCACATCAGGGAGGTAATCAATACCGTCCTCAAAATGAACCAAACTACCGTGCTAACACTTATCAGGGACCACCCGGTTTTAACCAGAATCCTAACATGAAAAACCGGAATCAGAACCAACCTAGAATGAACCAAGGTTATCAAAACCAAGGTAATTTCTATCCCGGACAAAATCAAGGTTTCCAACATCAAGGAAACTTTAATCAAAACAATTTCAATCGAGGGAATCAATTTCACGGGAATATGAATCCTAACCAAGGAAATTTTCAAAATCAAGGCCCTAATCCGAACAATAGAGGCCAGAATTTTCCTAATCAAACTCCCGCTATTGTTCCAACTGGATCATCATCTGATGAGTTATTGAAGCAATTCATGAAATCCCAAGATGAAATGAACAGGTTGTTGGTTAGCCAGATTTCTGACATTAAGAAGTCTTTAAATGATCAACCCTCGGGCTCAGGAAAACTTCCGAGCAACACGATCGCTAACCCGAGGGGCGATGCAAAGGCGATCACAACAAGAAGTGGTGTATCATACGAAGGACCCATTGTTCCTCCTACCTCTTCTTCTTCTTCTCCTAAGGTAGTGGAACGTGAACATGAGGCGACAAAGGACAAGGAACTTCCTACTAATAACGGAGGTACCAACGATGTCCAACCTCAAGTTGTCCTGAAACCCAAGTCTAAGCCAGGAGTTGTTTTTGATTCACATGACATCTCGGTTGAAAACCAGAAACCCAAATCTTCTATTCCTTACCCATCACGTTTGAATGAGCAAAAGCTCCGCGAAAAAGCCAGTCATCAAATGGATAAATTTTTTCAAATTTTCCAAGAACTCCATTTTGACATAAGCTTTACGGATGCTATCATGCTGATGCCCAAGTTTGCATCAACTCTCAAACACATGTTAAGCAACAAGGAAAAACTGTTTGAAATGGCTAAAACTCCTCTGAACGAGAACTGCTCAGCAGTTCTGTTAAAGAAGCTTCCCGAGAAGCTTGGAGATCCTGGAAAATTTCTCTTACCTTGTGTATTTCCAGGGATGGTTGAATGCTTTGCCTTAGCCGATCTTGGTGCAAGCATTAACCTGATGCCTCATTCAGTATGGAAGAAACTTTCTCTTCCGGACCTTACTCCTACATGCATGACTCTCGAGCTTGCAGATCGTTCAATATCGCGTCCTCTTGGCATCGCCGAGGATGTATTCGTGAAAGTAGGAAAGTTCCATTTTCCAGCTGACTTTGTGGTTGTTGACTTCGATGCCGATCATCGGGTTCCTCTCATTGTTGGACGAGGATTCCTGAGAACGGGCCGTGCTCTCATTGATGTATTTGAGCAAGAAATCACATTACGTGTGGGTAATGAAGCTATCACCTTTAACCTTGATCAAACTTCGAGGTACTCCGCAAACTATGATTCTGAGTCGGTTAACCGAATAGATATTATTGATGTTGCTTCTGAAGAGTACTCTCAAGAAGTTCTCGGTTATGTTCATAATTCTTCGAGTGATAATCTCACTCATTCATCTCAACCCATCATTGCCAATTCTACTCCTTCTCTCACTCCGTTTGAGGAAAGTGACTTCATCTTGGAAGAGATTGAAGCATACTTGTCTAGTGATTCGGTTTCATGGGAAATTGATCACGCTCCAATTGACATCGAGGGAGATATTCTTCTCATCGAGAAGATGCTCAATGATGATCCTTCATCAATCCCTCCTCAAGAACTTCATAAAGAGGAAATCAAAACCATTGAAAAATCTAATGATCCTCCCGAAGTTGAACTTAAGGACTTACCACCTCATCTCGAGTATGCATTTCTTGAGGGTGATGATAAATTACCCGTCATTATTGCTCGAGATTTGAGTAAAGATGAAAAGACTGCTCTGATAAAGGTTTTGAAGTCACACAAGCAAGCAATTGCTTGGAAACTCTCCGACATTAAGGGTATCAACCCTGAGTTTTGTACTCACAAAATCTTGATGGAGGATGACTTCAAACCAGCAGTTCAACATCAAAGACGAGTAAATCCAAAAATCCATGATGTTATTAAACAAGAGGTTCTTAAACTTCTTGATGCAGGATTAATTTACCCGGTCTCAGATAGTCCTTGGGTTAGCCCAATTCACTGTGTTCCTAAAAAGGGTGGCATTACTGTTGTCACAAATGAAGAAAACGAGTTAATTCCAACTCGATTGGTTACGGGATGGCGTGTTTGCATTGACTATCGTAAGTTGAATGACGCCACCCGAAAAGACCATTTTCCTCTACCCTTCATGGACCAAATGCTTGAGAGATTAGCAGGGAACGAGTACTATTGTTTCCTTGATGGTTTCTCGGGGTATTTTCAGATCCCCATTGATCCACAGGATCAAGAAAAGACCACATTCACCTGCCCATACGGAACTTTTGCCTACAGACGTATGCCTTTTGGCTTATGTAATGCTCCTGGCACGTTCCAACGATGTATGATGGCAATTTTCCACGACATGATCGGGGAAACAATGGAGGTGTTTATGGATGACTTCTCGGTCATTGGGGATTCATTTCAAACATGTCTCTCCCATTTAGAAAAAATGCTCAAACGGTGTGAAGACACCAATCTTTGTCTAAATTGGGAGAAGAGCCACTTTATGGTCAAAGAAGGCATAGTCCTTGGCCATAAGATTTCAAAAAACGGGATTGAGGTCGATAGAGCAAAAGTTGATGTTATTGCTAAATTGCCTCATCCTACTACCGTCAAAGGTATTAGGAGTTTTTTAGGTCATGCCGGTTTTTATCGCAGATTCATACAAGATTTTTCTAAAATCGCCCGGCCTATGACCCATCTTCTTGAAAAAGATGCTCCTTTTATCTTCTCACCCGAGTGCATCAAAGCTTTTGAAACATTAAAGAAAAAGCTTACTGAAGCACCCATTCTCGTTGCCCCTGGGACTTGCCTTTTGAGCTCATGTGCGATGCAAGTGATTTTGCTATCGGTGCAGTCCTGGGGCAACGTATAACCAAACATTTTCAGCCTATCCACTACGCAAGTAAGACTATGACTGAAGCTCAAACCCATTACACCACTACAGAAAAAGAGCTACTAGCCGTGGTGTATGCGTTTGAGAAGTTTCGGCCGTACTTAATCTTGACCAAATGCGTGGTGTATACGGATCACTCGGCTCTCAAATATCTCTTTGCAAAACAAGATGCAAAGCCGAGATTGCTTCGTTGGGTTCTCCTCCTGCAAGAATTTGATATCATTATACGTGATAAAAAAGGAGCTGAGAACCTGGCTGCTGATCATCTGTCCCGATTAGAAAACCCACACCAAGATGTTTTCGAGAAAAAGGAAATAAATGAAACATTTCCTCTCGAAACACTCAATGCGGTTACTTTTCGTGGAAACTCTACTACCCCGTGGTTTGTTGACTTCGCAAATTACCATGTGGGTAACTTCATATTGAAAGGAATGTCGACCCAACAGAAGAACAAATTCTTCAAGGATGTTAAACATTACTTCTGGGATGACCCCTACTTATTCAAGATCTGTGCGGATCAAGTCATCCGGCGGTGTGTTTATGGACAGGAAGCTATAGACATTCTCAAAGCTTGCCATGCTGGACCCACCGGGGGCCATCATAGTCCAAATCACACCGCCAAAAAGGTGTTTGATTCCGGGTTTTATTGGCCCACTATTTATAAGGATGCCTACGAATTTGTCAAAACCTGTGACGCTTGTCAACGTCACGGAAATATCTCACAAAGAAATGAAATGCCGCAAAACGCCATTCAAGTATGTGAGATTTTTGACATCTGGGGCATTGACTTTATGGGGCCATTTCCATCATCTCGAGGAAACAAATACATACTTGTGGCCGTTGACTATTTGTCAAAATGGGTTGAAGCGAAAGCTTTGCCTACCAACGATGCCCGAGTTGTTGTGAAATTCTTAAAATCTCTTTTTGCTAGATTTGGAACTCCACGAGCTATAATCAGTGATCGTGGTACGCATTTCTGCAATGACCAATTTGATAGAGTCATGCAAAAGTATGGTGTAACCCACCGTCTCTCTACTGCATACCACCCCTAAACAAGTGGGCAAGTGGAAGTTTCTAACCGAGGTATAAAAAGAATTCTTGAAAGGACAGTAGGCGAAAACCGTGCCTCTTGGTCGGATAAACTGGATGACGCACTCTGGGCCTTCCGTACAGCTTATAAAACACCCATCGGGTGTACTCCATACAAGCTTGTGTACGAAAAGGCGTGTCATCTACCAATTGAGCTTGAGCACAAAGCATATTGGGCCTTAAAACATGCCAACTTCGATATTCAGACAGCTGGTGATCACCGGAAAGTTCAAATGAATGAATTAAATGAACTCCGTGATCAAGCATACGAGAACTCTTTGATCTACAAAGAAAAGACAAAGAAGATTCATGACTCCAAAATCAAGAACCGCGTTTTCAACGTCGGTGATCGAGTCCTTCTTTTCAATTCAAGATTGAAGATTTTCTCAGGAAAACTAAAATCCCGCTGGTCTGGACCATTCACCATCACTAAAGTATTTCCTTATGGAACTATTGAGTTATCTCAACCCGATGGTCAAAATTTTAAAGTGAATGGTCATCGATTGAAGCACTATTTTGGAGAGGACATTCCACCTATGGTTGTCCCAGATCTACAAACTTTCCCCATGAACCAATGAATGCGGGGATCGAGTCAAGCTAGCGACTCGGTAATCAAAAACAGTAGCACACCATATGGGTTTTCACCCATATTTCTGACTTCTTTCTACTTTCTACCACCCTAGTGTGGGGGAGTTGCCCCCACTGTTGTATATATGATTTCAAAAAATAAATAAATAAATAAAATGTGTATAACAAAAATAAAATAATGGCCGTAATATTTCCCTTTAACGTTCTAAGTTTCGGCATAACAGCCGGTACTTTGAATATTGAGGGCAATATTCATTTCTAGTGTGGGGGGGAATTCTCACGAATTTTATCATGTAATTATACCACCCAATTCCCCCATTTTTGGCCAAATTTTTTTTTTGAGTAAGTGTTTTGCACTTACTCAGCTTACGGTTATCAATCCGCCATGTCTAATAAACAAAAGGATTGGCTAATCCAGGAGCAAACGGCTCTTGGTAAAGATATCTCAAATCCGTTGACGGCTTGCAATTTGCCCAAAATTGTATGGTGCTCAGCTCACCATATCTTTAATTAGTAAAGAGTTGGCTAGCCCGCAAGTTTATGGCTTGTGGTAAAGGCAGTTGGAAAACCATAATTGGTAATCGACTCACCAAAGATATTTTATCTAAGAGTTGGCTAGTCCAGAAGCAAACGGCTTCTGGTAAAGACAAATCAAAACCGTTAAAAGCTGGTGATTTGCTCAAAATCATTTGGTTATCATTGTACCAAGGTTCTTACTTGAACTAAAACAATTGGCTACTCCAGAAGTAATGGCTTTTGGTAAAGAGATGAAATCCATTAAAGTTTCAAAAAGATTGCTAGGGACTAGCAATATCTTAGTGTGGGGGATTGATGAGTATGCAAATACTCATCATTTTTGTACCTTTTAGACTGCCAAAAACATCTGAAAACACTCAGAAATGCATCAAAATGATAAAAATATCACAAATAAGTGTTTTATGTGTTTCAAATGCAAAAATACCAAAATCAGGTGAAAAACGTATCAAGTTTGCATAATTGGCAGTTTTAGTCCCCCAAGTTTCAAAAGTTGTCAAATCTAGTCCCTGGTAAATCAAAATAAAGCAAAATATCATTTAAGGTCCTTGGGGATTCACAAGTTGTTAGAAATAGTCTTTTGAAGTTAAAATTGCATATTTACAACTTTGATCCCTCAACTTTCAAAAATGGCAAAATTAGTCCTCGGGTATTTTAAAATGGAAAATTAATAAATATAACCCTTGTACTATTCATATATGGCATAATTGGTCCTTGTGTTAACTTTGGAAAAACTACAGTTTTGGTCCCTCAAGTTTGCCAAATTACATTTATGGTCCTTGTGTGTTATTAATTCCAAAAACCAAACCGGACCCCCTTTTTGTTATTACCCAAAACACAACCCAGCTGGCCCAATGCAGTCACAAGCCCAAACACTTGACCCTTGAACCATGACCCTTGAGCTTTTTGACCCTGCCAATATACCCCATTTTGAACCCCCACCCTATTAATAATACCGGTCAACTCCCCAGTCAAACCCATCCCTTACCTCACATCCCCGCCAAAACCAGAAACCACCATGGTTTCCACCACTTGCTCCTACCACCTGTCCACCACCTTTCCACTTCAACCCCAGCTGTATAACCACTCCCTTCCACCTCCACAAACACCCAAAATTCTTTAAATGCAAAAACCTGCTCAAATGACTTTTGGCGCCAAATTGCATTTCAAGGGTTAAGATGAGTTGCAGTAATCCAAGGGCTATGAAGTAAAGTGGGATTTGACCAGAGTGCTGGTGGGAACTCAAAAAGTCTATAAAGAAAGGAGGAGAAGGAGATGTGAATGATATCTAGTGTAATTTTAGTTAATGTATGTCGAATAGTGTAATTTTACATTTCCAGTGTAATTTCAAGCTTTCAAGTACTTTTTTAAGTAATTTCAGTGTAATATAAATCTTTTTCAGTAAGCAATTTCAAGTTTCAGTCTCATTTCAAGTTTATGCAAATTTCAAGTTCAAAATCTCATATTAGCTTAAAGTTGTTAATAGTTAATGTCATGGACTCATAAGCTCACATAAGCTCCTATTAAAGCTTTTCTAAGCTTTTAGAAACCATAAAAGTTAGTTTAGTATCAAAAAAGCAAAACTACCAAAAATTAAAAAAAAATTAGTTATAAATAAAAAATCAATGGAGAAGATGATCACAGCTGGAGCAGGGTAAATACTGGATTGCCCTTGGGATATATGCTTCTTGGGAAGCTATAGGAAGTGTTTTCAGTCCTTGGTTCTCAGTTGTAAGCTTGGAATCAATTTGTAAGCTTATTTCTTAATTTTGGTTATTCACTGTAGAACTACTTATTTCTGCTTATCTCTGTGTTTTTTATGCTTATTTGGTGTTATTAAGTCAAGTTATTACTTAAAGTAGGCTGCTTGTTCATTAGCTTTCTCAGTTACTTAGTTTTTACTTTTTCACTAGTAATATTTCATAATAGTGATTTATAGGTCTTAGTTGTTATTGTTAGTGTTTATGTGCTTAAATCAGCTTTCTATATCATCAAATGATCTTATGAATCAGTTGCATGGTCTTAATTTAAGAAATCATTTGGAAATCACAAAATCAGTTTGATAAAAGGTTGTTTGGATTCACTGTGTTATATGTGTTAGAGGTTGATTGTGTTGTTGCTTGTTGTTGTTTCATGTCACAATAGGATCTAATAACTCATTGCAACCATAAAATACACACCTTTCTTGTTAAAAAGTCAAAATAGCCTTTCATCTTCATCTATGAGCTCACTGTTAGGATTTAGATTGTAAAATTCATCATAGTTGTTCATAACCTGTTAATCTAGATTAATTTCATCTTAACTTAGGTTAATATAACATAATCAGTTAGTAGGATCAATAATAAGTTCATTTTAGTCAACTTTTTAGTATAACTTAAAAAGTCAAATTTTCTTATTTGCAGTTTTTGAATAAAATAGATAATTTTCTATAGGATTTAATTTTGAGTTTCATGTTTTATGCTTTTGGAATATTAGAATTTAGCTGCTCATCTTAATCATAGTAATTTTTATAATTTTTAGTTTGCTAGTTAAACTGCTTATTTTTTAGTTTCTTTTAAACCCTTTTCTAAAAAAATGCCCTGTGCACAGTTGAGTGAGCTCATTTCATAAGCTTGCATCTTGTTAATTAGTTAGCTTTAGCTTATAACTTTTGTTGTTTTGTAAAGCCCATCTGGCTAGTTTAATGTTTGAATGCTTATTTTCCATTTTTGAGCTTATTTGGACTGCTTATCATGCTCATGTTATTTTCCAAAAATCACTCACTACACTAAGTTATCAGTGTAGTTGAGCCTTTTTCACAAGCTCACACAGAGCTTATTAGTGAACCTTAGCTTTTGACCCATAGCTTTTTGGAAAGCCAATCTAGCCATCTCTAAGGTCCAGTGCTTATTTTTAACTTTCTAGCTTATTTGATAGGGCTGCTTATAGCTTTTTGTTTGTCCCATTTCATGTGAACACTGAGTAGTCAGTGTGATACAAGCTTTTTCTCAAGCCTTTTATAAGCTCATTAGTGGGCCCCAGTGTGAGATTCTTGGCTTTTTGGGAACCTCAATAAGCCAGCTTATTACATCCAAACTTGCTTTTGTCTTCTGAGCTTTTGCACCTAGCTTAATCTAGCCTACAAAAACTGTGCAGACCTGTTTGGTTGATAGGATTAGTATAAGTGCTTATTAGCTTATTTTAAGCTTTTCAGTGTGTTTCTTTGTGCCTTTTAGCTTAATATAAGTACCTTTAGCTTATTTACATCTTATTTCACTTTTGTTTTTTTTTATTTAGCTTATTTAGCCATTTGTTTGAGCTTAAAATCCTTTTGAAAGCCAAAAGCTAAACTGTTAAGATCTTTAGCTTACATACTGCTTATTTTCAAGTTCCAAAATTTTTGTCTTTATTAAAGTTGCTTATAATCAGTATTATAATAGGTTTATAAAATAAAAAACACAAAAACATCAATTTTAAAAATAGTGATAGCGTTTATTTAATATAAATTAGCTTTTTAATTTTCTTTTCAGCTTATTATTAAGCACTTATCTGTTTTTATATTTTTCTTAAGTTTCTGTCATATTAAAGTATTTTTAGGAATTTTCTCAGATTTTTCCTTTGTCATCTAGTATTTTTAATAATTAATAATAGTTTAATTAATAATTAGTTAAAATTAAAGTATTAAGTAGTAAAACAAATTTTAATTAAGTGAACCATGTTTTTATATTTTTCTTAGCTTTGTTAACTTAGTTAGAACATATAAAAATTAATCTTATAATTTTCCCTTTTTATTTTCTAATTTTAATCCTTTAATTAGTTTAATTAGATTTAAATAATTAATTAAGTTTTTAATTTATAAAACATTAGATAAAAGACAAAAATATTTTTTTTTAATTTTTATAAATCTTTTAAGTTATTCTAGATTTTTATAAAATAAATTTGTAATTTTCTTAGTTAATTTTGTATTATAAATCTTTTTAGATTAATTTAACTAAGTTTTAAATAAGTTTAAAATAGTTTTAATTAATTAATTAATATTAAATTAATATAATATTAGTAAAATATTTTCTTTTTAGATTTTAATTTTCTTTAAGTTTAAAAAGTTTTTAGATTTTCATTTTATACCCTTTAGTTTTAAGCTTGTCATTTTAAGTCCTTGTAGTTTTTAAATTTTCATTTTTATTTACATTTTTATACACGTTTGTTTAATCTGATTGTTGTGCTTTATAGTTCTGTATCCAAATACAATTCCAATCAATCAGTAGTGTAGTTATCAATCAAAATCCTTACTGATCATTATCCTTAGTGATCATTCTACGTCTGAACGTTTTCAAACACCATTCAACCTCCGTGGGACTTAACGATCCGGGAATCCACTAAATTCCAAGGGATATTGCATTGGTTTTAGACTGTTTGACTTTTATTACGGTTGACCATTCACAAGTGGTTGATTTGTGTAATAAACCTGACCGTTTGGAACGAATCACTTACCCAATAAGCTAATGTGAAAAACAGAACTAGGATCCTGCAGTCAACCAACCAGAGAGTACAAGGACCAAATTTGAGCCAATTATCTAGCCTAATGAACCCAAAATCAACTCTGCAACAAGCCTGTGCATACTCAGTTTATACTGCAAGTGTGCACAGGGTAAATTTAGCTTATTTGACAAATGATTTAAGTGGTCTAATTAAATTCTAAAAATTATACTAAAATTATGTTTAAAAACACAACCAACCAGAGTCCAAAATCCCAAAATTTCAAACAATCTGAACTAAAGATGAGAGAATTAAAAATCCACAAAGATCACTTGTCAGAACTAAAATCCACTTTTGGACTTTTTAAAACAGAAATGGAATTTGACTTATTTGAGGTTTGATTCAATGTTACTGATTCTAAATGATGTTGTAAGGTGTAATAGAACCTAATTCAGCTATCCTTTATGATCCTAAACCTAAATGCAAGAAAATGATATCTCTAATCTAACTCATTAAACTGTTAAGTGAGATTAAAACTAAAATTGACTATTGAGTGAATGCAAGCTAAACTTTAAGCCTATACTAACTTTATTCACCAAAATGAGACTTATGCAATAATTTCTAACATCAAATCTAGC
Source organism: Chrysanthemum makinoi (assembly GCA_910596185.1). Taxonomy (NCBI): domain Eukaryota; kingdom Viridiplantae; phylum Streptophyta; class Magnoliopsida; order Asterales; family Asteraceae; genus Chrysanthemum; species Chrysanthemum makinoi. Next base: position 139,570,713 of record OU343225.1, on the reverse strand, counting down.
TTATAAATATGTCCAATAACCTGATCCAAACACCCCTATAAAGACTGATATGCAAGTTTCTATAATCAAAACTCTTATCTAAACCATAATTCTAACTAAAACAGATTAAAATGATTAACTGACTCCTAAATGATGCAAATGATATAACAATTACTAACACTAAACACTATTTCAAATTAATGCAGACAAGAATGAGATGGAAAGATAAACTTACAAATGTCCTGCCACGATGGCATGCACATTTAAAACCTAACACCTCTATCTAATTCCCTTAGCCAATCAATTCCAAGCTCAATCCAACACAAAATCCAGACCAGATTAGAAAACCTACCCAATTCAACTCCAATTTCTGCACCTTTGACTTTTGTTGACTGAGATAATGAATTTGAGTGATTAATGATTTAAAACAGCAATGAGCTCACTAAAAGCTATTTAGAGCTTAGATGAGCTTATGTAACAGTAGCTAAGCTTATTGAAGCTTTTAAGTAGATTTAAAGTATTTTTTATTTTTTCAAACATTTTTCTGATTTTTTTTATATTTTGATTAAGATGAAAACAAACTGAAATGTTTTTGTAATAAGATGAGATGAACTGGATTAACTCTAATAAGCAATTATAAGAAATATTAAGAAACAAACAAACAATGATTTAAGCAATTAAGCAAAATTCTATTAACTTGAAAAGGTGATTACACAAAGAGATTACAGAAGCTGAAATTATAATAATACTAAAAGCATTAAAATAAAATTAAAACTATTACAAAACTACTGAAAACTAAGATGATACAACTGTGTGAAATTCAGGGTATTTATAGATGAGCAAGTCCCTTAGAAGCTTCATGAAGGAATGCATTTGTGCTTTCTCTGAGTCCATATCCACCCTTAGATCAAATCCCAGCATGCTTCAAACAATCACAGCCCTCAGATTACATCTCCACGTTTCACTGACCAATGAGAGGAGAGGAGTGACACACGGATTGCCAACGTGGCATTCCGTGTGTCAGGCGTGTCAGTGGAAAGTACTAATTTGTCCTTGCATTGTACTGATTGGGGCTAATTTGATAAAGGGTAATTTAGGGTTCTGTAATTCTGGGTAAAGTGAATTTTGGGGGTGAATTGGGTGGCGGGTAAACATGGGTAATTATTTTATAATTATTTGACTTTTTTGACCGGGTTTAAAGAATGAAACGGGTATGGAGGGTAAAACTTGGGTTGACCGGTTGCTAATACTGGTTTGACATGGGCCTTAAATGGAATTGGGCTTGAAATACTCTTGGGCCAAAGTGTATAATAGAGATGGATTTGGACTTATAATGTAACCGTGTAGTATCTAAAGGACCAAAAGTGTAAAATCTGAAAATCCAGGGACCAAATGTGTATCTTTTGAAAATGTAATCCAAGGGCCTTTCTTGTCAATCTCAAATAATCCAAGGACCACTTTTGCCAATTCTGAATCTCAAGGGTCATTTCTGCCAAATGCTGAAACTTGAGGGACTGATTCTGCCATTTCTTTAAACTTGAACATATCTTTCATAAATCATCCTCTCAGCATGAAAATCTTCACAAATGCTCACTTTTGACCTTCCGGCTCAGCTTTAGCACTCTTTATCTCTCGTGTTCGGGTTTTCGTCTGATTTGTCTTTCTTTTGTGTGTTTTGACATATCCGTACCTGCACATGCATAAACTCAAGAAAGCAACAGATATTAGCAATAAACAACTATTTTTTGGTTATTTTGGGTCTATTTTAGTAAATAAATGGTATGTGTTTAAGCACATACCAATGATTGTCAGTATGTCGTTGACTTCTAATACCTCATGCAAGGTACGATGACATCTCCATACTATGACGCTTGAAATAGTATAAGCATATGAGATAAAACACTCATCATATCTTTCGAATCCCTCACTATATGTGAAAGTTGAAACCAGTATTCAGAAAGTTTACTCAGATGACTATTTAGTTTTCTTGTAAAGAAAAGTTGAGAATGTTGGAAACATTAGACTTCAACTTACTAATTAGTCTCATGCCTATCTGTTTTTAGTATTTGGATAATTGGGATTGTAAGACAATTTTTAATTTATGATGAATAAAGATACTTGCTATTTGTTATTCATTCATATAATAATTGTTATCCTATATTTGCATGTTTAATCCTTGAATGATTTTATTTTTCTAAATATGTCCATTGTCGGTTAACAATATGGAAATATTGTTATGTAAGGCAAATGTGAGTGTTGGTTAATATTCCATGTGAATGTGGATTGTTCCCGCCAAACTCATATATATTCACAAGGGATGCATATTGGATACCCCAACTTTCGAACATTTACTTTTGGATCCTTGTCATGAGTAAGATGTTGAAAATGGTTTATAAAGTCATCCTTAGACTTGAGATACAAGCAAGTTCTGTTCTGTATGGATATCACTTTTGTAAGTATAAGCCAAACGCTATCATGAATAAGGTAGTTATAAAAGCTATATTTCGGAGTGATGTGAAGCAGCATCCACAACACTTGTAGTCAACAAAGGATTTGTTACTCCACTTGATATATGCAGAAAGATAGCATGGGACCTCTCCAGAATTAATCAGATAATTATTCGGTCGAACCCAAAGGGTAATGCAAGATGATTCTTGATTACATTTGGTATATCTGAATTAAATTCTATAACGAGAATCTAAATGGTTAAACTATATGGAATGAGTTAGGATCCATATCCATGGTTTAACGGCATCTATAACAAAGGATGATTAAAGCAAGACATAAATAACCATGCTACTGAGAAAGATTTATGAAACTATATCTCAGACACTTTTAGTTAAATAGCGAGTGAGAGCGTTGCTAGGCGTTTCCGTCGTTGGTTTTTGTGCTATCTGCTACTCCAACTCCCAAGTGAGAGCTGTTGGATTATGTGAGTTGGATCCGCATTAAAATGACTAAAAGTGTGTGAGCCTATTGGGGGCACACACGTTAAACACAAGAATACGTTATACGTTTGACTTTAACCGTTATTGACCCGTTAGTACTTGACCCGTTTATCCCTTGATCCAAACCCATTTGGCCGGTTCCATAGTGGGTTGTTTGGAAGGGTTTTGGGCTAGTAGGAGTTGTATTCGTTTAAGGAAAGTGGGTAACTTGGTGCTCAAGTTTAGAGCCCAAGATTACTAGGGTTTTGAGGCTTTATATACCCCTAACCTAGCTCACAACCCACACGACTGAATACTCTAATTCACAGCAACATGTAAACCGATCCATCATCATCAAAGTTTAGACCCGATCGAAAATTCTAAAAACGATTAGGGTTTGTTCATTCAAAACCCTAGATTGCATCTAATCGATCCAATTCAGTTTTAGGGTTCTTTGTGTTAGTTTTCTGGTACATTCCAAGTTGAATCGAATCCAGAAAAGTTGTGGTTGGTTGTTGAATTCGTGGCAGAAGGAAAACAAGTTGATTCTCTTTTATCCGATATCGGACAAAAGAGAAATTGGTTCTCGGGTGTTAGTGCGTTCATCGAATAGTAAGGGTTACTAGGTTCTAGGGTTTGATCTTGATCTCGGATAACAAGGACGTGTTCTTAGGGTTCGTTTGGTTCAAGAAGGTTCAAGTAATTACAAGGGTTGTTTGGTATACGTTACACGACTAGCTTTATCGGGCGTATTCGTGTTAAAGTGTTTGTGTAAGCACTCGTAGAGGTGATCGTGTTGATCACTTAGTTCCTTTGATTGATTACTTGCAGGTGACTACGAGAGTTAGTTTTTCTTGTTTCCTTTTATACTTTATTGTTGATTAATTACGTGTTAACTTGATTACATTAACTAGATCCATACTCCGCTGCGTACTCGTAGTGTTAATTAGTTAACATGTTTATAAAATCCAACACATATCCCTAAACATTGACCCTAACTATTTGTATCTAACTAATCCTAATTCTTAACGACTCCAATGCTTAATAGTAAATACTTGTGTCTGTCATTATTAAAATATGAAATGTTTCAAGTTTAATTTTTATTAGTGCAAACAACTCCGAGGTGGTACGCCAATTATTTAAAAAAAAAAAAACTTTACCTGGTTTGAATCTGTGTAACAGTAGGCTCAACCCGTAGATTAGGCAAAATGTCAGAAACTACGATTAAGAGAAAGAAAAAAAAATCTAATTCTTTTAGTCAATTCTAACACCTAGATTTAATCTACTCATATATCACCTTAACCAACGATTTTTTTTCAGTTTTAGGAAGTACTTATGCATTTGGATGATAAATAATCCACGCATAATGGATTCTATGTACAGTAGTATACGAGTATATAACTTTCTACAGTAATTCCTTCGAATTTGTTTTCATGATAATGGTTATAGTCAACAACAAACTCACACACTTTGTATACTAGTTATATCTTCCAAAGCACTTAGTTGACGAGACACAATCAACACACCTTGCATACCGCTAGGTTGCAAACGTGTTGGTGAATAATGTTTTGGTGTATGCTTGGACTAAACCGGACTGAACATAAAAACGATTTGGACTAAACCGGACTGAACAATACCGTAGGGATTATGCTTGCAACTTACTCAAACTTTATTAAAAAAGAGCAAAAGATAAATCAATTGTCGGAGCAAACATGTTAGAAAAACATCTACTTTATGTACTTCTATGGTGAAAACTCGTTGTCGGTGACTTGATCCAAAAAAGAGAAAAAGACAAACTTATTTATTTTGATCAATTCAACAAAACATTTTTTATTCTTTTAAAATATCATATCTTTATTTATTTGGTGAGGTCAAGACACTTTTAATGTTATTCTTTTCCAATTGAAATAATATTTTTAGAACAATTGCGTCATTCTCATTTTAGAAAAATATTTTCTAAACTTTCTTTGGGAGGCCTTTTTCAAATTAAATTTGTGTGACCATAAACAATTTGCAATAAAGCGATTCGCGAACAACTATCTCACATAAACTGATATACAATAACACAGAGGAATTTTCATTTGCTTACTTTTATTTTGGTGCTTACCAAGGGACAAATCCCCACCATCCATTTAGATTAATCTAATGGTGAGTATTAACCTAAGATTTAATAGATAAACCTAAGTCCATGTTTTTTTTCTTGTTTTTTTGTCTTTCTTTTTTATTCATTTTTTTTGTCTTTTTCTTTGAATTCAAGTTTTTTTTTTAAATTCACGTTTTTTTTTTTTTTTTTTTTTGTTGTAAATTTCACGTTTTTTTTAATTCGCGTTTTTTTCGCTTTCATACGTTTTCGCCCGTTTTCATACTTGTTTTTACGCTTTCATACGTTTTCGTCCATTTTTATACATATTCATCCATTTTCTTACGTTTTCGTCCGTTTCATACGTTTTCGCCCGTTTTCTTACGTTTTTGTTCATTATTCATACGTTTTCGTCCATTTTCGTCCGTTTTCATACGTTTTCGTCCGTTTTCATACTCGTTTTTACGCTTTCATACGTTTTCATCTGTTTTCATACATATTCGTCCATTTTCTTACGTTTTCGTTCGTTTTCGTCCGTTTTTAAATGTTTTCATACGTTTATGAATATCACAAGTGATATTCTGTGATATTATGTGATATTCTGTGATATTCATATGATCACAAGTGATATTCTGTGATATTCAGAATATAACTTGTGATATTCTAAATATCACAAGTGATTTTCAACTAATGTTTTGTAACATCAAAATCACAATTGATATTCAGAATATCACAAAGTGATATCCAGAAAATCACAAGTGATATTCATAATATCACAAAGTGATATTCAGAATATCACAAAGCGATATCTAGAAAATCACAAGTGATATTCAGAATATCACAAATACATAATTTGAATAGCAACTACATAGTTTGGGGGTAATTGTTAAATCTTATTTTATTTGCTTATGAGCTTATGTGATTTCGGTTTATGTTTCACAAGCTTAATTTGCTTATTATGAAACTTATAAAACTATGTAAGTTTATATTTACCACGTATAAAGATAAAATGGTCAAATTTTGGTTTAGAGTTCATACATATTCGTCCGTTTTCATACGTTTTTGTCGGTTTTTAAATGTTTTTGGCCGTTTTCATATGTCTCTGAATATCACAAGTGGCATTTTGTGATATCACAAGTGATATTCTGAGTATCACAAATAATATTCTGAATATTACAAGTGATATTCTGTGATATTCAGATGATCAACAAGTGATATTCTGTGATTTTCTGAATATTACAAGTGATTTTCAACTAATGTTTTGTAACATGAAAATCACAAGTGATTATCAAAATACCACAAAGTGATATCCTGAAAATCACAAGTGATATTCATAATATCACAAAGTGATATTCTGAATATCACAAAGTGATATTCTGAATATCACAAAGTGATATTCAGAAACTCACAAGTGATATTCAGAATATCAAAAAGTGATATTCTGAAAATCACTTGTGATAGTCAGAAACGTAAAAAAACGGACGAAAACGTAAGAAAATGGACGAATACGTATGAAAACGGACGAAAACGTATGAAAGCGTAAAAACACGTTTGAAAATGGATGAAAACGTATGACAAATTGACGAAAACGAAAGAAAACTGATGAAAACGGACGAAAACGTATGAAAACGAATGAAAACGTATGAAAACGGACGAAAACATATGAAAATGTATGAAAACGGACAAAAACGTATGAAAATGGACGAAAACGTATGAAAATAGACGAAAACGAAGAAAAAAACGCGAATGAAAAAAAAAAACGTGAATTAATAAAAAAAAACGCGAATTTAAAAAAAACGAATTAAAAAAAAAAAAAAAAAAAAAAAAAAAAAAAAACGTGAATTAAATAAAAAAACGTTAATTTAAAAAAAACAAAAAACAAAAAAAATATGTGAATAAAAAAAGAAAGACAAAAAGACAAGAAAAAAAACATGGACTTAGGTTTGCCTTTTAAATCTTAGGTTAATCCCCACCATTAGATCAAACTAGATGGATGGTGGGGATTTGTCCCTTGGTAAGCATGAATTTATGGGTAAGCAAAATAAAGTGCATCCAATAACACAACAAATTTTCAAACTAATATTACAAATCACAAACCAGTTACTAACTTTTGACCGTAGTAGCTATTCTTATAAAAATAAAAATAAAAATCATCAATTCAGTTAATTCAATAAAGATGTAAAAAATACTGAATTACATGTTCCATTCTTGTTGTTTACTCAAAATCACACTCGTCGTTTCTATTTAGTTTTAGTTAAACCATTGATACGTACTTTTCAAACTAGTTGCATCGATGGTCCCTGTTTCGAAAAATAGAGACAAGGAATATAGTTTTTTTTATTACGGATCTATAGTTTTTTATTACACGGGTAGTCCCTATCGTTATTACATGGATAGGGACTATCAATGCAAATAGTTTGAGAATTAAAGATTAGTTATGTAATTAAAATCCATTAGGGACGACGAGTGTGATTTTAAGTAAACCACTTGAAGAATACGAAAACTAAAAAATAAAAAACAAAAACCTATGTAGTTGTATTTGTGGCATGTACATATAAAATCACTTTTATGCCAAAGTTTTTTCCCATTAAGTCATTAACTTGACCATTTCGCTACAAGGACCTCTAAGAAAGGACCATCTCTCATTGCCTCAACCAAAACGTCGAGGGCCTCACCCAATCTCGTAACTTTTAATGTGCCCGTACAAAAATCGGTAACACTTAATAATGCATCTATAATTTCATAGGTGATATTTGTTAGTAAAGTTTTAAATTTAAGTCAGACTCTCGACGTTTCGTCATGAAAATAGTCATAATCAACAAATTACGAACATAATATTATTGTCGTTATTAAAACGATTTATGAAAGTGAACATCAAATTTCGTAAATAATTAGTGATTTTGACAACAAATGAAAATTCTTGTCCATATGAATGTAACTTACCACCAAACATCTAAGATTATGTGCGTCAATATTAAAATAATTGGCCATCGAAACTACTTGATCTCGACACCTAACGAAACAAAGTGGAAACCGACTCTCAAGTTTTAAGTCAATCTCTATTCATAAGATGGCCTCAAATGGAGGATGCTAGACTAAACCTCTCATTTTGTGACATGCACTTACCTTTGTGAAATGCTCAAGCACACGATGCACATTGTATAGCTAACAGGATACTAAACAATGTTGTCTGACTAGGTTGCAGACATATGTGTACTCTTTTCGTTATTGATGACGTATAGTCTATATTCGGGTCACGAACCCGACCAAAGTCCAATACTAATAAGCCCAGCACGAACTGGGCTACGCCGATAAGTGTTTAGGCCCACGAAGGCCCAAACCCAATGTTATTTACATAACACGACATCGGATATATCCTAATTATGGAGATAATCATTCCCCAACCGACTTAGGCGGGATACGCCGAAGGTTGAGGAACACGGAACCAACAAGGATTCCGTGTGTATATAAAGGGAATCCTATCCCTCGTTAAAGGTACGATCTACAAAACCCTAATTCTCCTTTAACCCTAAATCGATTACTTACTCTCACGCCGGAGGATAATCGTGGGAGACAATCCCACGGTAAGCCTAACGGTGTTTTCTGTCTTCTTAGTGCGCAGGTCTCAAGCAACAATCATCAATTGGTACGAGAGCCGAAGCCCAAACAAGGAACGCCTAACTTTTGTATCAACAAGTGGCGCCATCCGTGGGACCATTCACTAAGAACTAAGAACTATAATGACGAAGCATGGAAATCAGCGATCGCAAACAGATCTTACGGGAAAGAAGCTGCATGTCGGATCAGCTTCCAAGCAAACTTCTGGGACAACCAGTGTTGCTAAAAACCAGGGACCAGGCCAAGATTTGGTTTTCCCTCTGGTGGAACCACGCTCGGGGACAACCCAGGTCACGGCAATCACCGCTAGCGCAGGAGATCCACTGCGCACCCCTTTTGCCACTCCATTCCAAACGGCGGTGGAAACAAACTTCACAAAAGCACCTGATGCGCCCGATAAAAATAAGGGTATAGTGGTAGAAGCTGATACTCCTACTCTGGAAGGGGTTGTGTCAGAACTAGCGCCAGATGAGTTCGTATCACAAAACTACGAAACCTTGGCTGCTCTCATGCTAAAGGAAGCAAAGAAGAGGTCAGGTCGGAGTCTGCATGCCCGACTCGATTTCGGCTCAGAGTTTGAAACATCCCCATCGCGCCGTCAGAAGGATAAGCGCGGGAGGGATAGTCGCCGACCCCCAGTGTTTAACAGAATTGGGAGAAGAATTGAGGATGATGAGACATCCAACTCACAGCATCTGGAAGGAAGTGAGGAGGATGAACGGCGCACCGGTGTCCACGCCAGACTTGGTAACCGGAGAATTCATGACAGACTTGGGCGACGATACTCCCCAAGTGAAAGTCCTTCAAGTCCATATTCTGAGGACAGTCGGCGCAAGCGCCGAAGAAAGGAAAATTCATCCTCTGATAATTCCTCGGACAACGAGGATAGCGATACAGGACATTGGAAGTCCAGAAACAGATACAATGACCAAGAGGATGAAGATATATCTCTCCCATGGCGCCGTCAAAAGGTGGATGCATTCACTCGACGCATCAGTGATTTTTCAGAAAACAAAAGGAGGCGCATGCCTGCCAACGTGAAAACCTATGACGGAACAGGTGATCCTGACGATCACCTAAAAATCTTTGAATCAGCCGCTATAATTGAAAACTGGCCACAGCCTATATCGTGCCACATGTTCAACTCCACACTAGTAGGAAATGCGCGGAACTGGTTCAACAAGCTTCCACGTAGAAGCATTAATGGTTTTGAAGAGTCGAGAAAGGCGTTCCGCCTAAACTTTACTCAACGGAAAAAGTGTGCAAAAAACCCCATTGAACTCGCCAGGTTCAAACAGCGCCAAGGAGAATCCACAAGCGCTTTTATGGAGCGCTTCAAGGATGAATGCAATCAAGTTAAAGCGTGTCCCGAGGTGCTCAAAATCTCAGGGTTCATGAATGGGATCAGCAACCCAGAACTTATCAAAAGGTTGAATGACAAGATTCCCCAATCCTTTGATGAGGTCATGAAACGCACACGGTCCTTCGTCCAAGGAGAGGCCGCTGCGGCGGATAACAAGAGAAACTATTCTAACTACCGGTCACAGGAACAACCTGGGAGACAATCCACTGACCGGAGTAGTAACCGTAACAGGAATTATCGCAACCAGGGGAGTGGGCGCGACAATGACAAGTATATCCCGCTGACAAAAACTCCAAAGGAGATACTGGCAACAGAAGGAGCAAACTTCCCAAGACCCCCACCAATGAGCACCCCAGAGGATCGGCGCATAGGAAGTGGGTACTGCGACTATCATGGACAGAAGGGCCACACTACTAATGACTGTGTCCAGCTACGCCAGCTCATCGACAAATTAGTCAAGGAAGGTAGACTGGACCATTTGGTCAAAAACATCAAAGAAGGGAAAGATAGACAAAAGACGGGGAATAAGAAGGAGGGGCCCAAACATAAGGCTGATACTATTTACATGATACAATCATGGCAAAGAGTAACTAGGCAGAAGGTCAGCCAGAAGTTTTCCCATGGAAGTGCAATTACTTTCCCTACATTAACTACGAACAACGCAGTGGTAGAGCCGCTCATCATTGAAATTAATGCGGGGGGTCACGACATCCACCGCATGTATGTTGATGGTGGAGCATCTGCAGACATAATGTACGAACACTGCTTCAAACGACTGCGCCCGGAGATACACAGTCAGTTGAGCCCAGTCACGACAGCTGACCGGCTTCACAGAGAAAAGATATGGCCAATGGGGCAATTACGACTACTGGTTAGAGTAGGTAATAACGACCACTCCACAACAGCATGGCTGGATTTTATGGTAATCAAATCCCCCTCGCCATACAATGGCATTATCGGAAGACCGGGGATATCAGCCATACGCGCAGTCCCGTCTACAGCACATGGGATGCTCAAATTTCCAGTGGAAGGAGGTGTCGTTACCCTCTACAATGCTGCCGTACTACCTAAAGAATGTAACGCGGTCACATGCGAAACGACACCCATTGCAGCACAATGCGCAACCAAAACTCCAAATCTGAAGGTAGCAATTCATCCTGATTACCCCGAACAGGAAATATCAATAGGAGGATCACTGTCGGACAACGACAAGGCAGCGGTGTGCGCACTCTTGCAAAAGAACCTGGACATCTTTGCATGGGAGCCAAAACACATGACTGAGGTACCACGTTCAATCACAGAACATAAACTGAGGATCCGACAAACTAGTAGAGGCAGGCAATCCTGGCAGAGGTGCACAAACTAGTAGAGGCAGGAATCATGCGGGAAGTCGACTACCATGACTGGCTTTCCAACCCAGTTATGGTAAAGAAGAGTGATGGTAGCTGGCGGATGTGCGTGGACTTCACCAACCTCAACAAAGCATGTCCACAAGACTGCTACCCACTACCAGAAATAGACTGGAAGGTGGAATCTTTGTGTGGATATCCACTAAAATGCTTTCTCGATGCATACAAAGGATACCATCAAATCCAGATGGCTAAGGAGGACGAGGAAAAGACGGTCTTTCTCACAAGCCAAGGCGTCTACTGCTATACAAAGATGCCCTTTGGCTTGAAAAATGCAGGCGCCACCTATCAACGGTTAGTAGATAATGCGTTCGAAAAACAGGTTGGCCGTAATTTAGAGGTCTACGTCGATGACCTGGTCATAAAAAGCCATACTGAAGAGGAGTTGGTGCGCGACATTGAGGAAACCTTCGGGACACTTAAAGAGATCAACATGAAGCTAAATCCTAAAAATGCACTTTCGGCGCTGTAAGGCATGTTCCTTGGATACCTGATAGAGCCTGACGGTATAAAGTCGTGTCCAGAAAAGACTAAGGCTGTCATCGACCTTCCTTCATCGCGCACGTTGAAAGAAGTCCAGTCTCTCAATGGCAAGCTAGCAGGTCTAAATAGATTCCTATCCAAGTTAGCAGACAAATCATTACCCCTTTTCAAAACACTCAAGAAGTGTATAAAAAAGGGAGATTTTCGTTGGACTGCGGAGGCTGAAGAAGCCTTCGCACAGCTTAAACAACACCTGGAAACACTCCCTACACTTGTAGCACCCCGACCAGGGGAAGAGTTGATTATGTACTTATCTGCAACTCATGGAGCAGTTAGCGCAGTGTTACTAACGGATAGAAACTCAGTACAAACACCAGTGTACTTTGTAAGCAAAGCACTCAAGAAAACAGAGATGAACTATAGCGCAATGGAAAAGTTGGTTCTCGCATTAGTATTCGCCGCCAAACGGCTGCGCAGGTACTTCCAAGCGCACCCGATAGCAGTGATCACAGACCAACTGATCAAGCAAATCATCTCCAAATCTGACGTATCGTAGGCGATTGCAGAAGTGGAGTGTATTGCTAGGTGAGCACAACATCTCCTACAGACCACGTACTGCAGTAAAAGGGCAAATACTCGCAGATTTTATCATCGAAAAACCAGACACTGATGATGCACCCGCACCAAGCACGAAGGAACTACCAGATCCATGGATCTTGTTCACAGACGGATCCTCATGCGTAGATGGGTCAGGAGCAGGTCTCATCCTCACAAACCCGGAAGGAATGGAATTCACTTACGCACTGCGTTTCGAATTCACAACAACAAATAATGAGGCAGAGTATGAAGCCCTAATAGCCGGACTACGCATTGCATCTCGAATGGGTGTACGCAACCTGGAAGCGAATGTAGATTCCAGATTAGTAGCCAATCACGTGTTGGGCGAGTACGTAGCCAAAGAGGAAAACATGATTCAGTACCTCGACAAAACCAATGCACTAATTCAAGGCTTTGACAGGTTTACCATCAAGCAGGTTCCTAGAGGGGAAAACCGCAAGGCGGATGCACTAAGCAAAATTGCATCCACAAGCTTTGCACATCTATCCAAACAAGTGTTGGTAGAAACGCTGAAAAGCAAATCCATCTCAGAGATGGAAGTATCCACGATAATAGAGGAAGATGAACCTACGTGGATGACACCGATAACAGAATTCATAAGCAAGGGAGTATTACCCCAAGAGCAGAAGGAAGCCCGAAGGATACGGCGCACAACACAAAGGTTTGAACTCCGGGACAACATACTATATCGACGCTCTTTTTTGCAACCATGGCTCCGCTGTGTTGGTCCTCTACAAGCAAACTATGTACTGCGGGAAATCCACGAAGGTTCATGCAACATGCATTCAGGACCACGGTCCGTGGTGGCGCGCGCTTTACGGTCAGGATATTATTGGCCCACTATGCACCGCAATGCGCGAGAGTTAATCAGAAAGTGCAAATGCGGCCAAGTTCACGACCCATTCCTCGCCAACCACAACAGGAGCTAACACCAATTACGGCACCATGGCCATTTTACAAGTGGGGTATTGACATCGCAGTCCTTTTCCCTGTTGCGCAGGAGGATTAAAGTTCCTCATAGTCGCCATAGACTACTTCACCAAGTGGATCGAAGCAAAGGCAGTGGTAACAATCACCGCAACCGGTAAAGCGTTTTGTCCGGGAAAATATTGTATGCCGCTTGGTCTACCTGGGAGATCATCTCGGACAACGAGAAACAATTCTGCGACAACCCCTTCAAGGACTGGTGCGAGAAGCTAAAAATAACACAAAGACTTCGCGTCGGTTAAACACCCACGCACCAACGGCTTAGTTGAACGTGCGAATCGCACCTGGTGAAGGAATTAAGGTACGTTTGGACAAGCACAAAGGAAGATGGGTGGAAGAACTTTCGCATGTTCTATGGGCGCACCGCACTTCAATAAAAACCAGCACAGGGGACACCCCCTTCTCTCTAGTCTATGGGACGAAGGCCGTCATACCACCGTGAAATCGAATGCCAACCATTCGCACTGCCGAAATCAATGTGGCAACCAATGACGACGAGCGACGCATCGACTTAGACTTGTTGGAAGAAAAGCGCGAACACGCAGCTATACGGGAAGCAAAATCAAAGTCAATGATGAAGGGATACTATGACGCTAAAGTGCGACGTGTTTCATTCAGACCAGGTGACTTCGTTTACCGCGCCAATGATGCGAGCCACGCAGAAGGCACAGGTAAGCTTGGACCAAAGTGGGAAGGACCCTATGAGGTTATCAAGCATTAGAACAGCGCCACAAGCTACGAGGCCTGGATGGTCGGGAACTGCCACGCACATGGAACATCTGCAACCTTAAGAGGTGCTACCTATAGGAAGGGCTATGGCCCAGCGCACAGACGCTCCCGCACTTTATTGAAGTGCCCAATAAACATCTATGTATTTACTTTTTGTTTTCCTTAGTATAGTGTCTTATTTATTTCTCATAAAAACTTGCAAGTATCAATAAAACGTCGCGGTTTTTAGCTAACTCCGCGACATATTTTAGTTTGTTATTTTCATATACTTTATGTCTTAACATTTTTTATCTCTTGCCTACATGGCGTGCATGCACTAAAATAAACCCACGATGGCAAAAGGATAAGTTAACCTACTAAACAACTTGTTGAGTAAGAGGGTTGCAAACCCATCAACATTGGATCATGTATCCTTGTTAAACACCTTGTTCTCAAGACGTTGGAATAAGTTTGTGCGCATCTCACGATGGGTGCGCAACAGCGCATATGGTGCATGTTTAACAACTTAGGAACCGAGACACTTGATTCCTTGATATGATATTTACAGTACGCTGCGTATCATCACATACACGATTATGATAAAAACTACTTAGATATTATGTCTTAAGTATACTGTGACTCTCATACATAATTATGATACTTCACATATTACCCGCGCTCATACAACAGTTTGCTATAATACAACAAGTCATTACGCGCAAATATTATGAGTAGCACCAGCACACAAAAGGATATTTTTATTAATGACTACAAGTTATTACAAAAGGATGTTTACTTTACGAAGTACAACCTACCAACTATTACAACGCTCAAGGGATGAGCTACCCACGTGACTCGCCGCATTCTTAGCCTCGCTTAGCTTCTTCAACAAATCGGAGTCTTGTCGAGATACTGTAGCGACACTAACGGGTACCCCGTCAGACCGGGGAAGGTGAGCTGCACCAACGCCGCACAAAATGGCCTTACCCTTGATACCCTCTTTCTTGGCAAGCCTTGTGGCGTGAGCTTCTAGGACTTGTTTCAGTGGAATTTCCTTCTCCAGAGCAAACGGATTCAATATATCACGAGGGCGAACAAATACAGGTACCTGCAGCTGAGACTCATGGGATTTCAAAAAATAATCCTGTTGCGCCTCTGCGTCTTCGGACTGATGCCTAGCCAATGTTAGCCCCTCCATTATTACCCCTATAGGGTAATCTTGGTCGCGCTCTAATTCAGCAATCAAAGGCAGTTCCAATACCTTCATCTTCTCCATGGCTGCAACCAGATTATCATAAGCATTAGCATTGTACCCCGGTACCTCTTCAACAGGAACCTTTAGAAGATATGCCTCATGCATCTTCTCCACAGCTTCTGCTTTACCGCGCTCCAGAGCGCACTGAACTACCCCCCGAAGGCATCAACCATTTATGGCGACTCCAGGGTACTAAGGGCAGCGAGACGCAGACCATGGGCTATAAGCCACCTGCGCTCAGCTATAGTCGACAAGAGTTGGGGATACAACTCCTCATCGTATTCAATACTAAGTTTGCGCAATTTGGCCTCTTGCACCTCCAAGGCACTGCCCACAGTAGTGCCGAGATCTCCTAACTGCGTGAGCATCTCTTCCTTACCCTGTTCCAGATATTTAAGGGCCCAATTACACGACGCCTTGTACGTTACTGCTTCAGCACGCTCCTGGTTTATTTGGGATAGTAATGTCATTTTCTCCCCTGCAAGCTTTTCCGAATACGCATTTGACGCTTTTATCTCAGTCTGGGCACTAGCTAAACGAGCCTCCAACGCCGCAATATGCTGGTCTTTTTCCGCGCTTTGGCTACTCTCTCCTGAGTATTTAGCCCTTAGCTGCGCAACCAACTTCGCTTGATGCGCCGTAGACAGTTCCAACTCCACAACCAGCTTATCCATTGGCACATCCCTCGAGACCAACGGCTCAGTACTTTGGCTCTTCGGCCCCGAGGATTCAGCACGCACTGGACTATCCTGGGGGGGGGGTGACTCAGCAGCCTGTTCAAACCTGCATACGCAGACAGAGAATTATCAGTTTCCCGTATAAACAATGGGCGCGCGCAAAAAAAACAAAAAAAAAAAAAACAAAACAAATATATATATATATATATATATATCTTTACTATATAAAATGGAAAAATGGTCAAAGTGGAAAAAGTGAAAAATGTTGAAAGTTGAATGTTGAAAACATGGTCAATGGAGAGAGAAATAAATAATATAATTAATACTCTTATTAAAACACCCTATTACTTAAAAGTACAATAATTTATTCACATTGTACACCCAATTAAAAGCACATCTACCAAATTAAAAACAACCAATTGAAACCGATACCGGGTTGACCCGTTGAAACCGATACTGGGTTGACCTGGGACGCTTCAAACCCGACGGGCTGACCCGGTTTAATTTGACATTTTTTCGACCAGACCTATCGGTTTGACTCGGTTTAAATCGACCTGTTTTTTTATCGGAACGGTTCAACCAGTTGAACCACCCGGGTGAAATAGGGTTTCAAATTTGACAAAATTATATGAGAAATGATGAAGTAGTTGTGGAACCCGTGACAATTTTTTTGAAAGAAGAGACCAAGTAATTGTAGTTTTTGGTTTATTTTGCTTTGACACATGTAATTTGTCATTTGTATAATGTTATTTTAAAAATGTTGCTCTTGCACCATTTAAGGGACTAGCATATATGAATCGTCGTTTAAAAGTTAATATATATTGTATAGCCCTTTGTCCATTGTATCAATAATGTTATGTAAGTTTATTAAAATCACAAAAATAAATAGTATTGTTATCTTTAGCGATAATTATTTGTACCTCAAACAAATAGCTTTGAACAATGCATAAATATCTATACAAATTGATAGTACAAAATAATCTTATATGGTGATATCCAATTTGCAAAGTTACAATTTTAAAAGCCACACACCAAATGATAAACGTTACACATGTAAAAAAAATAGTTATTAATGCCTAAATTACTGACAAAACAAGAAAAAGCGGTCACGCATGTTGGCTATACCTCTAAACTACAATATAATATTGCCAACTACATAATACCGCTGCTTTTTGTAATGCTTGAATCTATTATTACTAAAAATCTTAATAACTTAAAACAATCCTATTAGAAAATATACTCACACACTTAGATCGACTGCACATAATTTTTTAAAAAACTATATATTTATGCTGCTATGCAACCACGCATCGGAATTGTAGTTATTCGAAAACGATTCTCTAATGCTACAAATACAGTTTGTTGAAAGAAACTTATGGGTCATCGGAACTTTGCTAAAACTAGACATCGCTGCCGCTAGGCGCGGGTACTCGTCTAGTATATATATATATATATATATATATATATATATATATATATATATATATATATATATATATATATATATATATATATATATATATATATATATATATATATATATATATATATATATTGACGACGTTACTTACTGAGGGCCAGAGATATTAGCGGAGGGGTGAGATGACGCAACATCACTGGAGGATGATTCCACAGTGACGACCACAGGACGTTTTTTCCTCGATGAGCTAGCGCCATCCTCTCCGAGCGATCTTTTGCGTTTTAGCCCGGATTCTTGCTCTTCCTCTTCTTCTTCTTCCATAGGTTGCGCCACTGCTACGGGTGGTGGTTGCGCCATGGGGATGGCACTATGGGGTTTGGCACGCTTTGCGCGGCGTCCGCTTCCACTTCGACCGAGGAGCTAGTCCCTGCTTCTCCTAAATTCATTGCCAGTGGTACGCTGCGGTGGCATCAAGTAGGGGCTCTTCTCCTTCTTTTAGAGGCCGCGTCCCTACACTCACTTGAATCGGCTTCGCTAGTTGCACAACTGTAAACAGATCCATCTCTCGCAATGAAGACAACAAGTACACAAGTTACATAATGTGCAAAAAGGAAAAGAAAGCTCTTACATTAATTAAGAAAGGGGATGCGAAGGGATGAGCACCAACCCCGCCATTAGCGCCTAAGAAGATTGGCATCTCATCCGGCATACCAAAGTAATTACGGCTAATGCCCATATGCACCAAAAATTCCTCAGGATAGGAACTAATAGGGATGCATTTGGCGTTTATCAGTTCTGCATCCTCCACGACATATGATCCAGGGGGCGCCATCCTTCAGCAATGTCCCCGGGTATAAAATTCAAAACGCGGTGGGAAGCACACGTCGTCCTACCCGAAAAGTCTCTCTCCAGTTCCGGAGCGCATCCAGTTTTTCTGTATAACACTGGAAGCGCCCAGCGCGTTTAGCAAAGGAGACCCACCCGTGCGACCACGTTGTGTGGTAGAACGCACAGAATAAGTGGAAAGTCGGGTTAATCGCCGAATCGGCAATTAACCTCGGTTGGTGATCTTCGCCGACGATGCAAAGGTGTGATAGGTGCAAATGGTAATAATTCAATACGCCGCATGAAATAGGGATATGGGCACACGTTGATTCACGAACTCGAAAAAACGTGTGTACACCCCTACCTTCCCTTCGGGGAAATCTGCAATAGATGCCCGCACACTAAGAACAACCGGATGCACGTCAAGCGGTATAAAATAATCCGAGGTAAACTCTAGAAGTTCACCCTCAGTTATATCGGAGGTGAAATCAGATAACTGCTTGACCATGGTATTATTTTTTAAAGGCGCACGCGTGGTTACCTTTGAAATAGGTGATTTTCTGTTTTGCTAATGCAAGGTTTCTTAACAATGGCGGATGGAGTTTTTTACTGTGAGAGACACACTAAAATGAGGCAGCCGGTTATATAATGTTTCCTCATCCACGCGACGAGTGACACGTGGATCCCACTATCATCAACATGTGGTTCAGATCACTTGATGTGACGTTGCTGCAGTTACTTTCCCCCGATTTACGAGGCGTCAAATTTTAAAATACTATGTCTAGATACAATGTATAGGCGGGTATCTTTTTTGGCTTCTTTGCTACGCTTTGTGGTTTTTAATTATCTGCAGTTTTTAGTCTAGCATCCGCAGTCCTTCACTGCGCATACTAGACTGGGGGGACATGATGACGTATAGTCTATATTCGGGTCACGAACCCGACCAAAGCCCAATACTAATAAGCCCAGCACGAACTGGGCTACGCCGATAAGTGTTTAGGCCCACGAAGGCCCAAACCCAATGTTATTTACATAACACGACATCGGATATATCCTAATTATGGAGATAATCATTCCCTAACCGACTTAGGCGGGATACGCCGAAGGTTGAGGAACACGGAACCAACAAGGATTCCGTGTGTATATAAAGGGAATCCTATCCCTCGTTAAAGGTACGATCTACAAAACCCTAATTCTCCTTTAACCCTAAATCGATTACTTACTCTCACGCCGGAGGATAATCGTGGGAAACAATCTCACGGTAAGCCTAACGGTGTTTTCTGTCTTCTTAGTGCGCAGGTCTCAAGCAACAATCATTAATTGGTACGAGAGCCGAAGCCCAAACAAGGAACGCCCAACTTTTGTATCAACAGTTATAAAATAGTTTTTTTTTTTTTTTTTCTTAAAATAAGTTTTCATTTGCAACTTACAACCTGTTAAAATGTTTATAAATTAAGAGAAGGGTTTTGCTAATAATGTTGTGGTTAAAGAATTAACTTTCATTAAAATACCACCTATAGAAGATTCTTATTGGATGATAATTATGAAAAAAATTAAAAAAAAAACTCTAAAAAATATTGAATACAGAGGCGTTTTATTTCACAAACTCAAAATCTGCTACTTACCAAGGGACAATTTCTAGCCGTTGGATCAATCAAACATTTTTTAAGGATTAAAAACACGGAGGGACCATTCTTGCCAAAAGCTGAAACTTTCCCCACCACAAAAACACAACACAGACACTCATTTCACCATTAAAAACAAAACCTCCCTTTCTCTCTCTTAATTCTCTCACTAAAAACAAACCCTAACTATCAAAATCAACCAACAATTAACCGTTAAAATAAAAAAAAAACACAAAAATGCAAAGAATCTTCAAATGAAAAGCGAAAGCACAAAAAAATGGATCAAAATAAACCTACCGACTCCGAAAATGATGGTATGAAGCTTCAAACTAATTATTTAGATGTTATTTATGTATCTCTACTGATTTTATACTTATTTATGAATGTTATTGCTATTTATGAACATTTTTCTGTATTTTTTTGTTGTATTACTGTCATGAAATTGATGATTATGTATTTATTTGAGATTTTGCTGTCATACTGTAAAAGAAGAAGATATTTATTAAGATTTTTCAGTTTTTGCTGATTTTAGATGTTTTTAGATGTTTTTCCTGATTTATTAAAGATTTTGGAAAAATATCACTAGTGATAAAAACAGTTGTGGTAGATGTGGTACTGATTTGAATATGGTGAAAAAAAAACAGTGGTAGTGGTAGTGATAGTGGTTTAGTTTTGATTTTTGGTAGTGGTAGTGGTAGTGGTGGTGGTGGTGGTGGTGGTGGTGGTGGTAGTGGTAGTGGTAGTGGTGGTGGTAGTGGTAGCTTGTTACAAGTATAATTTTTGATATAACTTATGATGCGTTTTTGAGTGTGACAGAGAAATATTTTATGGTATATCACTAGTGATAAAAACAGATGTAGCGATTATTGATTAGTTATCACATGATTAGTGATCATGTAGCGCGATAACTGATACATTTTTATTGTTCTTCGTGGTAGTGGTGGTGGTTTAGTTTTGACTTTTGGTAGTGGTAGTGGTACTGATGGTAGTGGTGATGATGAAGAGCAGTCGCGGATAACTTAAATATTTAATGGTATATCACCAGTGATAAAACAAATATAGTGATTTTTTTATTTGATTTTTGTTAGTATAACAACTGTGATGATAAGTCGTTATACTTGAAATAACTATATTTCAAATAAATCTTGATTAGAATTTATAGTGTCTTTTTGTTTTATATAACATAAGACATTAAAATTTTGATTTTGAAAGAAATGTAGAAGATGATATTTACAAGCATCTGGAGACAATACAAGCTTTAAACGGTCAGTTTTTGTCTGCTAATAAATCTTTAAACATAAAAATTGCAGACATTATGTTTGTTTCTTAAAAAAAATTTGTAAATGCAGTTTTGTCGACAAGCAAATTTTTGAGCCTATCTCCAAGAGATTGATAAGGAAAAAGGTA
Organism: Chrysanthemum makinoi; assembly: GCA_910596185.1. Taxonomy (NCBI): domain Eukaryota; kingdom Viridiplantae; phylum Streptophyta; class Magnoliopsida; order Asterales; family Asteraceae; genus Chrysanthemum; species Chrysanthemum makinoi. The sequence continues at coordinate 139,549,332 of OU343225.1, read as the reverse complement.
AATTGAAACATATAAGCATGTCTCCTTCAGAAAAATATCAACTGTGATAAACCCTGTATGTATGCGGCATACTTGTTTTGACATTTAGCTTCTGTGTTATATCACCTGTGATACAAATTGATATGACATACTTGCAGTAGAATGTTATAAAATTGTATGACTCATAAACATTCAGAGTTTATATTTATCAGGAATAAATATTCATAAAAACTTACTTGGGATTTGTTTTGTGCAGATTGGAATACAAGTCTAAATGAAATGAAAAAGAAAAGAAGTAAGAAACAACCTCCAGTTCACAAAGTCACCATATCGGGAAGCGTTTTGCTGTGTAGTCAAAGTAGTCGTAAATCTAGTGTTTTGGAAGAGATTTCGTAAAGCAGTTGTTGCATATTTAAGAAGAATAGTCATGTTTGCAGTTGTTGCATATATTGACTGAAAATGAGTTATAGTTGTTGTCAATTTATGTTGCTGAATTCTGAGTTATAGGTTTTTGTGTTTTTTGTTATGATAGTGCTTAAGTATATTAATGTAGATGTTATATTGCTTTTAAATAAGCTGTTAGTTTTTGATTGGATGTGTTGTTGTTTCAGTTTAGTCTTTTTGTTGAATCATCTGTTATATTGTCACTGGTGATATTTTTTATTCATAGTATCACCAGTGATATTTCAAGTAATGTATAGTATCACCAGTGATATTTTAAGACAATTTTTGAAGTTATTGTGTTATGCTTTTTGACTTTGTGTTTTATCACCTTCTTTACAGCTTCTAGTGGTTTGAAAACTCCTCCTTCTTTTATTCATCATGATTTTATTGATACTCCTGGTGGATCAGTTTTTTGGGTTCCTAGAGTTGCTGCTAGTGTGCTACCAGTTTTGTTTAGTGTTTATGATTCTGTTGAGGATTGCATTAGTATGTACATGAGATATGCTTCAGAGGAAGGATTTGGTATTAGAAAGTCTACTCATAAAAGATTAAGGGATGGATTTGTAACAGAGAAGTATTTAGTTTGCAATAGGGAAGGGTGCCCAAAGAAAATTCGTTTGAATACGTTAGCTCCTAAGAGATATAACACTGCATATTACATATACCAAATATGTATAAAAACAAGAAATAAAACTACAAAAATAAAAAAGTTGACATATCTAAAAATCAAAGAAAGTGTTACATCAAATTTAACAGAATATCATAAGTGGTATAAACATCAAAATCAAAACCAAGTGTTGCCTCATTTTTAACAGAATATCACAAGTGATACCAGATACAAAGAACTGTATGAATCACAAAAATCCTCATAAAATCATTCCAAACTATTGAGCATAAGTTTTTTTTAGCAATATTGAAAAGCTATGAATTACAAGTGTTACATCAAACAAAATAAATTAAAAAAAAATGTAAAATCAGACTTCGACTGCAGCAGATTCACCTTCAACGGAGCCGCCTCCAGGAACACCGCCCCACCGGGGCAATGACTAGAGAATACTGGTAACGCACTAGCCGAAACTCTAGGAACCCAAAAAAACTTATCCCCCGGGAGTGTCAATAAACTCATGATGATTAAACGACTTATGTGTTTTCACACTATAAGAAGCTGTAAACAAAGGTAAACATACGGTAAATAGGGTATTATCACAACTTAAAAAAAATAAGATTTAAGAATAATTATAAAACAATAACAATGAAATATCACTAGTGATAATTTACATGACATATAATAAAGTTTAACCTATAAATATCAAAACGTATAAAAAACAAAATATCACAAGTGATACTACAAAGCTACAGTTCAACAGCAAGAATTTTGTTTATTTGTAACTCTTTTATACCCAGTTGATTCCCTCTCAATTTCAACTGTACATTAAATATCCTATTGGGAACTGAACTCACAAAGATATGTGCATACTATAACAATTATGTTGTACCATTCAAGACGAGACCGAAAATGTAAAGGTAGATAACACCTAGGCAACGACCTCCACAAGGATAACAACCAAAAGCATTTTACTAGGAAATAAATATATCATAAAGTGTTTTACCTTGTCCACTAAGGTGAAAGGGGCCTTGAATGGTTCTAAAACTTTTCCAACAGGTTTTGCAGCATCATTCTGAGAGAAAATTTAGTTTAGTGTTAAAAAGTATAAATTGCGATCACGAGCTTCACCACGCATCTCAGAATACATATTTACTGTGATCTCGACAAAGTTAAAGCATTCATATATCGCATACATTAATAGAACCCATCTTAACAAGCACTAAGTTTCATAAGAAAAACATTACCGACCGCATCTCCAGTTTCAAGCCAAACAGGAGCTGAACACCCTGAACTCCGGTTAGCTAATTTATTTCCATAATTCAAACTTCCATGCCCACCATTATAATCATCTGCCAAGACATGAGAGCTTCTACTGCATCCAATGGTTGTATCTTGAGAAGCACATAAAACAACAAAATTATAATATCATTAACTTCGGATATCACTGGTGATACCACACGTACGATAGAGAGCAGATTCAAAAACAGCAATCAGACATAAAAATAGCATTTCAGTGATGTTAAAAACATAAATTCAACTAACAACTTAATTAATAATTAAATTACAGGAGCATATAACAAGATTATCAAATATTTTTCACTCACACATTTTATCAAACACTTGGTGTGCAAATAAGAAGGATTGTTACACAACTTGATCCACATAATTAACAAGTGATTCAACATCATTATCAACCACAACAATATAAATCAAATAAGCTTCTGAAACAAACGGTTCATTCAAATCAAAATTTGCTACTTACCGGAGGTGATGATGAGATAATGATCGGAACGGTGATGGTGATTGGAATGGTGATGGTGATGATGATGATCAGAACGGTGATGATGATCGGAATGGTAATTGTGGATCGGGATAACTAATTTTTGGAGGGAAAAAATGAGAGCAGAGGAAAACACATACAAAGTGTGTGTAAAAAATGACGAATGGTAAAAAGAAAAAGAAATAAAGGCTTTATATAGTTGGAAGATTAAGGTTAAACATATTAAATCTTAGATTAATCTCAACCATTAGATCAATCCAAATAGAAGGTGAGGATTTGTCCTTTGGTAAGCACCAAAATAAGAGTATGAAAATGAAAATTCCTCATTGAATACATAGTTAGAGGCACTTTATTTTGCATACTCAAAAATCCTTGCATACTAAGGGATAAATCCCCACCTTCCATCTAGTTTGATCTAATGGTTGGGATTAACCTAAGATTTAATATGTCTAAACCTAAGTCCATGTTTTTTTCTTGTCTTTTTATCTTTCTTATTTTTTTTCTCATTATTTTTAATTTTTTTAATCACTTTTTTTAATTTCAAGTTTTTTTGTTTTTTTGTTTTTTTTTTGTTTTTTTTTTCCGTTTTCGTTTTCGTTAGTTTTCATACGTTTTTGTCCGGTTTTTGCGCTTTTTATACGTTTTCGTCCATTTTCTTACGTTTTCGTCTGTTTTCATACGTTTTCGTCCATTTTCTTACGTTTTCGTCTGTTTTCTTACGTTTTCGTCCGTTTTCTTACGTTTTCGTTTGTTTTCTTACGTTTTCGTCCGTTTTCATTCGTTTTCGTCTATTTTCTTACATTTTCGTCCGTTTTCTTACGTTTTCGTCCGTTTACATACGTTTTCGTACGTTTTAGTCCGTTTTTATCATTTTTCTTACGTTTTTGTCTGTTTTCTTACATTTTCGTCCGTTTTCATACGTTTTTGTCTGTTTTCTTACGTTTTCGTTTGTTTTCTAATGTTTTCTTACCTTTTCTTCTGTTTTCTTACGTTTTTGTCCATTTTCTTATGTTTTCGTCCGTTTTCTTACGTTTTCGTCCGTTTTAATACGTTTCCGTCCGTTTTCATATGTTTTCGTCCGTTTTCTTACGTTTTTGTCCGTTTTCATACGTTTTCGCCTATTTTCTTACATTTTCATCCGTTTTCCTATGTTTTCGTTCGTTTTCGTCTGTTTTCTTACGTTTTTTTTCCGTTTTCATACATTTTCGTCTGTTTTCGTCCGTTTTAATACGTATTCGTCTGTTTTCTTACGTTTTTGTTCGTTTTCTTACATTTTCATCGTTTTTCATAGATTTATATACGCTTTCGTCCGTTTTTAGACATTTTCGTCCATTTTCCTCCGGTTTTATACGTTTTCGTCCGTTGTCAGACGCTTTTTTTCGTTTTCATACGTTTTTATATGCTTTTCATTCGTTTTTATATGTTTTTGTTCGTTTTCATACGTTTTCGTTCGTTTTTTGCAGTTTTTATACGTTTTCGTCTATTTTCATATATTTTCAAACTTATTATTAAACTTTATTATGTTACATGTCTAATATCAATTGCGATATTTTATTATAAAAAAGTTAACGTCTAATATCACTTGTGATATTTCATAAACAAACAAGTATGTTTTTTAACCTTTAATATCACCTGAGATATTTCATTGCTCTGTATATTTTTATATATTATCACCTATGTGTTTTCTAATATTTTTATAATTTTCAGTTACAAGATAGTTTTTGTACCTTTCATCGCAATTGACAAGCGCATATTTTGTTAATGCAATCAATGTATTATACTCTTAGTAGAAATAAAATGGTTAAAGTCACTTTAGGTGAATTCTTATTTTGTTCAAAAAATGCTAATTTAATGCAACACTTGTTTGATTTTGAGAATATGTCAAGTCTTTATTTTCATAGTTTGCTTCATTTGTATTCATTTTGATATTTTTAAGTGACACTTATTTATCTCTTGTGATACAACACTGTACGAAAGATGAAGAGTATTACATTATTCATCATATATGTGTTATCAGTTGTGATACTCAACTAATAATGTGAAATATTAAATTCATACCAAATGTGATAAGAATTTAGTATTTTACCAAGTATATATGAAAGAAATGATAATAAACATCACTTATTATATTACTGTGATGATTCTGTTCATTTTTTTATTTGTGTTTTTGAAAATATTTAGGAAGATTTTTGTGTTTTATGATAATATGAATTATTAGAAAATGTGTTTAACTGAAAACAAAAGATGTTATGAAACTTTTGTTAGACTTGTGGTGGATTTTTATATTTAATGGATACATTGTGCATGTTTCGATAGGTTTTATAGCGGAATTTAAAAATCTATGGTTGAATCAGCAAACTAAAGAAGTTATGGTTGAAGAAAGCACACGTCTTTATAAAAAAAATTGAGTAAGCTCAAACATCTGTGATATCACAGGTGATATCACATGATATCACAGGTGATATCACATGATATCACAGGTGATATCACATGATATCACAGGTGATATCATTGGAGATATCACAAGTGATATAAACTATGATATCACACATGCTATCACCGGTAATATCACACATGATATCACAGGTGATATCAACGGTGTTATCACACATGATATCACGTGTGATATCACAAGTGAGGTGATATCACCTGTGATATCACAAGTGTTTGAGTTTCCTCAATTTGTTTATAAAGATGTGTGCTATCTTCAACTATAGCTTATTTAGTTTGCTGATTCAACCATAGATATTTTTAAATCCCGCTATAAAACCTATTGAAACATGCACAATGTATCAATTAAATAGAAAAATCCACCACAAGTCTAACAAAAGTATCATAACATCTCTTGCTTTCAGTTGAACAACTTTTATAATATTTCATAATATCATAAAACACAAAAATCTTCCTAAATATTTTCAAAAACACAACCATCACATTCTTAGTTGAGTATCACAACTGATAACACATACATGATGAAGAATGTAATACTTTTCATCTTCCTTACAGTGTTATAGCACAAAAGATAAATAAGTGTCACTTACAAATATCAAAATGACACCGTCTGAAAACGGACAAAAACGTATAAAATCGAATGAAAAACGTATGAAAACGGACAAAAACGTCTGAAAACGAACAAAACGTATAAAAATAGACAAAAACAAATAAAAACGGAAGAAAATGTATGAAAACGGACGAAAACGGATGAAAACGTCTGAAAACAGACGAAAACGTCTAAAAATGGATGAAAACGTAAAAGATGGATGACAACGTATGAAAACGTCTGAAAATGGACGAAAACGTATAAAAACGGACGAAAATACATGAAAACGTAAAAATAAAGACAAAAACGTCTAAAAGCGGACGAAAATACATGAAAACCTAAAAAAACACAGACAAAAACGTATGAAAATGGCCGAAAACGTAAGAAAACGGACGAAAACAGACGAAAACGTATGAAAGCGTAAAAGCACGTCTAAAAACGTATGAAAAATGGACGAAAACGGACGAAAACGAACGAAAACGTAAGAAAATGGACGAAAACGTAAGAAAACAAACGAAAACGTATGGAAACGGACGTAAACGGGCGAAAACGTAAGAAAACATACGAAAACGTATGAAAACAGACGAAAACGTATATAAACGGATGAAAACGTCTGAGAACATACGAAAATGTCTAAAAACGGACGAAACGTATGAAAACGGAAAAAAAACGTCTAAAAACATACGAAAATGTATATAAACGTATGAAAACGTACGAAAACGGATGTAAACGTACGAAAACGGATGAAATCAGACGAAAACGTAAAAGAAATGAGGAAAACATATGAATACGAACGAAAACGTATAAAAACGAACGAAAAAGTATGAATACAGATGAAAACGTATAAAAGTGGAAAAAAAAATAAAAACTTGAATAAAAAAAACGTGAATTTAAAATTAAAAAAAATAATGAAAAAACGTGAACTAAAAAAAACGTCAATTCCAAAAAAAAAAGGACATGAATTTAAAATAGTAATGTGAATTCCAAAAAAAAACGTCACCAAAAAAAAAAAAAAAACCATGAATTTAAACTAGTAACGTGAATTCCAAAAAAATAAAAAATAAATAAATAAATAAATAAATTAATTAATTAATAAATAAGAGTAACAAAAAGACAAAGAAAAAAGATAAAAAAAAAAACATGGACTTAGGTTTCCTTATTAAATCTTAAGTTTATCCTCACCATTAGATCAAAGTAGATGGATGATGAGGATTTGTCCCTTGGTAAGCACCAAAATAAGAGTAAGCATTTGAAAATTCCTCTACATAGTTAACACTTGATTATGATTAATTGAATTATGTTCTTACAAACAATTGTAATAAAATAAAGTTTTTTAACCACAACTTTTAGTGCTGTCATTATCTGATATTTTAGCAGTGGATTTTTTGTTTATTTATTTTTTTTCGGGAGAAACCTCGTTCCACTTTCATGATGAATACTTATTTTGACACGAAGATCGTTTGATTTTCGTTATGCTAAAACTCATGTAAATCAATAATATTAACTCTATAAGAAAAAAGTTATGAAAGAGAAAAAAGTCGTTATCGCGTCTGTTAGCAACTTTCTACATCACTAGTCGCACTTAAGAGAGGAGGGAGTGGGCACGGGTAAGGGATTCGGGTACCCTTACCCGAGCGGTAACACCGCCGCCGCCCCTTCGGGTATCAAAATCGGGTACCAAAAACGGTTTACCAAGCCGAGCGTGTTAGTGTGTTGGATTTGAAAAAAGTGAACGTTGGGAATATAGCAACGGCTATATTTAGCTTTAAATAAATAAAAATTTTTTTTTTCCTCTTTAAAATCAAACCATTTCACTTCATTTTTTCAAAATAACAATACACAAACCAAACCATTTCACACACTAATCTTTCAAAATTTGGCGAAACCATGGATCGAAGAAGAGGTAAAAAAACTTTCACCTCACGTCAAGGTCGTTCTCAACCATCCCCGAATCAACCACAACAAACTCCGTTAGGATTTAGCCAATTTTATTCTCAACCATCCCCGAATTTTTACGTTCCACAACCCCAATCTCCACCCTTTTACCAATATAATATGGGTCATCCTCAAATGAATCCACAACACTACAACATCACTACTACAAGCGAGTTTTCCCCGTTCCAAAAACGTCAACTTGCAGCCAAACACAGATGGGCTTGCAATTTTTAAGTTGTAGTTTCAACTTGTTTTAATTTCAACTTATGTAATGTTTTTTTTTTTTTAAGTTGTAGTTTCAATTTTTAAGTTGTAGTTTTTTTAAGTATTATGTAATGTTTTTTTTTAATGAAATGGTATGTTTTTATTTTAAATATTGTATGTGATTTTATGTATGAAAAAAAAAAAAAAAAAAATCGGGTAGTATAGGTGATCACTCCCTCCACTTAGGATAGTGTTAGGGTAAAATTGGATAATTTTGAGGTGTAAGGTTTTTATTGGATGGAGGTGATGTGGCACATAGGGTATTAGGTGACCACTCCCTCCTCCGTTAACAGCTGGAACATGGTGTTATGATTACAATTTACACACACAAAACCCACACTGTCTCACACTCCACCTATATAAATATATAAATATTCAACACTGAATAATAATAAACCCCTTACCTTGTGCTCCTCAATTATATACATCAGATCCCATACCTTCAATCTCTCTTCAGATTTGATCCTCAACAGGTTTGACTGTAAATCTTTTCTATCAATATAACACATTTGTAGTGTAATTGATTTACATAAATAATGAATGTTATTTTAGGTATTGGTGATATCATCAGATTCAGATCTCTTGTTATGTTTGCTTGATCTTCTCAACTATTGAAAACATGGAATCTGAAGGCGAGACTGGGGTTAGTTACTTCATTTTTCACTATTGCTCTTTGGATCATGATTTTTTTTACTGTTTTTAATGGATCGCTGGTATTATGTTACTGAATCTGATCACATTTCGCGCTTACTATTGGTATTCATATTAGGTGTGTAAATCACAGAATATTAGTACTAATTGATATTTTCATCGTAATTCTAGCGCGTATGACTGGATCACTAGAAATAAGTTACTCGTACTAAACTTATCACATTTTCGCATTTTGTATGTGTTCGATCTATGATTATAGTTACGTCACACTTTTTTCTGATCCAGTGAACTATAAATGTTAATCTGATTTTGAGATAGGAGATGGTAGTAATTTATGTTTATGATGTTTGGATTGTGCAGGGGACGTCTATGAAGAACGTTGGTGGTCAGGTTTGCCAGATCTGTGGTGATACTGTTGGCACAACAGCGAAAGGGGATCCTTTTGTTGCCTGTGATTTTTGTTCGTTTCCGGTTTGTAGGCCTTGCTATGAGTACGAGCGCAAGGATGGCAATAAGTCTTGCCCTCAATGCAAAACCCGATACAAACGTATTAAAGGTTGTCGTTTCTTATATTTACAGCGCTTGTTTTAATGGTTGCAGTATGTTTATAAGCGTGATTTGCAAAGATCCTTGTGATCCAAGATTTGTGGGAGATGTTTTTTGAATGTAGATTTAATTTATATGTAACTTGTTTGAAAACAGGAAGTCCTGCTATTCTTGGAGATCGTGATGAGGATGTTGATGTCGATGACGAAACTACTGACTTCCCCTTTTCTTCACAAGCTCAAAATGAGAAACAAAAGACTTCAGATCGCATGTTGAACTGGCACATGACATATGGTCGAGGGGACGACACTAATGCTCCAGTTTATGATAAAGAGGTCTCTCATAACCACATACCTCTACTCACTAGTGGACACGAGGTATGCATCATTCGAGTTTTTCATTATTTGCTTTTATCCGATGTGGCAAATCTAATGTTGGTTTTTTAGGTTTCCGGCGAGTTATCTGCTGCTTCTCCCCAACGTCTTTCAGTATCCTCTCCTCCACCCGGTGGAGAAAGACTCACACATTCACTCCCTTATTCTGCATATGCGCATCAATCCCGTATGTATTTTGCAATTTAGTAGTAAGAAATGAGTTATTTCTTATGTGAATAGTTCGAGTATTAAAGGTGGTATATTGTTGTTTACAGCTAATATTAGAGTTGTGGACCCTGTGAGAGAGTTCGGATCTTCAGGATTAGGAAATGTTGCATGGAGAGAGCGAGTTGATGGGTGGAAACAAGATAAGAATGTGGTTCCAATGACAACTAGCCGTCCTGCTTCCGAAAGGGGTCAAGATATTGATGCTAGGTCCGATGTGATGCATGAAGATATGATGTAAGTCTGCTTCCTTTTCAAAGGAAACGTTATGTGTGAAGTGCTTGATCCATGTTTTATTTTGTTAATAAATATGATCTGTGGTACTTATGTAGGAATGACGAAGCCCGACAGCCACTTTCAAGGAAAGTATCCATTGCATCATCTAAGATAAATCCATACCGGATGGTTATTGTACTTCGGCTGGTCATTCTTTGTATTTTCTTGCACTACCGTATAACAAATCCTGTGACTAATGCATATCCATTATGGTTGCTCTCTGTTATTTGTGAGATCTGGTTTGCGATATCTTGGATATTAGATCAGTTTCCTAAATGGCTTCCAATCAATCGTGAGACTTATCTTGACCGGCTATCTTTAAGGTAATACAGTTTTCTGATTGTTCATTTTTGATATTTAATTATTCAAATTAGAATTATATGATTAGTTAACATTAGACATACTGTTTGAGATTGTGTTTGGATTTATTTTGGCTGTTTGATATTGTAATAATAAGATAATCAGTTGTTTGAGTATCTGATTAGTTTGAGAAACTAAAAATATGAAATGACCAAAAGTTGACATTTTGTGATAAATTGTTTAACATCTTGTAATATACGAGTGGAATTCCCTCAAAAATAGTTTCAGTATAGAAGGGATAAATAAGTTATCTGCTTTTTCGTAGTTAGTTAAATTATTATTTGATCCCTAAATGACGAGATAGTGAAAAGCAGGTTTGTACGAGGTTAAGATTAAGAAAACATTTTATTAATATAGATATTAAAACACATTTATTTGATAGGTATGAGCGGGAAGGAGAGCCAAATCAGCTAGCTGCTGTTGACATTTTCGTGAGTACCGTGGATCCTTTAAAGGAACCTCCACTCGTCACAGCAAACACCGTCTTATCTATCCTGGCAGTTGACTACCCGGTTGACAAGGTTTCATGCTACGTGTCTGATGATGGTGCTGCCATGTTGTCATTTGAGTCACTGTCCGAAACATCAGAGTTTGCTAGAAAATGGGTTCCTTTTTGCAAGAAATATCAAATTGAGCCGCGAGCACCGGAATGGTACTTTGCCCAAAAGATTGACTACTTGAAAGATAAAATTCAACCAACATTTGTCAAAGATCGCAGAGCTATGAAGGTAAGGATTTTTTCCATTCTAGTAGATAAACCAATTTATCTCTATGGCATGTTTCTCTTTGGTGTATCGTCTCTTACTTTTCTTACAATGCAGAGAGAATATGAAGAATTCAAAATCCGTATAAATGGTCTTGTTGCCAAGGCTCTGAAAGTTCCTGATGAAGGATGGATCATGCAAGATGGTACACCATGGCCCGGGAATAACACTAGGGATCATCCAGGAATGATACAGGTTATTTGACATGTCATCATATCTAAAGTTGAACTTTTTATAACCTAGATGTCAAAATTATTACTTTATTGTCGTCTGTTGACATAATAAAATATATTCAATTTCATCTCAGGTTTTCTTAGGTCAGAATGGAGGGCTTGACAGCGAGGGTAATGAGTTGCCACGATTAGTCTATGTTTCAAGAGAAAAGCGTCCTGGATTTCAACATCACAAGAAAGCTGGTGCCATGAATGCACTTGTAAGTAATATTCATATATGAAGCATTGTAAGTTTATATTTTTGGATATAAATGACTCACACCTTTCATCTTTGCTACTCAGGTTCGTGTATCTGCAGTCCTTACAAATGGCCCCTTTTTGTTAAATCTTGATTGTGATCATTACATTAACAACAGTAAGGCTATTAGAGAAGCCATGTGCTTTATGATGGACCCAAATCTTGGAAAATATGTATGTTATGTCCAGTTTCCTCAAAGATTTGATGGTATTGATAGAAACGATCGATATGCGAACAGAAACACGGTGTTCTTTGATGTGAGTTCTTTCATTATTTAATCATCTTAACTTGTAAAATTGTTTATATGTGCGCACATGTTCATTAATAACTTTTTGACTTATTAATGAACAGATTAATTTAAGAGGTTTAGATGGTATTCAAGGTCCGGTTTATGTGGGTACGGGATGTGTGTTTAACAGAACAGCATTATATGGTTATGAACCTCCAATTAAGCCTAAGAAGAAGAAAGAAGACGGGTTTTTCTCTTCATGTTTTGGAGGATCACGAAAGAAAAGCTCAAAATCAAGTAAAAAGGGCTCAGATAAAAAGAAATCAAGCAAGCATGTGGATCCCACTGTGCCAGTATTCAATCTGGAAGATATCGAAGAGGGGGTTGAAGGTAAGCTTCTGTTAAAAGTAATTTTGAAGTTTCATCATATATAATTGTTATTGAATGTTATAATCTTATTTCAGGTGCTGGATTTGATGATGAGAAATCATTACTGATGTCGCAAATGTCACTTGAGAAAAGATTTGGTCAATCGGCCGTTTTTGTGGCATCAACACTTATGGAGAATGGAGGTGTGCCACAGTCCGCAGCACCCGAGACTTTACTTAAAGAAGCTATTCATGTCATCAGTTGTGGTTATGAAGACAAAACAGATTGGGGACTGGAGGTTGGTTGGTTTTTATACATTCATAATTATATAGATTTGTACTTTAAATTTCATTTTTTTAATTCAACTTTTGATATCAAAATCTGCAGATCGGATGGATCTATGGTTCTGTCACAGAAGATATTCTTACAGGATTTAAGATGCATGCACGTGGTTGGCGGTCAATATATTGTATGCCTCCTAGGGCTGCCTTCAAAGGTTCTGCTCCTATTAACTTGTCAGATCGTCTAAACCAAGTGCTTCGATGGGCTTTAGGATCTGTTGAAATTCTTTTCAGCAGACATTGTCCTATGTGGTATGGCTATAATGGAAGGCTAAAATGGCTAGAGAGATTCGCATACATAAACACAACCATTTACCCCATCACTTCAATTCCTCTTGTCATCTACTGTACTCTTCCAGCTGTCTGTCTTCTTACTGGAAAGTTTATCATACCACAGGTAATTTACCACTGAAATTTAAACTGGTTATGGCTAAAAATGCGGTCTTGTGCTTAAAGTATTTCCGTGGTTGATTTGGTCCTCAAAGTTTGAAAGTGCAATTTGGTTCCTCAAATTTGAACCATGGAAATACTTTATGGATTTAATTGCATTTTTAGTGTAAGCATCTTTGAGTAGAATTTTTGTTGTAATAATGTTATTAACTATTTAGTTTTTTTATGATTGCAGATCAGTAACCTTGCTAGTTTATGGTTTATATCCCTCTTTCTTTCCATCTTTGCCACCGGTATACTGGAAATGAGGTGGAGTGGTGTCGGGATTGATGAATGGTGGAGAAATGAACAGTTTTGGGTTATTGGTGGTGTGTCTGCTCATCTTTTTGCCGTCTTCCAAGGTCTACTTAAAGTACTTGCTGGTATTGACACCAATTTCACTGTCACATCTAAGGCATCAGATGAAGATGGTGATTTTGCTGAGCTTTACTTGTTCAAGTGGACAACACTTCTCATCCCACCAACAACTCTCCTCATAGTTAACTTGGTGGGAGTCGTTGCTGGAATTTCGTATGCCATTAACAGTGGGTACCAGTCATGGGGTCCTCTTTTTGGTAAACTGTTCTTCGCCTTTTGGGTGATTGTCCATCTTTACCCCTTCCTTAAGGGTCTTATGGGGAAGCAAAACCGCACGCCTACCATTGTTATTGTGTGGTCGATTCTTCTTGCCTCTATTTTCTCTCTGTTGTGGGTCCGAATTGACCCCTTTACCACGAAAGTCACTGGCCCAGATGTCAAGTTTTGCGGAATTAACTGTTAAATATATTTATTTAGAGTGTTGATTGGCACACTTGAATTTGATCTTACAATCTGATATGATAAATGTTCGTTTATATGTAAATCAAAATAGAAGTGTAAATACCATTTATTTAAGTTTACCTTCTTTTGAACGATATGTAAGTTACCATAAGATATGGATATTTAAGCTCTTTGTGATGTAATGTTATTTTGTTAAAATGATCAAATTACTTCATACTTGTAAGACTGGATACTTATGAATTTCTTCTATTCTTTTTACAATTTTGTATGCTATATCTATAAACCTTCTTGTTGCATTTTGTAATTTCCATATGTTTAAAGTTTCTTTGTAATATACCTTATTGAAATTCATTTGGGTTTAGAGTTCTATTTTGGGTGAAATATAATTTTCTTTTATCTGAATTAATATGGACCTTAGAAATCAAGAATCCAAGGATAAGACAAAGAAGATGCCCTCTATCACATCATCTGAATCTAGCTGTATGGTGCACATCTTAAATAGTCTTGCAACTTCACAAAGAAATATGAATGGAGCTATGGCAATGGCTGCAAATACGAGTGCGTGCCCATGTTTCGGCATATCTGCAGAGACGAAATGTAGCCTAAAAGTGAGGAAGAGTAGTGCCTACAAGAATCATGTGGGAATGAGAAAACTAAAGTCCACGAGTTCATATCTCAGTAGTTCGTTCTTGGATGATGAATGGTATGCAAGAATGATTTGTTTGTCTTTGAGGAATCACCAGCAGCAAAAGAACAGAAAACTGATTGTTAGCGAGCTTGGTGGTCAGTATGAAGAGGTCTTCAATGATGTTAAATTGGTATATAAAAAAAAACTGTTTTCTCTCCTGCTTCGACTTTAACATAGATGTTTTAGTTGACAAAAATCTTGTCATGTATTTGCAGGAGCTACGTAACTGTATCACAAAGAAAGCAGTTAGAACTGTTCTTTATCAGCTCTACGAGATGAATCCTCCTCAATATATCTGGCTACACAAGCAAGTGAAACCACCATCACTCACTTTTCAGCAGCATTTTCTTCATTTATTAATGTTTTATAGTATGATTTTTTGTTCTTGATTTGCAGTTTCATTGCAGAAAATGATCCTGCTGACGGAAAGGTATTTCTTCGGAATCTTGCAAAGGTATCTTTTTCGAACTCGGGAATACAAGATTGAATTGCTCCACTTCTTTCATCAGTTCTTAGCGCAGAATACTTGTTTTTATAAGTTAGGGGCTGTTTGTGGTTTTAGGCTTTTAGCCTCTTAATTGACCGAAAAGTTTTTATGGACCTCCATTATAAAAGGAAACAAGTGTTTGAGTCTACTCATTAACTGAAAAAGAAACACCCTCTTAGTGTAACTACGGTGGCAAGATGGGCACTTTACGTAACATGTTAAAATGGCTCGGGCCGTTCTGGTTAACACTTAGTCTCCGTTTATATATAAAAATTAATAGATGATTTTGGAAAAACCAACGATGACCAAACTTGCATTTTCTTGCATAAAACAGTTTAAGAGGTTCATTAAAGAGTATTCAAACCCCATACCCTGCCTCGGCGAGATTGGGTTTGTTGTTGTATTAAAGAGTATTCAAACTTCCGACCCTTTTGACATGTTTGACCCGTTTCCCTTTTTGGTAAATATTTTTTTATTGACCCGTTTAACTCAGTTGACCTCTTTTAAATGAACTCGCATACGTGTAAAGTTTAGCGGGTCTGGAATCAGTGGCGGAGCCACGTTACGGTGAGAGGGTTCAACTGAACCCACTCCGTTTTCGGTTTGTGCTACACTCTGTTTTATGCCTACCGCTGTTGAACCCTCTGATATTAGTTCAATGAACCCGCTGCTTTGACTGTTGAACCCACGTTGGTCAACTGATAAAAATTGGGAAAGACATAATGTACTGTCAGATACTTTGATTTTGACCGAGTGCAAGTGAAACATTGAATTTTCACGTGATTTATGAAAAAAGAAAAGAACAGGGCCATGGTCATGGAGGTTAGACGGCCGAGAAAATCAGAAAATTTTGAATTTATGCTATTTTCACTTTGAACCCTTCATTTTATATATTTAACCTATTGTCCTAGTTCAGTTTTATGTCCAAATGAGTAACAAAAGAGTTTCAAATTTAATAGTTTTCTAACCCAAGCTTGAGAATATTGTTAGGAATGGTCCAACCCATTTTTCAACTTATACCTTCAATGCGAATAAGCTATTCAACTTAATCTTAACTTATTTTTACTCACACAACTAAATGTTGAGTTTATGATATATAAAATACAATAAAACATAAAGACATCAAGAGTACACAGCGGAAGACTAAAGATCATAACAAATAAATTAATTAACTGAAAGTATGCGTAACGTACCTCTTGCGAATGTCAGATCCCTTGAGCAAAACAAAGAAGTACTAATTGGTGTAAGAATAATGTCTTACAACCACGTTCTTGTACACACGAATTAACCAACGAATCAAGCGATTGCTAGATCTAACACAAGTCCTCGTTTTAAGAAAAACGAAACCAAACTCCCTTACAAATGGGGTGTTCGGCCGAAAATGGGACAAGAGAGAGGAGAGGAGAGATCTAGGGTTAATTCAATGCACAAATGTATGAAACCCTAGAACCTAACCCTCTTTATATACTAGTAGGTAAACTTAGGGAACAAGTTTATGAATTAGGGCTTTAGAAGGCCCCTATGGCCGGCCATGAAGACAAGCCCAAAGCCAAACCCATAAATTTTCCAAGTTTTCCATTTCTAGTCCTTCTCTTTTCCATTTAACGGTTGTTAGTCATTTTTGCGTTAAATACTTAACGATCGTTAACCGGACTTAATGTGCAATAATTAATCGTAAACATAAACATTAATTATTAACTTTAATTCTCATTCGCTAATGTGTGCAATCCCGTGGTCACGAGTTCGAATCCGGACATTCACATGTTTGTAAATATATACATTTCCAACAGCTCCCACTTGGATATGTTTACAAAAACGTGAAATGACATTGGTTAGCGTCTAGCAACACGCCAATGCCCCCGGTACAACTCGTGTATGGTTTTCTGGAGAAAAACCAAGTTTGATGATTCATCATCATATTCATCCTTTTATTTCTAATACCATGTTAATAAGAATATGGATCTCACTCATTTCTTAATTAACTATTCTGTTTTTCGCTTTATGTGATTGATTAAGATTACCAATTCTTCTGAACATATTCCAGAAGACCTTGGGTATGGCCATACAAACATCTTAACAATCCTACAAGGGGCCCAGTAGTATTATACTTCAAAATAAATTTGAAGGAAACAAATCCCATTTTGACTACAAGCAGGATTCATAAATTTCGCAACACTTCTGAAAACAACCCTTATAACTACCAGTTACGTGTAGCGTTAGATTGCTTCACAAAAATGCACTACATCCATGACATATCTCTTGTATCTCAAGTCAGAGGATAAATATTCATGATATACTTAACGATAAAGATCCATAAAGTATTATCATGCGGGTGGGATAAGTCCTATACTCAATACATTGAATATCATCTGAAATTAGTCATGCTACGCATCAATATACTTTCAAGTATATTCTAACTAATACTCAGATTTGTCTTAATTTAATATCATTCACATGTTATTGATTGACAACGGACTATTTAGAATAACTTAAGTTATTCAAGGATATAAACATGTAAATATAGGATAACATCATAATAAATGAACAATAAACATAACAAAAGATTTTATTTCATTTCAATAATAATGTTTAGAATATCCTTTTATCCAAATACTAAATAGATCAATGCATGATAATTCTTAGTTAATGAATTTTTCCACAAGTCATGCAACTCATACTTGTTTACAAGGCATAATTTCAACTAACTTTGATCTATAAGAATTTTGAGAATACTTATTTCAAGAATTCAATAAGTGAATTTCTTGTATATGTTTACACATATCTTGATATTGTCATATCATTCCATAAGGTGCGTGATAACCTGAACCACCCTTTTATGACAATTATCTTTCAAAACCTTAAAGTTTTAAAGTATTCTTTATTCTTTAATGTATAATGCAACTATGCTCTTAGTTGAGCATAACTAGTCAACATGGTCATCATCAAGGATACCGTGACTAGAATTGAGTGTCATCTCAATTATACTAGCATCATTGTGTACAACAATATGCTCTTTAAATATCCGTAAACTTTTGAACAGTTCTAGTGTAATGTTTGTGCCTACCAAAACTCAAGTTTGTTGGCAATGACAATTATGAAACAATTGTCATATAATCATCCATAGAATCTAGGAGCATCTCCAGATTGTGGAATGTGATTCTAAATCCAAACATATTCTTTTAAAATATTTATTACACTAACAACTTTCAATGTTGTCAAATTATCTTGTAATCAAGCATGACACAACAACTTTATACACAACATGATGTTCATGATGAATCTTCAAGTTAAACTTTAAGATCTCATCTATCTTGTCAAAGATATATATTCATCATGTTCTATTTGACTCATTTATTTACCGCATATGTTTATAATAATAAACATATATTCCAAAGTTGTATATATTATTTCCAAATCTTACAAACGAAGTTTCATTCCCAACTAATACTTAATTTAAGTGGAATGTAGTTGCCCATACAACATATAAGATTTAAGAAAAAATAAATAATACTCCCACTAGCTTTCAGGAATACTTATGAGCAATCTTATTTTAATTATTAAATCAAACATGGATTTAATATTAAACATAAGAAACATCTCCTAGATGCTTGCATATATCCATTCATGGATTCTTGCAGTTTGTACATATCCAATGATTATTTGAATTCATAAAACTTCTTTGTATTACTCATCGTCCTCGCAAAAGTAATTCCACAACAAAGATTTATGACATTCATTGTCAAAATTTCATATCAATGAAACTAAGTATGACAATTATAATCTTTATACTTCTATTTAATGTATCTAGTAAAGAATATTCAATCATAGTTAATTGCTTAAATATGGTTAATATTATTATCACTAGACATGCATTAAATATGTGTACAATATTGTCCATACGATTTCTACATAAAGATTTAAACCACTAGGGTTTCCATCCTTTGAAGAAACTCATATTCATTATTAAGAGAAACCAAGTATCTAAAGTTGATTATCTTTATGGACAAAGATCTCAACATTCATATTATGATTGATTTACCACAATTCAACATTTGGTAAATTCATCATCATGATTAACAGGCTTACCATGATCCTGTAACTCATAATCCTCAGCATATTAAATATCTGAGATATCCTTACGGATCTATGAATGACAATTCCATCATATTAAGGTCTATCATTTTCATGTTTAGCCTCATCATGATATTTGCTAGTGCATTTTAGAAGATTATGTATTTTGTAATTCAATCTTTCAAGATCTAAACAAAACTCCCACTTGCCTTTAAAAATTTAAAGATTACCTTTAAATAGTTTAGCAAGTAGAGCAACAATACATTGTTCTCTTTTGGGATATTACAAAAAACATTGACAGTTCCTAACATTAGTTTGTTACAACTCACTCTATAAGTAGTTTAACAAATTCAGAACTTCATTTATAAGACTTAATGTGATTCATCACATTCCATAAACAAATGGTATCTTATTAATCTTCTAGGTTGGAGTCTTATTGAGTATATTCAATCTATACTCAATCTACTAACCTTGATAACTTTTGGAAGAAACTATAGTTATCTTGAATCAAACAATGCCAATAGATTTTGATTCTTCTAACTGAACATACCATAAAACTATGGTATTTTCTTAGAATTAATATTGTAAGAAAATCTAACAATATTTTAGATAACCATCCACTCTTTTGGCTTACCTATTTACCAACAAAGTAAAACTTAATGGTACAATAGAATTACCAAGTCAATTGCATGTATTATAACACAAATATTTTTGACCAAGTCAAAAGACATATTAGTTATAATCCCACTATACGTTATAAGTCATTGATCAACTCATTGACTTCATGCATATGTCTTAAAACATAGCAAGTTAACGTCTTACTTTATATTGTAAGTCTTGTATTAAAAGACTTAATGTTTGTGACTTTACAAAATCATAAACATTTATAATTAAAGTAATTATGAACACCACCTCGGGTTTCAATTCATATTTCAAGTTAATATTTACTACATATATTTAAGTCATTCAACGAATACTTAAATTCAAAGTAGTATTAAATTACTTCATTTAATTATTTCATTCCATGAAATGTTCCATGTAAGAAACTGCAGAATCATCCATGCTCGTTCTCAAGACACGTGGATATTTTACCATGGGCTACAATCTAGTTCACGTTCTCACGTAACATAAATTGTAACTACAAGTGTTTCTTAAATATTGAATGACATAAATATTTAAAATAAAGTAGTCTTTGTTATCATCTTGACACATGTTCTTAATAGGGCAATCATACATATATAAATGTATACTTCCTATTAGAACGTTATTCTCTTACTTTACAGTCAAGAAAATTCTTTTAAATCATATTAATATGTGTTGTACCTTGCACACAATAAGATTTCTCCCACTTGTGCATGGAACAACATCATGTAGCATATAAACAACATGATACATGTTCGTTTATTTGATTAATATGATTTGTGTCATAGATATAACAAGTAGATGTAGAACTATATTGTTTAGTAAGGAAACGTACACGACTATCCTTAAAAACATAAGTGTCTACAATTGGAAAGTAATTATCTTTGAAGATAATCTGGGTTACTACACAGGAAATAAGGCTTGTAGCTCCCACTGAATTAGAAATCATTAAAACAACCTCTTATTCAATAATGCAACACAAATGCTCCCACTGAATCTGACAACATTGTAAGTGTTGCATAACCAGTGAAAACAACTTGCTTGCTTTTTACTTTCCTACACCTTTGAAGAACCATACGTAATCATTACTAAGGTACTAAAAGGTGTATTCTACTATATGAATGATAGGTTATCCATCAATGTTATTAACTCGAAAAATTGGGTATGCAATTTCTTCCTCAACAGGCCTACCATCCCCATACTGGTATGTAGTACCTTTAAAGGCTAAAGCAAAACAACTAGATAAAAATATGCTAGTTTGCCTTTTACCAATTTTTGCGGTAATTAGTCTAGCTTCTAATCTAGTAACTCATATACATGTTTTCCAGTTAACCAACATTCATGTTGTTACAAAGGATTCATTCACCAAATGAGGGTAATGAAATCTTTATAGAAAATAAGATGTGCAATTCATTGCTAAGAGTTACATTAGAATTTAGACAATTCAAATGTTCCTATTATACCTTTCTCATTCATGAAAAGGAATAGGATTGAGTCTCATGCTTCTCCCATGGAAAAGAGACTTCGTTTGTCTTATCAATAAATTATTCTCGATCAAACATTTGTTTGAATGCTAGAATGGATCAATTTACTAATCAAAGACTAAACCACGTTTACGGTTAAATGTTGCATTTATACATTCAAAAGAATTACAAAATTCAATTTTAGTATTTTCGATAATTAACCTTTTCAATAAACAATTAAATACCCAAGGTTCATATTCATATAACCAATTAATTATTATTGAAAACTAGGATCCAAATTGTCATAATTTCATCACGTCAGTTGATCTGCTAGTAATGAACCTTATACAAAATGGTAGAGCTATTGCTCAATTGCCAATTTCAATTGCAATTCCTAGATTTATGGGATTTACATATAGCCAATATCAATCGCCATGTAAATATGTTTTATCCCATCTTATGCCTTGAGTTGCCAGCTCTCACTACAAAACTCAATTAAGTTGTCCAACTTAAGAAACTGCAAAATCATCCATGCCTGCTCTCACGACACGTGGACATTTTACCCTTTGATTACGATCTAAGTCACGATCTCACGCAAATAAAAATTAATCTTAGGTGTTTCCGTTTCGTTGGATGGCATATAACTTAAATTAAAGGGTAATAGTTTTGATGTTAAATCAAATATGTACAAAGATATCATGCATTCATCTTTATAGCATAGTTTTTATTAAAACATTTATATCTTGTTTTAATGTATAAGCTTTTCATCATCAAACTTTAATTGAGGTATTGGGTTTACCAATCAATTAATTTAGTGTTAATTATCATCCATTATACCGTACTTTTGCATAAGTGTAAACACTTAGTGTTTCGGATAATTACCACCGAAGTGGCGCATGGAATTAAAACTAATTCGCCCTTAAGATGAGCTTGCACATTTAATGGCTTACTAAGTAGCTCCATTCGAACTTACAGAGGGCGAGGACAGTGCAGCGCTAAAGCACAACCTTAGACATCCTTTCAGGGTGACTGTGCGCACTTCTTTAAACCCCTTTTATTAGTTCATTCTCATGGGTGAGCCTTTCAGACCATTTGTACCAAAGTCATCAATCAATTAAAACGATTATGATTTCTATTCTTAAAAATACATGTTTCACCATTGTTTAGGTCAGTTTATTTTTCTTGTAAAAATACCCTTGTTACACATAACAAACAAGCAAGTATTTATAAAAATAAACAAATAAACAATGAATGCATAACAAATAAAAGTCATGCATATCAAATAGCCACATGCAAACGTTTTGATAAATCCAATTAATAACCAATTCTAGATTTGACAATATGCATATATTTAATTAAGACTTTCACCCGTTTTCATCTATGTACAAGGTGAACCACATGCATCGATTCATCGATTGCGCAAGTCAAAATTAAATACATACCACATAGCACATAATTGATTAAATAATAATGATTGAGGTCTTCCCCAATTTTAGATCTATCATAATTTAGTGTATATCACTTAAACAAGAAAGACATACAATAAAGCAGATCCATGATAAAACATGCAGATAATTATCATGGACATAAAATTACACTTAACAATTAATGCAATTAAATCAAAGTTACGCATATACACATAAAGTTGCATGCATCTTAGGGTTTCTAATCCAATTAAAACAATAGTTTACAAAACCCTAATTAGGGCACCAAAATAAACGCCCCCCCTCAAAATTAGGGTTTAGGTTTTGCAAACCCTAGATCTAAGCATACAAATAATAACACATTCATGTTTATTTTAATTATGTGTTTCAGTAATTAATTACTTGTTATACAAGGCTCGTGATGCCACTGTTGAGTTTATGATATATAAAATACAATAAAACATAAAGACATCAAGAGTACACAGCGGAAGACTAAAGATCATAACAAATAAATTAATTAACTGAAAGTATGCGTAACGTACCTCTTGCGAATGTCAGATCCCTTGAGCAAAACAAAGAAGTACTAATTGGTGTAAGAATAATGTCTTACAACCACGTTCTTGTACACACGAATTAACCAACGAATCAAGCGATTGCTAGATCTAACACAAGTCCTCGTTTTAAGAAAAACGAAACCAAACTCCCTTACAAATGGGGTGTTCGGCCGAAAATGGGACAAGAGAGAGGAGAGGAGAGATCTAGGGTTAATTCAATGCACAAGTGTATGAAACCCTAGAACCTAACCCTCTTTATATACTAGTAGGTAAACTTAGGGAACAAGTTTATGAATTAGGGCTTTAGAAGGCCCCTATGGCCGGCCATGAAGACAAGCCCAAAGCCAAACCCATAAATTTTCCAAGTTTTCCATTTCTAGTCCTTCTCTTTTCCATTTAACGGTTGTTAGTCATTTTTCCGTTAAATACTTAACGATCGTTAACCGGACTTAATGTGCAATAATTAATCGTAAACATAAACATTAATTATTAACTTTAATTCTCATTCGCTAATGTGTGCAATCCCGTGGTCACGAGTTCGAATCCGGACATTCACATGTTTGTAAATATATACATTTCCAACACTAAAACCTCAATAGGCTGAGCAATATCAATTACTCCACTAAGTCATTATCAACTCTTCATTCCAATGGTTTATCCTTTTTTCAAATTATTTTCAACTTTGCTCTTAGATATGCCATACAAGTATACATGGTTGTTTGATGTTTTTAGACACCTAGAACAATTTTTAAAGTATTCACGTATATAGTTACATCTTTTGTTTTTCAAAGGCTTAAATTTCAATTATCGCACCAGATAAAACAAAACGACTTGCATAAAATAACATTAGAAGGTTAAAAGTTATCACAATTTTAGTATGAGATTGTATAACAACCAGTGATGTTGGTAATTTAGAAGTAGTTTATGATTCGCCGACCAAAGAATCTTGGCGGCCCTGGTCTGAATTGCTACCCTTGGTTCTGATATTTTGATGCATGGTTTAGTTAGATAATGGTAAATGTTACAATTATTAGTCTTTACACAAACTAGAAGTAGTCGCACATATTTGACATGTTAAACTGACCATAAAGCAATTGGTCTTTTCTAGGAATTTCAAGATCTTGCTGAAAGAGTGATGATCACGCGACTTCACCTATATGGAAAATGGATTAAGGTAAACTCATTGGTAGATATAAACATATAATCTTGTTTGTTGGAGATCAAACGATTTAAAATGCTAATTTGTGATGTTAAATATTGTGATGTAGCAATGTGATCATGCTGAAATATATAAGGAAATTTCGGACGAAAACTTGGAGTTGATGAGGGAAAGGCTTATGGAAACTATTGTATGGCCAACTGATGAAAAAAATACAGAGTAGATGTTGGCTTGTACTCTTTACAAGATATATAATGTGAGCCTTCTTGTAAATTTTTAGTTATGGGCTACTAGTAACTTCATTTAAAATCTTAATTTTTGATCCAAAATTATTAAGCTAGTACATTGTTGAGGTGTTACGTAACTCTAGTAACATTTGAGTCCGATTTGCACATTTTTTAATTTGATTGACACACTTAAATTTAGTGTGTCTTGACATTTATATCTTTACAGGGGTGAAAATGTATAAAGTGATGTGAGGTATAAATGTCAAGACACATTAAATTAGAGTGTGTCAGTCAATTAAGAGAGTGTGTAAATCACATCCCTTTGACAAAAGGTATTTCACTATATACACTTTTTTACCTAATTATTTTAAAAGTGCACTTTTTAAATTTTCACGCTTTAAAATTGAAAATATCAAAACTACCATTTCTCTCTCCATATCATGCATTGAGAACTTAAAACTAACAAGAATTTCTTGAAAAAAAATCTATCACTATAGTCTCAACGATGTCATGCAATATAAAACGATAAGTATGTACCATAATCAATATAAGTAAGATACTAGTTGATGCAGTGAGATAGCTATTACGAAGATGGTATAATTAATGCTTATTACTTCAAACGTCACGTCTTTTGGGAAACCCGGTATATTGATACTATTTGCGATAACAATTTCCTATAATTGCACCTACTGTGTTTTGGGTTTTTATTCTCTTTCATACAAACATTCTCTTAATACACTGGCTAAATAATACTCAACAACGCTTATGCCAATCTATATACAAATTTTTATAAACATTCATTTAGATCGATGTATAAAAACTATGTTTGTATCTGTTATGGTCTCAAACTAGGCCTTTATCACTTTACACCAGGTTGGACTTGTATCCAACTCGACACCTCGAGGTCTTCCTCACTTTACGCCAGGTTAGACTTGTATCCAACTCGACACCTTGAGGTCTTCCTCACTTTTCGCCATGAGGCCTCAGGTTGTTTACCCTAATAACTTTTCACGGAGTGAAGTGGACACGAGCATTGTGTTAATACAAATATCGTCATTAAACGTTATTTATATTTTATGATCTTTACCTAAGTTTTGTTAACGACAAAAGTAAATTTAACTTTTATAAAGCTTAAAGCTTGTCAAGTTTAATAGATATTAAAACAAGCTTTTCATCAAATAATATCTTCATCACTCAAGCATTTACATTTTGATTAATCATATTATTGATATGCTTCTAAACCATAATGTATGTTTTTAGATCAAACATAAGTTTACATATGTATTTACATTTAACATATTTCTAAAAATAGAAAAAAACATATGAAATCATGTGGTGCATTATTGAAATCTCTAGAGGATTTCACTAGATATTTTGTGTAAATTTAGACTCTACATATCTTACACAATCTTGGATAAATTTGGTTGACTTTGGTAAGATTTTGGTGATCTTCTTTGTCAGACCCAAGGCACAAAAGTATACACGGGCGGAACCCTTTTATGGGTTCCGTGGTCCGTGGTGCCTGTTGATCATTTTGGCTATAAATAGCAAAGCCAAACCAAGTTGTTTTCTCATCCCTTACTAGCATAATCACATACATTCTTTCTCTCAAACATTTCTAAGTCGGTTCATATCATTATAGAGATCCTCTTTTGTAGCAAAGAAGATCAAGGCATATTCAAGCTTCAACAAATAGTTGGAAGTCTTGTTTGTTTATTGTTGTATGATCTAGTCTTGATTCATACATCATTGTTGTACCAAACCATCATAAACTTGTGAGTGTGAGTGGTTAGTATTTTAGTCCTTAAAATACATTGTGTGTGGGAGTGGTTGTACCCTTGGAAAAGAACTCGACATCTAGCTTAGTGTCGGAAATAGTGTGTAAGTGTAAAGGCTTCTCCGCCGGTGAAAGGAGCTTATTGACTAGTGAAGTTAAACTCTCTAGTGTGAGACTCGGGGAACTACAAAAAAGGGGGCCTTTTAGGACCTTTTCCTGCGACGCCTTTTAAAGCAGCGTCCTAAAAACACATCTAATGTGACGAGCTAGTTTATGAGTCCTATTATCAAGGAACCTAATAGAAGGTTTCATGTATTGGTCTTATTAGATGAGTTTTATAGGACACTTACTCATTTGAGTCTCGTTATGATATAACCTAATACGACACTTGTTATTTAGGTCATATTATCTTATGTTTTATAGGACTCTAAGTCATAGGGGTCGTATTATGTATTAACTAATATGACACAACTATATGCGTCCTATTAGATTCGATTTTATAGGACACATTTATGGTTTGGTCATATATGAAGAATTTTAATAGGACACTTACTATACATGTCCTATTAAACAATTTTTATGGGACACTTATTTACTTAGGTCTTATAATGAAAGAAACTTGATATGACACTTGATATTTTAGCCTTATTATCACAATTTTTATCGAATACTAGTTTATTGGTGTCTTACTATATTTGACCTTATAGGACACCTAATGTATACGAGTTCTAAGACATTTGATATATTTTATTATCATATTTCACAAAACTTTAAAATATTACGTAGATTTATACTAACGTCGTAGCACTAGTTTTTTTATCTTCGAACCAATTAGCTAGGTTGAAAGTGTCATTTGATTCATTTAACTCAACTTCAAGCATGAAAGTAAATGCTCGGTTGAACTCAAGTGAAGTTTTCATCACTGAGTTTCGTATTCAATTGAAGTTTTGATATTTCAATTCTATAGTCAAGTCGCTTGGCAAGTTCGTACTACGTGATGTGAAACATCAGCTACAAAACTCTTCCAAATGAAAAATATTTACTTAATTTGAGTTTGTGTGACGATCTAAACTCAAATTTTCTTGGACTAGTTGACCAAAATGTCAGACACCGTAACACGTTAGCATAAAAAAACATTATGTGAAATTTTGTACTGTAAAGATTACGTCCTAAATCTAATATTGAAAACGTCACATGTAATTTATAATGAATCAGTCATAACAAATCTCAAGCTTAGTGATACAAAATTTTGATCATTAAACCAATTACTATCTTACATAAGTTAAGTATTTGTAAGTTAAACTAAAATTTTTGGTGAAACAAAAGGAGCGTTTGTTTAATCTTATATGTGAGCTTATGAGCATATATGATTTCGGTTAGTATTTTTTAAGCCTTAAATTTTCAGCTTCTTTTGAGACTTGTAGGCTTATATAAATTTATTATATTATACTAAACTTATATAAGCGCACAAGTATAAAAATAAACCGGAAAATTAAAGATTATAAAATATAAGCCGAAACATAAAGCTCATACAAACACCCCAAAAAATATATTTCGCACTTCCCTCCCTCTTTTCCCCCCATCTTTTTATTTTTATGTACATCCCGCCAAAGCCCAAAGCTATAAAACCATTGCTCTTCTCCCCATTTATGTAGATCTGCTTTCCTCCTCCTTCTCGTTACAGTTACAACCACGAGAACTGCCATCACAAAAACAAGGTAAAATCATGTTTCACATTCTTTTACTAACCATATAAGCATTATATTTATGAGAGAGATATAGGCTTATCATAATTATCAAAATATTAAAACCCTAGTTTTTTGTTCTTTGATTAATTCTGTTTGATTCTCTACTATTTTTGTATCTAATTGATAAAATTGAGTAAATGATAAGTAGATGCCCTAAATTATTGGTTATATGTCCAAGCTTATTAATCAAATTAGGGTAAGAAGAAAATATGTAATGGTTTGAAGAATTAGTGTCCTTATGTTCAAACACTATGTGATTGAATTTTAATTTCATCGATTAATGTATCATTTCTAGATAGGTTAATACTAAAGCAATCGTGATTCATTTGTTTACTGGATATAATGTTCTTATATGTAATTTCTTTGTTTATCTTGTAAATCAATTTGATTTAATCCTTAAAAATGTTGTCTCTAATCAGATCGAGATTTTATGTGCTTATGTATTTGAGTATATGTCCCTTGAAAAGTTGTAAGACCTCAAGTTTGGAGTGTATTCGTCACATGTAATAAGTAGTTTACATTTTTTCTTTCATGATTTATAAAAGGTCTTGAACTCATCAAACTCTACTCTAGCTAAAAAGGATTGTATCATGTTTGACTCGTTCTAACATTATTTATTGTAGTTTGTTGATTGACAAATTGAATCATGAATATGCCATGTAAAACTGAATTATTTAACTGACAGCATTGACTTCAGACATATGGACCATTTTCTGGGTTGGTAAGCTTGACCATGTTATTGATTCTTTAAATAGACCAAATACGTGGAGCTTAACTAGAGCGAGCATTATGGAACTTAGCATGGGAATGAGGTCTTCTCCTTTTTTCCTTTCCCATGCTTGCGGTCACCCTATGTTGATCACAATGAGTATTTGGGTGGGGTATCATCATGGGTGGACAGGGCATTTGCATGTGTATGGGTGTCACTTTTATGTTCATGCACATGTAGAGAGTAGATTATGTGAGGTAGGATGGGTTGGGAATGGGTCAAATTTTTGGTTTGGTGATATAAGGGAGTGCAGGGTAGTTTGTTCAAACATTACGGTTTTGATGCATAGGATTGGGAGTCATCAAGGTGGTGGTATGTTATTGATTGATGGTATGTTTGAGTTATGGCACACTCATTCCCCTTGGCAGTTGTATAACCTTCTCATTTTTCCTTGGTTTCAAGTTACTTTTTGTAGCTTTAACTATCTGAGTAAGTCTTATACTCTGTCTTGGTTTTTCTAATTTGTTTCCTTTGAAACTGACGACATAAGCGGTGTTTGGATTAGGTCAGACAATGGGCAGTTTCACCGTCCTTTATTCTTTGATTACTGTAATAGTCTATTTAGTGTATGGAAGGGGTGTAAGCCTAGCTTAGATGCCTTTCATGTCTGGTTTTTTGTGCTACAGGGGTGGAATTTGAACTTGTATTAAATAAACATACAGCATCAGTGATTCAGTACCTAAGCAACGGCGAAAAAGAAAAGCCAAGAAAGAAAATGCCACACATAATTGAAAATTTTCAATTAACTAATTCAGCATCTCTACCAAACATTTGAGAAGTTATACTTAAACACAGGGCATATACCAGGTTAAAAGTGCAATACTATTTCAAAACTAAAGATACATCAAATCCTTACATTACAAGTGAAATACTATTTCACAACTAAAGATACTGAGTTCATACTATTATTGAAATATTAACAGGTTCATAATCATAATACTAATCTAATATTCTGATATACACATCAGTGGGTTAATTAACACTCTTTTTACCCATCTTACATCTGCAGGGTGTGCCACTATAATAGGCTCAACCTTTACGGGTATGTGTCTATCTTAATTGATATATGTACCCTTACCAATTAAACTGTGACTTCTATTAATGCTACATATATTGTAGGTCGGAGCTGAAGTTTACATCAAAAGTATTTTTAACTCTACCGAGATTGTAGCAAAGGGAGGGATTAAGAGCTTAGATCCTAATGAGATTGTTGGAGGTGAAGTGTTAGGACCAAATTGGTGCGAGGTTAATGTTCAAGTGCCTATCAAAAGAGATGAACACTTGGTGAGACGATATGGATTGTTTGTCACAATTAATGATGCTATTGGTGCAACTGTCGCATGGCCTTGCCCGTTTGTTTCGGTATGTTAACTCATTAAACTTATGACAACATATATCTGTAGTATTAGTATGTTAACTTATTAAACTCTCGACAAGTTATATATGTAGTATTCAATGTTAGTAATGGGTTGGGGCTGCAAAAATTAATAATCTGTTGCTATTAAAAATTAAGTAGGTTTTGATATCTTATAATGTTTGTTGGTTGTATAATTGTAGGTCGTACGTGAGGATGATGCATGATGACTCAGATTATCTACATCGACTTTAGTTCTCATTTTTTAATTCCCATTTAATAAAATGTCGAAGACTATTTTGGATGATGTTAACCTTATCGGGTTAAAACTTTTGTTATGTATATGAAAATTCTTAATGGTTTTCTTGTTACGACTTTGACTCATCAATCTCTTATATGTTGTGATTTATATCGTGTTCAATTAGAATTGTTCTTAGGTCCTACAATTGTTTCAAGAAAGTATGTTGAAAACAAAATTTTGTAAAAAATAGAAAGCGTCTGATAGTGTATGTATGTCAGGACACTAAATTGATCCCAACAGGGACATGTGTATTAGGACCTTTTTCTTGCAATCAAATAAGAGTTAATGCAACACACAATTTCGTTCCAAGAAATTTTTTTTTAGGACTCATGAATGCGTCTCAATACGCGATAGAAGGTTAGCGTATTTTAGAACACTTTAAAGCGTCCTATTAACTTGTCTATTGGGACACAAATTGCGTCGTATAAAACGTTTTATGAGACTATTTTTTTTGTTTCATAATATTGGCACTTAATAAGATACTTATAAGCGTCCTAATAATTTTTTCACTTTATACAACGCCTTTATATGTGACACTTATATCATTGGTCCTATTATGCTAAAGGTCCTATAAAGTAACCTCATAGGACACTATTCAACGTCCTATAAGACCTAATTTCTTGTAGTGTAGGGCTAGGAAAAAGAGTCCTTGTAGACCGAGCCACCATAAATAACTTGTCATGGTTTGATTGTTTCTTTCCTTATTTACTCTTTATATATTGCTTGCATATTGATTATTATTCACTAACATATTTAAGATCAATATCAATTGATCTTTAAATAAGTTTCAAAACAAAGTTTTTAATCGGTAAACTATTCAACCCCCTTCAAGTTTTCCACAATTGGTATCGAGCTTCGTTGCTCAAGATTATTCTAAAATATATTGTATTTTATAAACTTGAAACGATCCATGGATTCCGAAAACTTTAAAGAAGGGCAATCTATGCAATGACCACCACTCTTTGAAACCAATGGATTTATCTATTGGAAAAATCGTTTTGAAACATATGTAAAATCAAAAGATATAGATCTATGGTTTGTTATAATTAAAGGAGACTTTAGTTCTACAACAAAATATATTTCTATTGATGATCAAAAGAAATTAATAGCTAAAAATAATGAAGCTAAAATGATGCTTTATAATGTTTTACCTAGAAAAGAATATGAAAGAATTTTTATGTGTGAAACCGCAAAAGATATTTGGGAATCTTTGATTATTACACATCAAGGAAATTCACAAGTCAAGGATAACCAAGTCAAGGAAAAATCGTTGTGTTAATACAAATATCGTCATTAAACGTTATTTATATTTTATGATCTTTACCTAAATTTTGTTAACGAAAAAAGTAAATTTAACTTTTATAAAGCTTAAAGCTTGTCAAGTTTAATAGATATTAAAACAAGCTTTTCATCAAATAATATCTTCATCACTCAAGAATTTACATTTTGATTAATCATATTATTGATATGCTTCAAAACCATAATGTATGTTTTTTGGTCAAACATAAGTTTACATATGTATTTACATTTAACATATTTCTAAAAATAGAAAAAAACATATGAAATCATGTGGTGCATTATTGAAATCTCTAGAGGATTTCACTAGATATTTTGTGTAAATTTAGACTCTACATATCTTACACAATCTTGGATAAATTTGGTTGACTTTGGTAAGATTTTGGTGATCTTGCTGTCAGACCCCGGCGGCACAAAAAGTATACACGGGCGGAACCCTTTTATGGGTTCCGTGGTCCGTGGTGCCTGTTGATCATTTTGGCTATAAATAGCAAAGCCAAACCAAGTTGTTTTCTCATCCCTTACTAGCATAATCACATACATTCTTTCTCTCAAACATTTCTAACTCAGTTTCATATCATTATAGTGATCTTCTTTTGTAGCAAAGAAGATCAAGGCATATTCAAGCTTCAACAAATAGTTGGAAGTCTTGTTTGTTTATTGTTGTATGATCTAGTCTGGATTCATACATCATTGTTGTACCAAACCATCATAAACTTGTGAGTGTGAGTGGTTAGTATTTTAGTCCTTAAAATACATTGTGTGTGGGAGTGGTTGTACCCTTGGAAAAGAACTCGACATCTAGCTTAGTGTCGGAAATAGTGTGTAAGCGAAGTGTAAAGGCTTCTCCGCCGGTGAAAGGAGCTTATTGACTAGTGAAGTTAAACTCTCTAGTGTGAGACTCGGGGAACTACAAAAAAGGGGGCCTTTTAGGACCTTTTCCTGCGACGCCTTTTAAAGCAGCGTCCTAAAAACACATCTAATGTGACGAGCTAGTTTATGAGTCCTATTATCAAGGAACCTAATAGAACGTTTCATGTATTGGTCTTATTAGATGAGTTTTATAGGACACTTACTTATTTGAGTCTCGTTATGATATAACCTAATACGACACTTGTTATTTAGGTCATATTATTTTATATTTTATAGGACTCTAAGTCATAGGGGTCATATTATGTATTAACTAATATGACACAACTATATGCGTCCTATTAGATTCGATTTTATAGGACACATTTATGGTTTGGTCATATATGAAGAATTTTAATAGGACACTTACTATACATGTCCTATTAAACAATTTTTATGGGACACTTATTTACTTAGGTCTTATAATGAAAGAAACTTGATATGACACTTGATATTTTAGCCTTATTATCACAATTTTTATCGAATACTAGTTTATTGGTGTCTTACTATATTTGACCTTATAGGACACCTAATGTATACGAGTTCTAAGACATTTGATATATTTTATTATCATATTTCACAAAACTTTAAAATATTACGTAGATTTATACTAACGTCGTAGCACTAGTTTTTTTATCTTCGAACCAATTAGCTAGGTTGAAAGTGTCATTTGATTCATTGAACTCAACTTCAAGCATGAAAGTAAATGCTCGGTTGAACTCAAGTGAAGTTTTGATCATTGAGTTCATCTTCAACTGAAGTTTTGATATTTCAATTCTATAGTCAAGTCGCTTGGCAAGTTCGTACTACGTGATGTGAAACATCAGCTACAAAACTCTTCCAAATGAAAAATATTTACTTAATTTGAGTTTGTGTGACGATCTAAACTCAAATTTTCTTGGACTAGTTGACCAAAATGTCAGACACCGTAACACGTTAGCATAAAAAACATTATGTGAAATTTTGTACTGTAAAGATTACGTCCTAAATCTAATATTGAAAACGTCACATGTAATTTATAATGAATCAGTCATAACAAATCTCAAGCTTAGTGATACAAAATTTTGATCATTAAACCAATTACTATCTTACATAAGTTAAGTGTTTGTATATTAAACAAAAATTCTTTTGGTGAAACAAAAGGAGCGTTTGTTTAATCTTATATGTGAGCTTATGAGCATATATGATTTCGGTTAGTATTTTTTAAGCCTTAAATTTTCAGCTTCTTTTGAGACTTGTAGGCTTATATAAATTTATTATATTATACTAAACTTATATAAGCGCACAAGTATAAAAATAAACCGGAAAATTAAAGATTATAAAATATAAGCCGAAACATAAAGCTCATACAAACACCCCAAAAAATATATTTCGCACTTCCCTCCCTCTTTTCCCCCATCTTTTTATTTTTATGTACATCCCGCCAAAGCCCAAAGCTATAAAACCATTGCTCTTCTCACCATGTATATAGGTCCGCTTTTCTCCTCCTTCTCGTTACAGTTACAACCACGAGAACTGCCATCACAAAAACAAGGTAAAATCATGTTTCACATTCTTTTACTAACCATATAAGCATTATATTTATGAGAGAGATATAGGCTTATCATAATTTTTGAAATATTGAAACCCTAGTATTTTGTTCTTGATTAATTCTGTTTGGTTCTTTACAATTTTTGTAACTATTAGATAAAATTGAGTAAATGATAAGTAGATGCCCTAAATTATTGGTTATATCTCCAAGCTTATTAATCAAATTAGGGTAAGAAGAAAATATGTAATGGTTTGAAGAATTAGTGTCCTTATGTTCAAACACTATGTGATTGAATTTTAATTTCATCGATTAATGTATCATTTCTAGATGGGTTAATACTAAAGCAATCGTGATTCATTTGTTGACTGGAATGTTCTTATATGTATTTTCTTTTTTTATCTTGTAAATCAATTTGATTTAATCCTTAAAAATGTTGTCTCTAATCAGATCGAGATTTTATGTGCTTATGTATTTGAGTATATGTCCCTTGAAAAGTTGTAAGACCTCCAGTTTGGAGTGTATTCGTCACATGTAATAAGTAGTTTACATTTTTTCTTTCATGATTTATAAAAGGTCTTGAACTCATCAAACTCTACTCTAGCTAAAAAGGATTGTATCATGTTTGACTCGTTCTAACATTATTTATTGTAGTTTGTTGATTGACAAATTGAATCATGAATATGCCATGTAAAACTGAATTATTTAACTGACAGCATTGACTTCAGACATATGGACCATTTTCTGGGTTGGTAAGCTTGACCATGTTATTGATTCTTTAAATAGACCAAATACGTGGAGCTTAACTAGAGCAGGCATTATGGAACTTAGCATGGGAATGAGGTCTTCTCCTTTTTTCCTTTCCCATGCTTGCGGTCACCCTGTGTTGATCACAATGAGTGTTTGGGTGGGGTATCATCATGGGTGGACAGGGCATTTGCATGTGTATGGGTGTCACTTTTATGTTCATGCACATGTAGAGAGTAGATTATGTGAGGTAGGATGGGTTGGGAATGGGTCAAATTTTTGGTTTGGTGATATAAGGGAGTGCAGGGTAGTTTGTTCAAACATTACGGTTTTGATGCATAGGATTGGGAGTCATCAAGGTGGTGGTATGTTATTGATTGATGGTATGTTTGAGTTATGGCACACTCATTCCCCTTGGCAGTTGTATAACCTTCTCAGTTTTCCTTGGTTTCAAGTTACTTTTTGTAGCTTTAACTATCTGAGTAAGTCTTATACTCTGTCTTGGTTTTTCTAATTTGTTTCCTTGGAAACTGACGACATAAGCGGTGTTTGGATTAGGTCAGACAATGGACAGTTTCACCGTCCTTTATTCTTTGATTACTGTAATAGTCTATTTAGTGCATGGAAGGGGTGTAAGCCTAGCTTAGATGCCTTTCATGTCTGGTTTTTTGTGCTACAGGGGTGGAATTTGAACTTGTATTAAATAAACATACAGCATCAGTGATTCAGTACCTAAGCAACGGCGAAAAAGAAAAGCCAAGAAAGAAAATGCCACACATAATTGAAAATTTTCAATTAACTAATTCAGCATCTCTACCAAACATTTGAGAAGTTATACTTAAACACAGGGCATATACCAGGTTAAAAGTGCAATACTATTTCAAAACTAAAGATACATCAAATCCTTACATTACAAGTGAAATACTATTTCACAACTAAAGATACAGGTTCATACTATTATTGAAATATTAACAGGTTTATAATCATAATACTAATCTAATATTCTGATATACACATCAGTGGGTTAATTAACACTCTTTTTACCCATCTTACATCTGCAGGGTGTGCCACTATAATAGGCTCAACCTTTACGGGTATGTGTCTATCTTAATTGATATATGTACCCTTACCAATTAAACTGTGACTTCTATTAATGCTACATATATTGTAGGTCGGAGCTGAAGTTTACATCAAAAGTATTTTTAACTCTACCGAGATTGTAGCAAAGGGAGGGATTAAGAGCTTAGATCCTAATGAGATTGTTGGAGGTGAAGTGTTAGGACCAAATTGGTGCGAGGTTAATGTTCAAGTGCCTATCAAAAGAGATGAACACTTGGTGAGACGATATGGATTGTTTGTCACAATTAATGATGCTATTGGTGCAACTGTCGCATGGCCTTGCCCGTTTGTTTCGGTATGTTAACTCATTAAACTTATGACAACATATATCTGTAGTATTAGTATGTTAACTTATTAAACTCTCGACAAGTTATATATGTAGTATTCAATGTTAGTAATGGGTTGGGGCTGCAAAAATTAATAATCTGTTGCTATTAAAAATTAAGTAGGTTTTGATATCTTATAATGTTTGTTGGTTGTATAATTGTAGGTCGTACGTGAGGATGATGCATGATGACTCAGATTATCTACATCGACTTTAGTTCTCATTTTTTAATTCCCATTTAATAAAATGTCGAAGACTATTTTGGATGATGTTAACCTTATCGGGTTAAAACTTTTGTTATGTATATGAAAATTCTTAATGGTTTTCTTGTTACGACTTTGACTCATCAATCTCTTATATGTTGTGATTTATATCGTGTTCAATTAGAATTGTTCTTAGGTCCTACAATTGTTTCAAGAAAGTATGTTGAAAACAAAATTTTGTAAAAAATAGAAAGCGTCTGATAGTGTATGTATGTCAGGACACTAAATTGATCCCAACAGGGACATGTGTATTAGGACCTTTTTCTTGCAATAAAATAAGAGTTAATGCAACACACAATTTCGTTCCAAGAAAATTTTTTTTAGGACTCATGAATGCGTCTCAATACGTGATAGAAGGTTAGCGTATTTTAGAACACTTTAAAGCGTCCTATTAACTTGTCTATTGGGACACAAATTGCGTCGTATAAAACGTTTTATGAGACTATTTTTTTTGTTTCATAATATTGGCACTTAATAAGATACTTATAAGCGTCCTAATAATTTTTTCACTTTATACAACGCCTTTATATGTGACACTTATATCATTGGTCCTATTATGCTAAAGGTCCTATAAAGTAACCTCATAGGACACTATTCAGCGTCCTATAAGACTTAATTTCTTGTAGTGTAGGGCAAGGAAAAAGAGTCCTTGTAGACCGAGCCACCATAAATAACTTGTCATGGTTTGATTGTTTCTTTCCTTATTTACTCTTTATATATTGCTTGCATATTGATTATTATTCACTAACATATTTAAGATCAATATCAATTGATCTTTAAATAAGTTTCAAAACAAAGTTTTTAATCGGTAAACTATTCAACCCCCTTCAAGTTTTCCACAATTGGTATCAGAGCTTCGTTGCTCAAGAATTTTTAAAATATATTGTATTTTATAAACTTGAAACGATCCATGGATTCCGAAAACTTTAAAGAAGGGCAATCTATGCAAAGACCACCACTCTTTGAAACCAATGGATTTATCTATTGGAAAAATCGTTTTGAAACATATGTAAAATCAAAAGATATAGATCTATGGTTTGTTATAATTAAAGGAGACTTTAGTTCTACAACAAAAGATATTTCTATTGATGATCAAAAGAAATTAATAGCTAAAAATAATAAAGCTAAAATGATGCTTTATAATGTTTTACCTAGAAAAGAATATGAAAGAATTTTTATGTGTGAAACTGCAAAAGATATTTGGGAATCTTTGATTATTACACATCAAGGAAATTCACAAGTCAAGGATAACCAAGTCAAGGAAAAATCGTTGTGTTAATACAAATATCGTCATTAAACGTTATTTATATTTTATGATCTTTACCTAAATTTTGTTAACGACAAAAGTAAATTTAACTTTTATAAAGCTTAAAGCTTGTCAAGTTTAATAGATATTAAAACAAGCTTTTCATCAAATAATATCTTCATCACTCAAGCATTTACATTTTGATTAATCATATTATTGATATGCTTCTAAACCATAATGTATGTTTTTAGATCAAACATAAGTTTACATATGTATTTACATTTAACATATTTCTAAAAATAGAAAAAAAAAACATATGAAATCATGTGGTGCATTATTGAAATCTCTAGAGGATTTCACTAGATATTTTGTGTAAATTTAGACTCTACATATCTTACACAATTTTGGATAAATTTGGTTGACTTTGGTAAGATTTTGGTGATCTTGCTGTCAGACCCCAGCGGCACAAAAAGTATACACGGGCGGAACCCTTTTATGGGTTCCGTGGTCCGTGGTGCCTGTTGATCATTTTGGCTATAAATAGCAAAGCCAAACCAAGTTGTTTTCTCATCCCTTACTAGCATAATCACATACATTCTTTCTCTCAAACATTTCTAAGTCAGTTTCATATCATTATAGTGATCTTCTTTTGTAGCAAAGAAGATCAAGGCATATTCAAGCTTCAACAAATAGTTGGAAGTCTTGTTTGTTTATTGTTGTATGATCTAGTCTGGATTCATACATCATTGTTGTACCAAACCATCATAAACTTGTGAGTGTGAGTGGTTAGTATTTTAGTCCTTAAAATACATTGTGTGTGGGAGTGGTTGTACCCTTGGAAAAGAACTCGACATCTAGCTTAGTGTCGGAAATAGTGTGTAAGCGAAGTGTAAAGGCTTCTCCGCCGGTGAAAGGAGCTTATTGACTAGTGAAGTTAAACTCTCTAGTGTGAGACTCGGGGAACTACAAAAAAGGGGGCCTTTTAGGACCTTTTCCTGCGACGCCTTTTAAAGCAGCGTCCTAAAAACACATCTAATGTGACGAGCTAGTTTATGAGTCCTATTATCAAGGAACCTAATAGAACGTTTCATGTATTGGTCTTATTAGATGAGTTTTATAGGACACTTACTCATTTGAGTCTCGTTATGATATAACCTAATACGACACTTGTTATTTAGGTCATATTATCTTATGTTTTATAGGAATCTAAGTCATAGGGGTCATATTATGTATTAACTAATATGACACAACTATATGCGTCCTATTAGATTCGATTTTATAGGACACATTTATGGTTTGGTCATATATGAAGAATTTTAATAGGACACTTACTATACATGTCCTATTAAACAATTTTTATGGGACACTTATTTACTTAGGTCTTATAATGAAAGAAACTTGATATGACACTTGATATTTTAGCCTTATTATCACAATTTTTATCGAATACTAGTTTATTGGTGTCTTACTATATTTGACCTTATAGGACACCTAATGTATACGAGTTCTAAGACATTTGATATATTTTATTATCATATTTCACAAAACTTTAAAATATTACGTAGATTTATACTAACATCGTAGCACTAGTTTTTTTATCTTCGAACCAATTAGCTAGGTTGAAAGTGTCATTTGATTCATTGAACTCAACTTCAAGCATGAAAGTAAATGCTCGGTTGAACTCAAGTGAAGTTTTCATCACTGAGTTTCGTATTCAATTGAAGTTTTGATATTTCAATTCTATAGTCAAGTCGCTTGGCAAGTTCGTACTACGTGATGTGAAACATCAGCTACAAAACTCTTCCAAATGAAAAATATTTACTTAATTTGAGTTTGTGTGACGATCTAAACTCAAATTTTCTTGGACTAGTTGACCAAAATGTCAGACACCGTAACACGTTAGCATAAAAAACATTATGTGAAATTTTGTACTGTAAAGATTACGTCCTAAATCTAATATTGAAAACGTCACATGTAATTTATAATGAATCAGTCATAACAAATCTCAAGCTTAGTGATACAAAATTTTGATCATTAAACCAATTACTATCTTACATAAGTTAAGTGTTTGTATATTAAACAAAAATTCTTTTGGTGAAACAAAAGGAGCGTTTGTTTAATCTTATATGTGAGCTTATGAGCATATATGATTTCGGTTAGTATTTTTTAAGCCTTAAATTTTCAGCTTCTTTTGAGACTTGTAGGCTTATATAAATTTATTATATTATACTAAACTTATATAAGCGCACAAGTATAAAAATAAACCGGAAAATTAAAGCTTATAAAATATAAGCCGAAACATAAAGCT
The DNA here is from genome assembly GCA_910596185.1 of Chrysanthemum makinoi. Taxonomy (NCBI): domain Eukaryota; kingdom Viridiplantae; phylum Streptophyta; class Magnoliopsida; order Asterales; family Asteraceae; genus Chrysanthemum; species Chrysanthemum makinoi. The sequence continues at coordinate 139,509,063 of OU343225.1, read as the reverse complement.
CATACAAACACCCCAAAAAATATATTTCGCACTTCCCTCCCTCTTTTCCCCCATCTTTTTATTTTTATGTACATCCCGCCAAAGCCCAAAGCTATAAAACCATTGCTCTTCTCCCCATTTATGTAGATCTGCTTTCCTCCTCCTTCTCGTTACAGTTACAACCACGAGAACTGCCATCACAAAAACAAGGTAAAATCATGTTTCACATTCTTTTACTAACCATATAAGCATTATATTTATGAGAGAGATATAGGCTTATCATAATTATCAAAATATTGAAACCCTAGTTTTTTGTTCTTTGATTAATTCTATTTGATTCTCTACTATTTTTGTATCTAATTGATAAAATTGAGTAAATGATAAGTAGATGCCCTAAATTATTGGTTATATCTCCAAGCTTATTAATCAAATTAGGGTAAGAAGAAAATATGTAATGGTTTGAAGAATTAGTGTCCTTATGTTCAAACACTATGTGATTGAATTTTAATTTCATCGATTAATGTATCATTTCTAGATAGGTTAATACTAAAGCAATCGTGATTCATTTGTTTACTGGATATAATGTTCTTATATGTAATTTCTTTGTTTATCTTGTAAATCAATTTGATTTAATCCTTAAAAATGTTGTCTCCAATCAGATCGAGATTTTATGTGCTTATGTATTTGAGTATATGTCCCTTGAAAAGTTGTAAGACCTCAAGTTTGGAGTGTATTCGTCACATGTAATAAGTAGTTTACATTTTTTCTTTCATGATTTATAAAAGGTCTTGAACTCATCAAACTCTACTCTAGCTAAAAAGGATTGTATCATGTTTGACTCGTTCTAACATTATTTATTGTAGTTTGTTGATTGACAAATTGAATCATGAATATGTCATGTAAAACTGAATTATTTAACTGACAGCATTGACTTCAGACATATGGACCATTTTCTGGGTTGGTAAGCTTGACCATGTTATTGATTCTTTAAATAGACCAAATACGTGGAGCTTAACTAGAGCAGGCATTATGGAACTTAGCATGGGAATGAGGTCTTCTCCTTTTTTCCTTTCCCATGCTTGCGGTCACCCTATGTTGATCACAATGAGTGTTTGGGTGGGGTATCATCATGGGTGGACAGGGCATTTGCATGTGTATGGGTGTCACTTTTATGTTCATGCACATGTAGAGAGTAGATTATGTGAGGTAGGATGGGTTGGGAATGGGTCAAATTTTTGGTTTGGTGATATAAGGGAGTGCAGGGTAGTTTGTTCAAACATTACGGTTTTGATGCATAGGATTGGGAGTCATCAAGGTGGTGGTATGTTATTGATTGATGGTATGTTTGAGTTATGGCACACTCATTCCCCTTGGCAGTTGTATAACCTTCTCAGTTTTCCTTGGTTTCAAGTTACTTTTTGTAGCTTTAACTATCTGAGTAAGTCTTATACTCTGTCTTGGTTTTTCTAATTTGTTTCCTTGGAAACTGAAGACATAAGCGGTGTTTGGATTAGGTCAGACAATGGGCAGTTTCACCGTCCTTTATTCATTGATTACTGTAATAGTCTATTTAGTGTATGGAAGGGGTGTAAGCCTAGCTTAGATGCCTTTCATGTCTGGTTTTTTGTGCTACAGGGGTGGAATTTGAACTTGTATTAAATAAACATACAGCATCAGTGATTCAGTACCTAAGCAACGGCGAAAAAGAAAAGCCAAGAAAGAAAATGCCACACATAATTGAAAATTTTCAATTAACTAATTCAGCATCTCTACCAAACATTTGAGAAGTTATACTTAAACACAGGGCATATACCAGGTTAAAAGTGCAATACTATTTCAAAACTAAAGATACATCAAATCCTTACATTACAAGTGAAATACTATTTCACAACTAAAGATACAGGTTCATACTATTATTGAAATATTAACAGGTTCATAATCATAATACTAATCTAATATTCTGATATACACATCAGTGGGTTAATTAACACTCTTTTTACCCATCTTACATCTGCAGTGTGTGCCCCTATAATAGGCTCAACCTTTACGGGTATGTGTCTATCTTAATTGATATATGTACCCTTACCAATTAAACTGTGACTTCTATTAATGCTACATATATTGTAGGTCGGAGCTGAAGTTTACATCAAAAGTATTTTTAACTCTACCGAGATTGTAGCAAAGGGAGGGATTAAGAGCTTAGATCCTAATGAGATTGTTGGAGGTGAAGTGTTAGGACCAAATTGGTGCGAGGTTAATGTTCAAGTGCCTATCAAAAGAGATGAACACTTGGTGAGACGATATGGATTGTTTGTCACAATTAATGATGCTATTGGTGCAACTGTCGCATGGCCTTGCCCGTTTGTTTCGGTATGTTAACTCATTAAACTTATGACAACATATATCTGTAGTATTAGTATGTTAACTTATTAAACTCTCGACAAGTTATATATGTAGTATTCAATGTTAGTAATGGGTAGGGGCTGCAAAAATTAATAATCTGTTGCTATTAAAAATTAAGTAGGTTTTGATATCTTATAATGTTTGTTGGTTGTATAATTGTAGGTCGTACGTGAGGATGATGCATGATGACTCAGATTATCTACATCGACTTTAGTTCTCATTTTTTAATTCCCATTTAATAAAATGTCGAAGACTATTTTGGATGATGTTAACCTTATCGGGTTAAAACTTTTGTTATGTATATGAAAATTCTTAATGGTTTTCTTGTTACGACTTTGACTCATCAATCTCTTATATGTTGTGATTTATATCGTGTTCAATTAGAATTGTTCTTAGGTCCTACAATTGTTTCAAGAAAGTATGTTGAAAACAAAATTTTGTAAAAAATAGAAAGCGTCTGATAGTGTATGTATGTCAGGACACTAAATTGATCCCAACAGGGACATGTGTATTAGGACCTTTTTCTTGCAATCAAATAAGAGTTAATGCAACACACAATTTCGTTCCAAGAAAAAACTTTTTAGGACTCATGAATGCGTCTCAATACGTGATAGAAGGTTAGCGTATTTTAGAACACTTTAAAGCGTCCTATTAACTTGTCTATTGGGACACAAATTGCGTCGTATAAAACGTTTTATGAGACTATTTTTTTTGTTTCATAATATTGGCACTTAATAAGATACTTATAAGCGTCCTAATAATTTTTTCACTTTATACAACGCCTTTATATGTGACACTTATATCATTGGTCCTATTATGCTAAAGGTCCTATAAAGTAACCTCATAGGACACTATTCAGCGTCCTATAAGACCTAATTTCTTGTAGTGTAGGGCAAGGAAAAAGAGTCCTTGTAGACCGAGCCACCATAAATAACTTGTCATGGTTTGATTGTTTCTTTCCTTATTTACTCTTTATATATTTCTTGCATATTGATTATTATTCACTAACATATTTAAGATCAATATCAATTGATCTTTAAATAAGTTTCAAAACAAAGTTTTTAATCGGTAAACTATTCAACCCCCTTCAAGTTTTCCACAATTGGTATCAGAGCTTCGTTGCTCAAGAAATTTTAAAATATATTGTATTTTATAAACTTGAAACTATCCATGGATTCCGAAAACTTTAAAGAAGGGCAATCTATGCAAAGACCACCACTCTTTGAAACCAATGGATTTATCTATTGGAAAAATCGTTTTGAAACATATGTAAAATCAAAAGATATAGATCTATGGTTTGTTATAATTAAAGGAGACTTTAGTTCTACAACAAAAGATATTTCTATTGATGATCAAAAGAAATTAATAGCTAAAAATAATGAAGCTAAAATGATGCTTTATAATGTTTTACCTAGAAAAGAATATGAAAGAATTTTTATGTGTGAAACCGCAAAAGATATTTGGGAATCTTTGATTATTACACATCAAGGAAATTCACAAGTCAAGGATAACCAAGTCAAGGAAAAATCGTTGTGTTAATACAAATATCGTCATTAAACGTTATTTATATTTTATGATCTTTACCTAAATTTTGTTAACGACAAAAGTAAATTTAACTTTTATAAAGCTTAAAGCTTGTCAAGTTTAATAGATATTAAAACAAGCTTTTCATCAAATAATATCTTCATCACTCAAGAATTTACATTTTGATTAATCATATTATTGATATGCTTCTAAACCATAATGTATGTTTTTAGATCAAACATAAGTTTACATATGTATTTACATTTAACATATTTCTAAAAATAGAAAAAAAAGATATGAAATCATGTGGTGCATTATTGAAATCTCTAGAGGATTTCACTAGATATTTTGTGTAAATTTAGACTCTACATATCTTACACAATCTTGGATAAATTTGGTTGACTTTGGTAAGATTTTGGTGATCTTCCTGTCAGACCCCGGCGGCACAAAAAGTATACACGGGCGGAACCCTTTTATGGGTTCCGTGGTCCGTGGTGCCTGTTGATCATTTTGGCTATAAATAGCAAAGCCAAACCAAGTTGTTTTCTCATCCCTTACTAGCATAATCACATACATTCTTTCTCTCAAACATTTCTAACTCAGTTTCATATCATTATAGTGATCTTCTTTTGAAGCAAAGAAGATCAAGGCATATTCAAGCTTCAACAAATAGTTGGAAGTCTTGTTTGTTTATTGTTGTATGATCTAGTCTGGATTCATACATCATTGTTGTACCAAACCATCATAAACTTGTGAGTGTGAGTGGTTAGTATTTTAGTCCTTAAAATACATTGTGTGTGGGAGTGGTTGTACCCTTGGAAAGAACTCGACATCTAGCTTAGTGTCGGAAATAGTGTGTAAGCGAAGTGTAAAGGCTTCTCCGCCGGTGAAAGGAGCTTATTGACTAGTGAAGTTAAACTCTCTAGTGTGAGACTCGGGAACTACAAAAAGGGGCCTTTTAGGACCTTTTCCTGCGACGCCTTTTAAAGCGGTCCTAAAAACACATCTAATGTGACGAGCTAGTTTATGAGTCCTATTATCAAGGAACCTAATAGAACGTTTCATGTATTGGTCTTATTAGATGAGTTTTATAGGACACTTACTCATTTGAGTCTCGTTATGATATAACCTAATACGACACTTGTTATTTAGGTCATATTATCTTATGTTTTATAGGACTCTAAGTCATAGGGGTCATATTATGTATTAACTAATATGACACAACTATATGCGTCCTATTAGATTCGATTTTATAGGACACATTTATGGTTTGGTCATATATGAAGAATTTTAATAGGACACTTACTATACATGTCCTATTAAACAATTTTTATGGGACACTTATTTACTTAGGTCTTATAATGAAAGAAACTTGATATGACACTTGATATTTTAGCCTTATTATCACAATTTTTATCGAATACTAGTTTATTGGTGTCTTACTATATTTGACCTTATAGGACACCTAATGTATACGAGTTCTAAGACATTTGATATATTTTATTATCATATTTCACAAAACTTTAAAATATTACGTAGATTTATACTAACGTCGTAGCACTAGTTTTTTTATCTTCGAACCAATTAGCTAGGTTGAAAGTGTCATTTGATTCATTGAACTCAACTTCAAGCATGAAAGTAAATGCTCGGTTGAACTCAAGTGAAGTTTTCATCACTGAGTTTCGTATTCAATTGAAGTTTTGATATTTCAATTCTATAGTCAAGTCGCTTGGCAAGTTCGTACTACGTGATGTGAAACATCAGCTACAAAACTCTTCCAAATGAAAAATATTTACTTAATTTGAGTTTGTGTGACGATCTAAACTCAAATTTTCTTGGACTAGTTGACCAAAATGTCAGACACCGTAACACGTTAGCATAAAAAACATTATGTGAAATTTTGTACTGTAAAGATTACGTCCTAAATCTAATATTGAAAACGTCACATGTAATTTATAATGAATCAGTCATAACAAATCTCAAGCTTAGTGATACAAAATTTTGATCATTAAACCAATTACTATCTTACATAAGTTAAGTGTTTGTATATTAAACAAAAATTCTTTTGGTGAAACAAAAGGAGCGTTTGTTTAATCTTATATGTGAGCTTATGAGCATATATGATTTCGGTTAGTATTTTTTAAGCCTTAAATTTTCAGCTTCTTTTGAGACTTGTAGGCTTATATAAATTTATTATATTATACTAAACTTATATAAGCGCACAAGTATAAAAATAAACCGGAAAATTAAAGCTTATAAAATATAAGCCGAAACATAAAGCTCATACAAACACCCCAAAAAATATATTTCGCACTTCCCTCCCTCTTTTCCCCCGTCTTTTTATTTTTATGTACATCCCGCCAAAGCCCAAAGCTATAAAACCATTGCTCTTCTCCCCATTTATGTAGATCTGCTTTCCTTCTCCTTCTCGTTACAGTTACAACCACGAGAACTGCCATCACAAAAACAAGGTAAAATCATGTTTCACATTCTTTTACTAACCATATAAGCATTATATTTATGAGAGAGATATAGGCTTATCATAATTATCAAAATATTGAAACCCTAGTTTTTTGTTCTTTGATTAATTCTGTTTGATTCTCTACTATTTTTGTATCTAATTGATAAAATTGAGTAAATGATAAGTAGATGCCCTAAATTATTGGTTATATCTCCAAGCTTATTAATCAAATTAGGGTAAGAAGAAAATATGTAATGGTTTGAAGAATTAGTGTCCTTATGTTCAAACACTATGTGATTGAATTTTAATTTCATCGATTAATGTATCATTTCTAGATGGGTTAATACTAAAGCAATCGTGATTCATTTGTTGACTGGAATGTTCTTATATGTATTTTCTTTTTTTATCTTGTAAATCAATTTGATTTAATCCTTAAAAATGTTGTCTCTAATCAGATCGAGATTTTATGTGCTTATGTATTTGAGTATATGTCCCTTGAAAAGTTGTAAGACCTCCAGTTTGGAGTGTATTCGTCACATGTAATAAGTAGTTTACATTTTTTCTTTCATGATTTATAATAGGTCTTGAACTCATCAAACTCTACTCTAGCTAAAAAGGATTGTATCATGTTTGACTCGTTCAAACATTATTTATTGTAGTTTGTTGATTGACAAATTGAATCATGAATATGCCATGTAAAACTGAATTATTTAACTGACAGCATTGACTTCAGACATATGGACCATTTTCTGGGTTGGTAAGCTTGACCATGTTATTGATTCTTTAAATAGACCAAATACGTGGAGCTTAACTAGAGAAGGCATTATGGAACTTAGCATGGGAATGAGGTCTTCTCCTTTTTTCCTTTCCCATGCTTGCGGTCACCCTGTGTTGATCACAATGAGTGTTTGGGTGGGGTATCATCATGGGTGGACAGGGCATTTGCATGTGTATGGGTGTAACTTTTATGTTCATGCACATGTAGAGAGTAGATTATGTGAGGTAGGATGGGTTGGGAATGGGTCAAATTTTTGGTTTGGTGATATAAGGGAGTGCAGGGTAGTTTGTTCAAACATTACGGTTTTGATGCATAGGATTGGGAGTCATCAAGGTGGTGGTATGTTATTGATTGATGGTATGTTTGAGTTATGGCACACTCATTCCCCTTGGCAGTTGTATAACCTTCTCAGTTTTCCTTGGTTTCAAGTTACTTTTTGTAGCTTTAACTATCTGAGTAAGTCTTATACTCTGTCTTGGTTTTTCTAATTTGTTTCCTTGGAAACTGACGACATAAGCGGTGTTTGGATTAGGTCAGACAATGGGCAGTTTCACCGTCCTTTATTCTTTGATTACTGTAATAGTCTATTTAGTGTATGGAAGGGGTGTAAGCCTAGCTTAGATGCCTTTCATGTCTGGTTTTTTGTGCTACAGGGGTGGAATTTGAACTTGTATTAAATAAACATACAACATCAGTGATTCAGTACCTAAGCAACGGCGAAAAAGAAAAGCCAAGAAAGAAAATGCCACACATAATTGAAAATTTTCAATTAACTAATTCAACATCTCTACCAAACATTTGAGAAGTTATACTTAAACACAGGGCATATACCAGGTTAAAAGTGCAATACTATTTCAAAACTAAAGATACATCAAATCCTTACATTACAAGTGAAATACTATTTCACAACTAAAGATACAGGTTCATACTATTATTGAAATATTAACAGGTTCATAATCATAATACTAATCTAATATTCTGATATACACATCAGTGGGTTAATTAACACTCTTTTTACCCATCTTACATCTGCAGGTGTGTGCCCCTATAATAGGCTCAACCTTTACGGGTATGTGTCTATCTTAATTGATATATGTACCCTTACCAATTAAACTGTGACTTCTATTAATGCTACATATATTGTAGGTCGGAGCTGAAGTTTACATCAAAAGTATTTTTAACTCTACCGAGATTGTAGCAAAGGGAGGGATTAAGAGCTTAGATCCTAATGAGATTGTTGGAGGTGAAGTGTTAGGACCAAATTGGTGCGAGGTTAATGTTCAAGTGCCTATCAAAAGAGATGAACACTTGGTGAGACGATATGGATTGTTTGTCACAATTAATGATGCTATTGGTGCAACTGTCGCATGGCCTTGCCCGTTTGTTTCGGTATGTTAACTCATTAAACTTATGACAACATATATCTGTAGTATTAGTATGTTAACTTATTAAACTCTCGACAAGTTATATATGTAGTATTCAATGTTAGTAATGGGTAGGGGCTGCAAAAATTAATAATCTGTTGCTATTAAAAATTAAGTAGGTTTTGATATCTTATAATGTTTGTTGGTTGTATAATTGTAGGTCGTACGTGAGGATGATGCATGATGACTCAGATTATCTACATCGACTTTAGTTCTCATTTTTTAATTCCCATTTAATAAAATGTCGAAGACTATTTTGGATGATGTTAACCTTATCGGGTTAAAACTTTTGTTATGTATATGAAAATTCTTAATGGTTTTCTTGTTACGACTTTGACTCATCAATCTCTTATATGTTGTGATTTATATCGTGTTCAATTAGAATTGTTCTTAGGTCCTACAATTGTTTCAAGAAAGTATGTTGAAAACAAAATTTTGTAAAAAATAGAAAGCGTCTGATAGTGTATGTATGTCAGGACACTAAATTGATCCCAACAGGGACATGTGTATTAGGACCTTTTTCTTGCAATCAAATAAGAGTTAATGCAACACACAATTTCGTTCCAAGAAACTCTTTTTAGGACGCATGAATGCGTCTCAATATGTGATAGAAGGTTAGCATATTTTAGAACACTTTAAAGCGTCCTATTAACTTGTCTATTGGGACACAAATTGCGTCGTATAAAACGTTTTATGAGACTATTTTTTTTGTTTCATAATATTGGCACTTAATAAGATACTTATAAGCGTCCTAATAATTTTTTCACTTTATACAACGCCTTTATATGTGACACTTATATCATTGGTCCTATTATGCTAAAGGTCCTATAAAGTAACCTCATAGGACACTATTCAGCGTCCTATAAGACCTAATTTCTTGTAGTGTAGGGCAAGGAAAAAGAGTCATTGTAGACCGAGCCACCATAAACAACTTGTCATGGTTTGATTGTTTCTTTCCTTATTTACTCTTTATATATTGCTTGCATATTGATTATTATTCACTAACATATTTAAGATCAATATCAATTGATCTTTAAATAAGTTTCAAAACAAAGTTTTTAATCGGTAAACTATTCAACCCCCTTCAAGTTTTCCACAATTGGTATCAGAGCCTCGTTGCTCAAGAATTTTTAAAATATATTGTATTTTACAAACTTGAAACGATCCATGGATTCTGAAAACTTTAAAGAAGGGCAATCTATGCAAAGACCACCACTCTTTGAAACCAATGGATTTATCTATTGGAAAAATCGTTTTGAAACATATGTAAAATCAAAAGATATAGATCTATGGTTTGTTATAATTAAAGGAGACTTTAGTTCTACAACAAAAGATATTTCTATTGATGATCAAAAGAAATTAATAGCTAAAAATAATGAAGCTAAAATGATGCTTTATAATGTTTTACCTAGAAAAGAATATGAAAGAATTTTTATGTGTGAAACCGCAAAAGATATTTGGGAATCTTTGATTATTACACATCAAGGAAATTCACAAGTCAAGGAAAAATCGTTGTGTTAATACAAATATCGTCATTAAACGTTATTTATATTTTATGATCTTTACCTAAATTTTGTTAACGACAAAAGTAAATTTAACTTTTATAAAGCTTAAAGCTTGTCAAGTTTAATAGATATTAAAACAAGCTTTTCATCAAATAATATCTTCATCACTCAAGCATTTACATTTTGATTAATCATATTATTGATATGCTTCTAAACCATAATGTATGTTTTTAGATCAAACATAAGTTTACATATGTATTTACATTTAACATATTTCTAAAAATAGAAAAAAAAAACATATGAAATCATGTGGTGCATTATTGAAATCTCTAGAGGATTTCACTAGATATTTTGTGTAAATTTAGACTCTACATATCTTACACAATTTTGGATAAATTTGGTTGACTTTGGTAAGATTTTGGTGATCTTGCTGTCAGACCCCAGCGGCACAAAAAGTATACACGGGCGGAACCCTTTTATGGGTTCCGTGGTCCGTGGTGCTGTTGATCATTTGGCTATAAATAGCAAAGCCAAACCAAGTTGTTTTCTCATCCCTTACTAGCATAATCACATACATTCTTTCTCTCAAACATTTCTAAGTCAGTTTCATATCATTATAGTGATCTTCTTTTGTAGCAAAGAAGATCAAGGCATATTCAAGCTTCAACAAATAGTTGGAAGTCTTGTTTGTTTATTGTTGTATGATCTAGTGCTGGATTCATACATCATTGTTGTACCAAACCATCATAAACTTGTGAGTGTGAGTGGTTAGTATTTTAGTCCTTAAAATACATTGTGTGTGGGAGTGGTTGTACCCTTGGAAAAGAACTCGACATCTAGCTTAGTGTCGGAAATAGTGTGTAAGCGAAGTGTAAAGGCTTCTCCGCCGGTGAAAGGAGCTTATTGACTAGTGAAGTTAAACTCTCTAGTGTGAGACTCGGGGAACTACAAAAAAGGGGGCCTTTTAGGACCTTTTCCTGCGACGCCTTTTAAACCAACGTCCTAAAATCACATCTAATGTGACGAGCTAGTTTATGAGTCCTATTATCAAGGAACCTAATAGAACGTTTCATGTATTGGTATTATTAGATGAGTTTTATAGGACACTTACTCATTTGAGTCTCGTTATGATATAACCTAATACGACACTTGTTATTTAGGTCATATTATCTTATGTTTTATAGGACTCTAAGTCATAGGGGTCATATTATGTATTAACTAATATGACACAACTATATGCGTCCTATTAGATTCGATTTTATAGGACACATTTATGGTTTGGTCATATATGAAGAATTTTAATAGGACACTTACTATACATGTCCTATTAAACAATTTTTATGGGACACTTATTTACTTAGGTCTTATAATGAAAGAAACTTGATATGACACTTGATATTTTAGCCTTATTATCACAATTTTTATCGAATACTAGTTTATTGGTGTCTTACTATATTTGACCTTATAGGACACCTAATGTATACGAGTTCTAAGACATTTGATATATTTTATTATCATATTTCACAAAACTTTAAAATATTACGTAGATTTATACTAACGTCGTAGCACTAGTTTTTTTATCTTCGAACCAATTAGCTAGGTTGAAAGTGTCATTTGATTCATTGAACTCAACTTCAAGCATGAAAGTAAATGCTTGGTTGAACTCAAGTGAAGTTTTGATCACGAGTTTAAGTATTCAATTGAAGTTTTGATATTTCAATTCTATAGTCAAGTAAACGGCAAGTTCGTACTACGTGATGTGAAACATCAGCTACAAAACTCTTCCAAATGAAAAATATTTATTTAATTTGAGTTTGTGTGACGATCTAAACTCAAATTTTCTTGGACTAGTTGACCAAAATGTCGGAACACCGTAACACGTTAGCATAAAAAACATTATGTGAAATTTTGTACTGTAAAGATTACGTCCTAAATCTAATATTGAAAACGTCACATGTAATTTATAATGAATCAGTCATAACAAATCTCAAGCTTAGTGATACAAAATTTTGATCATTAAACCAATTACTATCTTACATAAGTTAAGTGTTTGTATATTAAACAAAAATTCTTTTGGTGAAACAAAAGGAGCGTTTGTTTAATCTTATATGTGAGCTTATGAGCATATATGATTTCGGTTAGTATTTTTTAAGCCTTAAATTTTCAGCTTCTTTTGAGACTTGTAGGCTTATATAAATTTATTATATTATACTAAACTTATATAAGCGCACAAGTATAAAAATAAACCGGAAAATTAAAGCTTATAAAATATAAGCCGAAACATAAAGCTCATACAAACACCCCAAAAAATATATTTCGCACTTCCCTCCCTCTTTTCCCCCGTCTTTTTATTTTTATGTACATCCCGCCAAAGCCCAAAGCTATAAAACCATTGCTCTTCTCCCCATTTATGTAGATCTGCTTTCCTCCTCCTTCTCGTTACAGTTACAACCACGAGAACTGCCATCACAAAAACAAGGTAAAATCATGTTTCACATTCTTTTACTAACCATATAAGCATTATATTTATGAGAGAGATATAGGCTTATCATAATTATCAAAATATTGAAACCCTAGTTTTTTGTTCTTTGATTAATTCTGTTTGATTCTCTACTATTTTTATATCTAATTGATAAAATTGAGTAAATGATAAGTAGATGCCCAAAATTATTGGTTATATCTCCAAGCTTATTAATCAAATTAGGGTAAGAAGAAAATATGTAATGGTTTGAAGAATTAGTGTCCTTATGTTCAAACACTATGTGATTGAATTTTAATTTCATCGATTAATGTATCATTTCTAGATGTGTTAATACTAAAGCAATCGTGATTCATTTGTTTACTGGATATAATGTTCTTATATATAATTTCTTTGTTTATCTTGTAAATCAATTTGATTTAATCCTTAAAAATGTTGTCTCTAATCAGATCGAGATTTTATGTGATTATGTATTTGAGTATATGTCCCTTGAAAAGTTGTAAGACCTCAAGTTTGGAGTGTATTCGTCACATGTAATAAGTAGTTTACATTTTTTCTTTCATGATTTATAAAAGGTCTTGAACTCATCAAACTCTACTCTAGCTAAAAAGGATTGTATCATGTTTGACTCGTTCTAACATTATTTATTGTAGTTTGTTGATTGACAAATTGAATCATGAATATGCCATGTAAAACTGAATTATTTAACTGACAGCATTGACTTCAGACATATGGACCATTTTCTGGGTTGGTAAGCTTGACCATGTTATTGATTCTTTAAATAGACCAAATACGTGGAGCTTAACTAGAGCAGGCATTATGGAACTTAGCATGGGAATGAGGTCTTCTCCTTTTTTCCTTTCCCATGCTTGCGGTCACCCTGTGTTGATCACAATGAGTGTTTGGGTGGGGTATCATCATGGGTGGACAGGGCATTTTCATGTGTATGGGTGTCACTTTTATGTTCATGCACATGTAGAGAGTAGATTATGTGAGGTAGGATGGGTTGGGAATGGGTCAAATTTTTGGTTTGGTGATATAAGGGAGTGCAGGGTAGTTTGTTCAAACATTACGGTTTTGATGCATAGGATTGGGAGTCATCAAGGTGGTGGTATGTTATTGATTGATGGTATGTTTGAGTTATGGCACACTCATTCCCCTTGGCAGTTGTATAACCTTCTCAGTTTTCCTTGGTTTCAAGTTACGTTTTGTAGCTTTAACTATCTGAGTAAGTCTTATACTCTGTCTTGGTTTTTCTAATTTGTTTCCTTGGAAACTGACGACATAAGCGGGGTTTGGATTAGGTCAGACAATGGGCAGTTTCACCATCCTTTATTCTTTGATTACTGTAATAGTCTATTTAGTGTATGGAAGGGGTGTAAGCCTAGCTTAGATGCCTTTCATGTCTGGTTTTTTGTGCTACAGGGGGTGGAATTTGAACTTGTATTAAATAAACATACATCATCAGTGATTCAGTACCTAAGCAACGGCGAAAAAGAAAAGCCAAGAAAGAAAATGCCACACATAATTGAAAATTTTCAATTAACTAATTTAGCATCTCTACCAAACATTTGAGAAGTTATACTTAAACACAGGGCATATACCAGGTTAAAAGTGCAATACTATTTCAAAACTAAAGATACATCAAATCCTTACATTACAAGTGAAATACTATTTCACAACTAAAGATACAGGTTCATACTATTATTGAAATATTAACAGGTTCATAATCATAATACTAATCTAATATTCTGATATACACATCAGTGGGTTAATTAACACTCTTTTTACCCATCTTACATCTGCAGGGTGTGCCACTATAATAGGCTCAACCTTTACGGGTATGTGTCTATCTTAATTGATATATGTACCCTTACCAATTAAACTGTGACTTCTATTAATGCTACATATATTGTAGGTCGGAGCTGAAGTTTACATCAAAAGTATTTTTAACTCTACCGAGATTGTAGCAAAGGGAGGGATTAAGAGCTTAGATCCTAATGAGATTGTTGGAGGTGAAGTGTTAGGACCAAATTGGTGCGAGGTTAATGTTCAAGTGCCTATCAAAAGAGATGAACACTTGGTGAGACGATATGGATTGTTTGTCACAATTAATGATGCTATTGGTGCAACTGTCGCATGGCCTTGCCCGTTTGTTTCGGTATGTTAACTCATTAAACTTATGAAAACATATATCTGTAGTATTAGTATGTTAACTTATTAAACTCTCGACAAGTTATATATGTAGTATTCAATGTTAGTAATGGGTTGGGGCTGCAAAAATTAATAATCTGTTGCTATTAAAAATTAAGTAGGTTTTGATATCTTATAATGTTTGTTGGTTGTATAATTGTAGGTCGTACGTGAGGATGATGCATGATGACTCAGATTATCTACATCGACTTTAGTTCTCATTTTTTAATTCCCATTTAATAAAATGTCGAAGACTATTTTGGATGATGTTAACCTTATCGGGTTAAAACTTTTGTTATGTATATGAAAATTCTTAATGGTTTTCTTGTTACGACTTTGACTCATCAATCTCTTATATGTTGTGATTTATATCATGTTCAATTAGAATTGTTCTTAGGTCCTACAATTGTTTCAAGAAAGTATGTTGAAAACAAAATTTTGTAAAAAATAGAAAGCGTCTGATAGTGTATGTATGTCAGGACACTAAATTGATCCCAACAGGGACATGTGTATTAGGACCTTTTTCTTGCAATCAAATAAGAGTTAATGCAACACACAATTTCGTTCCAAGAAAAAACTTTTTAGGACTCATGAATGCGTCTCAATACGTGATAGAAGGTTAGCGTATTTTAGAACACTTTAAAGCGTCCTATTAACTTGTCTATTGGGACACAAATTGCGTCGTACAAAACGTTTTATGAGACTATTTTTTTTGTTTCATAATATTGGCACTTAATAAGATACTTATAAGCGTCCTAATAATTTTTTCACTTTATACAACGCCTTTATATGTGACACTTATATCATTGGTCCTATTATGCTAAAGGTCCTATAAAGTAACCTCATAGGACACTATTCAACGTCCTATAAGACCTAATTTCTTGTAGTGTAGGGCAAGGAAAAAGAGTGCTTGTAGACCGAGCCACCATAAATAACTTGTCATGGTTTGATTGTTTCTTTCCTTATTTACTCTTTATATATATTGCTTGCATATTGATTATTATTCACTAACAATATCAATTGATCTTTAAATAAGTTTCAAAACAAAGTTTTTAATCGGTAAACTATTCAACCCCCTTCAAGTTTTCCACAATTGGTATCGGAGCCTCGTTGGTCAAGAATTTTTAAAATATATTGTATTTTATAAACTTGAAACGATCCATGGACTCCGAAAACTTTAAAGAAGGGCAATCTATGCAAAGACCACCACTCTTTGAAACCAATGGATTTATCTATTGGAAAAATCGTTTTGAAACATATGTAAAATCAAAAGATATAGATCTATGGTTTGTTATAATTAAAGGAGACTTTAGTTCTACAACAAAAGATATTTCTATTGATGATCAAAAGAAATTAATAGCTAAAAATAATGAAGCTAAAATGATGCTTTATAATGTTTTACCTAGAAAAGAATATGAAAGAATTTTTATGTGTGAAACCGCAAAAGATATTTAGGAATCTTTGATTATTACACATCAAGGAAATTCACAAGTCAAGGATAACCAAATTGATCTTCTTGTTCAACAATATGAACAATTTTTTATCCCTGAAGATGAAACCATTGATTGTGGTTTTGCTCGCTTTAACACTATTATTACTTCTCTTAAAGCACTTGATGAATCTTTTCGTAGTAAGAACTTTGTCAGGAAATTTCTTAGAGCACTCTATCCGAAGTGGAGAGCTAAAGTAACGGCTATTGAGGAAAGAAAAGATCTCTCAATAATGTCACTTGACGAGCTAATCGGAAACCTCAAAGTACACGAAATGGTGATAGAGAAAGATTCGGAAATCATCAAAGGAAAAAGAGAGAAAGTCAAATCCGTTGCTCTAAAGGCAAGAACGGAATCAAGTGATGATGATGAATCTTGCTCCGGTAGTGAAGATGAGGAGTATGCTATGGCCGTTAGAGATTTCAAAAAGTTCTTTAGAAGAAGAGGAAAGTTCGTAAGGCAACCCCGAGAAGAAAAGAAGCCATTCCGAAAAGACCGAGATGACAAAAAGGGAAAAGGTGAAAGAAAGTGTTTTAGATGCGGTGATGCAAGTCATCTAATAGGAGATTGCCCCAAGCCACCTAAAAGCAAAACTCAACGAGCTTTTGTAAGTGGTGCTTGGAGTGATAGTGAGGATGATGAAGAATCAAGAAATGGTGAGGTCGCTCTAATGGCACATGAATCAAATGAGGTACATTCCGACTCATCTTACTCTTCTATTGATGATGACACCTTGCAAAAACAATATAATCAATTGTGTGAGCTTAGCTTAAAAATCATAACTAAAAACAAGTTTTTAAAGACTAAAAAGGAATTTTTAGAAAATGAAATTTATGAGTTAAAAGAAAAGGCAAAACGATTAGAAAAAGGGAAAGCAAATGACAATGATTGTAAATCATGTCAAGAGCTTAGTCTTGAAATAGAAAAGCTAAAGCTCACACAAGAAGTTCTGATCGAACATAACTCTAAATTTAAAGGTTTAACAAAAATATTGCTTGTGCCGATGAAATAGTTAGAATTCAAAAAACACCAGGAAACATGAATGGACTAGGTTTTAATGAAGTAGTAATTCCAAAGAGTCAAACAACGGCCAAAAAAGACAAACAAACTGTCAAAACTGCTGCAGTACAACATGGACCAGACGGACCCAAAAATAGGGTTCCATCCTTTGAAAATTTTGGTGCCGTGGAGACTGCAGCAGGACAGAATGTTTGCAATACAGACCTTAGTGAATTTGTCAAAGTAACAAAGAAAACCAAGGATAATGTTAAACTAAAACCTGTTGTTACATTAGGAGTAGGACTTGCTAGAAATGAATTTAGATCTAAAACTATTCAACAACGGTCTAAAACACCTATTGCCAAACACACTTTCCCAAGAGCAACCACAACATACAACCCAACTATCAACATACCGGTTGGAATTAAAACATCCCTAGACCATATCAAAATCCAAATTACATGCCATGGAACCCTTACCCATCATTTCCATATATGAACAAAGTAAATGGTATGTTTAACCCAAACGGACCCATGAGATATTGGGGACCAAACGCTTGAGTTATTTGTGTCATAGGTATGCTTGAAAGTTGGATTAGAACCTGATGAATGGATAAAAGATAGTGGATGCTTACGACACATGACGGACAACAAAAGCCTCTTCTCAACATACCAAGAGTATGACGGATGTAATGTCACTTTTGGTAGCAATCTCAAAAGCAAAATCATTGGCAAAGGTACGATCGCTCATAACTCCCTAACAATTAAAAATGTTGCTCATGTCGATAGGTTAGGATGTAATCTACTTAGTATTAGCCAATTATGTGATAAAAAGTATAAAGTACTATTTGAAGAAAATGGTAGTAAAATACTAAAAGATGGTATCACTATAGCTAAAGGAGTTAGGAAAAATAACATATATGTCATGAAAATAGATAAAACATCTAATGACAAACTTTGTCTAACAACCTTAGATGATAACTCTACCCTTTGGCATAGACGATTAGGTCACGCTAATATGAGACTTATCCAAAACCTATCTTCAAAAGATCTAGTTAGAAATTTACCAAAACTAAAATATGAACAACATTTTTGCGACGCTTGCAAAATTGGTAAACAAACTCATAGTAGCCATAGGGCTAAAAACATGGTGTCCACATCTAAGTGTCTAGAGCTTTTGCATATGGACTTGTTTGGTCCATCCGCTATAAGAAGTTATGGAGGCAACTTATACACTTTGGTTATAGTGGATGATTACTCAAGGTTCACTTGGACATTATTTTTGAAAACTAAAAATGAAGCTTTTGATAAGTTTGAAATACTTAGCAAGAAAATTCAAAATTAACTAGGTATTAACATTGTGTCAATCCGAACGGATCATGGTCGCGAGTTTGACAATGAAACACAATTTGGAAACTTTTGTGATACAAATGGTATAACACATAACTTCTCGGCTCCTCAAACACCTCAATCCAATGGAGTTGTAGAACGTAAAAATAGAACCATTCAAGAAATGAGTAGAACAATGCTTAATGAACAAAACATACCTCAAAAGTTTTGGTGTAACGCTGTTGACACTTCTACATACATTTTAAATAGAGTTTTAATACGTCCTTTCTTAAACAAAGCACCATACGAATTATATAAAGGAAAAAAGCCAACTTTAGGATATTTTAGAGTGTTTGGATGTAAATGTTTCATTCTTAATACCAAAGACTATCTCACCAAGTTTGACCCAAAGTCTTATGAAGGTGTATTTCATGGTTACTCACAAACTAGTAAAGCCTACATAGTCTTAAACAAAGAAACAATGAGAGTCGAGGAATCGTTGAACATAACATTCGACGAAAGTCCACCTTCTTCTAAGACATCACCTTTTGTTACATATTGGATTTCACAAACACATACATAATCACAATAAGGGGCGTATAGTTTAGAGGTTTTAGAGAGAGAAAGTAGAATGGGAGCCTTTCTAGAGAGAGAAAATAAACAAAAGAGAAAAGGTTAGATTAGAATGGAAGGTCCAACCCTCTACCTTGGGAGGTAGAGGGTATTTATAGTTTTACATAATACGTCCTCCTATCGGACTGTGGATCAGGCATACAGTGGGTAAAGACCCGTCCTTCCTCCACGGTGTTACACTAAACTAAACTACGCTACAAGCTAACTAATTGACTACTAAATAACGTAAATAACGACACGTCTACGAGCTAACATATGCTAGACCATAATTGGGGTGACCGACACTTTAACATGGAATTTCCAATTCCTAACAATCTCCCCCTAAGGGAGGTCACCCCATGAAATACATTTTGCATCCTAGCATTCTATCTTTGTCTTTAGTTCTGAGCTCGTAGACTTCAATTCTTCAAGTTCCGCAATCTTTGTCCACATAGTTTTGTACTTTAAGTGGAGGTCTTTGAACTGATCCACATCTTTGATGATATTCGAGCTTTAATGGAGATCATCAACCACAGTAAATCTCTGGATCACCCTTTGTTGTGTTGCCATCATGTGATGTTGTGACTTTTGGACCGACATGCTCACACTCCAAGATCATGACATCTTTTCATCAGAGTAGCGGAAGCTTTACTGACTCATGATATTTGCAGCAACGTAGCAGAAACATAGTATAAAAATATCAGAGCCAGGTTCTGTAGATATGCACAAGTCATGATTTCTTCAATTAAGTGTGGATGCTGTGAGCATGCGGCTATGGATTGACTCCTCTATTTTGATCAGCTGCAACCGTCCAAATGTACCTGCAAACAACAGTTAGCAATAAAGCACACGAAAGTGTCTTTGATCACTTTCGTTGAATTGAGGTACACGGCCCACAGTTCCTGTTGATCGGTACAAGTACTACCTGTGATCAGGTAGGATTCCTAAGAATCTCCTTGACAGGGTTTCGCAGTGTTCTAGCCGTTCTCAAACCGGGCGTCTCAAAGAAGACAACACGGTGAGTGAACCAAATTGAGATTCACTAACTGATGAAAAATTGATTTGAAAACAATCGCGTATTGCTTGAAGAAAGAGTTTTGCAATACGACGAAGGTTTTATGAGAAAGATCAATTTTCAATCAAAAATACTTTTTGTATTAGAAATGAGTACACATTCGATGTGCTAGAGAAAAGAAGAGATTCGCACATCGAACGGTTTTTCCAAAAGTATTTTTTCTATCAGAGATACTTTTTGTGTTTGAAATATGAATACACATTCGATGTACTAGAGAAAAGAAGATTTGCACATCGAACAGTTTTTCCAAAAGTATTCGTCAATTCATTTTCTGGACCAAGGTTGATTCAAGATTGAATCGCCCCATCGTTTCTATCCAGTTGTCACAAGCTTGATCTTTTGCAAGATTTCACATGTCACCCACCAAGAGCTTGTTTGATGTTGGCTCTAGAAGGATTTCCATCTTCATTGTGAATATTTTCATATTACTCGGATGTTCTGGCAATACCACAAGGATAATGCGTAGGACTCTAAATATATACTTACTTTCCACATTGTGTGAAAAAGTGAGTCTTCATTAATTGTGTCCTAATGAGATATTGTGGACGATCTCTTGGCTCTAGACTCAATAGTGCACTTTGGTTTCCTATGCCGGAGACTAGGGAGAGGGTCTCCTTCTTCAATATCAACAATCTCTAAGAGAAAGTCGATAGATGATGTCGGTTCCCCGTGAGAATGAAACAAGTCCTTTTAAGAGGAATTTGAGTAGCTTGGGAAGTTAGGTGCAGTGCGTCACTGGGTCCATGACGTCTTGTCTTCAATACTAGTGTTACCTTAGTAACCACCAGTAGCATATGTATTGAACCCGATTTCTGCCCTAAGGTTGAATTATTGGAGGGCTATTTCTTTTCACCCTTTTCTCATTCATTTGTTTTTCATTCTTCAACCCCTTCAGTGCTTACCGAAACTTCATTACTAGAACCTTGTTGGGTTTATTCCAGTTCTAGCTCTGTCTCAGTCAGCACTCTTCCCATATTCTAATTTTTATCCTTTTTTCATCATACCTAAGGACTCTACACTATCTAGTGGATTGTCCCTGGGTAGATCCCTCCGGCTCTGGCGGGATCGTGGGAACTAATACCTAACCTCACCAACCTTATAACTCCATACATAAAGTAAAATGGTCGGTCTTTTGGTACAGTTCATTCTTCCGTGAAACCAATTGAACAATCATTTGAAAATCAATCAAGGTACTTGTGATATAATATCAAAGCATTTTGTACCTTAATTGTTTTGATCATTTAGAAATGCTCCCCCTCAACATGTGCATACGATTAGTAAATTGTTTAGCGCATGGAGGCAAGAGTTCTTTTGAAATAAATTCTTGATCACAATTTCCATGGAAAAATCCATTTAATTTTCTTTGGTAAATTCTCCCCCTCAATATGTGCATAGGATATTTGAAATCATTTTATCACATAGAGGAAAGAGTTCTTTGAAGTACTTTTCACCATTGCCAATATAAACCATTCGCTCCCCCTCAATATGTGCATCGATATACGAAAGAGTTTGGCACATATTAGAGAGAACTTGCACTTTGAATCAAAACGTTCATCTTTTATCAAATTTCATAATTAAATCACAAATTCTCCCCCGATAAAAAATATCAAACCCTTTGAGATTTTGGATCCCAAGTGATTTAATTAGGTTTAGAAAACATGGGAGAATATGTGGCCTGTTTAAATACTCATCTTGTTTTTGGATAAATGCTCCCCCTCAACATGTGCATTATGTATTAGTAAATCATTTGGCACATGGAGGCAGGAGTGCCTTTAAAGGACTAAAACAGATTTGAGATTTAAATCACGATCTCTCCCCCGATCAAAAATTTCAAACCAATTGAGATTTGTGATCCCAATTGATTTAAATCATTTAGAAAAGTTTGGAGGAAAGACGTGGCATGATTTACTTACGAAAAATGATAGATAAGGAACAGATTTAGACATTAAAGATTGTTAGTGTCAGGTATGATTGTTTTAAGAGACCTTTAAGTAAAATAAAACAATTTCACAATCAAACAAGAACAGAAAAAAAATTCATTTTGAAAGATCTTGATTCTAAAGAAAAATCATACCATGACATAACATTAAATCTTTAGATCACCACATATTTTGTACAAAATGGACTTTTATGATGAAATATCGTTTGAAAATATTCTATTATAAATCACTCTCCCCCTCAATCGATGACCGTAGTCGATGATTGAGTGACTTAAGTTTTGATAAAAATGAAGTCCGGTGATTTTCAAAATTTAGTCCAGTTTATTTTCAAAACCAATATTTTTTCATTTTTCAAAACAATATTATTTAAAAATTGCTTTTAAAAAATAGTATCATCACAATTATCCTGCACAAAGATACGTTAGGTGGTTGAGCTGATTTTGTTGTTGTTGCTGTAGAGCTTGGAAGAAAAACCGTCGGCTGATGCAGTGAGAGTTCTTACGTTGCATTTTAATGCCAACTGAGGTCAAATTAAGCTCCGTTTCTTCATTTGCTAATGAAGAAAACCATCTGCTGATGCAGTGAGACCTCTTACGTTGCATTTTTCCATGCCAACTCTCCATAGAAGTCCAATTAAGCTCCGTTTCTTCATTTGTCAACCCAAGATATAGTTACCCTTTCCTTTCGGCATCCAATCATCTTCAATTGTGGGATCCGGATCGGGAACATTCTTATATACCAATATACATGCATACGTTAGTGAACACACATACAGATATATGGTGGTCGACATCACCCAAACAACAATCGACTAATTAAAGTCAATCCAACATATCAATCAGATCATGTAAAGCATGGGAATAATGTGTTCATCAAACTTTAATCATCTAATCCTAACAATCATATCCTAGGCACCTAGTCCTTCAACATATGTTAACATCATTTTTCAATTAAGCATTTAGGATAATTAGATAAGTCCGATAGATGATATAAATTTGAAAACATTCTCCCTCTCAATCAATAACTGATTTTCTGAAAATTTTAAAAGCGCATAAGTCATTGATTGAGTTTTCAATTTTATGAACATTCTGAAGCTGATTGTTTTTCAAGCAACTCATTTTCCACCACTTTGTTAAAACAAATATTTTACTGAAGAATTTTAGAAGGAAAAATATTTGAGTAGGAACAGCAGTCCTTTGACATACTTTCCTCAATTTGTTTTAGGATAAGTGCACGAAATTTTAGAAAATTGTTTAAGCGTAGCACTTTCCTTCTTTGAAAAACGGGTTGCTATCTTAAATAATAGCAAGCCATGGTTTAAGCACGGGTTACAGTCTGAAGTAACTGCAAGCCATAGTTTTGAAGTGCGGGTTACAGTCTAAAATAACTGTAAGCCATATTTTGAAGCATGTTTAGAAAGAAATATTTACACCTCCTGCTCGAACTTCATCTAAAGTCCCGTGCCATTATTGAATGACATTTCTAAGACCGTAGATGTTATCGATACCAGAAAACATGTCATGAGAAAACATATTTTGGGTATTTTTCAATTTTCTGATTTTTTATGGGCTTTTGTTGATTTTATATTTTTATATTTTGTTTTTGATGGTTTTATATTTTTGTATTTTGCTTTTTGAAAAATATTTACAAAGATAGAGAAATAGTTTAAGAAGATGATGATACGAGTACCGAGGTAAGGAAATCGATCAGCACTTTGTAGAAGATAGAAGTCATCATCTCTTAAACTTTCACCACCAAAGCATTCGAGGCTCTTGAATCGTCGCAAGAACTTGAGCCTTCAAAAAGTGAATCTTTGGTAGCTTCCCCCCAAACCGACAAACATCGAATAAAGACCATTTCCCTAAGAAGTAGAGTTGAAGACAAAGCGGTCTCATTGAATGAAGCTTAACACCCCAAAGAAGACGATAACACCAAAGTAACAAGTTGAAACATGGATCATTGCTGCGGTTATCAAACCCGGAATAAATGATTAAGTTTGAGATCACATGAACTTGTTGTGCATCCCTGATGTACACATTACTCTTCGAGATTGAGCAGTTGTCTATTCAGGGGAACCATATATCAACATCTTCATTTTACCAAGTGCATTCCAGTTATCTTCCATATAACCAATCAGCCCATAATGAAGCAATAACCAGAAGCACTTTATCATAACCATATCGAAGATGTCGATAAGCAATATCATCTCACGCTTAAAATAATCTTCTCATATTTCTTCCAACTGAACACTGAAGTAACACATACCAAAAGTCTCCAGAGACCACTTCCCCCAAATAGTTGGAATAATACATCCTTCCCCCAAATAGTTGGAATAATATATCCTTCCCCCAAATAGTTGGAATACACCAGAAGCCACGAGTTAAACACTGAGTTTCTCTGCGGTTATGACATTTGTCTCCCCGGAATAACTTCAATATAGAAGAAGTATTTAGTTCAACCCATGTACTCGTTGTGTGTTTAGATGTATGTCTCCTTCCCCCTTGCTGGTTTTGATACCTCAGAGTTAGCAAAACATAATACACTCATATACTTGAAATAGAGAAGAACAACAATTAGCTCAAATGAATCCTGTGAGAATCAACTGCTACAGAAACTCTCTCTGACTATCTTTATCAACCCATATGTAGACACTTTGAAGTGACCACTGATGAAGAAAACCCGATATACCAATCTTAAAACTGAAGTCAAATTCCCCACATTTGTATCTTAAGCTTGCACTTAATAATGGAAGAACGGTGTCGAGAATTTATGCTTCAAGCAAATTTCGAAGTACTCACTACTCAAGCAAAGTATGAGACATTAACACCTCTTGCGATTATCCACACCGTCATATGCGTGTGACACTGAGTAAAACAAAGTAACTCCTAATAGTGATAGTTAACCATGTCTTCAACCATCCACCTCGACTGCTGGTAACTAGATAACCCAAGTCTTCAACTCAAATTCTTAAACCCGAGCAAGTTATCAAATAAGAACACACCTTTGTGAACGCCAACTTCAACCTCAAATAAGTGATAAATGAGTAACTTCGAAGTAATCAACTTGTGTCAAATGTCCAACACGTGAATAAACATACAATCGGATGTACATTGACCCACTGAATGAACCGGAGCAAATGATTCCTCAACATCAATGCATTCTTCCTTAAGGTATACATGTAGAAACTAATATGGAAGATTCACCAATAATGTCTTCGAGCGGATGAGGTAGTCATTTTCCTTAATGTTCATGTGGTTGATTTATAGCATGCACAATGAGAGGAACAATAATCCGTGAAGATTTGGCAAAGATATACCAAAGAGCGGATCATTATTCAATAGTGCAACTACAATATCATGATAGACGAATTCCGAGAGGTACTTCTTAGATGGTGAACCAATTGAGTCAGTAGGAACCGGAGCATGAGCTTCAGAATCTAGATGATCAACATTAGTTGGAGGTTGGAAGTACACATCAAACATATCTTGAAACAATGAATCCCAACCAATGAATCCCAGTTATCCTTAGTAAGTGAAGCATTAGGCGTTGAAGGAGAGTCATATGACCATAATTCAAGCATCCATCAACATGTAGTATATGCACTCTTCTCCCCCTCAAAAATTGCATCAGAAGTTGCCATTTTTTATTTAAACAAGTGAATAAGAATATATACCAATGAACGTAGATCCACTTGAGGATTGAATGAGCATGGAAAAACATGAAGCTTGTTGATGAAGAATGTCGATGAGAATGGTCATAAAAATGAAGATTTCTCTTCTTCTGAAGATAAAGCGCACTAAGGCGTACACTTTTTCTTTTCTTTGAGGAACGGGGCCTGAAGTGTTATCTACAGATGTCATAATGATGAAGTGCGAGGCCTGAACTGAAGTGAACAGACGTCATAGCCGAATGAATATCAAGATTGAGTTACTTGAACCTGTGAGTTATGAGATATCAATCCATTTGTAATCCATACTTTAAGCCAGTCCATGTAGTGAAGGATCGAAGTATCTGCAACTGAATAAGGACTACCTGCACTAATATTACAAACTTGATTGCATATATTTTGGTTAGTGACATTAGTATCCAAACCCTTTGGGGTTTCACAGTCAACCTTGATTTTGTCATCGGTAAACAGCTTTTCGGTAGGTATCCACCTAAGTCTAGCATCCTTAAACATTCTACCAGACGGTATCCACTTATGGCAAGGTATAGGATTGTTAGGTGATGAGTGCTTATTCACTCATCATTTTAGGTCAAATCTGAGCTGCAAAACATCTAAAAACACTCCGAAATGCATCAAAATACTGAAAATTGTGTTTTATATGTTTCAGATGCAAAATTATCAAGAACAAATGAAAAACGAACAAAGTTCACTATTTGGCAGTTTCAGTCCCCCGACGTTCAAAAATTGACAGAAATAGTCCCTGAGCACGTATTTTAAAAAAAGAAAAGTCACCAAAGGTCCTTTTGAAATCATAAGTTGTCATAATTAGTCCTTTGGTGAAAAACTTCAAAAGTTTGAGAAATTACAGTTTTGATCCCTGGATTTTAAAAATTGTCAAGTTTAGTCCTTAGAATTTCACAATTGGCAAAAATGGTCCTCAACTTATTTGAAATTCACAAGTTTGACCCTTGGATCAATTTTCAGAAATACATGAGTGGTCCCTGGATTTTCGGATTTTACACCTTTGGTCCCTTAAATACACTTTGGTTCAATATCTAATCCTAAGTCCAAACCAAACCAAGGCCCAAAAAAATAAACAACCTGTACCAAACCAACCCGTTACCCAACCTAACCTGAATTAATATAAACCCAACCCACACCCTTCTTCTTCTCCACTTCCCGCCCAAACCCAGAACCCTAGAACACAGTACCCCAGACCTCTTTTTCCTTCTCCCCAAACACTCCACCCCAACCTCTCTCTTTTACCCAGCTACATCAAAACCAAAACCCACCTTAATCCTCTTTGTCCGGTTTCACCCAAATCCCAAACCCACTACCAATTTCCCCCCTCCTCCAAGTCAGCAATCCTTGTTAAAAAGACACAGTGGATGGTCAAGATTGAGCTCAAAATGGTACCTACCTGATCAAGGGCTGAGATTGTCTCAAGAAAGCACAAAGGATGGATTTTTACTTGACTGCTCACACAAAACAAGCACAAGAGAAGAAGATTTGAAGACCCCAAGACTTAGTATAAATAGGAATGTAGCCAATGTATAAGGCACCCTTTTAATTTAGTTTTAAAAATTAGTTTTATGTTTTTAAAGTCTTTTGTAATGAGTTTATTCAATGAATGAAAAAGCTTTTTAGTTCAAGTTCCTGTTTTTTTATCTTTCAGCTTATCAACAAATAAGCACTTGAGTGCTAATTTGTTCACTTTCTAGCTTTAAACCATAACATCATATCAGTTTTAGTTTAGTTTTCAGAGAGTAAAAGTGGAACCTGTTTCCAGTATTCTTCACTTTTTAAGGGGTGTTTGGTTTGTACCTCAACGTGGGTCAAAACAAGTCCTACCCACTTTGACTTTACAAGTCAAAGTGGTTTTGAGTTTTCAAAATAGTTTGAGTAAGATTTGAGTTGATTGAAGTCCTTTTGGTAAGTTTTGAAAAGAAAAAAAATTGCTGTCCTGCACAAGAACAGTAGCAGTAGCTGCTGTTCATAAACTTTCTTTTGTGGCTTATTAAGTAGTGAAAATTGGTAAAAAGTGTTTTTCTCAAGTCTTGATGTTCCTAACTCAATCTGGGGTCAGTTAGATGCATCAAAGAGTTCTTCAGCTTGGTTAAAATTAGTGTCAAAAAAACCTGTCCATTTCATTTTTTTTTGCATCAGCATACAAAAAAGGGTCAAAAGCCATGCTGATCTCAGCTTATTTTCAAACTGGAAATAGCATGTTCTTGGCCTCCACTTGGTTTTTCTTGAATCTCCACCATGCTGACCTTATGCTTGCAGCTTGTACCTAAATTTGCAGCCCTTATCTCAGCTTAAAAATAAGCTTGAACAGGGCACCTCTTCAGGTTGTTTTGGGACTGCTCATACCAGTTCACAGGTCACTGTTTTAGTTTATCAAGTTTTTTTTTTCTCTTTAATCCGCTTATTAGGTATGTTTTAGTGGTATTGAGGAAGCTTAGTCTAGTTTAGATCAAATTTAGCTTATTTAGGACTCCCCTAGTATGCTTATTTGCCTCTAGTTAGCTTTAGGACTCATTAGCCAACTGATCCTTTGCTCATTCCTTATTTAGGTAGGTAATTCAAACTTAGATTGTTAGATTTAGTGTGATTATTGGATACCAACAGTAGTGCTTGATTAAAAAGTTGCTCTTAGTTCATTTCTTAGCTTAATTAAACTGAAGGGGTGTTTGTTTAGTGCTGATTGTAGGCTGCTACAATTAAGCAGTTTCGACTGCTTATTCCCTTGATAATCTAGGTTCATTTTCTGCTTTCCCTAGCTTATTATAGACTTAGTTTAGTATTCAATAGCTTAAACTTAGCTTATATTGCTGTTTGTACCTAATTGGATTATTATAATTCTTAAAAGGTTTGTTTGGCTTGTGTTTTGTCCACGATAGCTGCCAATAAGCTGTTGTAACATCTTATTGTGTAGTTTTCTTCTAACAAGTTTTCACAAAAAATGTCATCTTGGTTGTGTCTTTAAGTTCCAAGAGAAAAAAAAATGGTTTTGTTTAAGTTGTTTGTTGACAGTAGCTTTAAAAGGAGTGATTGTTGAAATTTTTGTCATCTGTGGGAATAAGCTGTCCAAACAGCTTATTGGGTGGTTTTTATAAGTGCAGTTCTTTGTAAAAGTTGCTCATTTGGTTTGCATCTCTAATTGTCCAAAAGCCAAATTGAAAAAAAAAAATAATCATTTCAAAAAGTGTTGGAGCCAGGATTCGAACCTGAGTCTCCACACTCAAACCTCAACACAACTCAACTCAACCAACTGCGCCCTTGGGACTTGTCTCACAAATTCTACACAAATTATTCCTTTATACACTTTTGGACAGTTTTGTCTATAAGCTAAGTTTGGCTTATTTTGAGCTTATTCTCCAAAGCAGCCCCCACCTTTTTTATTTTTCTTAGGTTCAGCAGCCCCCAAAGTACTTTTAGTGAAATTTTCAGATTTTTCTTAATTAGTTTAGTATTTTTAATAATTTAATTAGAGTTTAATAGTTTTTAATTCGTAGTAATTATTTTAAAAGTCAAAAAAATATTCCGCTTTTTCCTAAAATTATTTTTAGTCAAATAGATCGTAGGAAAATTGATTTCACACCCGTAGCCCTTAAATTGCAAAATTTTTACGTTTATGGCTCGGGTTGTTTTCCCGTTTTTACGTTTTTACGTTTTAGCTCCCTAGGACTTAGTGTAGCTTCATTTTATCATTCCTTAGGCTTAGTAGTAGTTAGTTTGTAGTTTATTAGGGTTCCCTTGCCTTAATTACCTTCCCGTTAATTAAATTGTAGAATACGTAATCAAATCCAAAATCATTAAAAACCAATTCAAAGTCAAATCACGAAACTCAACGAATCCTTCCATTCACACCTCGTTGGGACACGACCCGGGGAAATCACTTTTCCGGTATCACTTTTATCACACCCGTGAGGTTTGGCACGTTGACCTTTTTCCTAAAGGGTTGATTTGTCGGATTTTACGGTTATTTTGATATACGTTGATATTGTGTTTTTCACCACTCACTTCACAACGAATCAAATTTTGGCGCCGGGGAGGTGTGTTACGACAATATCGTGATTTTTGCGATTAGTGACTTGAAGAACCTTCCTCGTGAAGTTATTGTTTTTATAAAAATACAAAAATACAAAAATATTTTTCTTTTCTTTGTATATATATGTAAAAGATTAAAAATACAAAAAGATTTTCCTTGTTGTTTTAAATAAATAGAAGACACAATCAATATAACATTCTTAACTGAGGTGTTATCATTATAAGTTCCCGAACTAAAGATTTAAAACTTGCCTTTGTGTCGCTCGTGTTTTGGTTTGCTTCTATCGGTTTAACAAACTGTGTGAGGGGTATAAGGACGGCCTGACATTAAATTGCGGCCGTAAAGAGACGGGTTTTTAATAAGCTTGTGACCTACAAAGTCTCCCCGCTCCTTTGTGCGTTTTACTTATAGAAGTGATCATTTCACGTGGGATTATTGGTTTAAGTTCACCGTGTTTTGCCTCGGTCTTGTTTTAATTGAAAGTGTTGTTTTTGGAAGTGCATGCGACTCGCCATAAGCTCGTAGACGTAACCGTAACCAAGCAAACGTACCCGAGATACGTTCTGTCGAACAAATCACAATGACACATAACCAAGGAAACGGACCTCAAGTCCCATTACACTGGTCCACAAGATCCAGCGCCCGATCTCCGAACGATGGAGGAGCTTTGCCAACCCACGATGGATGGACGGGTCGGTCCAATTGCCCCGGTCAACATCGAGGCCACGGATTTTGGACTTAAGCATCACATGATTCAACAAGTCCAGAGTTTTTGCCAATTTCACGGATCACCGGGTGACGATGCCAACAAGCATCTCGACAAATTTCTCACTGTCACCCAAAGTATGAAGCAAAATGGGGTCACCGATGACGCCCTTCGCTTATACCTCTTTCCATATTCCTTGACACTTCATGCCACCGCATGGTTTGATCGTCTTCCCAAGAACTCAATCCATAGTTTCGAAGAAATGATCTCCAAATTCTTGGCGAAATACTTTCCACCGTCGATGGTGACGAAACTACGGAATGAAATCGTAATTTTCGGCAAAGCATCCCGATGAGTCCGTATTTGAGGCATGGGAACGCTATAAGCTTTCGATTGATCGATGTCCGAACCACAACATGTTGCTTGTCACCCAAATAGATACATTCTATAACGGGTTAACATTGAGACATCGTGACACAATCAATGCCGCTGCCGGTGGTACCTTTATGAAAAGGCGACCCGAAGAGTGCTACGATCTCATTGAAAACATGACGGCCCACCACAATTATTGGGATTCCTCACCGCAGAGGAGTGAGTCAAGGAGATCTACCACCCTTCCATCTTCAGAATACACGACTCTAACCAAAAAGATTGAAGAAATATCCACTGCCGTGCTTAAAATGAGTCAAAATAACAACAATCAACAAGTGAATGTCGTAAACAAGAGTTGTGAAACTTGTGGTGGACCACACCCTTATTTTGAGTGTCCACCTCGGTGGCTTCACTCAAGAAAGCGTATATGCCGCTTCTGGTTCCTACAATACGGGAGGTAATTCCTACCAACCGCAAGGGGACCGGAACCTTCTCAGCTATCGTTCTAACAATTTTCTTGGACCACCCGGATTTAATCAAAATCAGAACAATCAAAATGTGCAAAATAGAAATAATCAGTTCAATCAGAATCAGAGTCAGAATCGGAATTTTCAAAATCAAAATCAAGGTTTTCAAAATCAAGGAAATTTCAATCAAAACCGATTCCAAACTCCACAACAAAACGTGCATGCCCCGCCTCCTCAAGCTTCCGTTGACATTGCTAATTACATCAAAAGCAATGAAGCTAAGATGGCATCCATGCAAAATCAAATTACCACTTTGAAGAATGATTTCACTTTCGAGCTTAGAGCTACTAGTAACAAAATTGATCAATCTCAAAGCAAGATTGAAAGCATGTTTGCTAGTCTCATGAGTCAAAAGAATCAAGCTTCAACTTCGGGTGCTCTTCCGAGTAATACCATTCCCAACCCAAAAGGTGAATTGAATGCTATTGCCACCCGGAGTGGTAAATCTTATGAGGGACCCTCGATGCCTAATCCTTCTCCGATAAGGGATGTGGAACGAGAAACCGAGGTATCAAAGGACAAGGTGCATAACTCAAGCCCACGAAGTACCGCACAAGTCCAACCTTCGGTGGTCTTACCTCAAATTCTGGAACCCGTTGTTCCGATGACCACTCCTAAGCCTTCACTTCCTTATCCTTCAAGGCTTAATGACCAAAAGCTCCTCGATAAAACTAGTCAACAAATGGAGAAGCTTATCCAAATCTTTCAAGATTTGCACTTCGAGATTAGTTTCGTGGACGCTCTTCTTCTAATGCCAAAGTTCGGTCCAACAATCAAAAATTTGTTGAATAACAAAGAAAAGATTTCCGAAATGGCTAAAACTTCTTTGAACGAAAATTGTTCGGCGGTTATCCTTAAAAAGCTTCCCGAAAAGTTAGGAGACCCCGGAAAATTTCTCATTCCATGTGATTTTCAAGGCATAGTTCAATGCTCCGCCTTGGCCGATCTTGGTGCTAGCATTAACTTGATGCCACACTCCATGTGGAAAAAGCTTTCATTACCTCCGCTTACACCTACATGTATGATCCTCGAGCTTGCGGACCGTACAAGTTCTCGTCCGCTAGGTATAGCCGAGGATGTATTTGTGAAAGTAGGCAAGTTTCATTTCCCCGCCGACTTTGTTGTTGTCGAATTTGATGCCGATCCCCGAGTACCCCTCATCCTTGGGAGGTACTTCTTGAAAACGGGTCGGGCATTGATCGATGTTGATGAAGGGGAAATCACTTTGAGGGTTAACAAGGAAGCCGTTACTTTCAATCTCAATCAAGTTACGAAATACTCCCCCAATTATGAAGACAATTCCGTCAACAAAATTGATGTCCTTGACATTGTGTCGGAGGAGTATTCTCAAGAAATTCTTGGATTCTCGAGTGGCAATCCCACTTCGGTTGATCCTATTGTTGCTCTTTCTTCCCTCCCCACCCCGTTTGAGGGAAGTGACTTTATTTTGGAAGAGATTGAAGCATACTTGGCTAGTGATTCTGTTCCATGGGAAATTGATCACGCTCCCATCGACATTGAGGGAGATATACTTCTCATCGAGAAGTTGCTCAATGAAGATCCTTCATCTCTCCCTCCTCAAGAACTTCATAAGGAGGAAATCAAAACAATTGAAAAATCGAATGATCCTCCCGAGGTCGAACTTAAGGACTTACCACCTCATCTCGAGTATGCATTTTTGGAGGGTGACAATAAATCACCCGTCATCATTGCTAAAGACTTGAGTGAGGATGAAAAATCCGCTCTCATAAAGGTTTTGAAGTCACACAAGCGAGCCATCGCTTGGAACCTTTCCGACATCAAGGGTATTGACCCGAGATTTTGTACACACAAAATTCTCATGGAAGATGACTTCAAACCGGCGGTTCAACACCAAAGAAGGGTGAATCCTAAAATTCATGAGGTTATCAAAGCGGAAGTCATAAAACTTCTCGATGCCGGATTGATTTACCCTATCTCGGATAGTCCTTGGTTAGCCCCGTTCATTGTGTGCCCAAAAAAGGTGGCATTACCGTTGTTGAAAATGATGAAAACGAGTTGATTCCTACTCGATTGGTTACGGATGGCGTGTTTGCAGTGACTATCGAAAGTTAAATGAAGCCACCCGTAAAGACCACTTTCCATTACCCTTCATGGACCAAATGCTGGAGAGATTAGCGGGAAACGAATACTATTGTTTTCTCGATGGTTTCTCGGTTTACTTCCAAATACCCATTGACCCACAAGATCAAGAAAAGACCACATTCACGTGTCCTTATGGAACATTTTCTTACCGACGCATGCCTTTTGGCTTGTGTAATGCTCCCGATACGTTCCAAAGGTGTATGATGGCCATTTTCCATGACATGATCGAAAAGACTATGGAAGTCTTTATGGATGATTTTTCGGTCTTTGGGGATTCTTTCCAAACATGTCTCTCCCATTTGGACAAGATGCTTGAACGTTGTGAAAACACGAATCTTAGTCTAAATTGGGAGAAATGTCACTTTATGGTTAAAGAAGGAATTGTCCTTGGCCATAAAATTTCTAAGAGCGGGATTGAGGTTGACAAGGCTAAAGTTGACGTCATTGCAAAACTACCTCATCCCACAACCGTTAAAGGAGTTAGAAGTTTCCTTGGTCATGCCGGTTTCTATCGCCGTTTCATTCAAGACTTCTCGAAAATATCCCGGCCTATGACCCGACTTCTTGAAAAAGATACTCCTTTCATCTTCTCTAGTGAGTGCATTGAAGCATTTCAAACTCTTAAGAAGAAGCTCACGGAAGCTCCGATTCTAGTTGCCCCCGATTGGGAATTACCATTTGAGCTTATGTGCGACGCAAGCGATTTCGCCATAGGTGCCGTTTTGGGGCAACGAAAATCAAAACATTTCCAGCCTATACATTATGCTAGCAAAACTTTGACCGAAGCTCAAGCACATTACACTACGACGGAAAAAGAATTACTAGCCGTGGTGTATGCTTTCGAGAAGTTTCGGCCATACTTGATCTTGTCAAAAAGCATAGTGTATACGAATCACTCGGCTCTCAAATATCTCTTTGCTAAGCAAGATGCAAAGCCGAGATTGCTCCGATGGGTTCTCCTCCTACAAGAATTTGATATCATCATCCGTGATAAAAAAGGAGCGGAGAACCTAGCGGCCGATCATCTCTCTCGTCTTGAAAATCCACATCAAGGTGTGCTCGAGAACAAGGAAATAAATGAAACATTTCCTCTCGAGACTCTTAATGTGGTATCTCATCATGAAAATTCGAGTACCCCATGGTTTGCCGACTTTGCAAACTATCATGCGGGTAAGTTTGTTGTGAAAGGGATGTCGTCCCAACAAAAGAACAAATTTTTCAAAGACGTTAAGCATTATTTCTGGGACGACCCCTACTTGTTTAAAGTTTGTGCGGATCAAGTCATCCGACGGTGTGTTCACGGCCAAGAAGCCGATGAAATTCTCAAGGCTTGTCATCATGGACCCACGGGGGGACATCATGGCCCTAACTACACCGCCAAGAAGGTGTTTGATTCCGGTTTCTATTGGCCCACGATTTACAAAGATGCCCATGACCTCGTCAAATCTTGCGACTCTTGCCAACGTCATAGCAACATCTCTAAAAGAGATGAAAAAAAAAAAAAAAAAAAAAATTTGAATAATGGCCGCTGATACTTACGCCGTAACTACTGCATCACTTACGACGTAACCAAGTTTATTGAAGACTACGGCGTAACCACTTATCAGGTTACGCCGTAACTTGCAGATCTAGTGCATTTACGGAGAAATAGAAGGTTACGGCGTAACTCATCTTTTGGTTACGCCGTAACCCACACTGCCTATAAATACCCCAAAAATTCCAGCATTTCAAAGCATCCCATTCCACACACAACACTCTGAGAACGTAGGAAAAAGCTCAAGGGAGGTCTAGGGAAGCATACGGAGCTGTTTCCAAGGGAGAAGTCGCACCATTACGATAAGCTTAGCATTTATTATTTATTTTACTTTCAATTCATGTATTTCGTACCTTTGAATATTGAATTGATGTGCATGATTAATATGAGCGGCTAAGAACCCTTTGGTGCTAGCCTAGTTATGATTCCTTAATTGTTTTGTTTGCGTTTACCTTTACTTCCGTACAATTATTTCTAAGTGTATGCATGCATAGTTCTTTGGTAGTCACCCCCGGTTCGGTAGTTTTGAATGGCGATAGAGGCCAATTGCCTAGGAGATATGACCAACCTGACCCTAGGTGGCGGACCGAGACGAGAAGGGTAAGATATGACCAACTGACGACCCTTTCTACTTGTGCGATTTGACCAACCGATCACATACCGTTTGGATGAACTTAAGAATTGGGGGTGTAGTGTCTAAGTTCCTAACGGCCGGGCACTCACTATTTAGAATCTAGCATGTAGCGGTACTTAATGACTTCGCTTAGGGGACCAGGAACAACAGGACTTATGACGGTGCGCCTGATTTCTCTTGTGGTGGCATCTTTGCTGATAGGTTAGGGCGAATTGACCAAATGTTGTCCTCTCGAATTTGACCCCACCTGAAGTAATTGAAAGTAGGTAGACGTAGACATAACTAGTTAGGAGGATTAACTAGGTTAGCACCACTATTCCTCTATTGATTTGCTTTCTACCATTTATTTGCTTTTATATTCTGCATTAGTAGTTTAATTAATTAAAACCCTTTCAAACCATTAATATTCTGTGACAATTAGACTTAGTAATTATCCGACACACATAGCTCTTGGGACGACCTCGGCTTTACCATTTACTACACTACACACGACCGGGTACACTGCCCGTTAGTGCATTAGGGTAGACCATAGGTATAACGAGACACTATAAATATTAAGACACAGGTCAAGAAACCTGCATCAAGTTTTTGCCGGGGAGCTATATTAGGATTAATATTAAGTCTTTCATTTCATTTTTAAACTTTTCTCACGATCATATTTCAAGTTTTCAGGTACCATGGAAGTTGTTAACATCGATGACCTCACTCTTGAGGAATACTTGGCGTTGACTAGAGCAGATCAAGGGTGGGTGCGGTAAGACCGCAATCGGAGCGGATGTTCGTTTCGAGATTAAAGACCAATTTATGAGGGAGCTTCGCTAACCCTTTTTCTGGAAACAGGGACGAAGACGCATATGAGCACGTTGAAAATGTCCTATACATCGCTAGCCTTTTCAACATTCCCGTGTCTCATGATCTTTGTTATGCTCGGGGTCTTCCCTATGACTCTAACCGGAGCAGAAGATGGATCGAAAGATTGCCTGCCGGGGCAGTTAATACTTGGGCACTACTTAAGAAACACTTTATCCAAAGATATTGCCCACCATCAAAGGTTTCTAATCAACTCTTGGAGATCCACAATTTCAAACAAGAAGACAACGAAACTCTGTATCAAGCTTGGGACAGATACAACGATCTTCTTTATAAGTGTCCTACCAATGATCTTAATAACCAGCAGAAGGTCAATATTTTCTACAAAGGAATTGACGTCACCACTAGGCAAATGCTGGACTATCAAGGATCGATCCCAAACATGACTCCTTCCGCTGCAATTGAAGCCATTCAAAAAATGGCGGACCACTCTAAAAAATGGCCCGAAGGTGGGATTAGAATAAATAAAGGCGGAAGTTTTGACGGAATTGCAGCAATCGCTAGTAAAACTGAAAGTCTCAGTCAAGATATGCTAAAAGTCAGAGAAACAGTTCATGCCATTCAAGTAGGTTGTGAAATCTGTGGATGTTAGCCTCAATTTTTCTTAAGATAACGTCATTTACATGAATTGGACTAGATGCGTTGTACACTTTGCCCTTAGGGACTAGTATCGTCTAAGTGGCAAAGATAGAGCCTATAAATACCCCTCATGACTCTCCATGAGGGGTGAGGTGAAGCATTAGGTGTGTGTTTATTTTTTTCTTATCAATAAAGTTATCCATTGTTTCTCCTCCCTCTCTCTAGTTTATCTCTCTAAAAAGGATGAAGATCTTCATCTTCTTCCACCAACCTAGACCTCCAAACCACATAAATCATAAGTTTTTCGGTCCTGACAAGTGGTATCAGAGCCATGGTTATCTTGTGTTGATTTATGTTGGTTTTTACACATGTTTTTAACTGTTTCGTGCTTATTTTGTGGGTCGGAAAATTTTTTTCCGTATTTGTGTGGTTAACAGTTATACATGTTTTTGGTATCCTTATTTTGGTCTAAACAAAAAGTCCTAATCTTTCTTGTGTAAATCTGTCTTGGGTATTTCTTGTCCAAACAGGTCACTTTTATGCTTTTTGTACCAAATAACGTGAAACAAAATGGTCAAACCTTCATCTTCATATGGTCAACATGGTCAAAAAGAAGCAGTTTGATGCTTTTCTGGGTATTTTATGAAGATGGTCGGATTTTTCAGTCGGAAAACTCGTCGGAAAAAGTGGTCAAAGGGTCAAAACCCTAAACTTACACATAAGGGAATCTACAATGGTGTTACGCGTAGCTGTGAAGTTACGCGTATGAAAAGTTACGCGTAAGGTTTTTACGCATAAGCTTTATGCGTAAGACCCTGTTTACGCATAAGCCCACCCGTTACGCGTAAGCCTGACCCTACGCTTAAGGTTTTTGAAAGTAGTTACGCATAAGAGTTGGACTGAAAGTTACGCGTAAGAAAGTAATGAGCAGAAAAGATAAGTTATGCGTAACAATGACCACGACCACAAAGCTATACCAAATTAAACGACTTCAGTTTTGAATCATCATCAGTCCATGTTTTAAGTGAAGAGACCGAGTTCGAAACACTCACAACAGATCCGAAACATATAACCCACTATTTCAAAACTTATCCTACTCTCACAACTCCAATCCCATATCAAACTATTGCTAGACTCGACTTGACTCAAAACTAATACAACGAATCTCAGATTTGATTCAACTTTTTCCAATCTTGTAAAGATTTTTCTGAGTTGACTCACTTTCATCACAGATCCTTTAGAAGCTTAGCTTCATTTAATATTCGAGTTCTTAAAGAACGATTGATAACAATATTGGTATAATCCGTCCTTTAATTCGTTTAGACACACGAACTCAAAACTAAAAGAAAAAACCTACCCGTGCCCTTAATCGACGATCTTGAAGCCATATGTACTTCATGTGTTCTTCGAATCTGGTAACAGATAATTAGTGCTCACGTGTGATTGAGATTTGTGTTGGGTTTGTTGATTGATGGCAGATTTGTTAGAAGCGTTTGATGTGGAGATTTGGTGAAAATAATGTAAGGAGATGCGTTCTCTTTTTTTTTCCCCAGATCTGCTTTGGGAGAAAATATATGTGGTAGGCGGTATTTTCTTGAGAGTGATATTTGGTGTTTAGGGTTATGCTAAAATGAGATTAGGTTATGTGATTTATAACCGGTTACATTATCTGAGTTAAGGTGGATCGGGTTGTTTTTTGGTTAAGATGGATCATGGGCTGTGGCTTCATAATTCAGATTTGGGCCTAGTGTTAATTTCATTTGGTGGGCTGAATGTGAACATGGGTCGACGAGATTTGGGTTGATGGTTAGGATATCACGTGGAATGCATTTACGTTAAATGTTCTCAAAAGATATTGTCCAACATTTCTTGGATATACTATTTTGGTAAATGTGAGTAATTTTTTGTATGATATAATTTCACGGAGGGATACAATATTCACGGCTTGAGCGAAATTTGAATAATGACTACGGAGTTTTTGTACGGTATTATTGATGCGGAATTGAAGTGATATTTCACGGGTTGACTTCTTTATCTTTGAGACGATGGTTGGTTGCATGCATGTCTCAAGATAACTTGTTGGAGCATATTATGAAATTTGACAATCTGGTTATAACTGGTAAGGAGTTACGTTGTAGTGCTCACAGTGTGTAACCATCACTTTAAGGAGTTACGTTGTTGTGCTCAGTGTCACACGGCGTTGTGGATTGTTCAAAAATTTTGAACAAGCAGTAAGTCACAAGTTGGGATGTTTACTTCCTTTTCAAGTTAGTCGTATCGGGCTATCTCCATATGTGGTCATTACTATTAGCCGGTGAATTCAAAGGAGGTTCGATTAAAGGTTGGTTAGAGAAAATTATTGAGAGTATATTTTTCCGACATATTCTCACGGAAATTATGATCATGCTATGATGTTAATATTGCATCAAGAAGGTAATACGGCATGTACGCAACATTATGATGATTCCGATAGCTCGCAACCATCAGGAGGGAGAAGTTGGTATTTCATCTTCCGTGATTGGATTACGAAGGGATTTTTGCTTAAGACGGAAGAAGGAGAAGTAGTGTGGTGTACATCGGGGTTTTTTACCAACTTGGATGCAATACTAAGTGAGTTATGTTGTTACGATGTTCCCAAGACGACAACCATTGTGCTTCAAGATTTTACTTTCTCCGCGTGTCGAAGATTAAAGACGTGTTGGAAGAGTGTTGTCGGTTCAGGAGGGAGCAAAAAGAGAAAAAAGGCTCACTAGTTAGGAGGGAGTAATAACCTAACTAGACCGTTACAGTTGAAGTTGAGCTACAAGAAGATCATTTGCCGAGGTCATCGGAAGGGAGAACTTCAAGTTTGCCTCAGTATCTAGACTACAGAGACTCTGCACTTCAAGAAAGTCAACATTGTTCATTACTATTGTAATTTACTTTGCTTTGTATTTATAGGTCTCATTGTAACCATTCACGTGTGACGCTATCTTGGAGGGAGATTGTTAGCCTCGCTTTTTCTTAAGATAACGTCATTTACTTGAATTGGACTAGATGCGTTGTACACTTTGCCCTTAGGGACTAGTATCGTTTAAGTGGCAAAGATAGAGCCTATAAATACCCCTCATGACTCTCCATGAGGGGTGAGGTGAAGCATTAGGTGTGTGTTTATTTTGTTCTTATCAATAAAGTTATCCATTGTTTCTCCTCCCTCTCTCTAGTATATCTCTCTAAAAAGGATGAAGATCTTCATCTTCTTCCACCAACCTAGACCTCCAAACCACATAAATCATAAGTTTTTTGGTCCTGACAGTGGAGGAAGACATCTTGCGAAAAATTGTCCTCATACGGATGCAGAAATAATTGAGGAAGCTAAATATGGGGAGAATCGACCATTTTACGGAGATAGTCGAAATAATAACAGTTATCGGGGAAATTACAATCGTGGGCCTAGTGGAGAAAGAAGGCCCAATCTTGAGGACACAATTAATAAATTCCTAGAAACTTCGGCCCAGAAACAAGAAGAACATAATATTTGGTTGAAGGGTTTCCAGGAAAACACTAATAAAAATCTTTCGATACGACGAAACCCTAAAAAATATTGAAGTAATGATTGGAAAACTCAGTGCGGAGATTGATGGGATCGAACTTAACGAAGCCAAGCGTAAGGAGGAATGCAATGCTGTTTTCACCAATGATTCTCAGGAGGTGATTGAGGAATGTATAATCGACAAATTGGAGGTCATGAATATCGACCAACAGGAAGAGTTATGCCGTAACTACTTCCCGAAGTTCTGGCGTAACCATGCCCCAGTAGGTATGTCCAGGTTAGGATCAAGTCTATTCTTTGTTAAGGATATTAGTGCTAGAGGGTTAGTCATTCCGTGTTCTGCTGATAATATTGATATGTTGGGGGTAGTTGATTTTGGGTCTAGTGTAAACATCATGCCTCTATCCATATTCCTAAAACTGCGGATAATCCACCTTTGGGAAACAGATATAAAGATTGCATCAACTACTGAAACTATGATTACCCCGTCAGGTATTACAGGAGGTACGTGTGTTAAAGTCGATAAATTTACTTCGGCTCCCGAGTTTGTGGTAGTAGATGATATAAAAGGCAAAAAGGAACATTTGATTCTTGGTTTGCCATTTCTTGAAACATTAGCACGCTACGGTGGAGTCTATGGAGATATAGTGGAGTTCAAGTTGGATAAAACCTTGAGCCTTGAGCCTGACGAAATTGTTATAAAGGAACTACCAAAGATAGAATTAGATGACTCCGATAGATTTCCACCTTCGGATTTTAGACATTTGCAAGACTCCGAATCTAGTAACAATGAAGATGATGAGGAAGAGATCCCGTTTTCCGTACCCAGTTACGTTGTAAAGGGAAGAATTCACTGTTGTGCCCCTTTGGTTGAGGGGACCAGAGTAATATTTCCCACATGTTCCCCTTTCCAAAAAGGATGTAATGGAGGAGGGAAGTATCTCATTCGGAGGATTGATGAAGCTGCAAAAGTTTGGTGGGAAAATGATGAGGATATCAGACAAAAGTGGTTACAACAACATAGTGCTTTTAGTGAATGGTTCTCCGATATTGACTGGATAATTCATTTTTGCGAACCAGCTATCATGCACGACGATTATACCATAGCATGGCCTACATGCAACCCAAATCGCAAGATCAGCGATGGAGGAGAATACCCTGAACCTAAATGGCTCAAACGTAAGGAGTGGGCATGTTTTAACGAAGATAAAAGGAGCAATGTAGGATACAGGGGGATCTCAATTGAGAATTGGTTACGAGTAATGTTTGGGTATGATAAAATTGATGAGGAAAAAAAGGCCATGTTTCGTTTCGAGTGGGCACAAGCTAATTTTCTGCGGAAAAGATACACCATGACTCGGTATGTTTCGCCACATGTTTGGGACCAGCCTTATTCGATGAAAGATATTGAGGAAGTAGAGGATGGTCAAAGGCCCCCATAGGAGCCCCGCGGGTCTGAGTCTAACTTAAATACTCGTTAATAAAGAAAAGTGCTCTTTCGGGAGACAACCCGAATTATCCCTTTCTTTTGTTTTATTTCCTTTCTGTTGGATTTTGTGTTTTCTAACCATTTTTGCAGGAGACAATGAAGTAATTACTGCTAGCTTCTCGATCTCAACAGAGTTACGGCGTAACTCATCTTGGTGATTACGCAGTAACCAACATTTTAGCAGCAGAATTATTGACGCATTACTAATTACGGCGTAATACCATCTCGGTGGTTACGCGTAACTATTCGCTTCACGGCTCATACCAGTTTTGCCGATTACGGCGTAACTCCCTCATAAGAGTTACGACGTAACTCTCCTCTACTTTAATTCTTTCATTTTAAAACACGGTAACCTTGTATTAGTTTTAAATGAACTTTGTGGGTGTGTTCCCTATAAACCCTCACGAGAATTCACTCGTCCACTTGGGACACCAAGTGGTTTAAAAGGCTTGTTGCATTCGCTAAATGCAACCGTGATTCCTAAGAAAGTGAGTTAGGTTTATTTTTCATTTTATTTTTTATTTTTAGAATTATGCTTGTCGGTATTGTGATTTCAGGGATTGAAGTTTGTTCATGGCGCTTAAACGAAGGCACGATCCTTTCTCGTGGGCCTTCTTCTTTTGGAGCAAATTTCAGGGAAGTTCTCGCTCTAATTCTACCTTTCTCTTCACCTTTATTTTAATGCCTAGTACAAAAGGGACTTTGTACAATTCAAGTGGGGGGACGGGAGTAGAATTATCTCTTGAACTTTATTTCACCCTCCTTTTTCAAGTTTATTTTAAAAATTATGCCATTTTTAAAATTTTGACATGTTTTTCCGAACCTAACTAGATTAGACCTTAGCCGGGCACATACAACCCTTGATATTACATGGTGAGATTAGCCTTATCCGTTTCCTATATTTTACCCCAAATCCACCAAATTATTAGTGTGCCGGTAGCTTGTAAACTTTAGAACTTGGCCTTTGCATCATTTCGAGACCATAAACGAGGTATGTTGAGTTAGCTCGATGTATTTGGACTTTTTAGTTTTAGAAGGCAGTATTATAGGATTATCACCCAAACAGCCTACCATTGTGAGTCTATCGATTAGTCACCTCAACTTTTCGACCCCCATGTGAAACCCTTTTGTTGCACTCCCCTTTAGTGGAAGATACCCCTAGATACACCCTTCTGAGCCATTCCTTTCATTTTGCCACCCCAATATATTGTTTCGTTACACCCTTACACCTTAGCCTACCCTGTAGTCTTTATTTGTAATTGGGAAGTCATCATTTTCCTAAGTTCAAGGTTCGAGTGGAAAGGTTTGGAAATCACGCTTTCATCGACAACAATTATGAAGATCATTGAAGACCCCCTGAATTCCCATTGTTCATCTCAAGTGGGGGGATGTTATGTTATCATGTTATGTTCAAAAATAATATATATATATATATATATAT
The DNA here is from genome assembly GCA_910596185.1 of Chrysanthemum makinoi. Classification (NCBI taxonomy): domain Eukaryota; kingdom Viridiplantae; phylum Streptophyta; class Magnoliopsida; order Asterales; family Asteraceae; genus Chrysanthemum; species Chrysanthemum makinoi. The sequence continues at coordinate 139,465,344 of OU343225.1, read as the reverse complement.
ATATATATATATATATATATATATATATATATATATATATATATATATATATATATATATATATATATATATATATATATATATATATATATATATATAGAGAGAGAGATTGGATCATTTAAAAAGTTGATCTCAAGAGAAAAGTGAGAGAAGTGATCTCAACCGTTAGATCACCCCCTCCTTCCCTCTTTTTTTTCGCACCAAACTACAGGGACCCGATTGTACCTTCCTTTATTCTTCAAGGGAGTGTTTTGTAGATTCACACCTTTCATATATAATGTCTAATTTTATCTCACTTTTTCTTTTTCTTCTTCCTATCATTTCACACACTGATTTTTTTCTACCAGTTTATCTTGTACCTCTCTCAATTCCAGATTTATCAAATCGAAGATTAACGAAATCATATTCACGAAATCATCTCATCACGAAATCATAGCATGTTACATGATAAGATATCGTGTTATCATATTCACAATACCATCTCATCATAATATATCAAATTGAAGATCAAATTAAGGTTTGTAACTGATTTCGATTATAGATCTGTTATTTTTCTACTTAAAATCAATTATAAAACTTATATACCTGATTGTTGTTGTTTTATGCATGCGAATTTTTATTCATATTGAGTCAGGATTTTGTTTTTATGAAAAATTGATTTGCTTATAGATCTGTACGAATTTTTATTCATATTGTTTTTCGATTATAGATGCATGCAATTTTTATCGATTTTATTTACATGATTCATTGTATAGAATAGTCATTTAAAACGAAATTGAGAAATAAACACATGGAGAGCATGTTTACAAAAAACTGCACACCAAGTGTTTGATAAAATGTCTGAATGAGACTTTATAACTGCGATGCACTAATTTTACACTGTGATGCCCTAATTTTTGTGAATAGATTTTAGTTGCATTGTGATGCCCTAATATTTAATGAGTGAAGTAGCAAAGTAGAACTTACAAGTTTTGAAAAGCAAATTAACAGTTTTTTTTGTATGTACCCTTTAGTTGTGATAGTGTTACTTAGGTAATGCTAACTATCAATGAAATTTAAAAGATAATGTAATCAGAATCAAATACCGAGTCTTTAATTAAAACCAAAAATCATAATCGGTTTGTATCGTTCTAATTTATAAGTATATATTAATTCCAGGAGCAACAAATATGTGCATGAGTCTAGTTATGTAGTAACAGATATATGAATGATTTTTAAAGGTTGATGCTATATATGCCTTTGAGTTGATTGGTGGCGGCACTCAAGTACTTAAATTTGTAGGTTTGTTGCTATTTCTTTTTTATTCGGTTTTATAAATGCTAATTGAAAGTTTTGTGATTCACTTTATATTCGTTCGCAAGACCGTCATGAGGTGACATTGTCTTAAGCAACGCTACCTAAAAATATTTTTTTTTTGGGTAATATAGTTCCACAGGAACCTTAAATAAATATGGGAACTAATTATAATGTTTTGGATTGCGTTTTCTATGCATCCTCTTTTTTTCTACCTTTATAAGTTGCGCTTATGCGATGCAACTTACTTTTACCACTAGTATTAATGTATCCTTTTTCACAGGATAAGCTTCAAGAATTTCTTAGGAGAAGTGATCTTGACATACATCTAGATGAAGATGAGGCTATAGTTATAGGTGCTTCATTACATGCTGAAAATCTGAGTGAAGGAATTAAATTGAATCGTAAGCATGGTATGATTGATAGCTGGTATGATCGAAGGTTCTATGTATGAACTCATGATGGATCTAGATGGTCTTGATTTTATAAAAGATGCGAGCACCACACAGTTACTTGTGCCACGGTTGAAAATTTTACATGTCAATGTAAATCTTAATTAATAGTTATAGTCTTTGTAATCTGTGATAATCAGGTAGAGCTTATTTTGATTTTGTCTGAAATTCATTAAATTAACCAAACAGATGCACTAAAGTGACTCAAACAGATGCACTAAAGTGACTCAAACAGATGTACTAAAGTTCATCAAACAGATGCAAGAAAGTTAAGTCATATTTTATCATGTTTCCCTTTTGTGTGTATTTTCCGTAATTACGAATGTTTTCTACACATGCATATAGTTCTTGATCTTGTACTTGTATATTTGATAGTGTCTGCGAAGTGGATGTTAAAGTGCACAAGTTAATACTGAACGACATGGAACGTTCATACATAAAAGTTATCCCACTTATGAAACTAGCGCAAAGGCAATGGTTTTGAATAAGTGTAACAGGAAAAGTAGATAATAACATATTTATCTTGTGTTGTAAACTCCCTATAGTAAAGAAGATATACAATCTGTATATATATTGTATATATTAGTATCGCGTTCAGAATTGTGAATTGACTTCAGCTTCAAGATTTTTTTATAATAAAGTTCCATATTCTATATTTGTGGTTTTAATATAAATATATTTCTTTATCACATTCATTATTTTGGAATTTTGTTATCAGTGGATGATGTAACATGTGGTATCTCAGTAGAGTGTATTTCTTTCACATTCATTACTTTGGTATGTGGTTTTAATATAAATCTATTTCTTTATCATGTTCTATATTTGTGGTTTTAATATAAATCTATTTCTTTATCACATTCACTACTCCAATGCTTTCTCAAGCTTTAAGAGAATGTTGTCCCGTTTAATATTTAACATTGATCCTTTTATTATTTACCCTGATGCACTTTTTTTTGTAAACAGTTTTTTGTTTCGAAATTGATGCGGATATTTCATTCTAATCATTTATTAATAATCATTCAATTTTTTTACTTGAGAAAATGGTATATTTTTTTAGTTCAATAATTTAGCTAAATTTGAAAGATTTTTTTTTACTATATGAATTATACGTTAGCCAAACAGATGCACTTTCTTATGTGTATTGATGCACTTTTATTTTCAACATTGATGCACATGTGTTTTTAAATAGTCGATTGAGGCTGATAGGTGAAGTTGATAATTCATTTAAATCATATTTTATTTTGAACACTGTGTGAGATAATCGATCACTGAATTGCATACACTATAAATTATGATCACATAAATCCCATACACTATTACGGTAATTTTGAGGCTCATAGAGTTGTAAACTTGAGGAAAATACATAGCGGTCATATTAATCGACCACTTGAATCCATGGAATTATAAACTTGGAGACACAAAGTGCAATAAATTTCCTGAGTTGGATTTTTAAAGAAAAACATATATTACTTAACTACCATGCTAATGTAATTGAAAAACTTGCAATACAAGCAACAAATAATAAGCAAATCGTTGAGTAAAACTAATAAGCAAATCTAGACCAAAATTTGAAGCTACTCAAAAGCCAATGCGTTCTCCCTTCGGACCTCCTCTTTTTTCTTCAGAAGTGAAATCGTTATTGATGTTGATTTTTTCGGATTTATTCTGGTGTCTTTCCCTTTATCATATCAGAAACAATCTGACAAATATGATCCAACAGTTTCTTGATTTTGAGATAGTTTACGGCCTGAAAAAAATATAAAACATTTAATGGGTATCCTAAAGACAACAAGAACGTACAATTCAGGGTATTCATCGTAAGTTAATAGAAAACCTACTCCGTTAAGTAACTTGCCTGCTACTCGTTGGTCCAACACAATTGTTCATCCACTTGATCGCATCAGGCCATGAATAGACTGAAGAACTATTACCCTTCACTTTATGGGAGTAGTTCTCCTCATGACTCTATGCAACAAAAAATATAAATGTAACAAACAGATAGAGTAATGTATAATGTTGATGCACTAATGTATTATACAGATGCATTAATGTATAATCTTACACTAAAGTAGACCTTTCGAGCTAAACTGGACTTTTCAAGCTGTATTGACATTATCCTTATCTTTGTTTTGTTTGTTGGTCTTTTCTGCTACAATAAAGTCACCAAGTTAGCAAAAATTATGAAAAATTCTTTTAGATTAGTATTTTCCCTGAGTGTGCGAAACTTATACTCAAAACTGTAAAACTGACTCATTTAGATGCCCTTAAACAAACAGATGCCCTTAAATCATACAAACAGATGCCTTTAAATCAAACAAACATGTGCCCTTATACATACAGTTTCACTTAAACTAACAGGGAAAGCTCATATCATGGTTTTTAAGCTAAGTACAATAAATGTGACAAGTAATCATAAAAAGTGTCAAAACCCAAAAGCTACAATAATTATGACAATTCGGACCGTTTTCATATGAATGGGTCTATTCCAGTTGTATTTTATTTAAAAACGGTCAATTCCACAAAAATCAAGTTGAACAAGGAAGGTCATATCATGGTTTTTTAGTTAAGTACATGAGTTTAGCTATTTTGACCCGCTGACCTTTTAATGGGTTGATTTGTATCATGTACTTCCAAATATCATTAATAAAGCCATAATTTTTGACTCACGTGAGTGACCATAAGATATGTCAAACCAAATATCATTAATAAAGCCAAGAACTTTCCTGTCCTACAAATTTACCCATTTTGGCCCATTGTCTGACACTCTGTCCCACACCCATTCCTAGATCGATTATCAAATTGATGAGAAAGACTCAAGAAGAATACAAAATACGATATACCTGAACAAGTCTTAACCGATGGTTGTTAGGTTAAAGGAAGAACCAAGACAGGGATGCAAAACCACGTAGTTGTTGTGGATTGTCCTGCTAATCACTTTTATTCTCAACTACAAGATACATTTGCCAGTCGGATCAATGACCTCAATAGGATTGCTAGCTAATCTGACGAAACATAAGAAGTGAAGAAATTAGCTTAAATATAAGCTATAACCATGCAAAACCACATAATTGTTTAGTAATCCAGAGCAGCTGGATGTTACCATCAATAAGGAGAAGAACAAGTCGTACCAATCTACATTAAATAAAATCCATGGATTCGACCTCAACGTGGACAACCTAATTATAATAGATAAAAATGAGCAACCGCACCCCAATAATTAAAATGTGATACATTCTGATAAAACACGAATTTTCAATAGGCACTAAAGACCTTTATAACTTACTCTTTAAAATGTGAATTAAAAATGATGGTAAACATGACATGGCCTTTCATGTAAAAGATAAGTGTAATATGTACCTCAAGCTCATCTACTTTCGAATCCTTTAACCCCTAGCTATTCACATGTGCACTATACATACAAACATATGCCCAAGGTATGTTCGACGATGCGCTAAAATACAAATGGATGCCCTATTATTACCAATGATGCACTAAACATAACATACACACCGATGCCCTAACGTGTTCATCAATGCACTGAACATACAAACAAATGCACAAGTATTTCCAACGATGCAGTAATCATACAAATGGATGCCATTGTGACTGACGATGTAGTAAACATACATATCGATGCACTAAACATTCAAGCGATGTCTTAATCGCTAATGATGCACCAATCAAACTCACTGATATCCCAATCATAATCACTTTCATACTCACGGATACTCTAATATGTTCAATGACGCACAAAATATACAAACATATGCCTAAGGTATGTCAAACGATGCACTAAACGTACACATCCATGTCTTAGTATGTCTAACAATTCACTAATTATACTCAATGATGCCTTAATATGCTATATGATTCAACAATAATACAATTTGTGATTTTTTAGACTGATGCAACAATTACAAACACAGGATGCACTAAAACAACGATGCCCTAACGTAATTTGATACTTCAAATTTACACAAAGATTTCCTAAGATGCTATATCCTTGAATAATAAACACATATACTGTAAATTAGTGCATCACAGTTATAAAATCTTACTCAAACATTTTATCAAACACATGGTGTGCAACTTTAATAAACAAAATTTTATGCATTTTTTTTGTCAAATTTGTTATAAATAACTAAACATTATAATAAATAAATTAATTAAATAATAAAATATAATTAAAAATGTTATATGTAATTAACTAACCTGAAGAATATCATTGATGATGTAGCGTTTGTGAATGAACCGCATTTGACTGACGGCGGTGTGGCGATGGTGGATTGAAGATTAACGTGGTGGTTGCATGACGGAAGACGATGGTGATGGTGACGGTGAGTCGTCTCACAATACAAATAGAGTAGCTCATCTTCATGGTTGGGCGTTGGTGTGACCGTGGCCGAGTGAAGATTGAAGCAGTGGTTGCATGAGGGAAGACGATGGCGACGGTGGTGGTGGTGACGGTGACTGTGTGTGTTTGAATCGGTGAGTGTATGTGTTTGCATCAGGGATGTGTATTTGGATCTGTATAAACAAAATTGGTTCATTTTTTTCTTTTTACCCTAAAGTATGACATGTTATCAAAATCTACCTTATAACTTTTTTTCTCACTTTTCTCTCTAATTACACTTTTCTCTAGAACCGCACTATATATATATATATATATATATATATATATATATATATATATATATATATATATATATATATATATATATATATATATAGTTGATTGAGTTATGATTTTGTAAAGTGCGATGTTATAAGCACTGTTGTATGAGCTTTATTGTTTAGTATCGAGGAGGCCACCTCGGTCACATTTGAAGATTGGAGTTGGAGTTATACCAACTGAAGAAGAAAAGGTAGTGTGCCCATCACGGCGTCCTCTAATGACACATCTACCTTGCATTTCATGATCCGGTCTCTAGACTTCTAAGCTTGAACTTTGGGAGGACGGTAAGTGGTGATGACTTAGTTATAGATATAGACTACCAGCTTGTTTTTCATTTTACACCAATTATATATCCCATGTCTTATCCTACCCTTTAGTCATGAAGCGTGTCTAGGTGATGCAGCGAGCAATCCTTGGTGTCTTGGCCATGGATTTGGTCATGTATCATTGATTTTGTCCACTTCGCCGTGACATGTTAGTAATGACAAGTCACCCCTTAACCTTTGTTGTGTCTACCCATATTGCCTTCGAGAATTGTTTAGCCCTTAACTCTAGTGGTGGAGATTTGTGTAACCGCCAAGCTTATGATAGAATACATGCTATGACTGAGCGATTGAGTGATCAACCCGAAATTAACACTTAGAATAGTTGAGAGATTTGAGTGTTTGTTCCCCTTTCGTGAGGTGTTCGGCTTTGTTTTATTCTAGCATAAGGGATTTGTAAACTCATATTTTCCATTTTTTGGGAGATATCTTTTTAGGAATCTATCTATTAAGGTCTACTTGAGGGCAAGTAGAGTTCAAGTGGGGGGATATTTGATAACATCAAATAGTCCTGAATATTAAGTGTCAATTTCCCCCGTTAATGCTCATTATTTATATCATTTATATGGATTTACGCTTGTTTTCCATTGTTTTACACTTTCAGGTAAATTACGAGCATTGGAGCTAAAGAGACGCGGAAATGGAAACGTTACTAAAGATTTATCACAGTATGCTTATTTTGAAGAAGTTACGGCGTAACTCATCTCTCACATTACGCCGTAACTATTGTGTGACCCAGAAGTCCAACTTATCAAGTGGTTACGGCGTAACTCCTCCCTAAGGTTATGACGTAACCCCATTAGGTCAAAAGAGGTTCCACGCCGCTGATACTTACGCCGTAACTACTGCATCACTTACGACGTAACCGAGTTTATTGAAGACTACGGCGTAACCACTTATTAGGTTACGCCGTAACTTGCAGATCTAGTGCATTTATGGAGAAATAGAAGGTTACGGCGTAACTCATCTTTTGGTTACGCCGTAACCCAGACCTGGCCTATAAATACCCCACGAATTCCAGCATTTCAAAGCATCCCATTCCACACACAACACTCTGAGAACATAGGAAAAAGCTCAAGGGAGGTATAGGAAAGCATACGGAGCTATTTCCAAGGGAGAAGTCACACCATTATGATAAGCTTTAGCATTTATTATTTATTTTACTTTCAATTCATGTATTTCGTACCTTTGAATATTGAATTGATGTGCATGATTAATATGATCTGCTAAGCACCCTTTGGTGCTATCCTAGTTATGATTCCTTAATTGTTTTGTTTGCGTTTACCTTTACTTCCGTACAATTATTTCTAAGTGTATGCATGCATAGTTCTTTGGTAGTCACCCCTGGTTCGGTAGTTTTGAATGGCGACAGAGGCCAATTGCCTAGGAGATATGACCAACTGACCCTAGGTGAGCGGACTGAGATGGGGAGGGTAAGATATGACCAACTGACGACCCTTTCTACTTGTGCGATTTGACCAACTGATCACCTATCGTTTGGATGAACTTAAGAATGGGGGGTGTAGTGTCTAAGTTCCTAACAGCCGAGCACTCACTATTTAGAATCTAGCATGTAGCGGTACTTAATGACTCGGCTTAGGGGACCAGGAATAACAGGACTTATGACGGTGCGCCTAATTTCTCCTGTGGTGGCATCTTTGCTGATAGGTTAGGGCGAATTGACCAAATGCTGTCCTCTCGAATTTGACCCCACCGTAAGTAATTGAAAGTAGGTAGACGTAGACATAACTAGTTAGGAGGATTAACTAGGTTAGCACCACTATTCCTCTATTGATTTCCTTTCTACCATTTATTTGCTTTTATATTCTGCATTAGTAGTTTAATTAATTAAAACCCTTTCAAACCATTAATATTCGGTGACAATTAGACTTAGTAATTATCCGACACACATAGCTCTTGGGACGACCTCGGCTTTACCATTTACTACACTACACACGACCGGGTACACTGCCCGTTAGTGCATTAGGGTAGACCATAGGTATAGCGAGACACTATAAATATTAAGACCTGGTCAGTAAAACCTGCATCACATGTCTTGATCATAATCAGATGTAAATTCCCTACTGAAGAATGACTGAAATTGGTTGTGGATCACTTGAAGTGCAGCACTGGAAGTATCCTTTTGAACCTTTTCTTTATCAAGTTGTTGTTCCAATTGTTCTAAGTTCAATAGTAATGTTCCCGTTAATGTGGATAAATCTTGACGGAAAAGGGCATTGCATGTTCGTTCCATTCCTATCGATGTGAGTAACATAAGGTGTGAGTGAAGTTGTTGAAAGGGCACAATGCAACATTCCTTTTGAATGGCATTCTATAGCATGAGCAAGTGCAAGTCTTTCACATTGGACTCAGAGCATGAAGAACTCAAATCATCATTGATTGAATCCATCATCTGTAACCGTTCAGTATAGCTAATATTCTCATGGTTGTCTACAACATCATACAATTTAAGTACTTCCGAAATCACTGAATCAGGAGTGTAAGACATGATCTTGCTGTGTACACGGGATTTTACAAATCTATGATTTAAACCGAGAAATAGAATCTTTCGCAGGATTTTACAAAATCAAGAAGAAACCGTTAAGCAATGACCAATAGAACGTGTTAAAATGACTGATGGATCAACACAATGATAGACAATTATGTGTTAGGTCTTATGATTGTTTGTAGTATTAGCAGAGATGTTGTTTGGTTGTGATCAGGGTTGGTTGTTGCACGATTTTACGGAGAAATTTAGGTCTAAAAACACAAAAACCTCAATAACTTCTGTTTGGAGCGGATTTAGGCCTCGAAGGTTGACCCTAATGAATGTTAGTTATTCAGCAAGCCATTCTCCTCGTTCTCACGGTCGTTTTGATGGGTAGAACGCTGAAAACGAAGTTACGGTTCAAAAGTTATGACCGTTTGAAGTTTTGTCGGGAAAAGTCAACAAGTCGCTAGTAAGACAAGTCGCTAGAGTCACCAAGTCGCTAAGTAACAACTTGCTAAAGGCACAAGTCGCTGTGGATCAAGTCGCTAGACACAAGTCGCTATGAACCAATTTGCTAAATCACAAGTCGCTAAAGCAGCAAATCGCTAAGCTGACAAGTCGCTAAAGAACAACTCGCTAGTAACCACAAAGACAAGTCGCTAGTAACCACAAAGACAAGTCGCTAAAGACAAGTCGCTAAAGAACAACTCGCTAGAGACAAGTCGCTACGTCAACCAAGTCGCTAGCCGAAGTGGTGTCTCCACTACTTTGTACTGTTTGTCGTCTTGTCTCAATAGACAAGTCGCTAGGACTCAAATCACTACCACTTCAACTACAAGTCGCTACCAAATAACGAAGCAAGTCGCTACGAAGAAAATTTATCCGAGAACCAAGTCGCTAGGAAAAAAACTTTAAACACAACCATTTTTAATCCAAAACAAGCTCAACCACAGTGATTCAAGCTTTCCAAATCAAAACCCAAGCACTTACAATGATTCTAAACACAAAAGTACACTCAAAATTCAAACTTTAACACAAGAAATGATCCAAATGATGTAAAAACCACTAAACTTTTTCAAACCCAAAAACCATATAAAACCACTAGAAATCCAAGGATATGTAAGAGAGATGATCAAACCATGGCTCTTGATACCAATTGTTACATATTGGATTTCACAAACACATACATAATCACAATAAGGGGCGTATAGTTTAGAGGTTTTAGAGAGAGAAAGTAGAATGGGAGCCTTTCTAGAGAGAAAAAATAAACAAAAGAGAAAAGGTTAGATTAGAATGAAAGGTCCAACCCTCTACCTTAGGAGGTAGAGGGTATTTATAGTTTTACATAATACGTCCTCCTATCGGACTGTGGATCAGGCATACAGTGGGTAAAGACCCGTCCTTCCTCCACGGTGTTACACTAAACTAAACTACGCTACAAGCTAACTAATTGACTACTAAATAACGTAAATAACGACACGTCTACGAGCTAACATATGCTAGACCATAATTGGGGTGACCGACACTTTAACATGGAATTTCCAATTCCTAACACCTTTGGTAGATGATGACTTAGTTGAAAGTCAACTTGTAGAAAGTCAAGAAATAATTGAAAATGATAAGGAAGATGAACCATTAAATAATGAAATTATGAACATCAAAGAATCCAAAAGTCATCCTCTACAAAAGGTCATAGGACAACTAAATCAAAGAACATTAAGATCACAAGCCCAAAATCAAAGTAATTACTTTTGCTTTGTATCAACCATTGAACAGAAAAACATAAACGAAGCAATAAAAGATGAATCTTGGGTAATTGCTATGCAAGAAGAGTTAAACCAATTTGTTAGAAATGATGTTTGGAAATTGGTTCCAAAACCTAAAGATCAAACTATAATTGGAACGAAATGGGTTTTTCGAAATAAAATGGACGAAAATGGTATAGTGTCTAGAAACAAAGCTAGGCTTGTCGCACAAGTTTATAATCAACAAGAAGGGATTGATTACGACGAAACTTATACACCCATAGCTAGGCTCGAGTCTATTAGAATCTTACTTGCATATGCATGTGCTTATGACATTAAATTATTTCAAATGGATGTTAATAGTGCATTCCTTAATGGGTTTATTAAGGAAGAAGTATATGTTCCTCAACCTCCCGGTTTTACCGACTTTGAAAAACCACATCATGTCTTCAAACTCAAGAAGGCATTATACGGACTTAAGCAAGCACCAAAAGCTTGGTACGATCGGCTTAAGACTTTTCTAGTAGAAAACAAATATACCATGGGATTAGTAGATAATAATCTTTTTACCAAGAAAAAAGAATCACGCATTATCATTGTTCAAATATACGTTGATGACATCATATTTGGATTAACTTGTCAAGAGCTATGTGATGATTTCACTAAAATCATGCACGACGAGTTTGAGATGAGTATGATGGGTGAGTTAGACTTCTTTTTAGAACTTCAAGTTAAACAACTAGAAGATGGCATATTCTTTAACCAATCTAAATACATAAAAGATATTGTTAACAAAATAAACCGTAAAAACGTTTATTTATATTTTACGATCTTCTAATGTTTTGTCGATAACAAACGTAAAATCATTTTAACGAAACAAATAAAATACGTAGATAATTTGAGCCAATAGTTTTCTAACACACTTACGTTTTCACATAAAACACTAAAACAAGTATAAGTGATTTTATGACTTAGTAATTCATATGTACAACTAGTGTTTACATATTTGGGTAAAATATACACGCAACTAGTATGTAGTATATTGGGTAATATAAATGGGTAGAAACTTAAGTATCATAACCCATTGACCAAATACATTGAATGTAGTTGGGTACAACCCAAAGTCCATGACCCATATCCATGGAGCTTGACCCATAACCCATTGCAGGACATCATGCTTATGTCATATATGGATAATATCCATGACCCATGGTTTTAATCCATGGCCCATAGTTTTAATCCATGAACCATGGACTAGATGCATTGCATCTTAAAGGTACATTGAACCTACTTGATATCCATGACCCATAACCCATGACCCAAAACCCATGGGTAAAAGGGAGCGTCCCACGGATCCCAGTTAATACACTGGACGAATCCCTCCAGGGAGGGATCCGTGGGATCCGGGGAACAGTAGCTAGTTTCTCTCTATAAATAGTGAGTCATTTCTTCATTGTTTCTCACCCCTTTCTTACATACTTTCTCCCAGAGTTAAAAACTCTCTAACCCCAGATCCAAGTGATCTATGTATGTAGTTTTGTTTGTGTGTGATTCTCTAGGTTCTTCTTAAAGGCGAGATCACCACCTTTGAAGTCAAGCAAGCTCAAGTCCATGAGTTGCCATGCTTCCTCATCATCAAGACTACTGAAGTTATCTTGTTGATGGTTCTTTCTCTAAGAAGTGTAGTGTTTAAGACATTAGTGAAAGATGTATCAAGTGTCAAGAGGAAGACATTAGTGAAGGGTGTTGATCGTCCATGTTGTAGGCATTAGTGAACGATGCCTAGAAGTCAAGTCACAAGACATTAGTGAAAGGTGTCTTGAAGATCTAGTCAAAGGCATTAGTAAAATGTGGCTAAGATGTACATTCGATATGGTGTGTTTCGATGTATAATATAGATTAGTATTGGATCCAAGGATATTGATATCCTTGATGATGTTGTAATAAGGAGTTGATCTCCTTTGGGGTTAGGTGATTGGTGTAGTGTTGGGTAGTAGTTCCTCAATTGTAATGGAACTCGGTATCTAGCCTAGTACCAGATAAAGGGTAGGCGACGTTGTGATAGGATTGGTTCTCCTTGGTGAAAAGGACCCGGTGGTTAGCCTAGTACCAGAAAAATAGTAGGCAACGTTGTGAAGGTTTCTCCACCATAAGGAGTCGGTGTTGTGTAGTGATTACGAACTCTCGGGTAGGTGACTCAGGGAGTGGAGTAGGGCAAGGAAGGTGTCCTTATAGCCGAACCACTATAAATACTCGCGTTGTGGTTTTGTGCTTCTTACTCTTTATCTTTTCATTACATATTTATATTTCTATATGTTTGTTTATCAACATCCAACACACATCCAAATAGATTGACATAAGTCGATCTAAATAGTTTAAAACGAGTTTTAATTGGTAAAACTATTCAACCCCCCTTCTAGTTTTCCACAATTGGCATCAGAGCTTCGTTACCAAGTTTCTTAGAGTATATTGTACTTCAAAAACTTGATACGATCCGTGGTTAATTGAAAACTACAAAGAAGGTTTTTCATAAAAACAAACACCATATCTTTTAAAACTCTTTGTTTGGATGTTAATTTGATGACAACATTTTTCTTATTATTTATTCTTCAAAATTGATCAAATTCTAGTTTTTCCATCTTAAAGCCTTTAGGATATTTTCCAAAACATTATCCTAAGTCACTATCTGATCTCTAGGATCATTTAGCTCCATTTGACACTCTCAAAATCTTTAGTGTCATCTTTGTTCATTTATTGGTACTCATGAAAGTTCCAATTTCTTCCATAAAAGGCAATCATTAGCTACATCACTCATTACCCTTAAGTATTTAAGCACCTCTTCATTCAAGACACTTAGATGAACTGAAACACTCAAGAATAAATAAGCATTAGACCTTACAAAACATCATTGCTATCTTTTCTTAGCTGCTGAAAGACGGATCCCTAGGATTAGCCTAGGCGGATCCCTCGTTGGAGGGAACTGTGGGATCCGTATGACAGATTCATGTCAACTCTAGCTAAAACAATCATTTCAAGCTCATCTTGCTAACTTAGACACTCCGTCTCATCTTAAATGAGTTCCTAGATCAGTACAACTCTGAAGTTGACTCTTGTGCATGTTAATCATCACATTCCAATGAATTTTAGTGGCTTAAGTCTTGAATGAACTTGCCAAATCTCTTGCTTTATAAACCACTTTGTTAGGACTCCTAAAGTCATCATCTTCATTCTCATTTTCAGCATTTAGAAATCTTTACAAACCCCTTGAAATCATCTCATCATGAGGAAAGCTCCAAGTGGTAACTCATCCAACAAAGAACCACCCAAGAAAATTTCTTGTGTTGTACACAAAATCTCTTCAGCCGAATCATCTCCGGTCAAGTCCACAAATGCTAGGATTTCTCCTCCACCAATCAAACCAATCCCTAAAAGGATAGTTCCCACAAAATTATCTATGCCAAACACCACCATACCTCTTAAACCAAATAATCCCATTTCTACTAAACCATCACCATTAGTGCCTAGAGCTATTTCATTCACAACTCCACTCTCATCACCACACCTCTACAATTTAGAGGATTTGCCTCCTAGGCCTTCTCATCCTCCTCCACCGGCATTCTCCTCATTAAGAGGAATAATGGTACAAAATCAAAGTGTTGAGTCAACACTAGCTCCGGCTTCCTTTTCGCCGTCACCATCAAATAATCCCATTTGGATTATGAGAAATTATCAAAGTCAACCACCCGATCATATGGAAGTTGACACTTCTCTACCACCACCATCATTTTTGGTCGAGCCATCTTCAAATGCGCATCCACCAATCCCTCCGTCGTTTGAGGCTCCACAACCCGCTTCACTTGATCCTTCCCATCAAGCAATTTCCTTTCTTCCACCACCACTACCTAGCCATGACAAAGATTTTTATCATTGTCAACATGTTGAAAGTTTGATACATGAAGTACGGGAAGATCAACATTTCATGTTCTATCACCTCCTCGAACGTTTCGACGAGATTAAACCTAGACAAACTTGAGCTAGAATATTTTAGTGGTGTCCTAGTATCAAGTGTTACTTAGATAAGTCTAGTAATTCCAAGTCATGTATCGTTCATTTTCTTAGTTTTTAGAGTCATGTATATCATATCTCTAGTTTTATTAAATGAAATTACATGCTACTTGCTATATTTCTGAGTATATGATTATGTTGTATAATAAATATCTCACTTTGATGTTAACATTATTTGTTATATAGTCATCAGCCAGACGGATCCCTGAAATTTACCTAGACGGATCCCTTCAAGGAGGGAACCGTGGGATCCGTGACACAGAAAACTATTTTTTCTACTAACTTGAGTCATATTTGCAGGAAATTATGCATTATACTTGCTCTCTAACCTTTGTTTTGTAGTTATTCAATTTACACATGAAGACTTTGACACCCTAAAGCTAGGGGAGCTTTGTGTCAAAACATTACATTGCAAAATCACTTGCAATATTAGGATTACAGTTCATGACGTCCCTTTGCAAAGTTGCAATCATCAAGGGGGAGCATATTCGTCGCATAGACGAAATCTTTTCCAAACTTAGTTGCAAAAGAACTAGCTTAGTATCATTTTTACTTGACGCCCTCACATAGGGATGGACTCGTCAAGGGGGAGTTAAGACGAGATCCTTTCCTGTTACTTGCTCTCTATTTTTTTTCTCTTTTCTATTTTCACATGTTTTTCTTAAAACAATGTGTTAGTTTCTTTTCGAAGCTCTTTTTGTTTCGACAAAAAGGGGGAAAAGAAAGTAAAAACTGCAAATTCAAACTTTTACGAATTTTAGTTTTTTCTTAAAATAATTTTATATTTTGTCATCAACAAAAAGGGGGAGACTGTTAATACAAATAAACCGTAAAAACGTTTATTTATATTTACGATCTTCTAATGTTTTGTCGATAACAAACGTAAAATCATTTTAACGAAACAAATAAAATACGTAGATAATTTGAGCCAATAGTTTTCTAACACACTTACGTTTTCACATAAAACACTAAAACAAGTATAAGTGATTTTATGACTTAGTAATTCATATGTACAACTAGTGTTTACATATTTGGGTAAAATATACACGCAACTAGTATGTAGTATATTGGGTAATATAAATGGGTAGAAACTTAAGTATCATAACCCATTGACCAAATACATTGAATGTAGTTGGGTACAACCCAAAGTCCATGACCCATATCCATGGAGCTTGACCCATAACCCATTGCAGGACATCATGCTTATGTCATATATGGATAATATCCATGACCCATGGTTTTAATCCATGGCCCATAGTTTTAATCCATGAACCATAGACTAGATGCATTGCATCTTGAAGGTACATTGAACCTACTTGATATCCATGACACATAACCCATGACCCATGACCCAAAACCCATGGGCAAAAGGGAGCATCCCACGGATCCCAGTTATTACACTGGACGGATCCCTCAAAGGAGGGATCCGTGGGATCCGGGGAACAGTAGCTAGTTTCTCTCTATAAATAGTGAGTCATTTTTTCATTGTTTCTCACCCCTTTCTTACATACTTTCTCCCTGAGTTAAAAACTCTCTAACCCCAGATCCAAGTGATCTATGTATGTAGGTTTGTTTGTGTGTGATTCTCTAGGTTCCTCTTAAAGGCGAGATCACCACCTTTGAAGTCGAGCAAGCTCAAGTCCATGAGTTGCCATGCTTCCTCATCATCAAGACTACTGAAGTTATCTTGTTGATGGTTCTTTCTCTAAGAAGTGTAGTGTTGAAGACATTAGTGAAAGATGTCTCAAGTTTCAAGACGAAGACATTAGTGAAGGGTGTCGATCGTCCGTGTTGTAGGCATTAGTGAAGGATGCCTAGAAGTCAAGTCACAAGACATTAGTGAAAGGTGTCTTGAAGATCTAGTCAAAGGCATTAGTGAAAGGTGCCTAAGATGTACATTCGATATGGTGTGTTTCGATGTACAAGATAGATTAGTATTGGATCCAAGGATATTGATATCTTTGATGATGTTGTAATAAGGAGTTGATCTCCTTTGGGGTTAGGTGATTGGTGTAGTGTTAGGTAGTAGTTCCTCCATTGTAATGGAACTCGGTATCTAGCCTAGTACCGGATAAAGGGTAGGCGACGTTGTGATAGGATTGGTTCTCCTTGGTGAAAAGGACCCGGTGGTTAGCCTAGTACCGGAAAAAGAGTAGGCAACATTGTGAAGGTTTCTCCACTATAAGGAGTCGGTGCTGTGTAGTGATTACGAACTCTCGAGTAGGTGACTCGGGGAGTGGAGTAGGGCAAGGAAGGTGTCCTTGTAGCCGAACCACTATAAATACTCGCGTTGTGGTTTTGTGCTTCTTACTCTTTATCTTTTCATTACATATTTATATTTCTATATGTTTGTTTATCAACATCCAACACACATCCAAATAGATTGACGTAAGTCGATCTAAATAGTTTAAAACGAGTTTTAATTGGTAAAACTATTCAACCCCCCCTTCTAGTTTTCCACAGATATGCTTAAGAAATTTGGTCTTGAAGACTCAAAACCAACTAAGACACCCATGTCCTCGGATACAAAACTCACCAAGGATGAGGAAGGTGAATCGGTAGATAACACTAAATATAGATGAATGATCGGTAGTTTACTCTATCTCACGGCTAGTAGACCCGACATTATGTTTAGTGTTTGTCTATGTGCTCGCTTTCAAGAAGATCCCAAAGCATCACACTTAGAAGCCTTGAAAAGGATATTTAGATACATTAAGGGAACGACATATTTAGGATTATGGTATTTCAAAGGCACGGGTGTAGAAACTATAGTGTATGCCGACTCGGACCATGCCAGTGACTATGTTGACAGAAAAAGTACAAGTGGTATTTGTACTTTTGTTGGACATTGTCTCACCTCATGGTTTGCAAAGAAACAAACGGCTCTAGCTATCTCAACTACTGAAGCCGAATACGTCTCAGCCGGAAAAGCATGTCAACAAGCTCTTTGGATGAAGCAAGCTCTCATGGATTACGGAATTCATCTCAACGATATCTCTATACTTTGTGATAACAAAGGAGCTATTGATCTCAGCAAAGATCCCGTCCAACATGCTCGAACAAAGCATATTGAAATCCGCCATCACTTTCTTCGCGACAATGTTCAAAAAAGAAACATCTCAATTGAGAAAGTATCCTCCGAAGACAACATTGCCGACATCCTAACTAAACCTCTCAAATGAGAGCCATTTAATCTTCTTAGACTTGGCTTAGGACTAATGGAACCAAACATGTAGTTAAAACATAGTTAAAATATTAGAACAACCAAAACAAAACAAATTAGCTTAAACCTGCTACTTGTCCCACGACACCAAATGACCAAACGGACGGAACCAAAAATTTGGTGCCGTCTGGTCCGTGGTGACAACAGTTGCAAAAATACTACTTACAAAACATCTTCTTCCTCATAATCTACTTTACCAAAACGTATCAACAACACACCTACCTCATTGTTAGGACTTTCTCTCCCATTAATCACTGAAGAAAATATCATTGTAAGTATCCTAACTACATTACTTCACTTAATTCTGAGTCTAGGATTCTAATTTGTGCACAAAATCATTACATGGGGATTATGTATATTCTTGAACAAAACATGAATTCAATTGGCAAAATTGCATAACTAGTTATTGAAATTAGGTACTACATTGTCTCATTTCATAAACTAATCATGTTTCCCACTACTTAAAAGATAATTACTATAAGGCCTTATTCTAATTAAACAAAAACCCCATGTCAAAATTTTGAAAAGCTTCTCACTTGTAGGAAAACAATTTTTCATTGTTAATACAAATAGAAACGTAAATTTTTCATCACTTGCATAATGTCTCTAGAATACTAAAGGTAATGCATAACTAATATGCATTCCCGGGTATATTCAAATGAAGCAACATTGAATTAGGAGCGTTTGGGTTATCTCCCGATTTTTGCCAAACACCCCAATTGAAAACCATTTTATGCATGAAATGAGTCGAGATAACCGCAACTCCAAATTGTTTTCATATAGAAACACACTAGAACAAAATCACTAAACTTGTTTTCATTTTTACTAAAACATATAAATTCTTTCTCATAGGAACAATCATGGTAGCCGCAAAATTCTATGATCACAAGGACACTCTTAACTATATCCCTTCACATCACAAAACCAAGGGCCTCACCAAAGACCAAGTTGAAATCTTTAAGAGTCTAGAGCGAAGGTACTTCCATGAGGGTAGGACCATTCATCCTTCTTTTGTCGACGGAACTAATCTCCTTCAAGAGCTTGCCACTATCAACTTCGATTGTCTCCTTGACATCGATGAACCAATTTGTTCTACGTTTGTCCTAGAATTCTATGTTAGTGTTATCTCTTTCACTGATGAGGATAATCAAATGGCTTTTAGGTTTAGGATCAATCAAAATGACTACACCATTTCCCTAAACCAATTTGCTCAAGTGCTAGGAATTCCTAACCGTGGTACATGTGTTTACTCGGATAAGTGGTCACTCACTATCCTTGATGCTATCAATGACCGATCCGGTCCCTACCAAACTCCTTTGGTGGACAAGGACATCATTCGTGAGCACCTTTTCAACGAAAGGGTAGCTCCAACCCGTGTCAGCGGCAGAGAAAGGAGTGAACCGAGATCCATATGGTATGGAACTCAATGAGCTCAAGCCCGAATTCAAAAAATAGGAGGAACTTCTTAGATCCAATGTCATTAGCACCATAGGAAATAGAGACCACATCAATGCTTGCCTTTGTCACATGCTCTACAACTTGTCCACTCGTCAACCATTCAACTTAGCTTACTACATTGCTAGGAGAATGGTAGACATTCCTACTCAAGGCTCCGTTGCTATTCCATACGGGATGGTACTCACGCGTCTCTATAGAGCACATGCACCCATTCCACAAAATCCAAAAGGGTTGAGGCTAGATTATCCTCTCATCCCTCACATATTTGTGCCCTTGAGTGACGAGCGAGTGGCTAAGACTAAGGCAAAAGGTAAACGGGCAAAACCTCCAACTCCATCATCATCATCATCAAATAGCTCCGAAGACGGTCTCCCAAATTCTCGACTTCCACCTCAAGAGTACTATGCATCTCTTCCCGAAATTGAGAATGAATCGGCGGAGTTCAAGTGCCTTGGAAGGATGATGACAAAGATCTACAAAAAGTTGGATAAGTCAGGTTTTTAAAGGAGTGTTTGAAACAAGCTTTAAACAATGATGTATGATATTATTTGGTCATTTTTACTTTGTAGGATGATAAACTAACTTGAAATAATGTTGTATGCTAACCGGTTTATGCAGGGGGATAGCACAAGTGTGTTATCAAATTTTACACATTTTCACTTTTATGTGAAAATCGTTAGCCCTTGGTCAAAGTCTATGCTCCACTATGTTTGTGCATGTGTTATCGAATTTTCCTAACTAGAAATAATTAATGTCATATGTTTTAAGAAAAATTTCAGGTTTCGGAAAGGTCCCCGATGGTTAAAAAATGGGTATGTGATGAATTCTGGTCACCACGGATCAGACGGCACCAATTTTTTGGTTCCGTCTGTTGTAAATTTTGGTACCGCCAAACCTGAAAAGGCGGACCAGGCGGCACCAAAATTTTGGTTCCGCCTGTGTAAAAAGTTGGTGCCGTCGTACCTGCAAGTAAGTTTCTAAATTTCGCTTATTTTAACATTCCATAGTACCATAATTTACCTCTAGGATTGTTTTTACTAGTTTTTACCCATATTAGAACTAGTTTAACACACTTAGGCATATAGGATATCCATTTCTCACCAAAATTCAAAAATTCCAAAAATTCACCCAAGGAACCCTTTTTCATAAAGGAAGGAACCAAAAATTTGGTTCCTTGCAATCAGTGGTGATCTGATTCTCAAAATCCTACAATCATTAGAACACATTTATTGCATATCTTTATCTCTTCACTCCATCCTTCTTGTATGGCTTGACTTAGGTGATATGACTAGCATTTAAAACACTTCCAAATCAATAAAAACCTCCTTCCTTCTATGGTTTAACATCAAATCAAACACATTTCTCCATAATTTCATAATCCTATAACTTAAGAGCTTCTAAGATGATCATCCTCACACTTTCTCAAATCTTCACATCTACTAGCACATCCTTAAGCAAAAATGACTAAGTCTTCTCCATCAAACAAACCTTGCAACAGAATGCCTAGAATGAGCGTAAGACCATGTTGCTTTGTCAACATAAGCTCCTCTTCCGATTCCTCTCCCTTAACCATCTCATCTCCCATAAGAGATGAGAACTTCCTAACTTTAACTACTCCTACACCACCTCCAAAATCACCTATCATAGTCACTACTCCACCACCAACAAAGACTCCCATTACTATCTCACCACCACCGGCTCCTATCCAATTATCCAAGTCACCATCACCTCCTAAATCTCCAACACTCATCCCATTAGAGCTATTCTCTACACCACCTACATCTCCAAAACCCATTTTTGGAGGACTTGGAGGACTTGCCTCCTAGGCCCAATCATCCACCACCACTACCATCCTTTGGTACTATTGAGCGAATAGCTCATGAGTCTCCACGTCCATCCTTTGACCCAAACGCCCCGTTAGGGCCTCAACCTCTTCTTTTCCATCATATTCACAAGGAATTCATGGCCCTTTGTATGGGGAGCATCCACTACCTCCAACATCCATGCCTCCTCATATAGAGGACATTGAGGAATCCATGTAGGATGATCACCTAACTAAAGAGGAGATAGAATCCGAGCTACACCACCTCCACAAATTCTCAAATATGGTGGACTCTCACCTTAGTGAAACCATGCAAATGCAAAGTGCTTTGCTAGCCTCCATAATCACCACTCCAACTACCAACACCAACAACTCCACCATTCCACCACCACCAAATCATGAACCATATTACCCTCCTAGACACGGTTGCTCAAATTGTGAGCGGACCGCTCACATACCAGCAACGACCGGGTGATGGTCCATGAGTTTCAAGATGAAATGAGGTTCATCCTCAACCACATCCTAGAGCGCATTAATGCTTTTGCTCATCCACCACCTCAATAGGGGGTTCCTAGTCTATCTTTTAAGTATTTTTATTTTTCTAGGATTTTTTTATTATTTTTCTAATTTTCTAGGATTATTTTTTCTCTAGGATTTTTTTTATGTATTAACACATCATTGTGTTCCATTTCATAATTTTTACATCATGAAAATTTTAATAAGTGAATGGTGTTTCTTATATTGTTGTTAATTGTTACATGGTGATTGGAAATGCTTGTGATGATGCTTATTACTAACATCTTTGTAGTAGCTTTTTCACAATCCATGTATCTTTCTCTTGGCACCCAATTTAGGGGGAGCATTGGCCAAGGGGGAGATAATGGCTCGGGCTCATTACATATTCCGCCTCGCCTCTTTTTTTTTGTTTCGACAAAAAGGGGGAGAAATATTATAGAACTTGTACTTTGACTTTCTATAAAAGTCAACTGCATACCTTGACTTTATGAAAAGTCAACATCATGTCTAAATTGGACAAACTAGTATTATTATCTTTATCTAAATCTTTCAAGTTCTAAAATTAATTTCATATTTTTATAACTCTTTTACAAACTTTACACATTTTATAAAAATAAAATTTATGTTTTGTCCTCAACAAAAAGGGAGAGATTGTTAATACAAATATCGTCATTAAACGTTATTTATATTTTATGATCTTTACCTAAGTTTTGTTAACGACAAAAGTAAATTTAATTTTTATAAAGCTTAAAGCTTGTCAAGTTTAATAGATATTAAAACAAGATTTTCATCAAATAATATCTTCATCACTCAAGCATTTACATTTTGATTAATCATATTATTGATATGCTTCTAAACCATAATGTATGTTTTTAGATCAAACATAAGTTTACATATGTATTTACATTTAACATATTTCTAAAAACAGAAAACAACATATTACATCATGTGGTGCATCATTGAAATCTCTAGAGGATTTCACTAGATATTTTGTGTAAATTTAGACTCTACATATCTTACACAATCTTGGATAGATTTGGTTGACTTTGGTAAGATTTTGGTGATCTTGCTGTCAGACCCCGGCGGCACCAAAAATATACACGGGCGGAACCCTTTTATGGGTTCCGTGGTCCGTGGTGCCTGCTGATCATTTTGGCTATAAATAGCAAAGCCAAACCAAGTTGTTTTCTCATCCCTTACTAGCATAATCACATACATTCCTTATCTCTAACATTTCTAACTCAGTTTCATATCATTATAGTGATCCTCTTTTGTAGCAAAGAAGATCAAGGCATATTCAAGCTTCAACAAATAGTTGGAAGTTTTGTTTGTTTATTGTTGTATGATCTAGTCTTGATTCATACATCATTGTTGTACCAAACCATCATAAACTTGTGAGTGTGAGTGGTTAGTATTTTAGTCTTTAAAATACATTGTGTGTGGGAGTGGTTGTACCATTGGAAAAGAACTCGACATCTAGCTTAGTGTCGGAAATAGTGTGTAAGCGAAGTGTAAAGGTTTCTCCGCCGGTGAAAGGAGCTTGTTGACTAGTGAAGTTAAACTCTCAAATGTGAGACTCGGGGAGTGGAGTAGAGCAAGGAAAAAGAGTCTTTATAGACCGAACCACTATAAACAACTTGTCGTGGTTTGATTGTTTCTTTCCTTATTTACTCTTTATATATATTGCTTGCATATTGATTATTATTCACTAACATATCTAAGATAAATATCAATTGATCTTTCAATAAATTTCAAAACAAAGTTTTTAATCGGTAAACTATTCAACCCCCCTTATAGTTTTCCACACGTTGTTTAATTTGGCCGTATCCATCCTCTCATATTTCGTAAAGAAATTAGGGTTTATGACAGGGATCCTTACACGGACCCACGTTTCCTGATTTGATTTAGAAACATTGGGGTTTTGTTCCTCATCTGCATTCTTGGAAATGAAAGGGCCTATGACAAAGAAAGTTTGATAAATAACCCACCTTCATTGCTTAATGTGTAAGGATTCTACGCCCTAACTTATGCTTAACGCGTGGTTTGAGAAGTTTTACTCTACCTTTTGTCTTAGTATTTGGCGGCATAGCTGTTTATTGCTTGCGGCTTTCTCTTTTACGTGACATTTTTTTACGCCATGGCTTGCTTTTCCTTTAGGTAGAAGCGGCAATTTTGCAACCAACTATTTTCGAAAAACGAAGATGATTTCCGGCGGTAAAACAATGATTAATGTTGGTGAGACAAAAATTAGTTGAACGGTGGCTAAATCAACATAATATGAGGTATCTTATGACGACTAGGGTTTGTGGGATAATTTGGATAGCAAAAAAGGGTAATTGGATGAAAACAATCAAGCGAAAGAAAATAAATCGAAATCCCTCTAAATCATCGACGAGTAGCTGATGACTAGAAAATAACTATTTGTCGTGATCGTGGGTTTAGGTCTTATCTATCCTCAAGGAGTCTAAGAAAAAATATTTGCTATGATACTACGTCGTAAGAAAATACGTCTGCAAATTCGATTTTATCCGTTCCATTTACGGTCGTTACACAAGATAACAACAACATCCAAAAATAGCTTCCGAACATTCCAAAGTATGAAGATATTGACGATGTAAGTTTAGGTATTTGTTTGTGCAATTTGTAGATAACGTAATAAACATGCTTCGACACAAATTCGCAAGAACAAAGGGAATTAAAATGATCAGGTAACGTGTTATATAGATCCTATCTCTTGCCATTTAAGTTAAGTCACGCATTGTTTGGCATAGATCATAGCATGATTTAGACCTCAAGGTTCAATATCTTAGATTGTGAACCTCATAAAATACATGGTTGTTAGCATTTTAAGTGTTAATATATAGTGCATCGTTTGTCCAAGAAGAACCTAGTTGACAAATCGACATCAATTAGACTAAACGGATAAACAGAAAATAATCCATGTTTAAAGTATCCGGAAAAATCAAGACTTTTGGACTCTGATGTATATAGTAAAGTCGGTATTCGTGACCGTCTCCGAACAAACTTATAAACTATTATGATAAGAAATGGCAGATAATGAATGGACGTGTAATTACTTAAAATTGAATAATGAGTCATTATCCACTAAACTGAGAGAATAAATTCTATAACAGTTAATTAGTCTTACCACCGTGTTGTCCGTAATAACCCTTCACTCCCATGGCATGAAGATCAAGAAGTAAATAGTGAACTGAATTTCGACCAAGGACATTTTTTTTTTTTTTTTTCTCTCTTTGGTCGACTGAGAAGAATCTAATGAGAAGAAAAGATAAAATGAGTTTTGCCAATTTCTGCCCACTAGACAAATGATTGAGCGCAATAAATGAAGACAAAATTTCTTTTAAATCAAAAAAATGCATTTAATGAACATTTACTCATATCTAAAATTACCGTAATTAATTATTATTTTGATACTAATTAACTCTAACATTCCTTAATCCTTATATACAATATACATAACTAAACAAATGCCCGGTGAACAGAGATTAACAAAACCCTTATTATTTTACGTGCATTTGGTTGTTTTTCTCATTTTTTAATTTTAAGCTTTTATTTATTTGATCCTAACTCTCAGTTGTCATATAAAAGGAATCATAGTTAATTTAGAAACAAGTTTTGTGGTTTCTTATACGACCGCAATTTGTTTATCTACAAGTTTCCGCTTTAATTAGTTTTACATTTTGTTCGATCTTACGTAATTTCCGAATCAAAATTTTGTGTTTAGTTATGTTGTGTGGATTGTGGTTTCTTATAAGACCGCAATTTATTTATCTACAAATTTCCACTTTAATTAGTTTTACATTTTGTTCGATCTTACGTAATTTCCGAATCAAAATTTTGTGTTTAGTTATGTTGTGTGGAGGTTGTAATTGCGACCAACATCTCAATTTCGTCATCTAAGGTGGTGTAGTACGTAGGGGCGACGCATCAAGATCCCGACCGACTGTCGACCGCCTTACTACACTTAGCCTTAGCTATACAAAGCAACGTATATAACAAAATCTCTAATGATTGAAAAAAGTATCATACTTGTCATCATTTACTTTTATGGGTAGCGAACAAATTTTATTGCTTTTATGGGTATTTTTCTTTCAAATTTAGCCTTTTTAGGGTATTTTGCAAAATTTTTGGACATTTTTGCCCCTCTTAGCTAATAGAAAAAAAAATTCTCCGAAGGGCAAAAATGTCACATAGTACCCTAAAAAAGATAAATTTAAAAGAAGAGTACCCACAAAAGCAAAAAATTTTGTTCGCTACCAAAAAAAAAAATGATGGCAAGTATGATACTTTTTTCAATCATTTGCCCATTTTTTTTTCCAGAAAAATCGCTATTGGTTAAAAAGTACACGAACATAACATAAAAAAATACCGAGACATATCCAAAAGAGTAAACTACAAAAATCATCCCTGTGGTTTGTGTATTTTCGCAAGAATCATCCATATCTCAAACCTTTAGCATTAAACATCCCCAAGTCCACAAACCTTTGGCATTAATCATCCCTGAGCATTAACATCGTTAGTTTTACGCGTTAAGTGTTAAATAATATTTTCCCGTAAGTCCCTCCGTAATATTTTTTGCACCGTTAGTCCTCGTTTTATGTTTTCGTCCGTTTTTTTACGTTTTTGTCCGTTTTTACTCGTTTTCGTCCGTTTTTATATGTTTCGTCCGCTATTTAACCGTTTTGTCTGTTTTTTATATGTATTCGTCCGTTTTTTACGTTTTTTATGTTCTCGTCCTTTTTTACGTTTTTTAACGTTTTCGTTAGTTTTTTTTTTACGTTTTTGTCCGTTTTACTCGCTTTTATCAATTTTTATATGTTTCGTCCGCTTTTTATCCGTTTTCGTCAGTTTTTTATCCGTTTTCGTCCATTTTTTATATGTATTCGTCCATTTTTTACGTTCTCGTCCGTTTTTTTTACGTTTTCGTCTGCTTTTTTACGTTTTCGTATGTTTTTTTTTTTTTTTACGTTTTTTCTGGTTTAGTTTCGCTCGTTTATATGTTTCGTCCGCTTTTATTCTTTTTTTACGTTGTCGTTCGTTTTTGCGTTTTCGTCCGTTTATATACGTTCTCGTCCGTTTTTTTACGTTTTCGTCCGTTTTTTACGTTTTTGTCTGTTTTTTACGTTCTCGTCCTTTTTTTTACGTTTTCGTCTGTTTTTTTTACGTTTTGTCCGTTTTTACCCGTTTTCGTCCGTTTTTATATGTTTTGTCCGCTTTTAATCTGTTTTCGTCTGTTTTTTATATGTATTCGTCCGTTTTTTTTTACGTTTTTTACGTTCTCGTCCGTTTTTTTTGTGTTTCGTCCGTTTTTTTACGTTTTTGTCCTATTTTTACGTTTTTGTCCGTTTTTACTCGTTTTCGTCCGTTTTTATATGTTTCGTTTGATTTTATCCGTTTTTTATATGTATTCGTCCGTTTTTTTATTTATTTATGTTTTCGTCCTTTTTTTTTACGCTTTTGTTCATTTTTGTTTGTTATTAAACGTTTTCGTAAAAAACGGACAAAAACATAAAAATACGAAAGAAAACGTAAAAAAAACAGACGAGAACGTAAAAAACAGACAAGAACGTAAAATAACGGACGAAAACATAAAAAAACAAACGAAAACGTAAAAAAAATGGACAAAAACGGGTAAAAACGGACAAAAACACAAAAAACAGACAAAACGTAAAAAAAAACGGACGTGAACGTAAAGAACGGACGAAAACGTAAAAAATGGATGAAAACTTTAAAGAAAGGGACGAGAACGGTAAAAACGGACAAAAACATTAAAAAAAAAAGACGTACGGAATCGTATAAAAACGGACAAAAACGCAAAAAAACGGACGAAAACGTAAAAAAAACGGATAAAAAGCGGACGGAACATATAAACCGGACGAAACGCGTTAAAACGACAAAAACTTAAAAAATATGGCAACGTAAAAAAAAAAACACGAGCGAAAACGTAAAAAACGGAAAAGAAACTAAAAATATAAAAAACCGGACGAAACTAAAAAAAACGACTAACGAATAAAAAAAACGAAACAAAACAAAAGTAAAAAAATCAGCAAACGTAAAACGACGAAAACGAAAAACGGCGAACGAAAACGAAAAAACGACGAATACATTTAAAAAAGGACAAAACGGATAAAAGCGGACGAAACATATAAAACGGAAGGACGAAACGAGTAAAACGGACAAAAACGTAAACAAACGGACGAAAACGTAAAATGAGGACTAACGGTGCAAAAAATATTAACGGAGGGACTAACGGGCAAATATTATTTAACACTTAACTGGTAAAACTAACGACGTTAGTGCTCAGGGATGATTAATGGCAAAGGTTTGTGGAATAGAGGATGTTTAATGCTAAAGGTTTGAGATAAGGATGATTTTTGCGAAAATACACAAACCACAAGGATGATTTTTGCAGTTTACTCTATCCAAAATGATGATCTCATTATTCAACACGTAACCAATCAACGTGGCATAATACTAATCCCACCGAGTGCCTTGCTTCAAACACGTGTCCACCACCAGTTGCATATCAGAAACATTTATAAAATCATCATGCCAACATTTTTCACCAAGAAAAACTGTCTAGCAACTTTTGAGATTGAATAATATTCGCATTTTACTCCCGGGAAAACAAAAAGGGTAGCAAATACTTTTGAAGAAACTTTTTAGCAACAATGGCGGTTACTACAATAGTTGAAGAACCTATGCTTTCTAGACTTGATCGTCTAGACACCATTGTAAGTTATCATACTTGCATGTGTACGTGTGTTAATTCTTTTGTATCTTTTGTTTCTTATTTTGTGGTTGAACTTGTGCATAGGTGAGGCAATTAGAAGAAATAAGAGGTGGAAATCGAAGTCCGAAAAGCTCGTGTGCATCGACACCATCAAGCTGTACACTTACTAGCGATGGCCAAATTTCGTCTATTGATTTTTCTCCTAGGAGCTTAGAAAAGCATTGTCGACCTATAGATGATGTTATAATTGAGACAGGAGTGAAAGGAACCCTTATTGAGAGGCTAGTCCATGTTGAAGACCGTGTAGCTAAGGTATTAAAAAAGTTATCCTAAATATTTTAAAGCTGTATTGAAAGAGTTATAAAATAAATTGATTTTTGGATATGCATAAATTTGAAACATGGTCTCGTAAAGAGGAAAACTAGCCAAGAAAATGGGCTTATAATATTAAGTTGACGAGATGAACACTTCACAAAAAGGTTTTTAATTAGTTGCATGGAGACATATTGTTAAGTTAATTTGTTTTGTTATTAGTTGTGCATGCAGTTGGAAGAGGAACTAGAGTCTGAAAAAAGGCGAGTTCGACAAGAAGAAGAAGAGAAGAAGAAGCAAGAAATGGTCATGGCGAAGAAGAAAAAGAAAGGTTTTAAGCAATTGATGGCATCTTGTGTTGGGGGCAATAATTCGAAACAAACATAAAGGATCAACGATTAGGCACTTGTCAACTCTTTTTGTGTATTTGTATCTGGTTTTTTTGTCTCCCTTTGATTATATGGGACATTTCATGTTTACCTTCATCTAGAAAGGTCTCAAGATTTTGTATGCAAGTCGTCTACTTTTAACAGTCTTGTATTTACATTTTGAGAACAACAATCTTTTATACTTGCTTTTGTAGTCTAGTTGTTAATCTTTTTACCAGATAAACCAGTGGTGTTATCAGGGTGATGCTAGACATCTTGCAGAGTAGATAAGAAAAAGATTTAAGTACATGTTAGTGTGGGTTCAAAGCTAGTGAAAGTGGAATAAGTAGAAAACATGTGATTATAGGTCTTGGTAAGATATTAGATGAGCTGATATTACTTTATTTATTATTATTATTTTTTTGTTTATTATATGGCTAGTCCTATGTAGAAGTTGATATGATATTATCAAGCTTATCTGCTTATGTACGAAATCATATCTTTTGGACAAGATGTGGATGAGGTGATGTTTTTTCTTGTTTTGTAGGAAGATGTGGATCATGGGGTGGTGATGTACATCTCACATGGGGATCGGTTGTCTTCATAATTGTGATGGTGGTGTTGTCTTGGAAGTTGGAACTTGGCCTGCTAATAATTTAGCTTGTTCATATGTACAGGAATAATTTAGCTATCTCGAGGGGTTGATAATAAAATGAAGGGAATGTCTAACCAATGCCCTTAGGGCATTGGTTAAAATTTGTCTTCTTGTGGCTTTTTATTACATAAATGGTCCTTGTAGTTGACATAAAATTGCATATTTGGACGGGACCCACACAAATAGTTATTAAAAATCACAAAAAGACAAATCTTAACCAATGCCCTTAGGGCATTGGTTAGACATTCCCTAAAATGAAATAACGGATTTTGATATCGCGATTTACAATCTTAAGAAACGGGGCAAGATTCGATTTTCTAAAACTTAATCAATAATAATATTTGTAAGTGCAAATATTACGATATTTAATCTACACGATGTCGTTTGTTTAGATTGATGATAAACATTTAACTCGTAATATATAATGTAAAATATACAAGTTACTCGTAATCACATTTTGTCCCAACATACATTCAACACCTCTCGATATTTCAAGTTCTCGTATGTTATAACACATGTTCGTAGATGTTTGTTATGTGACATTATAATCAAACCCGAGAATGTTTAAAATACATTTAAAGTCACTAAGTATTTTAATAGGTTAATCATTCTATTTCGAACATCATTTTACATTTTGCATTCACAAGTATTTTATACAAATATATCTTTTATAAAATGTCAAACAAATATATATTTTTATTGTACAAGTAAACTAAACTATAATATTCATACAAGTACTAAAGTTTACTTACACTTGACAAAATACATTTTATTTTGACAAGCACTCAACAAGATATTTTATTTTACAAAAGTTAACTAGACATTTTACTAACTAGTTAAATAATACATTTTACAAGTTTACTTTGATAAACATTTTAATCAAAATGAATTGCATTTATAATATCTAAGATATCAAATCTATTAGAATCATAGAAAAAATTTTAGAAAGATATGAACTAGATTTGTAAGATTTTGTAAGATTATTCTAAGATACCAAATCTAATAAAAGATCTTGGAAAGATTTGATAAAGATTTTTTTTGTTACCACTTTGGCTATAAATATCAACCCATTATTTTCTCATTTTTTCATCCCTTCCAACACACATTCTCTCTATCATTCTTGCTGTTGGAATCGCTCCTAGCTACGGAATGGAACGACATTGACGGGATTACATTATCTATTCTAGTTAGCCAAAACACATGGGCTTGTTATGTCATATTGTAATAGATGTATGTGCTAGGCTATAAATACCCCTCCATACTTCCATGGAGGGGTGAGTTTCTCAGGGCTCGTTTGGTTCGCAGAATGTTTTTGACGGAATTGGAATCTGTTTAAGGAATTGGAATGTGAAGGAATGGAATGTTAGAAATTGAAATCCTTAGGATTTAAAATCTGACGGAATTGAAATCTGCAAATACTAACGCATGTTTGGTTGGAAGAATGAAATGAGAAAAAACAATTATATTAAAATATTTAAAATTTAATTTTAGTTTAAGATTAATAAACTAAATATTATTTAATAAATAAATTACTTATCAAATTATAATAATAATTTTTAAATAATATTATATAAACTAATATATTAAATAAATAATTTTTTTTTATATAAAATACAATTGTATTTTTAAAGTATAAATTAAAAAAGTTAGCTATAAATAAATTATATTTAATTTTAAAAAACAATTTAATATAATAATAATAATTTTTTTTAAATAAATAATAATTTATATTCAATTTTAAATAAATAATAATTTTTAAATCTTAATAACATGGTTGTTTATAAAAAAAATAATAATAACAATAATAATTAAATGATCGTTTATAATAATAATAATAATAATAATAATAATAATAATAATAATAATAATAATAATAATAAAATAAAAATAAAATAATAAAAATAAAAAATAAAATAAAAATAAAATAAAAAAAAAAAAAAATAATAATAATAATAATAATAATAATAATAATAATAATAATAATAATAATAATAATAATAATAATAATGTTATTATAATAATAATAATAATAATAACAATGATAAAGATAATATGAATTCCATGGAATTGTAAACAATCCTTCTCATATTGCCATGGAATGTTGAATTCCATATATATGGGATTTTGAAGGAATTTCATTCCATTCCGTTTGCCAACCAAACACAGTAAGGAATGGAATTCAGATTCCAAATTCTTTAAATTTTTCAACCAAACACGTTATGAAATGAAATTGAATTCCAATTCCACCACAATCCTTAGGATTCCGCCGAACCAAACGGACCCTTAGTGTAATTTTCACCTTTCTTAATAATAAAACACATAGTTTCTCCCTTATCTTCGTACTTTCTCTCACTAACATGATGAAGATGTTCTTCCATCTTCCAAGACCTCCCGATTCACCAAATCACCCATACATACGATCCTAACATTGGTATCAAGAGCAAAGTCGGTTTTGTATCATTGGTTGATTTTTGATGATTTTTTCTTGTCAAAAATGGTTCTTGTAAAATCTGTCTTAACAAAGATTCAATCTTTCACATATTTTTTTGTTAACAGATTTTTAGCAAGTTATTTTATGTGTATCCTGGTCAAATTTTAAAAATCATACTTTGTTGTTTGTGTCATTTATTTGTCCAACTGAATATGATTTTTTTTAACCGAAACTCGTGACTGTTTTGTGGGTTAATATTCATGGTCAATATTAATGGTCAAAAGTTATAAAGGTTACTCGTATAATTTTTTTCCTTCTCGTGAAAGTTATCTGGTCATATCATGGTCAAAGTGGGTCATAAGTGGTCATTTGTGTCATAGTTTCTGGGTTACATTGAAGCTGGTCGGATTCGTTGGTTGGATAACATGGCTGGAAAAAGTCAAACCAGGGTCAAAACCCTATTTTTATGCCTATAACTGTTGGTATACGCCTAAGACACTATCTTCAGATCCGTTTACTAGTAACAGTGAAGTTACTCGTAAGAAAGCATGTTTACGCATAAGCCTACGCGTAAGCTTTAAGCTTACGAGTAAGACCCTCCTTAAGCTTAACCTTGCTTAGGCGTAGCCAGGTTTACGCATAAGGGACTCAAGGTTTTACGCATAAGAAATTGTTTACGCATAACCTTGGTTACGCTTAAGTAAAGAAGATGAGATGAAGGAGAAGATATCTACGCGTAAACTTTATATTGAACATATACAGAGACCATGACCACAAAACACAAATACCAAACTAATATTTACGCCTATTTACTACATCATAAGTCCATAGCCAACAACAAAAATTCTGTCAATCAACTCCCATCTTTTCGTCAATACAAACTACAACAAATCTAAACAACCATCAATCCCATCAAACTCAGACTCGATAAACATAGACATAAATCTCAGAATTAACTCACTCACCATTTTGCTTCAATCTTTTAAAGATTCTCGTGAGTTAACATTAAATCATCATCGATTTATAAGAAGTCTCAGCTTCTTTTTTCAACTATCCGAAAGCTTTAAAGATAGAACAAAACGAAAAAAAAAAAAAAAAAAAAACATTTTATTCTTCTTTGGTTCGGTTTAATTAAAAATGTAAAAACAAGGAACAATCAACCTTACCCGAGACCCTTTTTTAAAGGATCTTTGTGAATTGAATCAGAGATGTGATGAGATGTAGATGGATTCGTGATTGATAATCTGGGATAGATGTTTAGGAGAGTGTTTTGATGAAAGCGAATTTTTTTTCAAGATTGAGAGGTTGCTGCGTTTTTTTTTACTAGCAGGGTACCCGTGCGTTGCGGCGGCGGGTACCCTGAAATAAAATTTTCCGGTAGATCATGTATTAAGTTCATTATGTTTTTTTTTTTACAATACGAATATCAAGAATTTCATTTAGCCAGTGCCCGTTCGGGCTCGAGCCCGTTTGGCCTGCACCCATTCGGGCTCGAGCCTGTTTGGCCGTGCCTATTTGGGCTCAAGCCCATTTTTCCGGTTTCCCGTTCGAGCTTTAATATTTGTAAAATGTGCTTTATTATTTGTATTAGTGATATTTAATGCAGGGTACCCGCAAGTTTCGGCGGCAGGTACACTGAAATAAAATTTCAAGTGAATCATGTATTTTAGTTTATTGTGTTCTTTTTGACAATAAATTAAATTTACGGATTTCAAAAATTTTGTTTAGCCCGTGCCTGTTCGGGCTCAAGCCCGTTTGGCCTGCGCCTGTTCGGGCTCAAGCCCATTTGGGATGTTGCCCATTCGGGCTTGAATATTATTTATATTAGTGACATAGTAGGATACTGTGCTTTGACGGTGGATGCAGTGTAATAAAATTTGTGGCACAATAGCCTACTATCAACCAATTTTGGATTTAAAATGAACAACCCAGATTTCGAATAAAATCAAATTAGAGTCATTCAACTTAATTATTTTGGTAACATAGGCCCGATCCAAATTGTTAAACCGATCCAACAACTGAATGATATATTCAGTTTTGATATGAATACAGCTCATTTGACCTAACTCTAAAAACACTCATACTTTTTACTCCGCCTCTATCTCCTCTTTATCTTTCTTCTCCACCCGAACCCTAAACATCAAATCGATCTAATCTTCAAATAATCAAATAGATTATAACTCAATCAAACCTCATCTTCATCATATACTAATATTTACCATAAACAGCTCGACACAAACAAACCACCGTATCATGACCTTGTTATCATTTGTAATTCAATCCGAATCAAAAAGGCGTGTTAATGGCTTCACGATCCTTTGGAGGGTCTCAAGTAGGTTCTACAAAAGTGATTTTGTTTTTACGTTTAGTTCTTGTCTTGTGTGTCTATGAATGAACCAAAGAGGATTATAACAAATTTGTTATAGATCTATCTTATATAGTTCGAATATAAATAGAAGTGAAAACTTCAAATTGATCAGTGATGATTTCAATTCGTGTGCATTTGATCTTTGAGGTTTTAAAGTTCTTTTGTAACACGAAAAGGATGTATCTGAGAGATCTTATGGGTATTATCTTTTTGTACGTTTCTAGGTTATGTATTTTTAGATGGAAGATGGGATTACGTTGAGTGTTGGTTTGTTGTTGTTGTTGGTTGATATTGGTATTGTTGGAAATGATTGTGGTTCGTTTTTTGGTTTCGGGATATATTTCTTTTTGTACTCTCCTTTAAGTTTTCAAATAATAAAAGAGAAGTTATCTATTTATCTTCTAATGGATCTATGATGGTTGTATGTTCAAAAAAACATGTGAATCTTAAAGATTTGTAATAAGTTGAACAAAACCAAGATCTATTCTTCTTTCGTTTGTGTTCTTGTTCGTTAGTGTTGAATTGAATATTGTGTAGTTGTGTGTTTGTTTTCACAGATTTATTTTTTAGTGTTTGTTTGGCTTAGTAGCTTGATTAAATTGTAAATTGTGATTAAATTGTTGTTTATTTTGGTGTAGGGGTGAATTAAATGGTGTATTAATTGATCACTTTAATAGCATTAATGTGGTGTTTTTTTTAATATGTGCATTAAAGTGTTGTACACTATGCTTATTTGGTTGTAAGTCTGAAAATTATGTGCTTTCAAGTGTTGTACATCATGCTGAATTTGTTGCAAGTCTGAAAGCCTGAAAAGTTATTAGGAGAGAGATGCATCCGTGTATTATATGTAGTAGAGATATGATGGGAGGCGGAGTTATTTGTGGTGTGAGAGAATTTAGGGTTGTGTTGCACCTAAATGAGATTAGGGTTGTGGTTAACTTTTTATCTACTTTTTTATACCCGAATGCATTTAGTGTTGGTATTTGGATGTATGAATGGATCGGATGGCATGTTTGATGGGCCAACTGAATTCATTTATTTCTTGGCCCGAACAGAAAAGGTTGG
This sequence comes from Chrysanthemum makinoi, assembly GCA_910596185.1. Classification (NCBI taxonomy): domain Eukaryota; kingdom Viridiplantae; phylum Streptophyta; class Magnoliopsida; order Asterales; family Asteraceae; genus Chrysanthemum; species Chrysanthemum makinoi. Next base: position 139,429,328 of record OU343225.1, on the reverse strand, counting down.
AGTGGATTTGTTTTGGGCCGTGAGGTATTGTAATTGGGGCTGAACATGTTACGGGCTTAATATTTCAGCATTGGATGGTAACATTTGTTGATTGGGATTATGGTATTATCCGAATATTTGAGCTAAAAATATATCAAGTCTATTTTAAAATTTTGGTATATGGCTAATGGCTACGTTTTATGTCTCAAAATGACCACGAGACTAATTTTCACGGGGATACATATTTTTGACAAGAATCGGGAAACCATTATCAAAGTTCATTTAAACCTTAATAAAGGCTAGTTTTGGGCATATAACCGCAAGATGTGACTACGGCGTTAATTCTTTATTATTTATTTGAGGTTGAAGTGGGATATTACGGGTGCGTGTACTTAGTATCTGAAGATATCGGGGTTGGTTGGATGCATGATTCTTCGAGATCCTTGTTCGAGTTTTAACCGTTATGAATAACAAAGACTTGAGTTGTCTAGTTATACCTGATGTAAGGAGTTACGTTGTTGTGCTCACAGCGTATAACTATCACTTTTAAGGAGTTACGTTATTGTGCTCAAGTGTCACAAAAGTGTGGATAATTCAAGAAACTTTAAGTTTACCCCTTTTCGATCCGGTTAATCAACGCCGTAGGGAAAAGGGTTCTTCGTCTGACAATAGTGCAAGTTTAAGTCACAAGTTCGGTTATTTTACTTCAGTCTCAAGTTCGTCATATTGGATTTTTTCCATCAGTAGTCACTACAAAAGCCGTCGAGAATGATAATGGGGCGGTAAAGAGTTAGGCTGAAAGAGTATACACGCAGTAGAGAAGTCTTATCTGCAATTGATTCTCACATGATATTTATGGTACTTCACAATTGTTCGATTACTTAGACATACATGGTTTCGCTGTCTCCAATTCATCATCAACATACGTGGTGTATGATTCTGATTCATTGAAAACATCGGAGGGAAGAGAGTATAGGTGTTCCTTGCTTCTTTGATGTTTTTTGGATTTTTTTCGAAAACCCGTTTCCCTTCATGAATTTCTTCAATCAGGGGGAAGAAATGAGACGATCTGTGGTGAAAATTTCTAAAGTTGGTGTAATCGTCTCACTTTCACAGAGTTATCGTGTGTGAAGTTACCTAAATATGATGTTGTGATGCCTCACATACGGTCATTTTATCGAGTAATTGCAGATTTACTGGTAACTATTATTCTGATAGACCGCAACATTCAGGGGAAAGTCGTTTCATTTCGTCTTTCATGGTTTGTTTGGTGTGAAGCATCTACATATGTGAGAAGATCTTGATGATTTCTTGCATGTTACCCCCGAACGGATTTTCTGAAATAAGTCAGATTTACCTTGTGTGGTTTACTGCTCATCTACAAATTCTGTTGCGTACTGAAAACTTCAAAAGTTAGAGGAAATGTTCACTACATCAAAGTTTCGAATCTGCTAAAGACGGTTGTTAGTTTGGGGGAAGTGATTCGAAACAAAAATAAGCCGAAGTGTACTGAGAGTGCTAAAGACATGTAGCATGAATTGGGGGGAAGTTAATCCAATTTATGCATATTACATCATTTTCCTACAAGTGAAGAAAACGGTTCCCAAGTCGAGGTACAAGAAGAAGACAAAGAGCGTAAACTTTCATCGTCCTCAGCATTTGAAGAGCTTATGAAGACCTTTCTTTATTTGTTTTTTTTATACTTGTAGGAAATGTTGTAAGTAATCCCTTATGTCGTCCCATTGGGGGAAGATTGTTGGAATCGCTCCTAGCTACGGAATGGAACGACATTGACGGGATTACATTATCTATTCTATTTAGCCAAAACACATGGGCTTGTTATGTCATATTGTAATAGATGTATGTGCTAGGCTATAAATACCCCTCCATACTTCCATGGAGGGGTGAGTTTCTTAGTGTAATTTTCACCTTTCCTAATAATAAAACATATAGTTTCTCCCTTCTCTTCATACTTTCTCTCACTAGCATAATGAAGATGTTCTTCCATCTTCCAAGACTTCCTGATTCACCAAATCACCCATACATACGATCCTAACACTTGCATCATTTAGATCTATAGATAATCATGTAGTAACATACATTAATCACCCTCATCATCACATGATCATAATACTTTTAACATTCATCTTTGTTGTAAGCATACTTTACATTTTGATCAACCATCCTCATCCACCACAAGCATACACACATGAAGATTTATCACTTCAAGCTTGGGGAACTTGTGATCTTCATCATTTGAAGGCTTCCTATCAATGGAAGTTCATTTAGAAGTAGTCATTCATATCCATTAGACATTTGTGTCATGGATCATAATTGTAAACATTATTGCATCATCACAACATTTTCACCAAACTAGATTAGATGGTTTATGTGTTTGTGCCATAAAACACAAGGTTTGTTATGTTGGGCCTTAAAACATAACGTGAGTGGTTGTACCCGGAAAGAACTCGATATCTAGCTTAGTGTCGGGAATATTGTATAGGCGACGTTAGGTTGGTTCTACCTCGAACTAGAACCCGGTATTTAGCTTTGTACCGGAAAAAGTGTAAGCGACGATTGTAAGGTTTTCTCTGCCAAGAAGGGAGCTTGTTGATTTAGTGAAGTAACTCTCGAGTTGGGTACTCGGGGAGTGGAGTAGGGCGGAGAGGAGATCCGTGACCGAACCACTATAAATCCTCGTGTCCGGTTTGCACTTTCCTTTCTTTATCACTTTACCTTTATACTTGCACTATATTATTGCTTGTGATGTGGCTTGATGTTCATGCTTGTGTGACAACTTGGTTTACTATGCTTTATATTGGTCACAAACAATAATCGGAACTTTCATATTATAACAAGTTTCATAAGCGATTTGATACAAAAGATCTAAAGTTTTTAAACGGTAACATATTCACCCCCCCCCACCCTCTACGTTTTCACAATTGGTATCAAAGCCTCGTGGCTCTTATTTTCAAAACAAATGGTTTTTAAAATGGAGTACGATCCATGTATCAAATTACCATTGAAGGAAAATATAATATGAAAATGTTTTGCTAATTATATTTAGAAATTTTGTTGTTAAATGTAACTTTGTATACAAGCTTGAAGGTTTTCTTGAGAAATAAAATAAAAGTTTCTTGAAAGAACTTGTAAGTATTGTATTGTGTGCTTATAGAAAAGTTACGAAGAAATATGATTTTAAAAGGAGTGTTTGGGATAACTATAAATTTAGTTGAAAAATCACCTCCGTAAATGTTTAAGATAAGTCACATAAATAGAAATGTTATTAAATATGTGTATTATATGTTCACAATTAAATCTAGTAAGTCCTACACATTTTCGCTATGCGAAAGTACATTCTTTTTTCATTCTATAACATTTTTCATAGATGACCACGGATTGGGCGGAACCAAAAAAAGGGTCCGCTCTAGTAAAATTTTGGTTCCTTGGACTGCACAGTATACAAGTCTTGCCAAACTTCAAAAAATCTTAACTAATTAACTGTAAGTCAGTAGGAGTCGCGGCCCCTATCATTTTAATGGGAATTGAGTCTGCTTTCATTTAAAAATACTCTCATGGCCTGATTCTAATTTTAAATAAGTGAAATAGACCAAATACTACAGTATGTCCAAGATATTAAGTTTCGCTTTAACATAAAAACTCAAATTTTTGAGTCAAGCAATTTAAGTTGGTATTCTTAGAACATTGATACAATTTCTTTTGAAACTAAATAATTTGTTAATATGTTTAAAGGAAACTAATCAAGCTTGGTATACATCGTCATATTTAAACGCAAAATGACGAAAAGTGTTTTTCTATTTATGTTGTGCTAAATGACTACTTGTTTATGTTGTTTGCATGTTGCTTACTTATTTTCAAATTGTTGTTTACACTTTTTGTTTGTATAATATAAGTGTCAATCTTGCCATGTCATTTATTCGCTTGTTTGTTGATTTCTTATTTATGCATAATAGGACATTTGCTAGATTTTGTGCACTAAGTTGGAAAATTATTTTACTATCGCTTATAGACTTAGATCTCTTTCTTTGCATATGTTACACTAACATTTCGCATAACTTATGAAATGTCATAACTCACTTAGCAATGAGTACTAAGTAAATTATTCAAGTACTTTGAAAAATGAAGGTATTAAGGAGTGTTTGGTACAAGAACAAAAACAATGATGTATGATGTATTTTATGTATATTCGCTTTCTAGGATGATAACTAAACTTTAAACAATCATGTGAACTAACTTTTCTGTGCAGGGGGATAACATTTTGATGTTATCAAATTTTCACCGTTTTCACTATTTAGTGAAAATCGCTAGCCCCTACTTGAAATACATGCTCCCATGTGTTTATATATATATGTTATTGCTTGTTCCTAACCAGAAATGATAATCTCCATATGTTGCAGGAAAATTTACAAGATTTGGAAAAGTTTACGAGGGTTAAAAAACGCATCTGTAAACAAAACAGGTACCCACGGAACCGACGGACCCAAAATTTTGGCTCCGTCCGTGTAAATTTTTGGTGCCACCAAAATAACATCCCCGGACCCGCCGGACCCAAAATCCGGATTCCGCCCTTGTAAATTTTTGGTTCCGTGGTGACCTGCATGTATGTTTTCAAAATTCGTTTAATCCCGCACTCTAGTTCACTTTTTGTTGCTAGAATACTTTTCTTGTTATTCACTCACATTAGGATAACTGTTGCTCTCTTAGACCATTAGGATATAACAATAACATAAATGCAAACTTTAATTAATGATATGAATTCATAGTATAAGTTATAGAAAAATATAAAAGGAATCCAAACTCGAATACAAGAAAATCGTAGACGAGGACTTCGTTATTCAGTGCTCCTAAAACATGCTTCTTCTTCTGTGTTTTGATCTCCCCAAACCCTAGAAGGTTTGGTAAAGGAGAGATATCTAAGTGATGAAACCATCGACTATTGATAGGTTTCAAACTAGTTGCAGTAACTTTATTAGGAGTTACGTTGTAACTTCTTTCAATCTTCTCTGCTTATCCATGGTTACGGTAACCTTAGGCTGAAATTGCAGCCGTAGCTTTTGTAATCCGTGTATTTTTCTTCATTACGGCGTAGCTGTGAGAAATTTCTGTGGTCTTTGTTGATTTGGTGCTTATCAGTAGTTACTGGTAACTTTGAGATGAGGGATTCGTAGGCCAGCCTTGTAATATTTAGTTGCGTCGTAACTTCATCACTGTTACGTCGTAGTTAAAGAGCAATCATATCAATAGGGCACAACGTCAATGTAGCTTCCTTACGCCAGTCGCACTTGAAATGAAATAATAAGGAATAAGGATGTTTTCACTAATAATTTACTCAAAATGTGATAGTATAAGTGCTTGTGATGGGCATACGAACGATCTGGCGGTAATGGTGCGGGAGTGCTTAATTGTTTGTTGTTGCTGTTATTCTTTATTGATTGTTTATACTCATGTTTAAATTTGTAAAAATGCTTTATTTTGTCTTTAACCTCGTCTTAATTACATATAAAGGTATTTTACATAAGGGATAAGTGTAGGAAGGATTACACACGTTTTCAAAAAGAATGTGAATATGAGAATTACAATTATTTAAAAGATATTTGTTCGAGTCAAATGCTTGTATCGAGTCATAATGGATGTTTTGCAGGAAATTTTTCCAGATTCTAAAGATAAAAATTTTCCATAATTTTTTCCAGAAAATCGCAGACCAATTGCCAGGGATAACCTGGACGTCAGGGAGGAGTAGAAACTGCTTACTACTTTTTCTCGTTTTCTGAGCTGCTTATAAATTTTTGGAATTTTCCAGGTCTTAATTTTCCAGAAAATCTCTAAACATCCATTCCACAAGCATTATATCCTAGTTTAGTAGAGTCATATATATATTGTTACCGCCGATTTTACGCGAAGGTTTCGTTTGTTTTCTTCAAGTGTGAAGGTTTAATTTATCAAGAAGAAGATACATAAGATTGGAAGGAGCTTTTCACTCAAACACTCTTCTTGAAGAAAGATTTAACCATTACTTCACACTGATCCTATCGAGCTAATCAAGGGAGTACTAGTTTCTTTCGTTTTTAATTACCTTCCATTATCATAACTTTGATACTTTCGGGGAACATTGGGGACAATGTTCAGTTTAAGTGTAGGGAGGGAAAATAAAACGGGAACTTTGAAACTATGCTTATCCTTGACTATTTACTTTGTCCAATTTCATTTGTGTAATAAACCATGAAAAATATCGGTTAGGGTAATTTTGGCACCAAATTTAAAATTTTTCATGACATGTAGGAGTGGGCAATTAGTCTTAATAAAGCGTCTCATGGATAGGAAGTTATATGACTAGCACAAAAACCCTTTACCACTTAAATTCCACCCAAAATGTGATGATCGCCCTTAGATTTGTAGGAATTAAAGCATTCCACTTTAATGCTTCGAGTGTGAACCGATAGTATAATAGATTCTAGAACTTGTTTTGTGATGCATTCCGAGATCGCTAGTAAGACTACACTTGTGTAGTTAGGAATAACTAAATGATAAGAGGCCTTAGGATAACCCTTGTTTGATACCCGTAATATAATTACTTCTTCCACATCGGTTGAGTAATTCCCCCACACCCTTGCGTTGTACTCATCTTTGGTACACGATACCCTAGTTGACCCCTCAGATCCTATCCTTTTCGCGGTTCTCGTGATGTTTTGGTTTTCCGGAATATCAATGAAGAGCATTGTTTATAATCCACCCCCAAATGTACACCCAAATCGCTTTAGCCTACCTTGTATGCACTCACTTTTAGTGCATTATTGTTATCATACTAAACCCTTAGTTCAATTATCTAGTTGCTTGTATAAGTTGCTAAGTCGAGTCATACCCTTTGTACACAGTTTTGGGACGATTGGGACTCATGGGAAAAGTTAAATTTTATGAAATGACGGGAAAGGAACGTTAAATTCACATTCCCTTTATTTGCGTAATAATGTACTCCAAGTGTTTTGATCTTTTCAATTCGGGTCAAATTAGTGTTAGAGTAATAAAAACTCAAGTGTAGGGATGTGCCTATAAATCCCTATTATTTTGATGTTATCGTAGAGGATGGTAGAGTAAAAGTGTATGAAAAAAAATAGAAAAAAAAGAGAAAAGAAAAAAAATAGAGTGTTAAAAAAAAAAAAAATAAAAAAAAAAAAAAAAAAAAAATACAGGCTACCAACCTACATCTATCTTTAAATTTATGTTTGTTTGTTTCAATTTATCTAGAGTTTAGAGTGTCGAGTATTGGCTTAGCAACACCATTTTTCGCATGCTTGTAACATAAAGATTTTTGACTTGCCACCACTAAATCACCTATCCCACAAAACCCTTTGTTTCCCTACCGTAAGCCTAACTTTGTAACCCTTTAAAAGACCTCGTGGATAGTTTTTCCTAGGTGCTTACGCCAAAGCGATGGAGGTTTGATCTAGTGTCAAGGCTATGGTAATCTATGTACTAGGACCGGTTAATGCGTGTTTATCTTCCATTTCCAACTTGATATATTTCATATACACTCGAGAGATGAGAGTATCCAAACACCACTTGTGAAGTGCTAGTATGTAATTTCCGTGCTTGTTATGACTTTTGCGGGGCTTATATGTGTTGTGAATCATTCTAAACTAATGCTTCATGACCCTTAACTTATAAATTAATTGGCCAAAAACACATTTGCTTGAGGACAAGCAAATACCAAGTGTAGGGATATTTGATAAGGATTTAAAAGGTACACTTTTGAGGGGTCATTTAAGCCCTTAATTGATCACTTTTGTATCCGTTACTACTTAATTTCATTCCTTTTCACATTTTAGGTCTCTTGAAGGCAAATTGCTGGAATGACACTTATTCGGACGAAAAGGCGCGAATATATGAAGAAAATGGCCAAAGTCAAGAATCGAGACACTCAAGCTGCTGGAATTGAAAGGGACGGCGTCATTGCTTAAATGCGACGCCGTCGCGACACATCTTGAGACGACTCGGTAGCCAAATTGCTAATTTACAAGTGACGGCATCAGGTTTAAAAGAGTAGAGCGTCGAAACTCAGACGACCTAGATTTGGATCCAGACGGCGTCCGAGGTTGAAGCCGACGGCGTCACGAGCATAAGGTGACGCCGTCACAAAGTTGACGTGGCCAAGACGAAACCCTAATGGCGGCGACCCGAATGCGTCACAGTTAAAGAGTGACGCCGTCGTATTTTGTAACACTATATATAGAATCCGAATTTTTCAGTTTTGAGAGAGGTAGTTTTGTGGCGTAAAAACCTAAACCGAACCAAGGTTGTCTTGTACAGTATCTTAGGGTTCCATACCCTATTTTACAATAAGATAAATGTTTTACTTCATTAATTCAATTATGTCTTCAATTGTTTGTGTGTATGCTTGCATGTTCTCCATGTCCGGCTAATTTATTTGTGTGCTTGCTTAGATAATATGAAACCTAGTTATTGAATATTGATTGGTTGTCTCTTATCTTAATTGTGATTGACCTAGTATTGCGATAGGTCCTTCGTTGTGTTATTAATGCTTGATTAGTCTTTGTTGAACCTTAGCTTATAGTTACTAGTGGAATTGTAGGCTAAATATTCAAAGATAACCTTAGTGTTAAGTTTATGAATCCTAGAGATTTCGTAGTCATTAAACTTAGGTAGCTTCAAAGAGTTAGGGATAAACGCATACCCTACGACCTTAGAAACACAACGCGTTAAGAATAAGGACGTGACAATTCAACCATCAATAGGAGATAACTAGGGAGTAATAACATCTAAGTAAACACATTTTTAATCATCATAAGAGCACACAACAATAGACATAGACTACACTCACCTTAGTTTAGATAATTAGATAAGTAGCGTAATCGGTAGAAATACCAACCCCCAAATCCAAACCCCGAGATTCGTACCTTTCAATTTTCTAAAAAAACATAAAAAAGATAAAAAATAATCTTCCTCAACCCCAACCTTAGCGTAGTAATTTCTCACTAGCATTCCTATTCCCCTAGAGAACGATATCAATACCCGTGGCTTACCCTAATACTACACTACAACGATTAGGTTCACTGCCTAGGGTGTTGAAAAACTTGCTCGACGAAAAGGAAGTTCCTTTGACCCCGAATGCGCGTTGTATGCGTATCAGAAAACACTCCAAGAAGCATTCTCTAGAACGCTCTTATTCTATTGTCAAACACAAATACATCTCTTGGTCGTAAAAGATCAAAACATGTCATCCATTAAGCTATCTATTGGAGCAACCTTAGATTCCAAACACAAGATTGAAACTTATTGTTTGTTTTCTAAAGTCAACACACCATAGTTAAATTTTTGTGTATATTATGACATCTTCATCACTTTAGTTATATTGCATATTAGTTGAGTCACATTAAGCCAAGTATTTGTAAACTATCAATTTTTATACTTCAGTAGTGTTAAAATAGTGATAGTTTGCCTCACCTTAGGAACACTAATCAAACAAGTAGTAGATATGACTTTTCTTTTAAAACCACTTACATTACACATACATGTGTTGATTACATGTTCTTGTTTAGATTGTTCATATGTCGTGATGTTATCTTGGTGTTTAATATCTACTTGATTAATTGTCAAATGTGTAAACTCTAGAAAGGTTTTGTCTTTATGATGCTTTATGCTACTTTATGTTAACCGTAAACATGATTTGCATGATATTTATAGTTGAAGCAATTATGTCCCTTGTATGATGTTTCGCATGATTAACGTGTTACTTGTGAACTCATAATATGTCATTTTGTTATTGATGTATCCATGTTTGAAAGCTATTGTCTTTTGTTGACATTCCTTAAATCTATGCATAAGATGGTCTAAATGATACATGCTCCTAAATGTTATAATTTAAACATGGCTTGCATGAATCTCTTATCTTGCTTCTTTTGTGTCTTTGTCACACTACTTTTTTTGTACATGTGCACTTATAATTTATCATTTAGGATCGTGAATATTATGTTGTTTAGATGATTCGGGTGGTCTAGGATGATGATAGTATATGAAGGCCATGGTTAGAGAGATGAAGAGAGTAGAGAGGGAATTCTAGAGAGATAAACAAAAGTGTAAAAGGTTAGATTAGAACTTCCAACCCTCTACCTTGGAAGGTAGAGGGTATTTATAGGTTACAAACTAAACGACCTCCTGACGGCCTGTGGATCAGGTATACAGTGGGTAAAGACCCGTCCTTCCTCAACGGTGTTGCACTAAGCTAATCTACGTTACAAACTAACTAATTAACTAATAAATAACGTAACTAACGACAAGTCAACGAGCTAACTTATGCTAGATAACATTTGGGGTGACTGACTCTTCACAATGGAATTTCCAATTCCTAACAATCTCCCCCTAAGGGAGGTCACCCCATGTTTTACATTTCGAATCCTATCATTCTATTTTATCTTCAGTCTTGAGCTCGTAGACTTGAATTCTTCAACATCTGCATCTTTGTGCTTTTGTAGCGAATCTTCAAAGTCCGCAATGATTTGTACTTTCAGTGGAGGCCTTTAACTGATCCACGTCTTTGATGATCTTCGAGCTTTATTTGAGATCATCAGCCACAATAAATCTCTGAATCACCCTTTATTGTGTTGCCATCATGTGAAGTTGTGACTTTCGGACCGACATGCTTACACTTTCAGGATCATGACATCTTTCCATCAGAGTAGCGGAAGCTTTACTGGTTCATGATATTTGCAGCAGCATAGTATAAAAATATCATAACCAGGTTATGTAGATATGCACCAGTCATGATTTCTTCAATTAAGTGTGGATGTTGTGAGCATGCGGCATTGGATTGACTCCTCAATTCGATGGCAACCGTCCAAATGTTTCTGCAAACAACAGTTAGCAATAAAACACACGAAAGTGTCTTTGATCACTTTCATTGAATTGAGGTACACGGCCCACGGTTCCCCGTTGATCAGTACAAGTACTGCCTGTGATCAGGTAGGATTCCTAAGAATCTCCTTGACAGGGTTTCACAGCTGTTCTAGCCGTTCTCAAACCGGAACGTCTCAAAGAAGACAACACAGAGTTAGTGAACCAGCAAATTGAGATTTATTGATTGAAGAAAAATGATTTGAAAACAATCATGTATTGCTAGAAGAAAGAGTTTTGCAATACGACGAAGGTTTTATAAGAAAGATCAATTTTCAATCAAAAATACTTTTTGTATTTGAAAAGAGTACACATTCGACGTGGTAGAGAAAAGAAGAGATTCGCCATCGAACGGTTTTTCCAAAAGTATTTTTTCAATCAGAGATACTTTTTGTGTTTGAAAACCTAAGTACACATTCGACGTGCTAGAGAAAAGAAGGTTTTCACATCGAATGGTTTTTCCAAAAGTATTCGTCAATTCATTTCCTGGACCAAGGTTGATTCAAGAATGAATCGCCCCATTGTTTCTATCCAGTTGTCACAAGCTTGATCTTTTGCAAGATTTTACATGTCACCCACCAAGAGCTTGTTTGATGTTGGCTCTAAAAGGATTTCCATCTTCATCGTGAATATTTTCATATCACTCGGATGTTCTGGCAATACCACAAGGATAATGCGTAGGACTCTAAATATATACTTACTTTCCACATTGTGTGAAACAACAAGTCTTCATTAATTTTGTGTCCTAATGAGATATTGTGGATGATCTCTTGGCTCTAGACTCAATAGTGCACATTTGTTTCCTATGCCGGAGACTAGGGAGAGGGTCTCCTTCTTCAATATCAACAATCTCTAAGAGAAAGTCGATAGATTATGTAGGTTCCCCGTCAGAATGAAACAAGCCCTTTTAAGAGGAACTTGAGTAGTTTGGGAAGTTTAGTGCAGTGCGTCACTGGGTCCATGACATCTTGTCTTCAATACCAGTGTTACCTTAGTAACCACCAGTAGCATATGTATTGAACCCGGTTACTGCCCTAAGGTTGAATTATTGGAGGGCTGTTTCTTTTCACCCTTTTTCACATTCATTTCTTTTTCATTCTTCAACCCCTTCAGTGCTTACCGAGACTTCATTACTAGAACCTTGTTGGGTTTATTCCAGTACTAGCTCTGTCTCAGTCCACACTCTTCCCATATTCTCATTTTTCTCCTTTTTTCAACATTCCTAAGGACTCTACACTATCTAGTGGATTGTCCCTGGGAAGATCCCTCCAGTTCTGGAGGATCGTGGGAACTAATACCTAACCTCACCATCCTTATAACACCATGCATAAAGTAAATTGGTCGGTCTTTTGGTACAGTTCATTCTTCCTTAAAACCAATTGAAAAATCATTTGGAAAACAATCAAGGTACTTGTGATACGAGATCAAAGCATTTTGTACCTTAATAGTTTTGATCATTTAGAAAACCTCCCCCTCAACATGTGCATATGATTTAGAAATTGTTTAGCACATGGAGGCCAGAGGGCTTTGAAATATTTTCTTTGATCACAATTTTCATAGAAAAAGCCATTTGATTTTCTTTGGTAAATTCTCCCCCTCAATATGTGCATAGGATATTTGAAAACATTTTATCACATAGAGGAAAGAGTTCTTTTGAAGCACATTCACAATCACACCAGCCATTAAGAAACCATTTGCTCCCCCTCAATATGTGCATCAATATATGAAAGAGTTTAGCACATATTAGAGAGAGCCATCACATTGAATCAATTGATCACCTTTTATCAAATTTCATATTAAATCACAAATTCTCCCCCGATCAAAAATATCAAACCCTTTGAGATTTTGGATCCCAAGTGATTTAATAAGTTTTAGAAAACATGGGAGAATATGTGGCCTGGTTTAAATACTCATCTTGTTTTTGGATAAATGATCCCCCTCAACATGTGCATTGTATATTTGAAATCGTTTGGCACATGGAGGCAGGAGTGCCTTTAAAGGACTAAAACCAATTCCATTAAAACAGACAAGAGATTTAAATCATGATCTCTCCCCCGATCAAAAATTTCAAACCAATTGAGATTTGTGATCCCAGTTGATTTAAATCATTTAGAAAATTTTAGGGAAAGACGTGGCAAGATTTGATTTTGAAAAAATGACAGATAAGGACCAGATTTAGACATTAAAGATTGTTAGTGTCAGGTATGATTGTTTTAAGAGACCTTTAAGTAAAATAAAATAATTTCACAATCAAACAAGAACAGAAAAAATTTCATTTTGAAAGATCTTGATTCTAAAGAAAAATCATACCATGACATAACATTAAATATTTAGATCACCACATTTTAACGTACAAACGGACTTTTTGATGAAATATCGTTTGAAAATATTTAATTTGAAATCACTGAAGATTTGACAAAATAAAGTCCGGTTGATTTCAAAACTTTGAATCCGATTTATTTTCAAAACAATATTTTTTCATTTTCAAAACAATATTTTTCAAAGTTTTAGAAAAATGGTATCATCACTATTATCCCTGCACAAAGATACGTTAGGTAGTTGAGAAGCTTTTGTTGTTGATGTAGGGCTTGGAAGAAAAACCGTCTGCAGATGCAGTGAGACTTCTTACGTTGCCTTATAATGCCAACTGAGGTCAAATTAAGCTCCGTTTCTTCATTTGCTGTTGAAGAAAACCATCTGCTGAAGCAGTGAGACCTCTTACGTTGCATTTTTCCATGCCAACTCTCCATAGAAGTCCAATTAAGCCCCATTTCTTCATTTGTCAACCCAAGATATAGTTACCCTTTCCTTTCGGCATCCAATCATCTTCAATTGTGGGATCCGGATCGGGAACATTCTTATATACCAATATACCGCATATGCGTTAGTGAACATACGTACAGATATATGGTGGTCGACATCACCCAAACAACAATCGACTAATTCAAGTCAATTCAACATATCAATCAGTTCATATAAGGTATGGGAATAATGTGTTCATCAAACTATAATCATCTAATCCTAACAATCACATCCTAGAAACCTAGTCCTTCAACATAGGCAATTATATTTTACAGATAAGCACGTAGGATGATTAAGAAAGTCCGTTAGATGATGTAAGTTTGAAAACATTCTCCCCCTCAATCAATGACTCATTTTTTGAAAAATTTTAAAAACGCAGAAGTCATTGATTGAGTTTGCAAATTAATACGAAAACTCTGATTATGATTGATTTTTCAAGCAACTCATTTTCCACAATTTTTGAAAACAATAAATATTTTTATGAAGAATTTTAGACGGAAAAACATTTGTGTAGGAACAGTAGTCTTTTTGACGACATGCTTTCCTTGTTTTGTTTTAGGATAAGTGCACGAATTTTGAAAAATGGTTTAGCGCAACACTTTCCTTTCATGAAGAACGGGTTGCTAACTGAAATAATAGCAAGGCATAGTTTTAAGCACAGGTTACAGTCTGAAGAAACTGCAAGCCATATTTTGTGACATGCTTTGAAAAATAATATTTACACCTCCTGCTCGAACTTCATCTATGGTCCCGTGCCATTATTGAATGACATTTCTAAGACCGCAGATGTTATCGATACCAGAAGACATGTCTTTGAAAAACAATATTTTTGGTATTTTTAAAATTTTCTAATTTTTTATGGGTTTTTGTTGGTTTTATATTTTTCTATTTTGTTTTTCGGATAAATATATATACAGATAGAATAGATGATATAGCTTAAGAAGATGATGATACGAGTACCGAGATAAGGATATCAAGCAGCCCCGTTGTAGAAGATGGAAGTCATCATCCCTAAAACTTTCACCACCAAAGCTTCCGAGGCTCTTGAATTGAAGAAAGAAATGAACCATCTGAAAGTGAGACTTTTGCAGCTTCCCCCCAAACCGAAAATCCTTTAGCTAAGCAGATTCAAAGCTTTCTTTCAAGCTTCCCTTAGCCAGGTGCACAAAGAAGCACACCATTATCATCGATCTTGCTGCTCCTTTTAAGAATGATCATTGATTCTTCGTTCGGGGTTATATCATCAAATAGAACAACAGCAACGTATCATCCCACACTTAAATAATCTTCTCAAATTCCTTTTCTACTGAAGTCTGAAGCAATCCATTCCAAAAGGTGTCAAGAGAACAATTCCCCCAAGTAGTTGAATTGAAGCAGTAAGTCTCTTTGTATAATACTCAAGAACTCTCCCGAATACACATCATGAGGGTAATGAAGAACACCTCCCCTATGTTCACATCTTTCGTCCCTGATGAATGTGTATGAAGCTCAAGAATCAGAAGTACACCAATATCCAAGAACTCTCCCGAATACGCATCATGAGGGTAATGTAGAACACCTCCCCTATGTTCACATCTTTCGTCCCTGATGAATGTGTATGAAGCTCAAGAATCCGAAGTACACACATTCCCAACGAGAGAATAACTGATAACACCTCCCTCATGTTACACATTTATCTCCCCTGAATATTTCGTACTTGTGTACCTCTTTTATCACCAGAAACTTTCTCTAGCATCTCTTCCCCCACATAGTTGGAATAAGAACACTAAACTCCATGAGCCAAACCTTGAGTATCTCTGCGGTAATGACATGTGTCTTCCCGGGATTTCTTCAATCACTTAGAAGTATTAAGCTCATCAAGTTTACTCGCGTTTAGATACGTGTCTCCTTCCCCCTTGCTGGTTTTGATACTTCAGAATCAGCAACTCTTTGTAAGCCCATATACTTGAAATCTGATGAGAAGATTGCTTGAAGTCTTTGTGAGAATCAACATGCTAAATAATGTGAGCAAGTCTAATTGGGGATTAAATCTGACATTTCACCCTCCCCCAATTAGTGCTCTCCCCTAAACTGACAATGCCCGAAATATGAAGAAGTCTTTGGATAATCAAATGCAACTCGTCTTTAGTCTTCTAACATGCAAAGAAAATGTAGAACGGTATCAGACTCAACCTTCTTCAAGATTGTGCAGTTGGGGAAGAGATAGTTAACATCTTCAACTCACACCAAAAAGCATCCCACCAAAAAGCATCCCAATTAACTTACATCTTGCAAATCCCTTTAACTAAAATCCCTCCCAATCAAACAAGAACAGAGAGATGTTCATCAAGGAAATCAGCAATCAGGCCGCAATGAACACACAAGATGGTAACACCAAACTACCAATCACATCAAACAAGAACAGAGAGATTGTTCGGAATCATCATGTTGATGTATACGTGAAGCATTAACCGGAAGAACTTTGTCGATAAACTCATCAGTCTGAGAGAAGATGTCAACCAACGGCTCTTAGAAGAAAAACTCCATGTGAAGATGACCCGATAAGAAGAAGCTCGGTTCTTACATGAGTTTGGAGCCGTTTGACCATTTATTCTCAGAAATCAATCAACCATGAAGTGAATTCAAACTTCTTCTCCCCCTCAAGAATTGCATACGGAGATGCCATTCTTGATTAAACAAGTGAATATCTTCAACAAATGTAGTCTATTCACACTTCTCCCCCGCAAAATTAGCTCATGATGTCACCATCGTCATTATAGTTGAGCAAGTGGAATAAGAAAACAATCAACAAAGAGTCTGTTCACTTGATGACTAAAAGCGCATGGAAAAAGTATGAAGCATGTTGATGAGAATGGTCATAATAAGAAGATTTCTCTTCTTCAGAAGATAAAGCGCACTGAAGCGTACACTTTTCTTTTCTTTAGAGTACGAGGCTTGATGTAACATATTGGATTTCACAAACACACTCAACCATAAGATCAAATAGGCGTATAATGTGTTTTAGAGAGAGAAAGTTAGAGGTTTAGGGAACTTTAGTGAGTGAAAGAAAAATCTTATTATGAGCTCCAACTCTCTACCTTGGGAGGTAGAGAGTATTTATAGTACTTACATAAAACGCCACCGACGAGCGTGGATCGCATACAATGGGTAAAGACTCGTCCGTCCTCCACGGTGTTACTTAACTAAATACTACTTAACATTAAATAACTACGACTACGAGCTTTCTAACGATTACATATACTTGAGGTGACCGAGACTTTAACTATTGGATTTTCCAAATCCTAACAATCTCCCCCTAAGGGAGGTCACCTCAAACATACATTTAAATTACATAGAAATCAAACAAATATATCATTGAGATTGTTCTTGGATTCTTGTTCTGTAGTTCGTAGTCTTTGATTCTTCATTTTTGCATGTTTAGGATAATCTGAGTGGAGGTCTTTAACGATCCACGTGATCTGAGTTTTGAGCCGCTTTGAGATCATCAGCAACATTAAATACTCATCCATTGTGGTGTTGGTATTATGTGATGTTGTGACTTTTGGACCAACATGCTCACATTTTGGATCATGATTTCTTCTTATCAGAGTAGCGGAAGCTTTCGTTGATTCATGATATTGGCAGCAGCGTAGCGGAAGCATGGAGTGAAAATATCAGAGTCATTGATGCACCAATCATGATTTATTTAGATATGAATGTGTTGTGTGAGCATGCGGCTATGGATTGACCGCTCCATTCGATCACCGCAAACGCCGGGCGTACACGCATACAACATTAGCAATAAATCGCACGAAAGTGTCTTTGATCACTTTCGTTGAATTGAGGTACACGCCCACGGTTCCCGCTTGATCAAGCATAATACCGCCTCGTGATCGTATAATTCGAAGAATTTCCTTGACAGGTTTCGCAGCTTGTTCTAGCTGTTCTCAAACCGGAACGTCTCAAAGAAGACAACACGGAGTGAGTGAACCAACGAACGAGATTCACCGATTGATGAAAAGAGATTTGAAAAACAGTCGTGTATTGCTCAATAGAAATTTTTTTTGCAATACAACGAAGGTTTTAAAGAAAATCAATTATCAATCATAAACACCTTTTATTTTGAGAAATAGTACACGTCGATGTGCTAAAGAAAAGAGTTTTTAAGCACAACGACCGGTTTTTCAAAGGTATCCGTCAATCCATAACTGAACGAGATTGATTCAAAAATTGAATCTCTCCATTGTTTCGCATACAGTTGTCACATGGTAGATCTATTGGATAGATCTCACATGCCACCCACCAGGAGCTTGTTTGATGTTGGCTCCAGAAGGCTTTCCATCTTCATCGTGAATATGAATGCATATTACTTAGATGTTCTGGCACTACCACAAGGATAATGCGTAGGACTCATAATATATAATCTCTCTTTCCACATTGTGTGAAACAGAGAGTCTTCATTGAAAGTGTCCTAAAGAGATTTATTGATGATCTCGTGGCTTTAGACTCAATTGTGCATATTTGGATCCTATATCGGAGACTAGGGAGAGGGACTCCTTCTTCAGTATCAACAATCTCTAAGAGAAAGTCGATAGATTATGTAGGTTCCCCGTGAGAATGAAACAAGCCCTTTTAAGAGGAACTTGAGTGGTTTGGAAAGTTGAAGTGCAGTGCGTCACTGGGTCCATGACGTCTTGTCTTCAATACCGATGTTACCTTGGTAACCACCAGTAGTATATGAATTTAACCCGGTTTCTGCCCTAAGCTTGAATAAATGGAGGGCTATTTCTTTTCACCCTTTTCACATTCAATTCTTTTTCATTCTTCAACCCTTCAGTGCTTACCGAGACTTCATTACTAGAACCTTGTTGGGTTTATTCCAATACTAGCTCAGTCTCACCGCACTTTTCCCATATCTCACTTTTCTTATTTTTTCATCATACCTAAGGACTTCTACACTATCTAGTGGATTGTCCCTGGGTAGATCCCTCCGGTTCTGGCGGATGATGGGACCTCAACCTAACCTTATCATCCTTATATCACCATACATAAAGTAAAGTTGGTCGATCTTTTTGGTATCGTTCATCTGCCACTGGAACCAGTTGAAAACCATTTAAAAAATCAATCAAGATACTTGTGATATAGAATCAAAGCATTTTGTATCTTAATTGTTTTGATATTTTAGAAATGCTCCCCCTCAACATATGCATAATATTTTCAAAATTGTTTTAGCACATGGAGGTAAGAGATCTTTGAAATCGTTAGATTAAGAGTGAAAGGTCCAATCTTTTGATTAACATTTTCTAAAATGATCATCATCACTTCCCAATCAATTTGAGTAGATAAAACATTTTAAGGAAGGATGATGTTTTCAAAAGTTTGCTCCCCCTCAATATGTGCCTCGAATTTTGAAAGAATTTTGCACATATTAGAGGGAACCTGCACTTAGAGACAATTCACCACGCTTTCAATAATTTGAGGTTTAAAATAGGTGCTCCCCCTCAACATGTGCATGGAAAATTTGAAATCGTTTGACACTTGCGGCACATGCGGGGAGGCAAACATGCTAAACACTTATGAAACCATTTATCGAACTATCAGTTTAAATCCAATTTAAATCAAAAAATTCTCCCCCGATCACAGTTATCAAATCATTTGAGATTTGTGATCTCTGTAGATTTAAATTGATTTTGAAGGATTTTAAGGAGAATTGTGACTTGATTTGTGAAAACGTTTTAACTGATAAGGATCTGATTTTGAGACTTTAAACTCCAATCATTAAACATGCATGATTATCTTTTGAAAAAAATTGTATGACAAATAACTTTTGGATTTAATTGAAATCATTCTCCCCCTCAATAAATGACATAAGTTGTTGATTGAGAGATAGATGTTTTGACAAATTTTTAAGTCCTGATGATTATCAAAAATAGAGTCCGAGTTATTTTTCAAAACAACTAGTTTTCATTAGATAGTAAAGATTAGTATAAAGAATCAGAGCAAGGATTTTGAAAACCAATCTAAAGTAAGGCTCTGTTCTATCTTTGAAAAGCGAGTTATTGCCTGAAAAGCGGGGAGAGATTTCATGTTTTGACTAATCAGGAGAGCCAGTTGATTAATGAAGTTACCCACGTGTGCATCAGCATCAGCTTGTTTGAACATTGGATCGGGAATGAGTTTGTGAGTTCCATCACCCATGGGTATAACTTGTGAAGCTTTAGTAGTAATCTCAATGTTTGAGTAGAAGGCAGTTGAATCATTTGATGAGCTTGTCTCTCCTGGATTTGTTTTGAATTGTTCAAGAATCCTCTTTTCAAACATGGCATGTCTCTCATTCTGAAGAAGGAAGGCATAGAGTTGCTCATAGTTTGTATTCTTCAATCCTTTGGTTAGCTTCACAGAGGTGACAAACTTGTGCCATTCAGATTCATGTTGTTCATAAACTTTGAGTTCAACTGAATGTTTGGCATAGTCATTCGGATGTTCCTCATGTCATTAACAAGCTTGTGGAATCTCACGTAATACTCATAGACACTCTCATCCGGTTTCATCTTGAAGTGTTCAAATTCATCATATAATTGAGATTCTCTGTCTTCCATAGTTAATTCGAACCCGAGAGAAGCATCTTGACATTATCCCATACGCCTTTGCTTCGTGTTGTGATTGATAAGCTTGTAGATGTATTTTGGAAGACCTTGTAATATGATGTTGGAAGCCCTGATATCCGCATCGAATCTCTTCTTCTCCTTATCATTGAGCTCATCATACGTTTTTGGTCTGTCTATTTCATAGATCATTGATCCATCTTCAGCTGTATCAATTATGTCTCTAGTAGTCTCAACCCTATACGGTCCTTCATCAATGGATTTGAGAATGTTGACTCCATTTTCCTTTCCAAGACAATATAATCTGATTCGTTGAGCCCAAGAGTCGTAGTCAGTTCTGTCAAGCATGGGTGGACGAGTATCCGAACCACCGCTGAACATCCTCGCAACATGGAGATGATTGTAGCAACGTTGGTAGACATGTTGACAGATTAAACGGGATTTTATAACTCTATGATTAAACCGGAAATAGATTCTTTCACGGATTTTATTAAATCAAGAGAAAACCGTATTACAGCATGAGTCAACCAAGTCGCTAAGAAAAACTAAACCAAGTCGCTAAGCACCAAGTCGCTAAGACACAGTCAAGTCGCTAAATAACAACTCGCTAAGCACCAAGTCGCTAGCAAAATTTTGACAAAGAAGTCGCTAAGCACTAAGTCGCTAAGTTGTCAAGTCGCTAAAGAGCAACTCGCTAATCACCAAATCGCTAAGTTGTCAAGTCGCTAAAGAGCAACTCGCTAAGCACCAAATCGCTAACACCAAGTCGCTAACAAACTTAAGTACAAGTCGCTAACTTTCACCAAGTCGCTACCGTAGTGGAGAATCCACTAAGTGTACTGTTTTTCGGCTTGTCTCAATAGACAAGTCGCTAGCTCAACTCGCTAAGAACTTCAACTGCAACTCGCTACCAAATTACAAAGCAAGTCGCTACCAAGACGACTTATCCGTGGCTTAAGTCGCTAGCTAGAAAAAACACATAAACCCCACTTTTCAATCCAAAAACAACCCAACCACGATGATTCAAGGTTACCAAATCAAAACCCAAGCACATACAATGATTCTAAACACAAAACTACACCCAAGATTCAAACTTTAACACTAGAAATGATCCAAATGATGCAAAAACCACTAAACTTTTTAAAACTCTAAAACCACCTAAAAGTCACTAGAAATCCAAAGATATGTAAGAGATGATCAAACCATGGCTCTTGATACCATTTGTAACATATTGGATTTCACAAACACACTAAACCATAAGATCAAATAGGCGTATAATGTGTTTTAGAGAGAGAAAGTTAGAGGTTTAGGGAACTTTAGTGAGAGAAAGAAAAATATTATTATGAGCTCCAACTCTCTACCTTGGGAGGTAGAGAGTATTTATAGTACTTACATAAAACGCCACCTGACGGGCTATGGATCGTGCATACAAGTGTAAAGACCCGTCTGTCCTCCACGGTGTTACTTAACTAAATACTACTTAACATTAAATAACTACGACTACGAGCTTTCTAACGATTACATATACTTGAAGTGACCGAGACTTTAACTACTGGATTTTCCAAATCCTAACACTTGAACTGAAGTATTAAAACATCATAATCTCTCTCTTTTCATCATCTCTTGGAAAAACATGTAATCAACCCATTATCATTCAGTAGGCTCTTTGTCGTGACAGCTGATGGAGAAAACCTAATATGATGAATTTGACCCTGAAGTAAACTACCCCGAACTCGTGACTTAAACTTGCACATATGTAACAAAGAGCGGTGCCGATTTCCATTAGCATCTCTAAGTACTCTCTATGTACTCTATACTCTTCAACCAACCAACCATCAAGTATAAGACGTACATTACCTCTTGAAAATCCACAATTTAATGTGACACTGAGCACTACAACGTAAATCCTTAAATTGATAGTTATTTTGAGATGATAAGAGCCCAATTCCCCCAAGTGGTAAAAAGAAAAGGTAAAAGTCACCCAACAATAACTAGATTTCCAAGTCTTCGTTTTTTATAATAAGCTCGAACAAGGATCTTGAAGAATCTTCATCCATCCATCCCCGATACCTTCAGATACTAAGTACACTTGCCCGTGACATTTCACTTCAACCTCAAATAAATAATATTGAGTTAACGCCGTTGTCACATCTTCTGAACTGCTCAAATCTAGCCTTCTTTGACATTAAAATGAACTTTGATAATGGTTTCATCCCAACCATGGTTAAATGCACATAACCCCGTAAAACCTTGTAATAACCAAACTGCCATGACGAATATCCAAACACACATCCAATTCATGAAGTACACTCTTTTATCCCTTCTTTGAAACAGAAAACGTAGCACCAACATCAAATAAGAGATCTCGAAATACACTTTCCTCTCTCCAAGATGGTTCCATCAATACGGGATTTTACAACTCTATGGTTTAAACCGAGAAATAGTTTCTTTCGCGGGATTTCACAAAACCAAGAGTAAACCGTAAGATAAATCCGGAAATGCACTTTACAATTACCATGATGTTTCCACTGTCCACGGATTTTGCAAGTCTATGATTTAAACCGAGAAATAGATTCTTTCGCAGGATTTTACAAAATCAAGGCAAAACCATAAACAATGTCAGCTTGAATGTATTATGACAACTTTGGTTTCAGTGAATATCTGTTTTAGGGGAACATGTCGCGGTTCATCAACGGTTCATAATCCAACATCAACAACATCATCGGTCATCCAATCAAGACTTTGGTAAACACATCATTCACGCATTCTATCACCGTTTGCTGACCACATGGAGAAGTAAACCCGATATACCAAACTTGATTATGAAGCGAATTCCCATTTGTTACTTAAACTTGTTCTAATCCTTGTGAAGAAGAAGCGGTGTACCCAATGTACAAAACCTCTTGACATTCTCAACTGAGTGAGACACCGAAGTGATAGCTACGTTGTGAGTTAAGCGAGACAGAATCACAAACGTTACTAAATAGCCAAGTCTTTATCACCCTCTATAAATGCCCAAACAAGTCATCTTCGCGGAAGGGTAGAAAGAAAGAAGACGAAATAAGTAAACGCGCCCGGAAAACTTCATTTCAAATCCAAATAAGAAATATCAAACACAAACAACCCCGTAGTCAACCTAGGTCCAATAACAATTCAAGCCGTGACGAAAATATTCTTCATGAAAATGAATAAACCAAAGTATCAAACCAGTATCAAACCCAATAACACAACAAATCATATCATCATACCCAAGCTCATTATCAAATCACTTCAACAAATCTCATCATAAATCAACTCACATAAAATTCAATTCTTGAGAAGCTCATTTGACTCAATCATGTGTGCGACCCAAACTTGGTTATTTGCAAAAATCAAGGCCTGGTTTATGAAAATCAATCCAATCATCCAAGTCCAACGTTCAAAAAGAACCGTTTGAATCGTCATTTAATTACCAAAGTAATAATATCGGTTAAGAACCTCGAACTCATTCAATAACTCAAGTTGTGAACAAATATCCCTTGTGAACCAATAATCATTACCAAAATTACCGCTCTATCACGAGAATTATTAGTGCTTATGCATCCATATTATCACAAGACGGATATCTTGGGTCCCAACTCAAAAACATCACAAAGTATTTCATTACTACCCAAGTTCACGACTCAACATATCCAAGAAAAAATCCACTTGAACCAATATCAAAATCAATCCATCACAAACAATACTTGAGCCTGTGAATCATTTAACACGACATAAGATCGAAATAAAGTCACATCTTGTCCACCACATGGTCACAATAATTCGTATGCACCTCATAGCCTAAGTCTACTCACATAGTCATATGTTAAGCCCAAATAAAATGTTAATGTCCATAACAGAGTTGTACGACCCATATTCCAAAATCAGTATCTTGAGCCCAAATTAGTGACTTCACCCACATATTCCAAATACCATTAACCAGATTCACACACGAATATAGCCCACATGAAATATACGGCCCAAATATAACCCACACGAAATGATAAAACCGGTCCATTGATCACTTAACCTAATTTCATGGATATAAATTTCACATAATGCACTCACTTAACACTTGATACCCTAAAAACACTCACACCAACAAACCCTAATCACTAATATTTCTCAACCTCCACCCCCCTTTCTCACATTCCGATTCATCTCGTCTAGCCACAGGGATGGTTACGAGGACATCAAGGCCACAGGGTTGGCTTGATGATTTCACAGCCACAGGGATGGCTCGAGCCACTTATGATTTGTCTTCTTGATCCGTTTAAGATGTGTTCACGTGTAGGTTCTTTACCAAAGTTTTGATAATATTAGACTACATGAACTCATGAACAAGAATGTGTTGACATCAATTGTTAATAACATATCATGATTCATACGTTAGAAATACCATTTTCTTGGGTTTTTGTTTTAATTGACCGAAAGAAAAAGGAGGACTAAACAAATTTGTTTTAGTCAATCTTTTGAATTTCGAATATCAAAAATAAACAAGTGATGTTAGATCAGTGATGATTTCTCGTTCATATGAGTGACTTTTTAAGATATGATAAATATTTGAACGAGATGGCTGAGATCTTTTGACTTTTCTTGGTAGACATGATGATTTCCTTATGATACTAAGACATGGATCAATGATGAACATGACTTATTTGAACACATCTTTGAAAGGTTTTATGAAAATAAGTCAATTTGAGATCCTTTTTATTTTTCATTTTGTTGTCGATTTGGTGGTGAATGATGCTTGTGATGAAGTAGTGATATACATTTAACCTGAGATGAGAGTTTTTTGTAGTTGTAGTCTTTGTATGTGGTATGTGGTCAAAGGTCAGTCTTCATCTCCCTTTATTTTGGTTACTGTCAAGTGGTATTAATCAACTCGCATTGTCCAAACAACAATACAACTCGCATGCTCATCAAAGAAGTTTTTAACAAAAAAATACAAGTAGTTTTGTTGACAACTCGCATATGACCATTTGACTCAACAGTCAAACAAACTCGCATTCAATCATTAGTTAGTAACTCGCTTCAATATTTTGACATAACTCGCATTGATGTCATTGTATCTGGACATTATAACATCAACTCGCATCCAAGAATACATTGAGTCATGACAGTCAAAACTGTCAACTCGCTTTCTAAAAAATGACAACTCGCTCAACATTCAAAAATGTTTAACAACTCGCATAGAAGAATAACCCAGGAACAACATAAAGAAAAAAACCATTTTGATCCGTATTCGACCACAAGGACTTGACCATTTTTACCAGTGATGAATAAGTAGATGTGACCAGAAAAACAGCATAAGAAATGCTTCCATGATGACTGGTTTAGACTTCCCAAGAATCTGACCATATGACCCACAATTCAAATAGTAGAGACTGTTTACTAACCAGTTGTATTTGACCACCAAAACAGATATAGACTCTGATATAAAAATTATACCAAGACATGTTAGAATGCAGTTTGGCTAGTTCAATCTAAACACAGTAAACATGTTCCAAATCAGATAACACACTTAACCATGTAACAACTACAACATCAACACGCAACAATGAATCAACCAAACCGCATATAAAAAAACCATTCGAATCAACACAAACAACAAAACCTTGGCTCTGGTACCATTTGTAGGATCGTGAATATTATGTTGTTTAGATGATTCGGGTGGCCTAGGATGATGATAGTATATGAATGCCATGGTTAGAGAGATGAAGAGAGTAGAGAGGGAATTCTAGAGAGATAAACAAAAGTGTAAAAGGTTAGATTAGAACTTCCAACCCTCTTCCTTGGAAGGTAGAGGGTATTTATAGGTTACAAACTAAACGACCTCCTAACGGCCTGTGAATCAGGTATACAGTGGGTAAAGACCCGTCCTTCCTCCACGGTGTTTCACTAAGCTAATCTACGCTACAAACTAACTAATTAACTAATAAATAACGTAACTAACGACAAGTCAATGAGCTAACTTATGCTAGATAACATTTGGAGTGACCGACTCTTCACAATGGAATTTCTAATTCCTAACATATCAAAGTGACTTTGGTATGATAAACTTTTAGAAATCTTTTTATCCTACAATATAATCACATAAATTTTCATACTTACTTATAGCTAAGTATACTTAAATTTCTAAGACTAACGACAAAACAATATAAAAATAAAATGTCTTGAATAATGTCGCATTCTTGCATAATATGATTGTTTATCTTGATGCTTCCTTGTTGTGTGGTGATTTCATGTCTACTAAGTGGAATGTGTTGTTTTTGCTTATATAAGATGTTATCATTTGATTTCTATCATGTTAACATTTTCTGTCACGAAAAAATTTGTTTTGTAGGTTGATAACAAATTATTTGTCATCTCACTTTGTTCTAACTTTTATATGCTCATTTCGCATAATCCCCTTATTGCTACGTAGATTAGTTTTATGGGACCCTTTAAACTTGCATATAGCTTTAGAACATATAAAATTTAGTGATTTGGCATTACATTTTCATATCATTCAACCAACCTCTTTTCAAATCTCATTATTGCTTCCGCTTTACAAAAATTGCCTCCACCACTATTTAGCTACAACAATACTTTAATTACATCATCCTCTCCACCTCCTATGAGGAAACCACATACCTCGTCATACGATCATCTCGTATTAATCAAGAAGAGGTACATGACTTTAAGGATGAAGTTCATTGTATGCTAACCATCATCCATAAAAACATCATTAAGCTCATCTCTTTCGTTAACCCGAATAATCTCCTAAACACTTTGTTGTCATTCTTTATTTGATACATTACACATTATGTTGGATGTCCCCAATTAAGGGGGAAAGAAATCCATTCACATAATTGTCTTTTGTCAAATTTTATGTCTCTTACACCCTAAAATACCAACACATAGGTAAACATCAGTTAGCTAAAACCGGTTCACGAAACCACAACTAACCTTATATCACAAGTTTGAACCAATACCTCATCAAGTGAAAAACGCATCGTATGTTTTACAAACTTCTTCATCTCCACAATCAACAAATATAGGATTTTCCTTAAACTAGCACCTTAAAACTTCACTATCTAGAACAACATCATAGGATCTTATCTTTTTCTCGCTTGACACATATCATGCATGTCATTGTCAGTGCAAACGATATATTAATCAAAACCGCCATTCCCAACACGTTTTCAACACGTTGGTCTATCCAACTCTCTCTCTCTCATATGATGTCATTCTTATCCTCATATAGGTACTTATTATTATTTTTTTAGGTACATATTGTCTTCACTTCTTTTCAATGTCATAATCGTCCATGTCGGTCAAAACCATGTTAATACTCTCTCTCCCATTGTCACCTAGAATAGGTCATTTTTATAATTCGTATCAATCAATGAACTAATTTATCTTCATGTTATCACTTTTATATTTATGCATTTTCTTTGGTATCTTCATTATAACATTCTTAGATAGAACGCTTTATTGATTACTCTTGGCTTGAAGCATATAAGAACTTGTTCAAAACAATAGGTTGTTAGCATCAATAAATCATTCAAATCATAACCCTTATGCATCATTAAATTGAAATGTTTATTCATATTTTTTTCTTCCTCTTAGTCTTGGTCACTTGACATTAAGAAAGGATTGCATGAGTCCATATTTTTATATTATTTTCTATACATACGAGTTTCTAACTCCTTAATATTTTTCTATGTTATAACCACCACCTTCAATCACCACTTTCACTAATCATTACCACCATGGATTAACGAAAACTTACTTTTATAAATCTTGATTCATCTACCGAGTTATCACCATATGAATCCTACTAGTAAACCGACACCAACACTAGCACCACTAGCCTTAACTCTTTATATTCCAACTTCACTACATATCTTCTTTCTAGGCACTATTTTTTAGGCTCTTATCATATTATATTATCGCTTTTCTTATGATTGTAATTCTTATTAGGAGACTACACTTCATGAGATATTTAATTATATCATTTATATATCACATATATACATCTTATTTTTCTTTGTCAAAAAGATGAAATATATTGCACTAATTTTTTTCATTGTAGGTTCATCATCATATACACTCGATTGTATATAACTTACTCATCTAAGGATGAAGTTTGCATCAATTATTTTTCTTATTTTAGGTGCTTCTTGACACCCTCAAACAAGGGTGAATATCCATTAAGCACTCATATTGCATCGTCTATACACTTGGTTGTATATGACATATTTGTCTAAAGACAAAGCTTCTATTATACTAATATTTATTTTGTAGGTTTATCTTGACGCCCTAGAGCAAGGGGGAGCTTCCGTCAAGTATTAATTGAATGCATCTTATACACACTTTGTTGTATATCACTTACTCGTCCAATGACGAATATAGTTTTGCACTAATATTTGTTTTGTAGGTTTTTAATCATACCTTGACGCCTCATATAAGGGGGAGCAACCGTCAAGGGGGAGGATGCACGCATTCATCATTATTCTCACTTTTCGACAAGCCTTTGTGCTTCGATTAAAAAAATATAAAAAATTAAAAAATAAATAAAAAAAATGGAGAAAATAGGCTAACATTGTTAAGCATTTTCTTTATCATATATTTCTCATAAATTTTGTTGCATCAAACTAACCTTGATGTAGGTTAAGCCTCTTAATTTGATCCATGGATCCGCTACCAAACAAGGGACGGATTGGAGTAGACAATTTAATTTCACTAGGGATGATGCAAGCTCACCTTTTTGGGGAGAAATAAAGTTAAACTCCAAGGACACGCCCTTTTTGTGTCGACAAAAGGGGGAGAAGAGTGTAAACGGAGAAGGTAATGTAAAGGTAGTAAGGATACAAGTAACTTTTTACATTTTACAATCCATTACGTTTACATATCTTTGTCATCGTCAAAAAGGGGGAGATTGTTAGTGCAAATATTACGATATTTAATCTATACAGTCTCGTTTGTTTTGATTGATGACAAACATGTAACTCGTAATATATAACGTAAAATGTACAAGTTACTCGTAATCACATTTTGTCCCAACATATATTCAACACCTCTCGACATTTCAAGTCCTCGTATGTTACAACACAAGTTCGTACATGTTTGTTATGTGGCATTATGATCAAACCCCTTAACAAATCATTTAGAATGTTTAAAATACATTTAGAGTCACTAAGTATTTTAATAGGTTAACCATTCTATTTCGAACCTTATTTTACATTTTGCATTCACAAGTATTTTATACAAATACATCTTTTGTAAAATGTCTAACAAATATATACTTTTATTTGTACAAGTAAACTAACTATAATATTCATACAAGTACTAAAGTTTACTTAAAATTGACAAAATACATTTATTTTGACAAGCACTCAACTAGATATTTTATTTTACAAAAGGTAACTAAACATTTTACTAACTAGTTGCATAATACATTTTACAAGTTTACTTTGATAAACATTTTAATCAAAATGAAATTGCATTTATAATATCTAAGATATCAAATCTAATAGAACCATAGAAAATATTTTGGAAAAATATGAACTAGATTTGTAAGATTTTGTAAGATATTCTAAGATACCAAATCTAATAAAAGATCTTGGAAAGATTTGATAAAGATTTTTTTTATTACCACTTTGTCTATAAATACCAACTCATTATTTTCTCATTTCTTCATCCCTTCTAACACACATTCTCCCTATCATTCTTGCATAATTTAGATCTATAGATCATCATGTAGTAACATACATTAATCATCCTCATCATCACATGATCATAATACTTCTAACATTCATCTTTGTTGAAAGCATACTTTACATTTTGATCAACCACGGAAAGCTTGGAGATCTAGCCATCCTCATCCACGACAAGCATACACACATGAAGATCTATCACATCAAGCTTGGGGAACTTGTGATCTTATCATTTGAAGGCTTCCTATCAATGGAAGTTCATTTAGAAGTAGTCATTCATATCCATTAGACATTTGTGTCACGGATCATCATTGTAAATATTATTTCATTATCACAACACTTTCACCAAACTAGATTAGATGGTTTATGTGTTTGTGCCATAAAAAACAAGGTTTGTTATGTTGGGAACATAACGGGAGTGGTTGTATCCGGAAAGAACTTGACATCTAGCTTAGAGTCGGAAATATTGTATAGGCGAAGTTAGGTTGGTTCTACCTCGAACTAGAACGCGGTATTTAGCTTTGTACCAAAAAAAGTGTAAGCAACGATTATAAGGTTTTCTCTGCCGAGAAGGGAGATTGTTGATTTAGTGAAGTAACTCTCGAGTTGGGTACTCGGGGAGTGGAGTAGGGCGGGGAGGAGATCCGTGACCGAACCACTATAAATCCTCCGGTCCTGTTTGCACTTTCCTTTCTTTATCACTTTAACTTTATACTTGCACTACATTATTGCTTGTGATGTGGCTTGATGTTCATGCTTGTGTGACAACTTGGTTTACTATGCTTTATATTGGTCACAAACAATAATTAGAACTTTCATATTATAACAAACTTCATAAGAGATTTGATACAAAAGATCTAAAGTTTTTAAACGGTAACGTATTTACCCCCCTCTACGTTTTCACATTATTGACCGAAAGCAGCTAACATTGATCGACATGAATAAAAATTTGCCCATAAATTTGACTATTGACTAACTTAAATATACGCTTAGTTCATTTAACATTCAACACATAGTTTGATCTTCTCCTCACTTCAATTTCATGTTTATCATTAATCACTGCTTCACAAAAATCACATTAGCTACGGTTTATAAGCCTATTAGCTACGGTTTCAAAACCGTACTAGATAACAGCACACCAAAAAATAATGTATTTTTTGGTATGGTTTATAACCGTAGCAAAAGCTTGACTATTTGGTACGGTTTTCTTTATAACCGTATCAGATTTCTCCTACCTTTTTTGGGCACGGTTTTTTAATAACCGCACTAAAATCTATTTTTTCATAAAAAAAAATACATTCAATTCCATGTTTCAAAACATGTAATCAAACACCACCACAATATCTTTCACACAAGACCTAAACATTGTCACATACACACACAATATTCAACAAACTTAACATTCTATATAAAGATCAACCAACGTAACAATGTGAGTTAGACAAAAGTGTTATCCATTTCAATTGTTTACAAGTCATCATCACAAAATTTTAAACCCTTAAATATGGAGGAGCCGTCGCATCTAAGGATCAACTACAACTCTATAAAACTCGTTCAACGTCATAAGAGCCACTTGGTCGATCTCCAACGGTTTTAAATGGCGCGTATCATCCCAAAGCTATAAAAACAAATATAGATATATATTAGTCATACTTTATTCGCAAAATCAACAAAATTAATAGAATAAAGAGTAACAAAGTATAAAAAAAACTCTTAGTAACAAAGTTTATATATCAGATGGCTTATATCATATAGTAAAACATAATATGAGTAGTAGCTATGACATAAACAACAACATTAACCGGCTCGCTACAACAGCAGCCTACCCGCTGAAACATAAACCAAACCGTTGCAACAGCAGGCGACGCGCTGCAACAACAGCCGAACCGCTGTTGTTCCGACCCGCTGCAACAGTAGGCGACACTGCAACAACAACCGACTCGCTGCAACATCAACCAACCCGCTGCAACAGCAAGCAACCCGATGCAACAGCAGCCCCCGCTGCAATCCCAGCCAAGACGCTATAATCTCAAGCATAAAAGGAAATACTTACACTTTTTGGAAAGTCGGCTTGTTTGTGTAGAGCAAGGTCATACATGGACTTCATCATATAGTAGCCGCATTCCCATACACCCTCTTGCTGGAAACACTATGTTGGGTTTTAGGTTCCACTGATCAGTAATTATTCTAAGTATTGGAACCACTGCTAGAGTTGATGAAACCACTGTCAGAAGAATTAATCCACTACTGAAGTTAAACCGCGGCTAGTAGTAAAGTAGAACCACTGCTATTGTATTGTAAACACTGCTAGTTGTGTATAGTCGGTTTAATTTTTTGTATTAGATAAATATGAAAAAGATTTTTATCTTGTAGGTTACGTTTTGTATTATGTAAAGGACTCCTTAGCCTATAAAAGGAGGTCCTAGGTTAGATTAGATATACGTGTGTTTTGCTTTATCTAAGGTCGATACACTTCAAGGTTGTAAAACCCTAATACTGGTTAGAGTATTCGTATTAATAATAATATTGAGGTGTTAAGTGTTTGTTATTCTTCTTCTTAAGATTAAATATTAAATTCGCGTAATATTTAATAAGTCTTTGTCAAGTCAGTTTCTATAAAGGATCGTTAGCTCAACTGGGATCAACAAGTGGTATCAGAGCTTGTGATCTAGAGACTGTAATCAAGAAGAAGTCAATTTAAGTTCTAAAGAAAAGTTAAGATGTCTGACGAAACTCACATGGTTACTGCATCAAAGGTGCCCATGCTGAAGCAAGGTGAGTATCAAGTTTGGAGAATGCGAATGAGGCAATACATTCGCATGATTGATTATACCATCTGGGATGTTGTTGAGAAGGGTGATACTCTTCCTAAGAAGGGTGATGATGGTAAGGAAATAACCATTGTCAGTGAGATTGACAAGGCTAAAAGAAAGCTAGAGATTAAAGCTCATAGTATTCTCAGTATGGGAATACCTAATGAGTATGCATTGGATTTTGAGCAATATGAGACTGCTAAAGACTTAATGGATGCCATTGAAACAAGATTTGCTGGTAATGAAGCTACCAAGAAATCCAGGAAAAACATGCTCAAGCATCAGCTTGAAAACTTCACTACTCTTAGTGGAGAAAAACTTGATGGCACTTATAACAGACTGCAAAACCGATCGCCAACTGAAATTGGTGGACTACAAAGTTGCTCAAGAAGATATAAATCTCAAATTCATCAGAAGTTTGTCACCAGAATGGGCTGTGCATACTGTTGTGCGGAGGAACAAAGATGACTTTGAAAAGATGACGCTGAACAATCTCTACAAAAACCTGAAAGTTTATGAGTCTGAAAAGAACATAGATGACTCATCCTCATCAACACAAAACATTGCTTTTGTATCCACAGGGCACAGGAATTCTCAGGATGTTGCCACTGCTGCTTATGAAGTATCCACTACTATTGCTAATAATACCACTGTTAGTGATAGTGTTAGTGATGGTGCCATCTGTGCTTTCCTAGCTGATCTTACAACCAGTGTTACTGTACTAAATCAGGATTTGGATCAAATTGACCCTGATGATCTTGATGAAATCAATCTTTAGTGGCAAATGGCAATGTTAACACTGCAAGCTAGGAAGTTCTTGAGGAGGACTGGTAGACAGGTCAAATATGATGGACAAAGAAGAGCTGGATTTGACAAGAGCAAGATGGAGTGCTTTAACTGCAAGAAGAAGGGTCACTTTGCTAGGGAATGTCGAGCTCCTAAGAGGATTGAAGGAATCAAGAAGACTCCTGAAGAGCCTGTTTCTTCTTCAGCATTGGTTTCTCAAGATGGTATTGGTGATTATCACTGGAGTGATCAGATTGAAGAAGGTCCTAATGCAGCTTTTCTTGCTAGTGAAGCTTCAAAAGAGCATAACTTTGCTCTTATGGCCTATGCTTCATCTTCTGGTTCAGATTCTGAGGTATCTAATGATTCTAAAAATTCTACTTGCTCTTTTAAATCATGTCAAGATAACTTAGAATCTCTTAAGGCTATTAATGAGAGTCTGAGAAAAGAGGTAGAAAGACTTTCACTTGATAACTTAGGATATAAAGTTGGTCTTAAGAGTGTTGAAGAGAAACTAAATTTTTGTATTGAATGTGAGTTTGAGTATGTTGATAAGATTAATATACTAGGTGGTGAAATTGATCTTAAGGAGAGAGAAATTACTATGCTTAAAAAGAAACTAGAAGAAGCAGAGAGCGTAAAACAACAGGCCCTAGAGGAAAAAGAAAAACATGTAGTTAGGGTTGCTAAAACACAATATGCTTCTAACTTAGTAAATAAGCCTATTGGACAAAAATTGTTAAAAGATGGTATTGGCCTAGGATACAACAATGTGCCACCACCCTCTCTTATGAAACTTGCTCCACCAACAAAAGAACTGTCATTTAGCAGTGAATTCAGTTTTAACAAACCTGTAGGAGAGATTAGTAAGACTGAATCACCTAAGATAGGTTCTGATAAATCATCTGATAGTCCAATTATTGAAGATTGGGAATCAGATTCTGAGGAAAATAGGTCTGAATCAACACAGTCTGAGAAGTTAGAAAATATTAAGCCTGTTGATTATAAACAAGCCAACCTCATGCCTAGATTTGGAGCACCAATTTCTAGGAAAGTGGTAGACTATAATGAGATAACTAGGGAACAGATGAAAAGATACATACCTAGGGGAAATCGGAGAAACTTCAATGGCCTAATTTCTAACAGAATAGGAGATGAGTTTCAATGTGTTAAGAAGGCTTGTTTTAAATGTGGTAGTTTTGAGCATTTACAAAGAAATTGTTATAAAAACCAACCACAAGTTTGGAACCATTGGAGGAGGGTAAATCATAAAAAATTTTCAAAGAATACAATCCCTCGTCCTAACAAAAATATGGTTCCCAGATCAGTGCTAATGAGGAATGGTAATACAAAATCTATAATCACTGTTGCACCCAAATGGGTTCCAACCACTGCTAAGCAAAATGTAAACACTGCTAAGCAAAATCTTTCCATGCTAAGCGAATATCACCACCGATACAAAAGAAGTTTTAACAATTCCAAAGGTGATAACTGACACAGTGGTTGGAAACCATTTTTATGTAGTTAAGGCCTCAGCTAGCTGGCAATGGAAGCCTAAGACCAAGGTTTTACATCATGCCAGCTGTGCATCAATGGACCTAAAGAAGTTTGATTACGTTGATGCACAGGGCAGACCCAAGTCAGTATTGGCTTGGGTCCATAAAAGGAACTAATATTTTAACTCATGTGCAGGGCAATCTACAAGATGAACTACAAGATAAAGGAATATTTGATAGTGGTTGCTCTGGGCACATGACATGGGATGGGAGCAACCTGGAGGATTTTGAAGCTTTAGATGGAGGACATGTGGCATTTGGCAATGATCCAAAAGGAGGAAAGATTTTTGGAAGAGGAACTATCAGAACTGGAAAGCTGGACTTTGAGAATGTTTATTTGGTACAAGGACTAAAGTACAATTTATTCAGTGTTTCTCAAATGTGTGATAAGAAAAACTGGGTACTTTTTGGGGAAACTGAGTGTGTGGTGTTATCACATGATTTTAAAATGCCTGATGAGAAGTATGTGCAGTTAAGAGTACCTAGGAAAGAAAACATATATTGCTTTAACATGAAAGATGTAATTCCTAATAGGTCATTAACTTGTTTGTTTGCTAAGGCATCAGTTGATGAGTCAAAATTGTGGCATAGAAGACTAGGTCACCTTAATTTCAAAACAATCAATAAACTGGTAAAGGGCAACTTAGTGAGAGGGTTACCTTCTAAGGTTTTTGAGTGTAAAGAACTTTGTGTGGCTTGTCAGAAAGGAAAACAACACAGAGCCTCTTGTAAGACCAAAACTGTTAACACCATTACACAACCACTGTTTATGCTTCATATGAACTTATTTGGCCCTAAATTTGTTAAAAGTTTGAATCATAAGCAGTATTGCCTAGTTATCACTGATGATTATAGTAGATTTTCTTGGGTATACTTTTTAGGTGCTAAGAGTGAAACTAGTGAGATCCTCAAGAGTTTCATTACTAGGATAGAAAATCAAGTAAACCATAAGGTCAAAGTAATTAGATGTGATAATGGAACTGAGTTTAAGAATGATGTAATGAATCAGTTCTGTGTGGCTAAGGGTAAAGAAAGACAGTTTAGTGTTGCTAGAACACCACAACAGAATGGTGTAGCTGAAAGGAAAAACAGAACACTAATTGAGACTGCTAGGACAATGTTGTCAGAATCAAATTTACCAACTACCTTTTGGGCTGAAGCTGTAGGAACTGCATGTTATGTGCAGAATAGAAGCAAGGTAGTGAAGCCTCATAACAAGACCCCCTATGAGCTGTTACATGATAGGAAGCCTATGATAGCATTCCTAAAACCTTTTGGGTATCCTGTTACTATCTTGAATACCATTGACCACCTAGGCAAGTTTCAAGAAAAAGCAGATGATGGATACTTTCTTGGCTATTCTTCAAATAGCAAAGCCTTTAGAGTATACAATAGGAGGACTAGAATTATAGAAGAAAACTTACATGTTAAGTTTAGTAAAGAAACTTCTAGTGGTGAGACAAAAGGACCTGATTGGCTGTTTAATATTGATATGCTAACCAAATCTATGAGTTATCAGCCTATCAATGCAGGTACATCCACTAACACTGATGCAGAAACAATTTCTAAGAAAGCTGATTCTCCAAAAGAGTTCTATCTGGTTGAAAAGTGGTTCTGTCTCACCAATCATTGAAAAGAAGAGTCCTACTGATGATGAAGTCTTGGATTCTGGAAACAAAAGTGATCATCATCATGATAAGGAAGAGTTGTTGAAAGATAACTCAGTGTCGGTAGAAGAAATTGAAAAGAAGAAGAAGAATTGTGAATGCACGGCTAAGCATAATGAAAGCACTGCTAAGCCAACTTCTACCACTGCCAGTTCAAGTGAAACCCCGGCTGCAAGTACTCATGATAGTACTTACTTTGGACCTATTGCCAAGCCAATATTTGGTGATGATGAGTATCCACATGATCCTAACATGCCAGATTTATAAGAAATGGATACTCTTACTGATGATGAGAATTTGGATGACTACTTCAAAGATGCAGATTTTACAAATTTGGACTCATTCATCACAGAAAGTCCAATTCCTACCACAAGAGTGCATAAGAATCATCCCAAAGAGCAAATACTAGGAAATTTTAACACACCAGTCCAAACAAGAAGCAGGACTCAGAAAAATCAAACCTTTCCTGAACAAGGTTTCTTTGCCAGGTCACTTCACAAAAGAAATAGTCATAAAGATCTGCAAAATTGTCTGTTTGCTTATTTTCTGTCTCAAAAGGAGCCCAAGAGAGTTGAAGAAGCTTTATCAGAAGAAGGATGGGTTGAATCAATGCAAGAAGAGCTACTACAGTTTAAGCTTCAAGAGGTATGGACATTGGTTGACCTTCCAAATGGAAAAGGGGCTATTGGAACTAAATGGGTGTTCAGAAATAAAAGGGATGAAAGAGGTATAGTGGTAAGAAATAAATCAAGATTGGTTGCTCAGGGATATACACAAACTGAAGGTCTAGATTATGATGAAGTATTTGAACCTGTTGCTAGAATAGAGGCTATTAGACTGTTCTTGGCATATGCTTCATTCAAAAATTTTGTGGTATTCCAAATGGATGTAAATAGTGCCTTTATGTATGACACAATTGATGAGGAGGTTTATGTTTGTCAACCTCCTGGTTTTGAAGATCCTGATCATCCTGATAAGGTCTACAGGGTGAAGAAGGCAATGTATGGGTTGCATCAAGCTCCTAGGGCATGGTATGAGTATCTTTCTACTTATTTGATGGACAATGGCTTCAAAAGAGGGTTGATTGATAAGACTTTGTTCATTAGGAAGCACAAGGATGATATCTTACTAGTTCAGGTCTATGTAGATGACATCATCTTTGGCTCAACAAATAAGGAGCTGTGCAGAGATTTTGAGAAACTTATGCACGATAAGTTTAAGATGAGTTCTATGGGTGAACTCACTTTCTTTTTGGGGCTACAGGTTCAACAAAGGAATGATGGTTTTTTCATTAGTCAAGACAAGTATGTAGCAGATTTTTTGAAGAAGTTTGGGTTTCAGGATGTAAAGAGTGCTAGTACACCTATGGAGACTCAGAAACCACTGCTGCCAGATGATCGAAGTCCCAAAGTTGATTTGAAGTTGTATAGATCCATGATTGCATCTTTGATGTATCTCACTGCATCTAGGCCAGATATTATGTTCTCAGTATGTGTGTGTGCAAGGTTTCAAGTCACACCAAATACAACACACATGAATGCTATTAAGAGAATTTTTAGATACCTTAAAGGTCATCCTAAATTGGGCCTTTGGTATTCTAAGGATTCACCTTTTGATTTGGTGGCCTATACAGATAGTGATTATGCTGGTGCTCGTTTGGATAGGAAGTCTACAACTGGAGGATGTCAGTTTTTAGGAAGCAGACTAATTTCATGGCAGTGTAAAAAGCAAACAATTGTGGCCAATTCTACAACAGAAGCTGAGTATGTGGCTGCTGCTAGTTGTTGTGGACAAGTGCTTTGGATTCAGAATCAATTGTTGGACTTTGGGTACAATTTCATGCATACTAAGATTTACATTGATAATAACAGTACAATATGCATCATTAAAAATCATGTTTTACATTCTAGAACTAAACATATTGAGATAAGGCACCATTTTATTAGAGATTGTAATGAGAAAAGGTTGATTCAAATGGTCAAAATCCATACTGATTTCAATGTTGTTGATCTTCTCACTAAAGCTTTTGATGTGGGGAGGTTTCAGTACCTTGTAGTTGGTATTGGAATGATTAATCTCTAAATCTCAAATTGTTTTATAAAAGTTTGTGTAAATCTTGTACTGTAATTAGTTGATCTTAGTATTGCTACTTTTGTTCTAACCACTGTTAGTTATGTTCAAACCACTGTGTTTCTTTGAGTTTCCACTAACTATTTTGCAGAGAAAATCAATTTGAATGTCGCAATGTACTTCAAAGGATTACCATGGATTATTTTCATTGATAAACTGCATACAAAGATGCAGTGCTTACAACCATGGGATCAACAGTGGATCCAACAACCAAAGGACTACTAAACATGACTACTTCCTATCACAACCTACTACAGACTCTAGCTTCATAACCAAACCCCCAACTATCACCTAAGGCTTCTTAGGCAAGGCCCACTCAGGCATCACTTTAGGCGCCCTTCGACCTTCAATCACCCTCCACACTTTGGGGCATGCTAGCCCTATCACCTTTCCTCTGAAAGGTGGTGAGGATGATGAAGGACCCTCTGGTGGTGATGCAGTCAACAATGCTTGAGAAGGTGGTGCTTGCAGCTCTTCTGGTGGAATTACTGCAGCAAGGGGAGGCACAACCAGGACTCTTGCAGATGTTTCATCATCTGTATCTTCATAAGGAGACACATAGGAACTTATGTCTGAGCTGTCTTCCTTGATAATAGCATCCTGAGGCATTGGTTGGAGAGATGAAGGACCAGCAGCTGAAGGGTTTGAGAGAGTTGTGTTCCAACCACCTTTAGAAAATCCTGAATGTGTTCTTTTTCTAGAAGCAACTTCTTCAAAATCCTCTTTCTCAACTCTACTTGGATTGTTCAAAACAA
The DNA here is from genome assembly GCA_910596185.1 of Chrysanthemum makinoi. NCBI lineage: Eukaryota > Viridiplantae > Streptophyta > Magnoliopsida > Asterales > Asteraceae > Chrysanthemum > Chrysanthemum makinoi. Next base: position 139,389,608 of record OU343225.1, on the reverse strand, counting down.
ACTCATCCCAAGCACTATCAGAAAAGGAGCTGTCTGATGAGAGATTGATAGGGTTTGAATGGCTCATGGTGATTTTTGGTAAAGAAGATTTTGAAAGATTTTAAGAGAGAGAAGTGTTGGTGTGTTAGTAATATGGGAAGTATGTGAGTATGATGTTCTTTAATAGAAGTTAATATGGAATCAGTAAGTAAATGTGGGGAAGGTATAAGTTGTTGAGGAGTAAATGAAGTCTTTGACTTTGGTGGCCAGATTAATGACTTGGAGTTGACCTGTTGACTGGGTGGTTAGTACTGGTCTAACCACTGCCAGTATAATTCATGAATCCACTTCTAGTTATTTTCTAACCATTGCTAACCTTAACAATGCTTTCAGTGTTTGGTTTATGTTTGTGATATGCAGGTATGAAGGATTGTTTTTATACATTGGAGCTTTTGCTGTTTAGTGTTAAAGTTAAAAAAAAATCTTTTGTAATCCTTCATATTAATGCTTAATATCACTATTTTTGGCAAAGATTTGGTTGCTGTAATCTTGGTCAAACGATTGGAGTGTGGTTGCTATATCCACTGCTAGAGTCTTTCAAACCATTGCTAGTGGTTTTTCAATCCACTGCTAGCATATTGCTGATGATGGATACTTGAGGGGCTGTTTTGTAACTTTAGTGCTAACGTATTTATTCCCCCAAATCACTGCCAGATCATTTAATTGTTCTTCAAATCATTTCCAATTGGCGCTCAACATAAACCCTAACCACTCCCATCTACTTAATTCACAAATCCCATATCATATCTCATATCCAATCACAATGTCGTCGCAGTATTCCAAAACACATAACCTAGTTGCTTACCTGATCAAAAACAATAAATTTGAAGGTTTTCATGAAATGATTGATTTCCTTAACCACAGTCCTATACACTTTGCATTAACTGTAGCACCCACCATTCTTAAAGCCTATGTACATCAATTCTAGGGAAATGCTAAGCTAGAGGAGAGAGATGGACTAGAGGTTTTTAGTACTGTTGTGGATGAGAATGAGGTTTTGGTTGATGAGGAAGTCATTAGAGATGTTTTGAAGCTGGATGATGCTGATGGTGTAGTTAATCTTTCTGATGATGCTATATTTGAAGGTTTAGAAAGGTTAGGTTATACCAGAAGGGGTGACAGGGTAAAATTTTTGAAAGGTATGTTTTCTCAACAATGGAAGTTTTTGATTCACACCTTGTTGATGTGTATGAATAATAAGACCACTGGGTTTGATGAATTTCCCTCAAAAATTGCAACTGCTATAATATGTCTATTTGAAGGGAGGAAATTTAATTGGTCTAGGATGATTTATGAAGGGTTTGTGCAGAATCTTAGGAAAAAGGGTAAATATTACTTGTATCCTAGGTTTGTTCAACTTATTATGGATAGTCAAATAGCAGAACCTGTTGAACATAATAGGAAGTATGAGGTGCATTATATGCTTCCTAAGGTTTTTGCACATATGAGACATCAGAACCCAAATTTCCAAATAAGAGTTGTCCTATTATTCCCTCATATGGTTACTTTACCTGACATTCCTGAGTTTGATGATGTTCCTGAACCCCAATTCACTGCACCTAAAACCACTGCTAATGAACCTGAAACCACTGCTAGTCACCCTAAAACCACTGCTGAACCAATTTTGTTTACTAGGAGGAGGAAGGAGACCAAGTTACCTCAGGCTGGTGTTAGTGGTGTAGCTCATGAAGCTGTCACACGGGGTGAAGGTGACATGATTGGAAGGGCTTCCACTACTGACTCATGCTTAGATGCTGGTCAGGACAGTGGAATCATAAATAAGACCCAACCTTTGGCAACTCCTATTGTGGAGAGTTCCTTGGAACTCAACACAAGTGGAGGAATCCCTAGCCAACTGGCTCCATCAGGGTGCATAGATGATCAGGCCAAGTCTGATGCTATGTTTACTTTACCCAAGGATTCATCTCTCGGACCAGTTCACACAGGTCGAAGTGATGAGGGTAGTTTGGAACATGAACATGAATTGACGGATAGTGATCAGGTACATGATGACTTTTCCAATGAACCACCTCTCGGACCAGTTAACACAGGTCGAAGTGGGGAGGATATTCTAGAACGCTTAAATGAATTGACGGTAAAATGTACAAAAATGGAGGATACAATCTCAAGTCTTCAAGAGCTGGCTATGTTTCAAGGCAGAGAAATAAGGAGATTGAAGCACAGGATGTTTGTGATGGAGAAGGTGAGAAGACTTGGGGTTGATGGTCTAAGAAAGGTAAGGAAGCAGAAAAAGAAGGTGAGCTCCTCTCCAGCTGTGATTTTGGAGGATGTACCCAAACAGGGGAGGAGTGAAGGCTTTGATTCAGGGGAGGCTGTTGGTGTGAATATAGAAGAAGATGTGGATAGTGGAGATCAAGGAGAGCATTTTGTGGTGTCTGATAAAGATGGGAATGAAGTTGTACTCGAAACCTTGAAGACTGTAGTAGAAGATAAAGAGAAGGAGGTGGTGCAGGACACATCCACTGCTAGTGTTTCTGTATCCACGGCTAGTTTTTCAGAAACCACTGCTACAACTTCACATGAGGTAACCACAACCACTCCCACTTTAACCACAACCACTCCCACTTTAATCTCAACCACTGCTATTACAACCACATCTACAATTGTCACAACCACCTCTGTTTCACCACCTAAATCAAAAGAAGTTGAGAAGGAAGTTGCCAGTACATTGATAAATTTAAGAAAAACTTCATCCAACCCTACACCTACCATTGCACCTGCTCCATTAGTTCTTAAACCTACTGCACCTAAACCTTTGAGTAAAAGTTTGACTATTGGTGAGCCTTTGAAGAAGAAGGTGGCTCAACCAGACATTGGAAAAGGGAAAGGTATTGCTGAACCTGAGATAAAGTTTAAAAATAGACAAGAACATATTGCTTATGATGAAGAGTATACAAGAGGTCTGCAAGCTGAAGAAGAAGCAGCCGCAGAGAAAGAAAAGCAAGAAGAAGAAGAAGCTACTAAGAGATGGTTAGCTGAATGGAATGATACACAATCCTATCTTCAAGCTTCTAATGATATTAACAATGAGTATACTACTCAAGAATGGGCACTGTTATCAATTGATGAAAGAGCTAGAATCTTGGGTGAATGGGCTAGAAGGATCAGTAAAGTGAAGAAGCAAGTCCAAAGAAAGAAACCCCCTACAAAGAGTGAGATGAGAAATACTATGATGAAGATTATTAAGAATTCAGGCATACATATTACTGAAAATCTAAGTAAATGTTCATTTGAGAGGATTCAAGAGATTTTTTAGAGTTGTATGAGAATTAATGAGGATTTTAATCCAATGAATTATGAAAGAGAAAAAGAGTGGATTAAGAGTAGACAAAATAGAAAATCTGAGATTCAGGAGAAATCTGGTTCTAAAAAACTAAAAGAAGTGAATGAAGATGGTAATCAAATTATTTCTTATACATTTGAGCTTAATGGAAGTGAAGGATGTTGGAAAATTCAAATAGTCAGTAATGAAGTTTCTGAGTTTGAGAAATTTTCACAAATGCTTCAATATCTGGATAGAGATGATTTGATGAATCTTTGGAAGCTTTACAAGAATAAATTTGGTGATGTATGTCCAGATGACTATCATGAGATAATGGTGTATCATCATTTGAAGATCTTGTCTAAACCTACTCATGATGAACCTAAATGGAAAGGACTCTACAATGGTCAAGTTACAAGATGGTTTTTATATCAGTCTTGTGGAGTTCATGTGTTAATAGTTTCTGGAGAAATTATTCATATGCTTGTAGAAGGTGATTATCCTCAATTGAATAATTATCCAGGAGTTATTGCTCATATGGTAAAGCCTGGTGGTTTAAAGATGCTGAAGCCCTATGATGATCAAGCTTACAGTTTGTTGTTAAAGTATGAGCAAATTCTCAAAATTGTTAAGTGTTTGGATACATCCTCCAAGATAGATGATTTGAGCTTAAAGGAAACTTGACAATTCTGTTTGAATGTATCAAGTTTAAGGGAGGATTGTTGGGTTTTAGGTTCCACTGATCAGGAATTATTCTAAGTATTGGAACCACTGCTAGAGTTGATGAAACCACTGTCAGAAGAATTAATCCACTGCTGAAGTTAAACCGCAGCTAGTAGTAAAGTAGAACCACTGCTATTGTATTGTAAACACTGCTAGTTGTGTATAGTCGATTTAATATTTTGTATTAGATAAATATGGAAAAGATATTTATCTTGTAGGTTACGTATTGTATTATGTAAAGGACTCCTTAGCCTATAAAAGGAGGTCCTCGGTTAGATTAGATATACGTGTGTTTTGCTATATCTAAGGTCGATACACTTCAAGGTTGTAAAACCCTAATACTGGTTAGAGTATTCGTATTAATAATAATATTGAGGTGTTGAGTGTTTGTTATTCTTCTTCTTAAGATTAAATATTAAATTCCGCGTAATATTTAATAAGTCTTTGTCAAGTCAGTTTCTATAAAGGATCGTTACCTCAACTGGAATCAACACACTACAATAAACAAACATAGTTACACAAATGCAACAACTAAATCAATCATATATATACACAACAATTGTAGATTACTTACCTTAGCCATCGTCCAATCAAACTTGATCTCGAAAGCCCTATATTGAAAAGCAAAACTTCAACTATCTTTTCAAAAAATACATGTCAACTTAAAGTCAATATTTAAAAATTTACCTCTCTACTATCCGTGGGAAGTAATAATTTTTCTCAGTATTATCACGTTTCAACAAATCCACTATATAACCCCTCCTCAAATTTGGGCAAACCACAAAAAGAAGCCAATGACTCTCACTACACAAAAGTTTCATCATTTTAGTATATACAAAGTACATATAATAATATATGTATAACAAGCAAAGATATTACCCTTGAAAATACAGTGCCACGTATATGTCTTTTCCTGGATTTTGTCCCTTAGTATTAATAATGTGATCCACGACTTGTTAGCCATTTCTTAAACATTCACTTGATGCAATGAGATGTGGATTGAGGAAAACGCATCTGTTGTGATGAAGAAAATAAATTATGAGTTAGTGGGTTTTGAATGATGCTACCAGAGGGGTGTTTTGATGCTTTTGGGTTCTGTTCTCGTGGGTGTTTGGTTGCTGCTATAAGTGGGTGTTTGGTTGCTGCAAATAGGGTGTCAATCGGGTTATCGGGTTGGGTTAGGGGTCTTATCGAGTCAAGTCTATTGGGTTTTCAGAAAATAAAAACTAACCCGCAACCCGACCTTATAAGAAATCGGGTTTATCGGGTTGTTCGGGTCGGGCTTATCGGGTAATCAGGTTACTTGTTAAAGAATAAAAATAATAATACCAGTAAACAAAAACTCTTTTTGTTTTCAAATGGAAATGTTGGACTCGGGAGAAAGTGCTTTATAACGATATATTTTGTATCATAGACGAATATATGATATAATTGAACTAAATTTATTTGTACACATATGATCTTACTATTTTATGCTTCCTGTTTGTGAGATAAAACAAGAAGTGCAGTACGTGAAAAACAGGATTGTATTATATAAATTAAAAAATTGTGGTGTATGCTAAATTTAAAAAAAGAGAGCAGTATGCCTCTAAATAACAAACATTTCATAAATTAAAGATTTGTTAACGGGCTATTAAATATCTTATTAGGTTTATCAGGTTGACCCAATAACCCGATAACAAACTAGTTAGGATCCTAACCCCACCCTATTAGGGTATTGGGTCTATCGGGTTGACCAGATAAACCCGATAGTCCAAGTGGACCCGAATCAACCCGACCCTATACGGTTTTATCAGGTTCGGGTCGGGTCGACCCATTTGACACCTCTAGCTGCAATGTAATTTGTGTCAGAAAAATAAAAAGTAAACAGAACATAAGTTACTTACATCGCCCACCAATGTATAAAAGTAATATCAACCTTCGCCTCGATGTGCAAATCTAAAATTGCCTCATATTCAATCCACTCTTCCCAATGTTTGACATACATGTTGTGAAGTGCAACAATTGAAATACTTCGATTCTTTTATTTCGTGAATCGTATCACAGACTCTTTAAAACGTTTTGGCCGATCTTATAATTTATCAAGCCGCTCTTTATCTCTTTCCTCTTGGGTTTGCTTGGGCTTATCAGGTTCAACAGTTACATAGAATGAGATTGCATTCGAGGATGCAATGCCACTTGACTTTCCAACTAAATCAAAAATCAATTTGGATATATCAGCTCATTATACACACACGCACACACATAATTATCAAGTATAATGAATTAAGTACTATCAAGCTCATATAACCACCGATTGGAATTTGGTGTTGGAATGTCATTAGATCTTCTTCCTGCACTAATATGGCTTATTATATCAGCATATGTATGTTTGTCGTTACTTCATGTATAAGCATATATGTTAAGTAAAATGATTTTGTGACTACCATTTGAGGGCGATAACATGAACTTGAACTTAAATCGCTAATCGGGGTTTGGCATGCCATAGATGGACTACGGGGAGAGCGACTCACAGAGTGATGTGGTGAGATTGTTGGTGTATCTGCCTATAACAGAAAACATTTTATTAGACAATACCACTTATAACACAATGTCATATCAATTAATGCATAATGATACCTTGATTTTGTTTCGAGGACACTCAATAAATTCCATGATTGTATGTTCTAAAAAAGAAACATTCTCGGTCGTTTTAGGCACATGTATTGCTTTAAAAGCATCTTCGACCGTGTCTACTTGAACCTTAATGTAACCCTCGGAAATACAAGATCCATGTAGTATCGTGTCCCTTGTCGGATAAACCTTCCCTCTGGCTACTCGCCATTCAAGTCCAGAATAAGGCCATAGTAAATCACATGGAATAGGATCCTACACAAGACATTTGAGTATAAATAATAAATTTTATAAGACATGTATAATAACATAATTACCTCGAGATCATCAAGTCCATCAGAATATTCATCAAACGTAAAACTATAACCTTGCATGTGTGCCACGATAGCCTTTAACGCTGCCGTCTCCTTTTCTTGACAATTAAATTTATCGTCTAACGCGGCTGTAGCTTTTTTTGTTACCTTCTCATCAATCGCCTCCATGTCAACAACCTCATGTCTCTCTTTATCTCCCTTCACCCACCCTGACGATTTCCTTAATCCAACAGTGGGAGCCACCCCCTAGTGCATCCCTCGTGCTCTTTTCCAAACACTTGTGTAATCGGATCTCTTCCTACCATATGGTATGTGTTGGAAATGTATATATTTACAAACATGTGAATGTCCGGATTCGAACTCGTGACCACGGGATTGCACACATTAGCGAATGAGAATTAAAGTTAATAATTAATGTCTATGTTTACGATTAATTATTGCACATTAAGTCCGGTTAACGATCGTTAAGTATTTAACGGAAAAATGACTAACGACCGTTAAAATGAAAAGAGAAGGACTAGAAATGGAAGACTTGGAAAAAAGTTATGGGTTCTCTTTGGGCTTGTCTACATGGCCGGCCAAAGGGTAATGGGTTTCAACCCAATACCTAACTTGTTCCCAAAGTTTACCTACTAGTATATAAAGAGGGTTAGGTTCTAGGGTTTCACACACTTGTGCATTGAATTAACCCTAGATCTCTCCTCTCCTCTCTCTAGTCATATTTGGCCGAGCACCCCATTTGTAAGGGAGTTTGGTTTCGTTTTTCTTAAACGAGGACTTGTGTTAGATCTAGCAATCGCTTGATTCGTTGGTTAATTCGTGTGTACAAGAACGTGGTTGTAAGACATTATTCTTACACCAATTAGTACTTCTTTGTTTTGCTCGCTCAAGGGATTTGAAATTCGCAAGAGGTACGCTACGCATACTTTCAGTTAATTAATTTATTTGTTATAATCTTTAAGTCTTCCGCTGTGTACTCTTGATGTCTTTATGTTTTATTGTATTTTATATATCATAAACTCAACAGTGGCATCACGAGCCTTGTATAACAAGTAATTAATTACTGAAACACATAATTAAAATAAACATGAATGTGTTATTATTTGTATGCTTAGATCTAGGGTTTGCAAAACCTAAACCCTAATTTTGAGGGGGGGGCGTTTATTTTGGTGCCCTAATTAGGGTTTTGTAAACTATTGTTTTAATTGGATTAGAAACCCTAAGATGCATGCAACTTTATGTGTATATGCGTAACTTTGATTTAATTGCATTAATTGTTAAGTGTAATTTTATGTCCATGATAATTATCTGCATGTTTTATCATGGATCTGCTTTTATTGTATGTCTTTCTTGTTTAAGTGATATACACTAATTTTTGATAGATCTAAAATTGGGGAAGACCTTAATAATTATTAATTTAATCAATTATGTGCTATGTGGTATGTATTTAATTTTGACTTGCGCAATCGATGAATCGATGCATGTGGTTCACCTGGTACATAGATGAAAACGGGTGAAAGTCTTAATTAAATATATGCATATTGTCAAATCTAGAATTGGTTATTAATAGGATTTTATCAAAACCGTTTGCATGTGGCTATTTGATATGCATGACTTTTATTTGTTATGCATTCATTGTTTATTTGTTTATTTTTATAAATACTTGCTTGTTTGTTATGTGTAACAAGGGTATTTTTACAAGAAAAATAAACTGACCTAAACAATGGTGAAACATGTATTTTTAAAAATAGTAATCATAATCGTTTAATTGATTGATGACTTTGGTACAAATGGTCCGAAAGGCTCACCCATGAGAATGAACTAATAAAAGGGGTTTAAAGAAGTGCGCACACACCTGAAAGGATGTCTAAGGTTGTGCTTTAGCTGCACTGGTCCTCTGCCCTCTGTAAGTTTGAATGGAGCTACTTAGTAAGCCATTAATGTGCAAGCTCATCTTAAGGGCGAATTAGTTTTAATTCCATGCCCACTTCGGTGGTAATTACCCGAAACACTAAGTGTTTACACTTATGCAAAAGTACGGTATAATGGATGATAATTAATACTAAATTCATTTATTGGTGAATCCAATACCTCAATTAAAGTTTGATGATGAAAAGCTTATACATTAAAACAAGATATATATGTTTTAATAAAACCTATGCTACAAAGATGAATGCATGACATCTTTGTACATATTTGATTTGACATCAAAACTATTACCCTTATAAATTTAAGTTATATGCCATCCAACGAAACGGAAACACCTAAGATTACTTTTTATTTGCGTGAGATCGTGACTTAGATCGTAATCAAAGGGTAAAATGTCCACGTGGCGTGAGAGCGGGCATGGACGATTTTGCAGTTTCTTAAGTTGGACAACTTAATTGAGTTTTGTAGTGAGAGCTGGCAACTCAAGGCATAAGATGGGATAAAACATGTTTACATGGCGATTGATATTGGCTATATGTAAATCCCATAAATCTAGGAATTGCAATTGAAATTGGCAATTGAGCAATAGCTCTACCATTTTGTATAAGGTTCATTACTAGCAGATCAACTGACGTGATGAAATTATGACAATTTGGATCCTAGTTTTCAATAATAATTAATTGGTTATATGAATATGAACCTTGGGTATTTAATTGTCTATTGAAAAGGTTAATTATCGAAAATACTGAAATTGAATTTTGTAATTCTTTTGAATGTATAAATGCAACATTTAACCGTAAACGTGGTTTAGTCTTTGATTAGTAAATTGATCCATTCTAGCATTCAAACAAATGTTTGATCGAGAATAATTTACCGATAAGACAAACGAAGTCTCTTTTCCATGGGAGAAGCATGAGACTCAATCCTATTCCTTTTCATGAATGAGAAAGGTATAATAGGAACATTTGAATTGTCTAAATTCTAATGTAACTCTTAGCAATGAATTGCACATCTTATTTTCCATAAAGATTTCATTACCCTCATTTGGTGAATGAATCCTTTGTAACAACATGAATGTTGGTTAACCGGAAAACATGTATATGAGTTACTAGATTAGAAGCTAGACTAATTACCGAAAAATTGGTAAAAGGCAAACTAGCATATTTTTATCTAGTTGTTTTGCTTTAGCCTTTAAGGGTACTACATACCAATATGGGGATGGTAGGCCTGTTAAGGAAGAAATTGCATACCCAATTTTTCAAGTTAATAACATTGATGGATAACCCATCATTCATAAGAGTAGAATACACCTTTTAGTACCTTAGTAATGATTACGTATGGTTCTTTAAAGGTTTAGGAAAGTAAAAAGCAAGCAAGTTATTTTCACTGGTTATGCAACACTTACAATGTTGTCAGATTCAGTGGGAGCATTTGTGTTGCATTACTGAATAAGAAGTTGTTTTAATGATTTCTAATTCAGTGGGAGCTACAAGCCTTATTTCTTGTGTAGTAACCCAGATTATCTTCAAAGATAATTACTTTCCAAATTGTAGACACTTATGTTTTTAAGGATAGTCGTGTACGTTTCCTTACTAAACAATATAGTTCTACATCTACTAGTTATATCTATGACACAAATCATATTAATCAAATAAACGAACGTGTATCGTGTTGTTTATATGTTACATGATGTTGTTCCATGCACAAGTGGGAGAAATCTTATTGTGTGCAAGGTACAACACATATTAATATGATTTAAAAGGATTCTCTTGACTGAAAAGTAAGAGAATAATGTTCTAATAGGAAGTATACATTTAAATATGTATGATTGCCCTATTAAGAACATGTGTCAAGATGATAACAAAGACTACTTTATTTTAAATATTTATGTCATTCAATATTTAAGAAACACTTGTAGTTACAATTTATGTTACGTGAGAACGTGAACTAGATTGTAGCCCAAGGTAAAATATCCACGTGTCGTGAGAACGAGCATGGATGATTCTGCAGTTTCTTACATGGAACATTTCATGGAATGACATAATTAAATGAAGTAATCTAATACTACCTTGAATTTGAGTATTCGTTGAATGACTTAAATATATGTAGTAAATATTAACTTGAAATATGAATTGAAACTCGAGGTGGTGTTCATAATTACTTTAATTATAAATGTTTATGATTTTGTAAAGTCACAAACATGAAGTCTTTTAATACAAGACTTACAAAATAAAGTAAGACGTTAACTTGCTATGTTTTAAGACATATGCATGAAGTCAATGAGTTGATCAATGACTTATAACGTATAGTGGGATTATAACTAATATGTCTTTTGACTTGGTCAAAATATTTGTGTTATAATACATGCAATTGACTTGGTAATTCTATTGTACCATTAAGTTTTACTTTGTTGGTAAATAGGTAAGCCAAAAGAGTAGATGGTTATCTAAAATATTGTTAGATTTTCTTACAATATTAATTCTAAGGAAATATCATAGTTTTATGGTATGTTCGTTGGAAGAATCAAAACCTGTTGGCATTATTTGATTCAAGATAACTATAGTTTCTTCCAAAAGTTATCAAGGTTAGTAGATTGAGTATAGATTGAATATACTCAATAAGACTCCAACCTAGAAGATTAATAAGACACCATTTGTTTATGGAATGTGATGAATCACATTAAGTCTTATAAATGAAGTTCTGAATTTGTTAAACTACTTATAGAGTGAGTTGTAACAAACTAATGTTAGGAACTGTCGATGTTTTTTGTAATATCCCAAAAGAGAACAATGTATTGTTGCTCTACTTGCTAAACTATTTAAAGGTAATCTTTAAATTTTTAAAGGCAAGTGGGAGTTTTGTTTAGATCTTGAAAGATTGAATTACAAGATACATAATCTTCTAAAACGCACTAGGAAATATCATGATGAGGCTAAACATGTATATGATAGACCTCAATATGATGGAATTGTCATTCATAGATCCGTAAGGATATCTCAGATATTTAATATGCTGAGGATTATGAGTTACAGGATCATGGTAAGCCTGTTAATCATAATGATAAATTTACCAAATGTTGAATTGTGGAAAATCAATCATACTATGAATGTAGAGATGCTGTCCATAAAGATAATCAACTTTAGATACTTGGTTTATCTTAATAATGAAAATGAGTTTCTTCAAAGGATGGAAACCATAGTGGTTTAAATCTTTGTGTAGAAATCATATGGACAATATTGTACATGTATTTAATGTATGTCTAGTGATAATAATATCAATCATACTTAAGCAATTAACTATGATTGAATATTCTTTCCTATATACATTAAATAGAAGTATAAAGATTACAATGAATGTCATAACTCTTTGTTGTGAAATTACTTTTGCTAGGACGATGAGTAATACAAAGAAGTTTTATGAATTCAAATAATCCTTGGATATGTACAAACTGCAAGAATCCATGAATGGATATATGCAAGCATCTAGGAGATGTTTCTTATGTTTAATATTAAATCCATGTTTGATTTAATAATTAAAATAAGATTGCTCATAAGTATTCCTGAAAGCTAGTGGGAGTATTATTTATTTTTTCTTAAATCTTATATGTTGTATGGGCAACTACATTCCACTTAAATTAAGTTTTAGTTGGGAATGAAGCTTCGTTTGTAAGATTTGGAAATAATATATACAACTTTGGAATATATGTTTATTATTATAAACATATGCGGTAAATAAATGAGTCAAATAGAACATGATGAATACATATCTTTGACAAGATAGATGAGATCTTAAAGTTTAACTTGAAGATTCATCATGAACATCATGTTGTGTATAAAGTTGTTGTGTCATGCTTGATTACAAGATGATTTGACAACATTGAAAGTTGTTAGCGTAATAAATATTTTAAAGGAATATGTTTGGATTTAGAATCACATTCCACAATCTGGAGATGCTCCTAGATTCTATGGATGATTATATGACAATTGTTTCATAATTGTCATTTCCAACAAACTTGAGTTTTGGTAGGCACCAACATTACACTAGAACTGTTCAAAAGTTTACGGATATTTAAAGAGCATATTGTTGTACACAATGATGCTAGTATAATTGAGATGACACTCAATTCTAGTCAAGGTATCCTTAATGATGACCATGTTGACTAGTTATGCTCATCTAAGAGCATAGTTGCATTATACATTAAAGAATAAAGAATACTTTAAACTTTAAAAGTTTTGAAAGATGATTGTCATATAAAGGTGGTTCATGTTGTCACGCACCTTATGTAATGATATGACAATATCAAGATATGTGTAAACACATACAAGAAATTTAATTCTTGAAATAAGTATTCTCAAAATTCCTATAGATCAAAGTTAGTTGAAATTATGCCTTGTCAACAAGTATGAGTTGCATGACTTGTGGAAAAAATTCATTAACTAAGAATTATCATGCATTGATCTATTTAGTATTTGGATAAAGGATGTTAAACAATTATTATTTATAATGAATTAAATTACGGTATACGTTTAATTTCATTTATAATATTGTGTCCTATATTTGCATGTTTAAATCCATGAATAACTTAAGTTATTCTAAATAGTCCGTTGTCAATCAATAACATGGGAATGATATTGAATTAAGACAAATCCGAGTATTAGTTAGAATATACTTGAAAGTATATTGATGCGTAGCATGACTAATTTCAGATGATATTCAATGAATTGAATATAGGACTTATCCCACCCGCATGATAATACTTTATGGATCTTTGTCATTAAGTATATCATGGATATTTATCCTCTGACTTGAGATACAAGAGATATGTCATGGATGTAGTGCATTTTGTGAAGCAATCTAACGCTACACGTAACTGGTAGTTATAAGGATTGTTTTCAGAAGTGTTGCGAAATTTATGAATCCTGCTTGTAGTCAAAATGGGATTTGTTTCCTTCAAATTTATTTTGAAGTATAATACTGCTGGGCCCCTCGTAGGATTGTTAAGATGTTTGTATGGCCATACCCAAGGTCTTCTGTTCAGAAGAATTGGTAATCTTAATAAATCATATAAAGCGAGAAATAGAATAGTTAATTAAGAAATGAGTGAGATCCATATTCTTATTAACATGGTATTAGAAACAAAAGGATAAATATGATGATGAATCATCAAACTTGGTTTTTCTCCAGAAAACCATACACGAGTTGTACCGGGGGCATTGGCGTGTTGCTAGACGCTAACCAATGTCATTTCACGTTTTGTAAACATATCCAAGTGGGAGCTGTTGGAAATGTATATATTTACAAACATGTGAATGTCCGGATTCGAACTCGTGACCACGGGATTGCACACATTAGCGAATGAGAATTAAAGTTAATAATTAATGTCTATTTTTACGATTAATTATTGCACATTAAGTCCGGTTAACGATCGTTAAGTATTTAACGGAAAAATGACTAACGACCGTTAAAATGAAAATAGAAGGACTAGAAATGGAAGACTTGGAAAAAATTTATGGGTTCTCTTTGGGCTTGTCTACATGGCCGGCCAAAGGGTAATGGGTTTCAACCCAATACCTAACTTGTTCCCAAAGTTTACCTACTAGTATATAAAGAGGGTTAGGTTCTAGGGTTTCACACACTTGTGCATTGAATTAACCCTAGATCTCTCCTCTCCTCTCTCTAGCCATATTCGGCCGAGCACCCCATTTGTAAGGGAGTTTGGTTTCGTTTTTCTTAAACGAGGACTTGTGTTAGATCTAGCAATCGCTTGATTCGTTGGTTAATTCGTGTGTACAAGAACGTGGTTGTAAGACATTATTCTTACACCAATTAGTACTTCTTTGTTTTGCTCGCTCAAGGGATTTGAAATTCGCAAGAGGTACGTTACGCATACTTTCAGTTAATTAATTTATTTGTTATGATCTTTAAGTCTTCCGCTGTGTACTCTTGATGTCTTTATGTTTTATTGTATTTTATATATCATAAACTCAACAGTATGTACCATCTTCGAGCATGTTTTTCTATTTTTTAGCCTGTCCACGAATATAATACAATCGTTAGAAATTATATGCATCTTTATATTAGTGTGATATATATATCGTTATACTAGCATAATCTAAATTTACCAATTGTCGAAATGTTCCTTCCATATATTCTGTTAACTTTCTTGCGCCCAATGTTTTGTCTTTTGGTAAGTGTGCCAAAGCATATATCTTAGAACGATCATTTTGTATAACACTTAACCACAGGTGTTGTAATACTAGTTGGTCCCATTCACCCCTCCAAGTGTCTTCCCTATCTGCAAGACCACTACGTCCTAGTTGGGAAGGATTTTTCTTTTTAAGTGCACTTGCTTTTGCTTTAGAACTTTTGAGCTTCACACATACGTAAAAAACCACAATAAGAAAGATTTATAAAACTAGTATTTCATACACAAAATCATATATTCACCTGAAATTCTTTCGATGGACACCTAGCAACGAACTCATCCCAGTGTGTAATGTCCACGAAACTGTATTTTGATCTAGGGTTGTTATTATTTTTTTCGACAAATTATTGATTGAGCTTGGATTTAAATTTCATGTGTGCATCGTTAGCTTTCTTTTTCATTTCAACCTTCGCATCATTATCTTTAATATTCCATTGAACCTAATGATTTACAAAATAGGTCAATTGGTGAAATAATTAGTTTATACATACACCGAAGAGATACAAGATATGAATTGATATGTAATGTAATACCTTAATAGTTTCCCATACGTGATCCCACACTTAATCATTTATTTTTTTTCCACTCCATCCAGTAAGGAAAATGTTTTTCACATGCTCGATTAATATCATTCATGAAGCGGTTATGGTTTTTGCCACATGGTTGAATCTGATTACTAAACTTAACTTCATACAGCTCCTTTAAAATCTTTGAATCCCTTTGATACACCTCGCTTACCACGATTCGACATTGTATAAATACCTAAGATGTTGAGTACCTGAAATGCATGTTGATCAATGAGTTAAAAAAACATCAGCAGTAAGAAAAATAAAGAGCTTATAGGTTCTTCACATAAGGTAAATAAAGGTCAAAGGCAAATGTTTCATTCCAGAACTCTATACATCTTTTTTATTTTCTTTATGATAGGTGTCAAACATATGAAAGAATAAGGGCAATGTAAGTAACTTATCAGGTGTCAAACAGAACACCCAAACTCTATACATCAGTATACTTTTGAACAAATATTTTTTGGAAGAAAGTGCTCCAATCAGTCTCATAAGAGAAGTTGCCCGAGTTGATAAAAAGAGAAAGGAAGCATACACAAAGCATGTCTCAATTTCCTGTCCAATCGCTGCAACATCAACCAAACAATTCATGAACTAATCATGTTGAAGTCATGTCTCAATTTCATGTTCAATCGCCTATCTTTAAGGTCAAGTCAACTCATATGGCTAGCAATTATTTTACACCTTCTTGTGTACATATTAGGATTGAAAATCAGGCTGAAAGGTTAGTATATTGTAGTGAGTTGATAGCTTTATGATAGACAGAACTTAAAACTCACTAGCATTAGAATAAACTCTAAAGGTCGGAAAATGGATTGGTTAAGGGAAAGGTCAGAATGGGGTTGGGTGAGAATGAACACTTCTTATTATGGGTTCAAAGGAGTCGCATTGGGCCGACCCACAAAACATTGTATATCATTATTCACATTTCCTTGTCTTGGTTCTGTATGTAAAATAATTTATTAAATGTGATTACAGAATCTATATTGTTGAAATGTTTACAGAAAATTTGGTCTTCTTCCTACAGGATACACGACTTGTATACAAGACTTTTGCTACACTTTACTTCATTGTCATATTTGATGAGTCTAAAAATGAGCTTGTCATTCTAGATCTTATGCAAGGTATGTTACCACTATAATTTTGGTTTTCTTTTCAATTTACATGTAATGCTATGGATGGGAGCAGGAAGAGACAAATTGGCGACCTGCTACTTTGTGTTAAGCCTAATTGACTAGCAATCTCGGCCCCTCTCCCAGCTTTTCCACTATTTTATCGACGTTTTGTTTACCCATGTTTGCTGCCACTTTGTCTTTTAGCCAAGTAGCAAACTGCTCATTATGCCTCTTTGTATACCATGTCTCCATTCTACCAATGTTTTCTCCATGTAACATTTCCATATGCTCCTTAATGTAAGGAGCAACACATGTCATATGTTCAAGGACTACAAAATGTGCAATCTCAAAAAGCTTATAATTTGGGCTTGATTGTTTCGATCCAATTGTACCGACCCCATGAAGTTTGCCCACATGACGACTTTGAGGAACGCCAATACCTTTGACACCTTCTAAATAGTTTGTATAAAATTCGATGACCTCTTCGGAAGCATATCCTTCAACAATACTACCCTCGAGTCGGGACCAATTCCTTACATAACCCTTCACGACGCCCATATATCTCTCAAAAGGGTACATATAACGTAAAAATACAGGACCACAAGCCTTAATTTCACTGACAATGTGAGATACCGGGTGAACCATGACATCAAAAAAGGACGGCGGGAAGTACATCTCTAATTGACATAAAGTAATGATAATATCTTTTTGTCATGAATCCAAAATTTCGGGGTCAATCACTTTCGAGTGAATCTTGTTAAAAAACAAACAAAGTTTTGTGATTGTATGTCGGACATGCTTTGGTAACAAACCACGAATTGTGATGGGAATCATATGTGCCACTAAAACATGACAAGCATGCGACTTCATTCCTTGTAGTTTACAGTCTTTCATGGATACCAATCTCCTAATGTTCGCTGAATAGCTAGATGGAACCTTAATATCATGTAAGCATTTACAAATTTGGGTTTTTTCTACTTTTGACATGGTATAACACGCTGGTGGCAGATATGTGCGTTTTTTTTCATTCTCAACAGGGGCGAGCTCTAACCGGATTCCCCATGAGACCATATCTTTTCGAGCATTAATACCATTTTTAGTTTTCCCGAGAATATTCAGCAATAACCCTATCAAGCTGTCACATACGTTCTTTTTAGTGTGCATAACGTCGATACAATGTCGTACTTCCAAATCCTTCCAATATTCTAATTCCCAAAAAATTGACTTTTTTCCACGTTCCTTGTTCAATTTGACGTCCTTTTCCTTTTCCAAACACAGTTATTAGATTAGAAACTCGAGAAAGTGCAGTCTCTCCACTAAATCTTGTCCATACTCCGTGTGTCCGTCAAAATCTGAACTCATATGATGATACGAGTGATTATTTGGAAGCGATCTTCGATGCCCCATGAACACGGTCTTTTTGAAATTGTCTAACCACCTTCAGGATGTCTCATCTTCACAAATTGGGCAAGCCTGTTTACCCTTCGTGCTGTATCCTGACAAATTATCGTATGCTGGTAAATTGATGAGTGCTTTCTCACTCATCATTTTAGGTCAAATCTGAACTGCAAAACATTCAAAAACACTCCGAAATGCATCAAAATACTGAAAATATCTCAAAATTGTGTTTTATATGTTTCAGATGCAAAATTATTGAAAAACGAACAAAGTTTGCATATTTGGCAGTTTCAGTCCCCCGACTTTCAAAAATTGACAGAAATAGTCCCTGAGCACGTATTTTAAAAAGAAAAGTCACCAAAGGTCCTTTTGAAATCATAAGTTGTCATAATTAGTCCTTTGGTGAAAAACTTCAAAAGTTTGAGAAATTACAGTTTTGATCCCTGGATTTTTAAAATTGCCAAGTTTAGTCCTTGGAATTTCACAATTGGCAAAAATGGTCCTCAACTTATTTGAGATTCACAAGATTGGTCCTTGGAATGCATTTTCAGAATTTACATTCGTGGTCCCTGGAATTTCAGAATGTGCAATTGTGGTCCCTTAAACACTTTGGATCAATATCTATATCCTAAGTCCAAATCCACTAAACCTGCCCAAACCCTTTATCCAGTGGCCCAATTCTTAACCAAACCTACCCAACCCAACACCCTGACCCGGTCCAACCCAACTCCTACTCAACCCACCCAGTCAACTGATAAACTAATACAACCCATCCCCTGCTTCTCCTTCCCCAATTTCCCGCCCAAGCAAACCTCAAACCAAGAACCCTAGATTCCCTCTCTCTTTCTCTGCTACCCATAAACCCAAACCCAAGACACTCAACCCTCCTTCAACCTTTTACCCAGTAGCACCATACCCCAAAACCACCTTAATCCCTTTTACCCAGTATATCCCAACTCCCAAACCCACTAATCTTTTCCCCCTCTTCCCCAAATGCCACCATGGCAATCCCAGCTTCAAAAAGACCCAAGGGGTGGCTTGGATTCATTCTCATCTATACCTAACAGTTGGACGGCTGAGATTTATTCAAGAATGCACAAGTTTGGTCCTTAGCTGTTTGCACTCACACAAGAAGCACAAGAGAGTGAAGATGAAGACCTGGGATCAGTAGTATAAATAGGAGTTATTGTAGCCATTATAAGGCACCCCTAGTTTTAGTAGAAAAATTTCAGTTTAAGTTTTTTTTTTGTAATCTTTAATTTTATTTCAATGAAAAAGTTTATTTGAGTTAAGTTTGTTCTCTTTTGTTGCTAGTTATCAATCTTTGTTATTAGTTAACTGAATTGATTTTCTAAAAGAAAAAATAGGGTCAAAACCTTTTTACAAGAGGTGTTTGGATCAGTCTTTCAAGTAAGTCAAAAATCATTTTCTACCCGTTTGACCTTCAAGGTCAAACTGCATTTAGAAAGGTTAGTAACACTTTCAAGCTTAAGATTACCTTAACAAAGTTTTTGAACAAGTTTGGTTTTAGAAAATGTTACTTTTCTATCTTGTCGAACCGCCAGACAGTGGCTTAGGCTGCTGTTCTTGGGTTTATTTTTCAGTTCAATTGTTGGTCTAAATAAGCAAATCTTGCTTTTCTCAAGTCAACATGTTCCCAACTCATTCTAGTTTCAATTTCATACACCAAAGATTTCTCTAACTTAGTTTAAATTGAGATCCAAACTTGTCCCACTTCATTTTTTACATCAAGACATCATGGATCAACCAAGCCGATCTCACTTATTTTTAAGCTCTAAATAGCTTAACCTTGGGTATCACTTTGTTTTTCTTGAATCTATGCTAGCTTAACATTGCTTGTGCAGCTTTATCTCTCTATTTGGATCTCCTTCTTAGCTTGGAAATAAGCTGCAAACAGACACCTTCAGGCTGCTTTTCACCTTGCAGCCTGCACAACAGATCAGTTCTTTCTTTTGCTTATATAGGTTTAAGTTTGCTTATTCAATCTTTCTAGGACCCAGTAGGTGCCTTAGCTTAGGTTTATTACTATCTAGTTTGATTAGCTTATCTAGTGCTTATTGTAGTTTGTTTTTGTTATTTCCATTTGATAAGCAGTTTAGGACTTCCCCTAGTTAGAATCAATAGCCAACTGTTCTCCCTTGTGCTTATAGCTTATCTCACTTAGGAAGCTTATTTTCCTTCTATTTCACTCATTCATCTTTTGTTTAAATGCTTATTGCTTAATCTGCCCAAACAGTTCTAAATAAGTGAAAAAGGAGTGGTTGTTTGTTTGCTTTTAAAGGGGTGCTTGTTTGATTATGTCCACTGTGGGAAATAAGCAGTTGTAAAACTGCTTATTCCAAGGTTTTGCATAAAGTGTTTTTACAAAAAAGTCTTGTTTTCGTCTCATAAACAAAGTGCAAAAAGAAAAGTTGAAAAAATAGATTTTCAAAATGGGTACCAAGGGATTCGAACCCTGGTCCCTTAGCTCAACACACTAACACCCCACGCTTAACCAACTGCCCTTGGGACTTTATCAGTTATCCTTTGCACTTTTAAATATTTAAGTGTCATTTGGCAGTTTTCACTATAAGCTCTTTTGAGCTTATTTCCAGCTTATTTCATAAAGCAACACCTACCTTTTTCATCTTTCCTAGAATCAGTTAGGCTTAAAATAGTTTTTGTGATTTTTCCAGATTTTTATTAATTAGTTTAATATTTTTAATCATTTAATTAGTGTAGAATCATTTTTAATTCATAGAAATTAATTTAAAAGTCAAAAAAATATTCCGTTTTTTCCTAAAATTAATTTTAGTCAAATAGATCGTAAGAAAATTGATTTAAGACCCGTAGCCCTTAAATTGCAAAATTTTTACGTTTATGGCTCGGGTCGTTTCCCGGTTTTTACGTTTTTTTAGTTTTTGCACCCTAGGAGTTAGTGTAGCTTCGTTTTATCATTCCTTAGGCTTAGTGATAGTTTATTTTTAGTTTATTAGGGTTCCCTTGCCTTAATTACCTTCCCGTTCATTAAATTGTAGAATACGTAATCAAATCCAAAATCATTAAAAAACCTATTCAAGTTCAAATCACGAAACTCAACGAATCCTTCCATTCACACCTCGTTGGGACACGACCCGGGAAATCGCTTTCCCGGTATCACTTTTATCACACCCGTGAGATTTGATACGTTGGCCTTTTTCCTAAAAGGTCGATTTGTCGAATTTTACGGTTATTTTGATATACGTTGATATTTGTGTTTTTCTCACACTCACTTCACACGAATCAAATTTTGGCGCCGCTGCCGGGGAGGTGTGTTGCGACAATATCGTGAAGTTTTTGCGATTAGTGACTTGAAGAACCTTCCTCGTGAAGTTATTGTTTTTATAAAATACAAAAATACAAAAATATTTTTCTTTTCTTTGTATATATATGTAAAAGATTAAAAATACAAAAAGATTTTCCTTGTTGTTTTAAATAAATAGAAGACACAATCAATATAACATTCTTAACTGAGGTGTTATCATTATAAGTTCCCGAACTAAAGATTTAAAACTTGCCTTTGTGTCGCTCGTGTTTTGGTTTACTTTTATCGGTTTAACAAACTGTGTGAGGGGTATAAGGACGGCCTGACATTAAATTGCGGCTGTAAAGAGACGGGTTTTTAATAAGCTTCATACGACCTACAAAGTCTCTACGCTCCTTTGTGCGTTTTACTTATAGAAGTGATCATTTCACGTGGGATTATTGGTTTAAGTTCACTGTTGTTTTGCCTCGGTCTTGTTTTAATTGAAAGTGTTGTTTTTGGAAGTGCATGCGACTCGCCGCAAGCTCGTAGACGTAACCGTAACCAAGCATACGCACCCGAGATACGTACCGTCGAACAAATCACAATGACACATAACCAAGGGAACGGACCTCGAGTCCCAGACCTGATCCACAAGATCCAGCTCCCGATCTCCGAACGATGGAGGAGCTTTGCCAACCCACGATGGATGGACGGGGCGGTCCAATTGCCCTGGTCAACATCGAGGCCACGGATTTTGGACTTAAGCATCACATGATTCAACAAGTCCAAAGTTTTTGCCAATTTCACGGATCACCGGGTGATGATGCCAACAAGCATCTCGACAAATTTCTCACCGTCACCCAAAGTATGAAGCAAAATGGGGTCACCGATGACGCCCTTCGCTTATATCTCTTTCCATATTCCTTGACGCTTCATGCCACCGCATGGTTTGATCGTCTTCCCAAAAATTCAATCCATAGTTTCGACGAAATGATCTCCAAATTCTTGGCGAAATATTTTCCACCGTCGATGGTGACGAAACTACGGAATGAAATCGTAATTTTCGGCAGATCCCGATGAGTCCTTATTAGAGGCATGGGAACGCTATAAGCTTTCGATTGATCGATGTCCGAACCACAACATGTTGCTTGTCACCCAAATAGATACATTCTATAACGGGTTAACATTGAGACATCGTGACACAATCAATGCTGCTGCCGGTGGTACCTTTATGAAAAGGCGACCAGAAGAGTGCTACGATCTCATTGAAAACATGACTGCCCACCATAATTATTGGGATTCCTCAACCGAGAGGAGTGAGTCAAGGAGATCTACCACTCTTCCATCTTCAGAATTCACGACTCTAACCAAAAAGATTGAAGAAATATCCACTGCCGTGCTTAAAATGAGTCAAAATAATAACAATCAACAAGTGAATGTCGTAAACAAGAGTTGTGAAACTTGTGGTGGTCCACACCCTTATTTTGAGTGTCCAGCCTCCGGTGGCTTCACTCAAGAGAGTGTTTATGCCGCTTCTGGTTCCTACAATACGGGAGGTAATTCCTACCAACCGCAAGGGGACCGAAATCTTCTCAGCTATCGTTCTAACAATTTTCTTGGACCACCCGGGTTTAATCAAAATCAGAACAATCAAAACGTGCAAAACAGAAATAATCAGTTCAATCAAAATCAGAGTCGAATCGAATTTTCAAAATCAACATCAAGGTTTTCAAAATCAAGGAAATTTCAATCAAAACCGATTCCAAGCTCCTCAAAAAATGTGCATGCCCAAACTCCTCAAGCTTCCATTGACATTGCTAATTACATCAAAAGCAATGAAGCTAAGATGACATCCATGCAAAATCAAATTACCACTTTGAAGAATGATTTCACTTCCGAGCTTAGAGCTACTAGTAACAAAATTGATCAATCTCAAAGCAAGATTGAAAGCATGTTTGCTAGTCTCATGAGTCAAAAGAATCAAGCTTCAACTTCGGGTGCTCTTCCGAGTAATACCATTCCCAACCCAAAAGGTGAATTGAATGCTATTGCCACCCGAAGTGGTAAATCTTATGAGGAACCCTCGATGCCTAATCCTTCTCCGGTGAGGGATGTGGAACGAGAAACCGAGGTATCAAAGGACAAGGTGCATAACTCAAGCCCACGAAGTACCGCACAAGTCCAACCTTCGGTGGTCTTACCTCAAATTCCGGAACCCGTTGTTCCGATGACCACTCCTAAGCCTTCACTTCCTTATCCTTCAAGGCTTAATGACCAAAAGCTCCGTGATAGAACTAGTCAACAAATGGAGAAGCTTATCCAAATCTTTCAAGATTTGCACTTCGAGATTAGTTTCGCGGACGCTCTTCTTCTAATGCCAAAGTTCGGTCCAACAATCAAAAATTTGTTGAATAACAAAGAAAAGATTTCCGAAATGGCTAAAACTTCTTTGAACGAAAATTGTTCGGCGGTTATCCTCAAAAAGCTTCCCGAAAAATTAGGAGACCCCGGAAAATTTCTCATCCCATGTGATTTTCAAGGCATAGTTCAATGCTCCGCCTTGGCCGATCTTGGTGCTAGCATTAACTTGATGCCACACTCCATGTGGAAAAAGCTTTCATTACCTCCGCTTACACCTACATGTATGATCCTCGAGCTTGCGACCGCACAAGTTCTCGTCCGCTAGGTATAGCCGAGGATGTATTTGTGAAAGTAGGCAAGTTTCATTTCCCAGCCGACTTTGTTGTTGTCGAATTTGATGCCGATCCCCGAGTACCCCTCATCCTTGGGAGGTGCTTCTTAAAAACGGGTCGGGCATTGATCGACGTTGATGAAGGGGAAATTACTTTGAGGGTAAACAAGGAAGCCGTTACTTTCAATCTCAATCAAGTTACGAAATACTCCCCCAATTATGGAGACAATTCCGTCAACAAAATTGATGTCCTTGACATTGTGTCGGAGGAGTATTCTCAAGAAATTCTTGGATTCTCGAGTGGCAATCCCACTTCGCTTGATCCTATCGTTGCTCTCTCTTCCCCTCCCCTCACTCCGTTTGAGGGAAGTGACTTTATTTTGGAAGAGATTGAAGCATACTTGGCTAGTGATTCTGTTCCATGGGAAATTGATCACGCTCCCATCGACATTGAGGGAGATATACTTCTCATCGAGAAGTTGCTCAATGAAGATCCTTCATCACTCCCTCCTCAAGAACTTCATAAAGAGGAAATCAAAACGATTGAAAAATCTAATGATCCTCCCGAGGTCGAACTTAAGGACTTACCACCTCATCTCGAGTATGCATTTTGGAGGGTGACAATAAATCACCCGTCATCATTGCTAAGGACTTGAGTGAGGATGAAAAAGCCGCTCTCATAAAGGTTTTGAAGTCACACAAGCGAGCCATCGCTTGGAACCTTTCCGACATCAAGGGTATTGACCCGAGATTTTGTACTCACAAAATTCTCATGGAAGATGACTTCAAACCGGCGGTTCAACACCAAAGAAGGGTGAATCCTAAAATTCATGAGGTTATTAAAGCCGAAGTCATAAAACTTCTCGATGCCGGATTGATTTACCCCATCTCGGATAGTCCTTGGGTGAGCCCCGTTCATTGTGTGCCCAAAAAAGGTGGCATTACCGTTGTTGAAAATGATGAAAACGAGTTGATTCCTACTCGATTGGTTACGGGATGGCGTGTTTGCATTGACTATCGAAAGTTAAATGAAGCCACCCGTAAAGACCACTTTCCATTACCTTTCATGGACCAAATGCTTGAGAGATTAGCGGGAAACGAATACTATTGTTTTCTCGATGGTTTCTCGGGTTACTTCCAAATACCCATTGACCCACAAGATCAAGAAAAGACCACATTCACGTGTCCTTATGGAACATTTGCTTACCGACGCATGCCTTTTGGCTTGTGTAATGCTCCCGGTACGTTCCAAAGGTGTATGATGGCCATTTTCCATGACATGATCGAAAAGACTATGGAAGTCTTTATGGATGATTTTTCGATCTTTGGGGATTCTTTCCAAACATGTCTCTCTCATTTGGACAAGATGCTTGAACGTTGTGAAAACACTAATCTTAGTCTAAATTGGGAGAAATGTCACTTTATGGTTAAGGAAGGAATTGTCCTTGGCCATAAGATTTCTAAGAGCGGGATTGAGGTTGACAAAGCTAAAGTCGATGTCATTTCAAAATTACCTCCTCCCACAACCGTCAAAGGAGTTAGAAGTTTCCTTGGTCATGCCGGTTTCTATCGCCGTTTCATTCAAGACTTCTCGAAAATATCCCGGCCTATGACCCGACTTCTTGAAAAAGATACTCCTTTCATCTTCTCTAGTGAGTGCATTGAAGCATTTCAAACTCTTAAGAAGAAGCTCACGGAAGCTCCGATTCTAGTTACCCCCGATTGGGAATTACCATTTGAGCTTATGTGCGACGCAGTTTATTTCGCCATAGGTGTCGTCTTGGGGCAACGAAAATCAAAACATTTCCAGCCTATACATTATGCTAGCAAAACATTGACCGAAGCTCAAGCACATTACACTACGACGGAAAAAGAATTACTAGCCGTGGTGTATGCTTTCGAGAAATTTCGGCCATACTTGATCTTGTCAAAAAGCATAGTGTATACGGATCACTCGGCTCTCAAATATCTCTTTGCTAAGCAAGATGCAAAGCCGAGATTGCTCCGATGGGTTCTCCTCCTACAAGAATTTGATATCATCATCCGTGATAAAAAAGGAGCGGAGAACCTAGCGGCTGATCATCTCTCTCGTCTTGAAAATCCACATCAAGGTGTGCTCGAGAAAAGGAAATAAATGAAAAGTTTCCTCTCGAGACTCTTAATGTGGTATCTCATCATGAAAATTCGAGTACCCCATGGTTTGCCGACTTTGCAAACTATCATGCGGGTAACTTTGTTGTGAAAGGGATGTCGCCCCAACAAAAGAACAAGTTTTTCAAAGATGTTAAGCATTATTTCTGGGACGACCCCTACTTGTTTAAGGTTTGTGCGGATCAAGTCATCCGACGGTGTGTTCACGCCAAGAAGCCGATGAAAGTCTCAAGGCTTGTCATCATGGACCCACGGGGGGACATCATGGCCCGAACTACACCGCTAAAAAGGTGTTTGACTCCGGTTTCTATTGGCCTACGATTTACAAAGATGCCCATGACCTCATCAAATCTTGCGACTCTTGCCAACGTCATAGCAACATCTCTAAAAGAGATGAAATGCCTCAAAATGCCATTTAAGTGTGCGAGATCTTTGACGTATGGGGCATCGACTTTATGGGGCCATTCCCGCCTTCTCGAGGGAACAAGTATATACTCGTGGCGGTCGATTACTTGTCAAAATGGGTGGAAGCGAAAGCGCCCCTACCAACGACGCCCGAGTAGTTGTGAAGTTTCTAAAGTCTCTCTTTACCCGCTTCGGAACTCCCCGTGCCATCATTAGTGATCGCGGTACGCACTTTTGCAACGACCACTTCGCAAAAGTCATGCTTAAGTATGGTGTCACTCACCGTCTTTCTACCGCGTATCACCCCCAAACTAGTGGGCAAGTGGAAGTTTCGAATCGTGGTTTGAAAAGAATCTTGGAGAGGACCGTAGGTGAAAACCGTGCCTCTTGGTCGGACAAACTTGAAGATGCACTTTGGGCCTTCCGTACCGCTTTCAAAACACCCATCGGGTGTACTCCTTACAAGCTTGTGTATGGAAAGGCGTGTCATCTCCCGATCGAGCTCGAGCACAAAGCCTATTGGGCCTTGAAGCATGCCAATTTTGACCTTAAGTCCGCGGGTGATCACCGGAAAGTT
The DNA here is from genome assembly GCA_910596185.1 of Chrysanthemum makinoi. Classification (NCBI taxonomy): domain Eukaryota; kingdom Viridiplantae; phylum Streptophyta; class Magnoliopsida; order Asterales; family Asteraceae; genus Chrysanthemum; species Chrysanthemum makinoi. Next base: position 139,362,312 of record OU343225.1, on the reverse strand, counting down.
CAACTCAATGAATTAAATGAACTCCGTGATCAAGCCTACGAGAACTCGTTGATTTATAAAGAAAAGACAAAGAAGATCCATGACTCAAAGATTAAGAACCGCGTTTTCAACGTTGGTGACCGAGTCCTTCTTTTCAATTCTAGATTGAAAATCTTCTCGGGAAAACTTAAGACCCGTTGGACCGGTCCATTCACCATTGCCAAAGTTTTTCCATATGGCACCGTCGAGTTATCTCAAACCGACGGACCAAACTTCAAGGTGAATGGACATAGATTGAAGCATTATTTTGGAGGGGACATACCATCCTTGGTTGTCCCGGATCTACAAACTTTCCCCATGGACCAATGAATGCGGGGATCGAGTCAAGCTAGCGACTCGGGAATCAAAAACAAGATAGCACACTATATGGATTTTCACCCGTATTTCTGACTTCTTTCTACTTTCTACCACCCTAGTGTGGGGGAGTTGCCCCCCGCTATTGTATATAAAGTTTTCAAAAAAAAAAAAAAAAAAAAAAAACTTCGAATAATGGCCGTAGTATTTCCCTTTATGTTCTTAGTTTCGGCATAACCGCTGGTACTTTGAATATTGAGGGCAATATTCATTTCTAGTGTGGGGGGGAATTCTCGCGAATTTTATCATATGTTTTACCATCTTATTCCCCCATTTTTGGCCAAATTTTTTTTTTTGGAGTAAGTGTTTTGCACTTACTCAGATTACGGTTATCAGTCCGCCATGTCTAATAAACAAAAGGATTGGCTAATCCAGGAGCAAACGGCTCTTGGTAAAGATTTATCAAATCCGTTGACGGCTTGCAATTTGCCCAAAATTGTATGGTGTTCAGCTCACCATATCTTTAATTAGTAAAAGAGTTGGCTAGCCCGCAAGTTTATGGCTTGTGGTAAAGGCAGTGGAAAAACCATAATTGGTAATCAGCTCACCAAAGATAATATTGATAATTTATCTAAGAGTTGGCTAGTCCAGAGCAAACGGCTTCGGGTAAAGACAAATCAAAACCGTTGAAAGCTGGTGGTTTGCTCAAAATCACATGGTTATCGGTGTACCATAGTTCTCACTTGAACTAAAACATTTGGCTACTCTTAAGTAATGGCTTTTGGTTAAGAGACTCAAATCCATTAAGTTTTCTCAAAAGATTGCTAGGGACTAGCAATGTTTTAGTGTGGGGATTTGATGAGTGCTTATTCACTCATCATTTTAGGTCAAATCTGAACTGCAAAACATTCAAAAACACTCTGAAATGCATCAAAATACTGAAAATATCTCAAAATTGTGTTTTATATGTTTCAGATGCAAAATTATTGAAAAACGAACAAAGTTTGCATATTTGGCGCTTTCAAATCCCCCGACTTTCAAAAATTGACGAAATAGTCCCCGAGCACGTATTTTAAAAAGAAAATTCACCAAAGGTCCTTTTGAAATCATAAGTTGTCATAATTAGTCCTTTGGTGAAAAACTTCAAAAGTTTGAGAAATTACAGTTTTGATCCCTGGATTTTTAAAATTGCCAAGTTTAGTCCTTGGAATTTCACAATTGGCAAAAATGGTCCTCAACTTATTTGAGATTCACAAGATTGGTCCTTGGAATGCATTTTCAGAATTTACATTCGTGGTCCCCTGGAATTTCGAATGTGCAATTGTGGTCCCTTAAACACTTTGGATCAATATCTATATCCTAAGTCCAAATCCACTAAACCTGCCCAAACCCTTTATCCAAGGGCCCAATTCTTAACCAAACCTACCCAACCCAACACCCTGACCCGGTCCAACCCAACTCCTACTCAACCCACCCAGTCAACTGATAAACTAATACAACCCATCCCCTGCTTCTCCTTCCCCAATTTCCCGCCCAAGCAAACCTCAAACCAAGAACCCTAGATTCCCTCTCTCTTTCTCTGTTACCCATAAACCCAAACCCAAGACACTCAACCCTCCTTCAACCTTTTACCCAGTAGCACCATACCCCAAAACCACCTTAATCCCTTTTACCCAAGATATCCCAACTCCCAAACCCACTAATCTTTTCCCCCTCTTCCCCAAATGCCACCATGGCAATCCCAGCTTCAAAAAGACCCAAGGGGTGGCTTGGATTCATTCTCATCTATACCTAACAGTTGGACGGCTGAGATTTATTCAAGAATGCACAAGTTTGGTCCTTAGCTGTTTGCACTCACACAAGAAGCACAAGAGAGTGAAGATGAAGACCTGGGATCAGTAGTATAAATAGGAGTTATTGTAGCCATTATAAGGCACCCCTAGTTTTAGTAGAAAAATTTCAGTTTAAGTTTTTTTTTTTGTAATCTTTAATTTTATTTCAATGAAAAAGTTTATTTGAGTTAGGTTTGTTCTCTTTTGTTGCTAGTTATCAATCTTTGTTATTAGTTAACTGAATTGATTTTCTAAAAGAAAAAATAGGGTCAAAAACCTTTTTTACAAGAGGTGTTTAGATCAGTCTTTCAAGTAAGTCAAAAATCATTTTCTACCCGTTTGACCTTCAAGGTCAAACTGCATTTAGAAAGGTTAGTAACACTTTCAAGCTTAAGATTACCTTAACAAAGTTTTTGAACAAGTTTGGTTTTAGAAAATGTTACTTTTCTGTCTTGCTGAACTGCCAGACAAATGGCTTAGGCTGCTGTTCTTGGGTTTATTTTTCAGTTCAATTGTTGGTCTAAATAAGCAAATCTTGCTTTTCTCAAGTCAACATGTTCCCAACTCATTCTAGTTTCAATTTCATACACCAAAGATTTCTCTAACTTAGTTTAAATTGAGATCCAAACTTGTCCCACTTCATTTTTTACATCAAGACATCGTGGATCAACCAAGTTGATCTCAGCTTATTTTAAGCTCTAAACAAATTTTAACCTGGGTATCACTTTGTTTTTCTTGAATCTATGCTAGCTTAACATTGCTTATGCAGCTTTTATCTCTATTTGGATCTCCTTCTTAGCTTGGAAATAAGCTGCAACAGACACCTTCAGGCTGCTTTTCACCTTGCAGCCTGCACAACAGATCAGTTCTTTCTTTTGCTTATGTAGGTTTAAGTTTGCTTATTCAATCTTTCTAGGACCCAAGAGGTGCCTTAGCTTAGGTTTATTACTATCTAGTTTGATTAGCTTATCTAGTGCTTATTGTAGTTTGTTTTTGTTATTTCCATTTGATAAGCAGTTTAGGACTTCCCCTAGTTAGAATCAATAGCCAACTGTTCTCCCTTGTGCTTATAGCTTATCTCACTTAGGAAGCTTATTTTCCTTCTATTTCACTCATTCATCTTTTGTTTAAATGCTTATTGCTTAATCTGCCCAAACAGTTCTAAATAAGTGAAAAAGGAGTGGTTGTTTGTTTGCTTTTAAAGGGGTGCTTGTTTGATTATGTCCATCGTGGGAAATAAGCGTTGTAAAACCTTATTCCAAGGTTTTGCATAAAGTGTTTTACAAAAAGTCTTGTTTTCGTCTCATAAACAAAGTGCAAAAAGAAAAAGTTGAAAAAAAAATAGATTTTCAAAAAGGGTACCAAGGGATTCGAACCCTGGTCCCTTAGCTCAACACACTAACACCCCACGCTTAACCAACTGCCCTTGGGACTTTATCAGTTATCCTTTGCACTTTTAAATATTTAAGTGTCATTTGGCAGTTTTCACTATAAGCTCTTTTGAGCTTATTTCCAGCTTATTTCATAAAGCAACACCTACCTTTTTCATCTTTCCTAGAATCAGTTAGGCTTAAAATAGTTTTTGTGATTTTTCCAGATTTTTATTAATTAGTTTAATATTTTTAATCATTTAATTAGTGTAGAATCATTTTTAATTCATAGAAATTAATTTAAAAGTCAAAAAAATATTCCGCTTTTTCCTAAAATTAATTTTAGTCAAATAGATCGTAGGAAAATTGATTTAAGACCCGTAGCCCTTAAATTGCAAAATTTTTACGTTTATGGCTCGGGTCGTTTCCCGGTTTTTACGTTTTTTTAGTTTTTGCACCCTAGGAGTTAGTGTAGCTTCGTTTTATCATTCCTTAGGCTTAGTGATAGTTTATTTTTAGTTTATTAGGGTTCCCTTGCCTTAATTACCTTCCCGTTCATTAAATTGTAGAATACGTAATCAAATCCAAAATCATTAAAAAACCTATTCAAGTTCAAATCACGAAACTCAACGAATCCTTCCATTCACACCTCGTTGGGACACGACCCGGGAAATCGCTTTCCCGGTATCACTTTTATCACACCCGTGAGATTTGATACGTTGGCCTTTTTCCTAAAGGGTCGATTTGTCGAATTTTACGGTTATTTTGATATACGTTGATATTTGTGTTTTTCTCACACTCACTTCACACGAATCATAAATCATTTATGGTGCAAAGAATCATGGCTCGCAACTTAAATTTCTCTTTCTTATACGCATCATACATTTCTACACCCGGTTTCCACAATTCTTTCATATCGTCAATGAGAGGAGACAAATACACGTCAATGTCATTACGAGGTTGTTTTGGACCGGAAATTATCAGTGACATCAAAATGTATTTACGTTTCATGCATAACCACGGTGGAAGATTGTATATACATAAAATAATCGGCCAAGTACTGTAACGATTGCTCATGTTTTCAAATGGGTTGATTACTTGATTCCGTCTGAGCTTAGTCCAAATCGAATATTTCTAATCTCTTTACCGAATTCTGAAAATTTGTTATTAATTTTTCTCCATTGAGGGGAGTCCGCCACATGCCTTAACTTCCCATCATCTTTACGCTGATCGGAATGCCAACGCAACAATTTGGCCTCTTTCTTGTTTTCAAATAACCATTTCAGTCTTGGTATGATGGGAAAATACCACAATAGCTTAGCCGGGGGTCCATTTTTTGTCACATCATCATCAATTTCATCCGGTTCTTTCTTATACCTTGATGTTCCGCAAGTAACACAAGCATGCAAGTTTTCGTACTTATCACCTCTATACAACATACATTCATTCGGACATGCGTGTATTCTTTCAATTTCTAATCCCATTGGACACATTATTTTTTTAGCTTGGTATGTAGAAATGGGTAACTCATTATTAACGGGAAGCAGTCTGTGTAAAAACTCTAATAGCTTTGTGAAGCTACTATCACTCCAACTACTATTTGCTTTTAACTTTAACAACTCCAAAACAGCAGAAAGTATGGAAAAATTCTTGAAACCATCGTACACTGGTTTCTCTGCATCTTCAAACAGTTGTTGTAAATCTTCTTGATCAATATCACCATCATTAGCCTCTAAATCATGCAACATCTCTTTTAAATTTTCATGTTTATCATTAATGAAAGGATCATTTTCTTCATTAGTATTTGATACATGACTTGATGTGCTATTATCAAATAGTGATTCACCATGCTCTGACCAACAAGTATACTTACGGACAAAACCGTATTTTTGCAAATGAAACTCAATCGCTTTAGGGTACGAAATTTTTACATTTCATATAGGGGTACAAACCGTATAGGGTACATAATTTTTACATTTCGAACAAGGACAAAATATCTCAATATCTCTATTAGCCACTCGGTTAGACTCAACAACTATAAGAAAACTTTGCACTCCTTTCACAAATTATGTGTTGTTAACGTTCATCCCATACATCCATTGCCGTTCCATCTGAAATTTTAAAACAACATAATAAATCATATGCATGAACGAATGCAACATAGGTGGTCACATGTGGCAAATCCTAAACCACCTTTTGTGTATAAAACGCAAACTCGTAGGAGTAAGGAGAAATGTATACGTTCTAACGGGTTGACTATTTAAGAAAAAAATCGGCAGCATTTCCCTTCAACTCCCCAAGTATGCGTATAAAACGCAAACTCTTAGGAGTAAGGAGAAATGTATACCAATTTTTTCTTAAAATTTCAACCCGTTAAAATGTGTACGCATCCTAAATGAGACAAAATATTCAAAAGGCAGTCCCAAACGAGGACTGCCCGAAATTAATCTCTATTAGATTAGTTTCGGACGGGTACTAACTAATTTCATATCATGATATACTAATAACTTCTAGATGCGTATGTTATATATACACAAATAAGCATATCAACAATATAAGTGTATACAAGTATTTAATTAGAACTGATAATAAGAATATAAATAATGTTACAAATAACAAAAAGTTTATAAACTCACCTTATGATCCGATTTTTAATTAAATTGAGTGGAAAAGCCCTAATATAGATACATGATGAAGAAATTTATACCTATACAAATACTAAAAATATATTAGTTAAGTATAAAAGAGTTACATTGGGTAAAAATAAATAAAAATATCTACAAAATATAACTATTACCTTGATGTAGTTTTGTAAGGTTTAAGTTAAATTTATTATGATTGTTGATTGGAGTGTTTAATGTTATGGTTTTGAAAGATGTAAGTTGAGAAGGAGTAAATGTGGTATATGGAATGAGAAGAATGGGTGTGGGTGAATAAGGAAACAGCAGGTTTCCGTTGGGGGAGCAGGAATTTGTGATTTGAATTTTTTTTGCGGCTATTCTGAGAAAACTGTTGCAGAAAATAAATCAATTAGCACGGTTGTTATAAAACCGTAGCAAAAAAGAATTATTTGGTGCGGTTTACAAATAAACCGTATTAGATGACAAAGAAAACAACCAAGCCGTATTAAATGAGTTTCATTTACCACGGTTTTTTTTAAACCGTACCAAAAAACTTTTTTTTTTTTTTTTTTTTTTTTTTTTTTGTATTTTGATACCGTTTGTAACCGTATCTAATTATCGTCTCAAATAACACTTTGTGTAGTAGTGAATCGCGGAAACCTGGGGTGGGGTGTTTCATGCATAGTTTGTTCATCTTCTTACTCTTCATGTTCACCGTTAATCATGCGTAAAAGGAACGCGAGGTGGGGTGTTTCATGCAAGTACGGTAACATGTTTGTTAAAACAGAAGTTTTGTCTTCAAATGCAAGGAAAAAAAAGGTTATAAACAAAGTTTTTTCTTCGAGTGCAAGGAAAAAAATGGTGTTTCATACAAGTACGGTAACATGTTTGTTAGAACCGAAGTTTTTTCTTCGCATGCAAGAAAAAAAAAACTATGTGTGCTATATATACAATTATGTTTGTTAAGATTTTGTTCATAGGTCTTACATTACTACGAAGCAAAAACGATCTTGATTTTACGTAAGATTTTTACGAAATAAAATCTTAATAGAATCCCGACTTTTATCATATGATCTCAAAATCTCTTAAAAATTTGACTATTTGACCAACTTAAATACGCGCTTAGTTCAATTAAGTAATTAACATTCAACACATGGTTTGCTCGTCTTCTCACTCTTCGTATATGTTTACCATTAATTATGCGTAAAGGAAATGCGGGGTGAGGTGTTTCATGCAAGTACAGTAACATATTTGTTTAAACTAAGGGTGGAAATGAGCTGAGCCGCTCGTGAAAAACTCGAGATCGGATCGGTAAAAAGCTCGAACGAGTCGAGCCTAAACGAGCTCGAGCCCGAACTCGAGTTTAAGTTTGGGCTCATTTATTAATCGAGCTCAAGCCTGAGCTCTATACAAAAAGCTCGTTTATGCTCGCGAGCCTAAACGAGCCCTAGAAATATATGCATATATATATTTTCTATACGTATAACCATGTTAACGAGCTCGAGCCTTGTGTTCATGCACGAAGCTTCTTAGGGGCAAGTGGGGGTTGTGCCCCCCCCCCAAATCTAAGACTACTAAGCATTATTTTTTGTAGTTTTGTATATAATTTCTAAAATATTAGTATAAATGTAAAATAATTATAGTTTTGCCCCCCCCAAAATTATTACGACTACATTTCGGCCCCTCCAATAATATTGCTCAAGCTCCGTCCCTGCTTGTGTTAACGAGCCAAGCTTTGTGTTAACGAGTTGAGCTCAAGCTTTGTGTTAACAAGCCGAGCTCCATTTGAACCTTGTTTTTCTACACATCATATAAATTAGTCAAGCCCGAGCCGAGCTCGAGCTCAAAATGTGAGGCTCGAAACGAGCTCGAGCTTTTTATATATAAACGAGCCGAGTTCGAGCTCTGGCAGGCTCGGACTCTGACTCGGCTCGTTTTCACCCCTAGTTAAAACCGAAGTTTTTTCTTTCCAATGCAAATGCAAGAAGAAAAAAATTTGGGTTGTTGATCGGGTACACTCACTTTTTTTATTTGCACACTCTGGTTTACAAACCGGTGAAGCAATATATAACAAATGTACAAGTTTTTAAAGCATAATATGGAGTGTACAAATAAAATAGAAGAAAGTGCAAAATTATTAGCCAAAAATTTGCGTATAAACTATACATATAAGTATACAACTAAGATCACACATAAGGCATATATAACCATCACTTTCTCTCATGGATTGGTCTAAAAGAATTTGTTCTCGGTTAAGCTCCTTTAGTTGACTCGGTGCTGTCTCCTGAAAAGCATTCGAAGCATGTTCGTTCTCCTTGTCATAAAACTATGTTTCAAATATAGCAATTTCTGATTAAGACCCGGTTCTCTGTGGTTATACACTGCCAGAATCCATCTGGGCTTGGTTTGGTTGGTAGATATCGATGCCTCGTGCTAAAGACCACTATGACATGTTCGACGTCCTATTGGCATTTCTATCTAATACTACGAGTATAACGCAACATACGAAGATAAATACGTACACAGATGTGATGCGAACAGTTAACTCTTTTTACCTATATAGGTACACACAATGATAAATTGATAATCTGTCATTGCAAAGTGTTGATTTTATTCATTCCGTCCTCAATTCATTGAGATTTGAGGATTACTGTGAACATAGAAGTTTAGACTAAAATGTACAAACTTAGTCGGACATCCACAAGCAGCTTGTCATGGTTGTACGTGCATATAAGTCTGTATGAACAGACTCAAATTAATAGAAACACATGTTTTAGTTTCATCCAACTAAACAAATAGATTGGACTTGGGTTTTCTGACTCTATAATTTGGTCAACAGAGGATCCAACACCACCCAGTCCCAAACATATTGAGCAGGTGACTAAGGTCCTCCTGACTTATAAGACAATACCAGACGTTTTGAGGTTCCAAAATGTACAACCTTCTACCTACATGGTACAACATCACATCGCACAAAGGGGTTATGGGATAGGTTAGTAAGGTCGCATAATTACATGAACCCTGCATCCGATATCCCTAACCCCGTAGAACACAAGTAACCAAAGCCAAGAATGAATTGCCCGAAACATGAACATGTATCGTGAAAAACAATATTTGTTGCATCCCCTGCAAGTTGGAGAAAAAAAAAAGAAACTGTCAAAAATTAATTACTTGGCCACTGTACCTCCTTTTATGATAAATTTTTTGCCCACCAGGAATTTCAAGAAAACAAAGATAGTTGCCTTGAAAAAAATTGGAAAAAAGTCGATTTAACTTTTTATATGATTATCCTTATATTCGAATGACTTTAGGTTAATCACTCGTAAAGGTAAACACGTCTCCAAAATGCTTGTTTTTGCAATTTAGCCAGAAAATGGGATAAGCGGCAAAAGGTAATAGACATGGTTCACAGCAACTAGGTATAGAGAGCCCGAAAAAATTATTTCCATAGAATACTGACCTTTTTTCAATTGTAATATGGGTCACTTTCCGAAACTTGATTTAGCATATTACCCTTATCCCTTTTAAAGTAATGCACCCCCTCTTCCCTGCCCATCAAATGGAAGTTGTATGTCGATGATAAACTGCTGTGATCAATCTTATTGCCATTTGCGGAAGTGTTTCTTTTGAGCATATCTTCAAAGATTGAAGAATTTCCAGAGTAATCGGTAGACAGATGATCTGAACCTGTTGAGTTGAATGACTTCATGGATATGGCAAGACCTGATTTTGGTCCCTTTTGTTGCGTAGAATTTGTGGTTTTGTCGCTATCCAGCTTTTTTGTATTGAGGAAACGGCCTCCACAGCCTCGAGCCCTTTTCATAGCGTGCTGGTGTCGCGATTCATGGAGATATGGCTAAAATAGTGAAATGGCATTAGAATAAAGCATGAAAGTCCACATAAGTTGATATTTGTGAGTCGAAAGATGCAAAATTGCGCTACATAATATGTATAACTGAAGGTGGCAATTTCATCTTATTTACTTATGAATGAGTCAGTCCAGGTTATCATATCTCTAGCGGGTCAAACGAGTAAAATAAAAAATAAATAAATCTGAAAAGGTAACAGGTCAAACGAGCCAAACATCGGCCGAAGTATAACTCTAATGGGAATTTATTAAGATTTAGATGATCATTGAAAGATAATACATGTAAGAATGTTTGACTCACTGTTAATTGTATATAAGACTTCAAAATATTTGGAAACAAAACGTGTTTCAGGTCAACCCAAATCCTAAAAGAATTACCAATATAGATCCGGTACCCGTCCCGCCTACTTTGCCACCTCTAAATAAAGCAAAACATTTCTTTTATTTGTAAAAAACTGAATCATAATCATTCACTGCTCTTTCATTTCCGCATCACCATTTGTAACCAACTCTTTTCTGATCAAGCTTGTTTTAAAGTGAGTTATAGCTACCAGAAATGTTACCATCTAATGTATCATATGTCCAAGAGGGAGTGCAGCTATAAGGAGAGAATGTGTGTTGTCTTATTGTATGAAACAGGACATCCCATATTCCATATTTTCGTATAACAGAGGAATCATGAATTCAAGGATAAAAAAAAGTGAGTATAAAAACTTATACCTTTCTAGATTTAACGACTTTCTTTTCCAATTCCGCTTTAGCTCTTGACTGTCTTCGCCTCAGGATCCCGTTATATTGTTTTGCATTTACATAAACAGGCTCCTCTTCCATTTGAAGTGGCAACGCCATTCTACTCTGATGGATCCCAAGCAAGTGTGGGTGTGCCTGCTTCCAAAATATGGTCAGAAAAAAACAAAATTAAAAAGAAAATGCTTATAAAATAATTACAAAAAAGAAGAAAAAAATCGCCCAACAAGTCTAACATACCAGCATGGATGATCTAGTAAAAAATGGGAGTTTTCAGATAAATATAATAATGAATAAATCTATGCTCTTAAATAGTAGAACATAACCCTCATTTGCCTTCCGCTTCCAGTTACCATCACACGCACTCCCTTTATCAAGCCATACCCTGTCATAAGTCACACGTTAACCACCAGTGGCTTGAACAGCATCTAAAATTTGCCTCTCCAACCCACAACTTTAGGCCAAATAGTATCACTCAACCATCTAGTGACCCAAAGTTTGACTTCACGTCACTCTCTCATGGCTATTCCAACTTCTGTTCAATCTTGTAAACCCAAAGTTACTTCTACTATGTTGATCTATTGCAATATTCCACAATACTTTTTAGAGGATGAGTTCTTAACAACAGTTATCTTAACAACATACATACAACAACAGCAACAACATACCCAATCCCACCGAAGCGGGGTATGGGGGAGGTGAAATGTAGACAGATCCTACCCCTACCCCCAGGATAAACCCGGGAGTAGAGAGACTGCTTCCAGGGGACCTCCGGCCAGTGTAACTGTGCAGGTGTGTTGTGCTCAAGATATAAGTGCGTGAAATCATAGATGCTGTTAACAACATACATGTATTAAAAATTACATTACGCTAACCTCATAGATCTACTACAGGATACTACATTCACTTTGATGGCAATGAAATCATAGAAATTGATATGGTCCAAGTGTTTAGTATTATCGATCTATGACTCAAACTGCTTCCGAATTAGGGTGAGTATGACGTCTGACACAAGAGTTAGAAGATTTTTTTGGCTTGAAAAAACGGAAGTGTATTGCAAAATGAGGGATCAATGCAGTCTCCAGGTATCAAAATTTTCATGAGATAACAAAACATATCAATGTTTCGATAAAAAAGAATATCAATGTCGACTATCATTATGAAAATGTATTGTTGCTATATGATGTGTGTCCAGTTCTCACCCGTGTTCCGTAAGTCATCATTCCTGCATAATGTGGATCCTGATATGGATTAGACGTCAAGACCTGCAAAATGCTTTTAATTAGCACACAGAGATAGTCATTTAATAATTTCTAGGCCAATTATCTAGTTAGTGGTTCCACATACCAGCGTTCAGTTAGGTCATTTTTCACAACTATCTACAGAATGCCGATATAAACATTTATGTAGAAAGAGAAAGATTACTATTGAGTGTCCTAAGAGCTCCATTGGTGAGTTTGTTTCAACCTGTTTGGCTTGTTGATGCTCTTGGCCATTGTTCACTTTCAATCCTGAAATGTTAAATAATGTCATTATAGCACTTCTATAGGTATTCTAATTTTATATAGAATGATAGCTAAAACAGAAACTGAAGGCACACAAACGCATTATTGCTAAAGCAAAGAAAATGAGTGGATATCAATAAGAAGCACAAATGATATAGGTTCACATAGGAGTAAATACATAAATGGTTTTACTTCAGCAAGAGCCATAGTTTCATAGCTTTTTCGGCCAAAATGAAGTCAGGTCAAGGTTTTTATATCTGTGACGCATTAGCCTACCTATATCTAAACCATACAACTTAGAGTAGCGAGAAAAAGGACAATCAGCTAAAACACCCAATTATCAAATACTTTGGTAAGATAGGTATATGAACATGATTGACGTCACTTCACTATATGTTATATCGGTTCTCATTTGAGCAACTAAAGATCAAGTGTCTTTAACGAGAACCTCGAATTCAACCTGAAGATAGATCCTACAAGTATCATATTGTGCACTTGTTTCACCAAACGGAAAAAAGAAAAGTCAACATACCAGCCATGCTTTTGGGAACATAGGCACGCAGGTTTTTTAGCTTAGTAAAATTAAAGACAAGTTTACACATTGATGAAACGAGCAAATAAGAAACACTATGAGACTCTTTTACACCAGTTTGAAGATTTAATAAGTATGCAATAACTTATGACACAATTATCACAACTGTCATTAGACACGGGCAACTTAGTAAATATTTAATACTCCAATATATTACCAGACTGTGGAGCTGTGGATGAATCAGTGTCACCATCACTAGTGGTTTGCAATTGAGCTCCAACCTTTATTACCCCATTTGTTTCACCAAAAGCGCTTCCGATGCCATGCCACCAAGGTTGCGAATAGACGCCTGAAGGTGAAATAGTTTGCGCTTCAGCTTCACTATGCCGATCTCCATCTAGAGTCTTTGTTGGCATTATTCTTGATCCCTTTAAAAAATCAAACCCCACGTAGCTTTTTGTTAGTCGCATATTAAAACAAGAAACAAATTTAAGGGGGTGTTTGGACATGTGTTTCAATTAGAATCAGATTATCTGATCACCACGATTTTTTCGATAAAAACAATTTTACACATGCATATAATCAAATAAGCAGTCCAAAATGCAATAAGCAGTTACAACAACTAAACATATTCATCCAGCTTATAACATCATCAATTACTCAAGTTTATAAAAATTAATTAAAACACTTAAAAACAAGTGACTGAATCTACTTTATAATCATATTAATTCATCATTAATTAAAATACATATAAAATAATAATTGCTAATTACAGTAATACAAATAACCAATTAAATTGAAAAAAAGAAAAGAAACATGGATAAGAGTGACTGACCTTATAATTTGTTGGAAGAAACTATAAAACTGGAATCTTTAAGATAACACTGAAACTGAATATAAATCCATTAATTTCATTTGTGGAATTAATTAATCACGGATTAAACAATTATTAGGATTATAATAATATTCAACAAGAGATGATGTGTTGTGTTTTGTTTAATTTTTTTTTTTTTTTTTTTTTTTTTGGTGGGTTGAATATTAAAATGATTTTTTTTATATTTATTTTAGAGTTCACGCCAACGTTGCTTTCTGTGTCGCTGTTAAGGAGAAATTAATATCAGAAAAAAACCGTCCTTTTGAGTATTTATATTTTTATTTACAGAAGTATGGCTTTAGTCGTTGGTTTATTTTGTAACTTTGTTGGACAAAATTAATCCTCCTTCCGTCTTAAAATTATTATGAGAAGGTTATTACAATTTTTAACTACACAAATAAAATATTTCATCACAAAATTCTCTTTTCGTTACTAAAAATGAAAAATGAAAAATTATTTTAAAACATCTCAAAAGAAAAACATAAACTATAATTTTGAGACGAATGTAGTAAGCTAATGCACCTCGAATAAAAGTAGTAAGCTTACAACGGTCGTCATAGACAAAGCTATATAAAGATAAAGAGGGGTTGTGTTTTTGTAATTGTGTTACCTAGCGTATTTTTTAATGATTTTTATGTAGTAAATTTCCATTTTTTACATTTTGACCAGTTTTTTTCGTACAATTTTCGATTCTGACCTTCCGACAATAAAGCGTATGCCGCAGTAATGCATCTCATTGTGCCATGAGTTAGTTGCGTCATCACGCGTGAGGTTGATACATAAATTTCAAAATCACACGTGAAGTACGGATTTAGTGTGCAATTCGTGTTGATCACCACCGGTCGAGGGTGTGTTTTGTGTGTGTTTAGTGGCATAAAGTTAAGTGTTGAGAGAGGAGTGGTTATATGTGATGATAATGAGAATATGAGAGAGAAAAGAGTTGATATGACGATTAAGTAGAGGTGGTGAAGGTCCTCACTCATATCCATTAAATTCAGTGTCATGGAAACGCAGACTTATAACTTTTGTTTGTATAATAATATACATATTGTATGAGAGTAGTTGTTTATTGTATCATATATCAGAACTTGAGTTAATAGAGTAAGTTTTTTGCATAAACTTCTTATTCAAGCTAGTAAAAGTCTTTTTTAGAAGCTCAAATTCTCCTAATTTTATAAAATTTGCACAAACATATCGATGCTCATTTGAAGTTTGAAGTCACATGCAAAACACAAGATTTTACAAGACCTTAAACAAATTTATATGCGATTAAAAACCAATTACATTATAAATTACATTTGCTTTTCTACTGGAAATTATTGAATCGTTGCTTTTGAAAGGCCCCGCATCACACAAGAACACAAAAATTATTGGTACACCAACAAGAAATAAGAAATATCTATGTTTTCTGGGACCCCTTCTTGGAGTCTAGTTCTTTTCTAATATATCTCGGCCACGAGGATATACAAATAATACATTATTTGTATGTCAGCTCAGCAACACATCATACACTTTTCAATAACATATCAATAACTAAAACACCCTCCCTCATAACACACCATTAACATGTTATTGGGTCTCACAAAATACCCCACTAAGAATACCCACTCATTCACAATAAAAAAAAGAAAAGAAAAAAACACACAAGAATGCAAATGGCTTGAGCCATCGCATTGGCTCAAAACGTTTGGCTCATGAATGGCACGATGCTCCGGTATGGTTGGCACACAAATGGCATTCATTTGGCACACCAATAGCACCCCATACCTTGTGCTCTAAGAGCATGGGGTATCACGGCATGCCAATTTCTACTTTTCAGTGACACTTCAACGTCACATAATCATCCTCACATTTAACACTCACACACTAAAACGCCGCTTCACTCATAACATGACATTTAAACCCCACCCACCCACTACTTTATTTTCTTCTACAAAAAAATAATAATAATAATAATAATAAAAAAAAAATTATTCATTCAAATAAAAATATAAATTATATAAAACAAAAAATATAAATATATATCTAATTAGACTATGAAAAGAGGTGCCAACAAAAAGTATAGATAACTATCACTAAATAATTAAACACTATTTGAGCATTGAAAACTGTCGACTCATCCTCTCATTATTTTACCCCATTTTTGTCTTGCATTCTTTCGACCTTTAACTTTCTTGTTTCCTAAATATGAAACAGGAAAGTTAAAGGTTTAATTTTCCGACTCATCCTTGGACTGACCATTTTCCAGGCTACTTTATTTTCCGGCAACGATGGTAAGAGTTTAAGACCATCTTCTTTTCTTTATTTATCATTTTTTTTACACTCTCAAAACAGAACACAACCCACAAACTCATTTTAAAAATCAAAAAAAGAGAAAAAGAAAAACGGATAGTGTGTTGTCTTCTTCTCCCTTTCACACACGCCACTTAATTGGCGCCTGACAAGTATTTGAGGAGTAGGGGTGTCATGACTTGAAGGTGGCGGTGCCATTTTCTTGGCCACATTGGAATTGACGTTGGGTGGCGCCATGGTACCCCATGGTCTAATAAAAATAATAAGAGTACAAAGTATGGTTGACGTTTAACATGTCATTCGTCGATTTTTTTCGTTTCATTCGTGAGTCACCATACCGACCAACATGACAAAGTTGAACAAAATGGATTTGAGTTAGTGAAATGGCTCAAGCCAATTATTTTTTTTATTATTATTTTTTTATTTTATTTTTTAATTGTGAGTGGGTGGCTATTTTTAGTGTGTTATTTTGTGGGATCCAATAACATATTAGTGGTATGTTATGAGGTAAGAGTGTTTTAGTTATTGATATGTTATTGGATGAAGATAAGATGACGCTGATGTGGCATATCAATAACGTATTATCGGATATCACCATACCTAGTGCTCTAATAATATCAAGCAAGCAACGACCTTAATATCAACTTTAAAATTCATGTCTTCAAATTCCATAGTAACATTTATTCGATATATGCAAAATTCACCTTGAATTGTTGAAAGCAAAAAATAAAATTATATTATCAGACTTAACCAATTAAAGATTAGTCATGTACATTGTACATCCTAGTTTTCGGATCATGGTATAGATAACGGTTCTTGTTTTACAACACGTCCTATTCGATCCAAACTTATACATTCTTGTTTCTATTGATGCCAATCAAAACGTCATTATTTGATTCAGATGCACAATCCAATTTGGACTCTTAACATACACCATTTTGATCCCATTTTCAGTTGCGATATTTTAAAACCTTTTTTTGCCCTAGATTTATCAAACATTACATAACTCAAATCTACATCACACTAAAACTACTACTAAACTAATCTTAACCACGCGAAGCCGCTAAGGTGAGGTGTGCAAAAGGGCAATACATATGTGTTAGGTCACAATTAAATTTTCCAATTAATAAATCTTTGAGTTAAATAACTTTAAATTTGTCGAAAGTGTGGACCACTAACACTGTTGAGTAGTTGAGTGGGATAGACAGGTGTTAAATGGGGCAGGTAAGTTTGATGTTGACTAATTAGCGGGCAGTTCGGGCAGGAGTTAGCTTGGCTTGATCCTAGGTAACAACCACAAATCCATAAACCACGTTTCCTCTATACGCATCCCTTGTTCCCCGTCACTTGACATTAACATTTTTAAATCTTAACCGCATATTTATATTCTTACGTATGCAATGTTTGGTTGCGCGTTTTAATTATGACGTTTGACAAATTAAAGAAAATATATTATATAGATGATAGTTTAACGAAAGTGGATCGATAGACAACCATAACTCGAGTACTTTTGGGCCATCCCTCGAAAAATTTGATTGATGAATAAGCATAACCCAAAAAAGTTTTGGACCCGAGAGGAGTTAAGAACAGGAACATTACAAAAACATCGTAGATGAATTTCTAGCTAAAAAAAAGTTGTGCTTTTTGGTAAAGATTTTTTAATTTTCAGAACCCTGATTAACTTATCTAAGCAAAATAAATGCGGTAACATGTAACAAAAACTACTAAAAATTTATGTTCTATAGAGATTAGATGTCATATGTATTAAAAATTTAAAATGTTGATGTGATGATTATACAGCATTTGTACATTGATTATCTAATGTTTTGATTTATTTAGTTCTAACTTATACATTTGTTGGCGTGTATATGATCTTTAGCTTCCTTCTTCATCGTTCTTTTTTGTATTGTTTATATGTTATGTTTTCGGTGAGCATTTTGAGTGTCAATTGTCCATCAACCGATTGTTGTTACATCATTTTAGTTCATGTCGTTTTCTGTTTTTGGTCTTAACTATGATCATGGTACGCAAGTGGTTCGGAGTTACATCTTATATCTATGGTTCGTTTTACGGAAAGTGGTTCAGGTCAAGTTGGTATTTGGTCGTGGTTCAATGGTTTTTAGATAGTGGGTCAAGTTGTCCGGTTTTTGTCGTCGTTCCAATAGTGGTCCGAATCTTGGGTTGGGGGAGTCAGTTTTTCGATCATCGTAGGCAAGATTTTAGTCTGGTTTTGATCAGGTACACCTTTGTTATGTTATGTTGTGTTCCGTTTCAAGTGTGAAAGAGGTCATATGTCAATCGGGTATTACCCATAGGAATTGAAAAACTAAAACTGAACCGAATAAATTTGAGCCGAATTTGTCGAACTGAACCAAACCGAAAAACAAATTTAAATTTCATATATACCATAATAAAAACTACAAAAACTATTTCAAAATATAAATAGAATATATTTTTAAGCTTGAAAACAATTTCTTTTAATAAAAAATTAAATAATTAAGTTTTAAAAATATAAATTATGTAACATGGGTCGACCCAAAAACTGAACCAAATTCCAATTCGATTCAAATTTTCTTATTTACAAAAAAACGAATTAAACACATTTATTTTTTTCAAAAAATAAAATAAAATAGCAGCTTGCTAATCAATAGCATCTTGCTAAACTTCATGTAATATTGTTATTATTATTGCCTTTCAAAAAACAAAATACATTTGCTTCTATCATTATAACGACACAAACTTTTGCTCAAAAAAAAGAAAAAAAAAAGACATAAAATAACATAATCCATGTGATGATGGGCTAACCCTCAAGATGGTCATGGATTTGGAAGGCCCATTCCAAACGAATTTACAGAATTACAGATCACCCTAACGGCCTAACTCCAACACTCTTGAAACCCAAACATGAAGCCTAGATGGACGTTTGACACAACCGACATGGGTGCTCATTGATTCCGGTCTCACATTATTCTATTCGGATTTTTGGGTTGAAAATTTTAAGGCAAAATGGAAATAGATCGATGCTACAGTACCTTTCAATTTTCGCACGATTTTACAGAAAAGTTAAATTTCTTTTTTATCAGTTATAAAACACCAGATTAAAAAAGTATTAGTACAATGAAAAAAATCACAATGTACATTTTGAATTCATTTTCTCAAAAAAAGATAATAACTTCACCACCGAGACAACATAATCTATTCTAAACAAAATGCACTTTGAAACTGCAAAAAACTTGTAGTCTTTACTTCTTGGAGGCTATGCGGGTAATATTGACTTAGTTTGACCTTGAAATCATTTAACTTCCAATAACTTTAGCCTAATGGATAATTTCTTGGTTGCTAAACTTTAGACTGATGCTAATGGCAACTATAACTCCCCAACCGCGACCGAAGTGGTGACCACGCCTCCCACTAGCCCTCCACTAGCATCAGTCTTAGGTACGCACATTTACAAGCAAAAAATGTCTTTCGGAGAGATGGCTGAGTGGTTGAAAGCCCCGGTCTTGATAACTATAAGTTGAGTTAGAAACACGTTTTCTTAAAACTAATAATACCTTTAAAAAAACTAAATCAATATATTAAAAACTCGTTTTGAAGATAAATTAATCTTCTTACTTTTGTATTAGGTTATAAAAACCAAAATAACACACAACTAACACAAGCGTATACCTTAATAAAGTATGAGACAAATAGTTATGACTCGAACAAACTTTGTTGTTAAAAATGCACTTAAAAAATAAACATGAATCGAATTCAAGTATAAAAATGGAACATGTCACTTTTTCCCCCTACTTGATTTGAAGTAATTACGCCAAAATATTAGATTGTCTATTTTTTTTTCCTTCAATGCTGACTTGATCGAAACTTTATCTTAGTTTTATATTTCAAATGAAACGCTAATTGTAAATGCCGCCACAATACATGATCCAAATATAGTCGTTCTAAACAAATGTGTAATAATATATACATACACAATGAAATACCCACTCAAACACACAATATGAAAATCAAATAGAGATAAAGAAGCAACAAACCGTGATGAATAATAAAGTGCGAAAGGAACCACGAAAGGCAGCTCACAGTTACATATGCCCAACAACAATTATTCTTAATTTAATTGATTCTTGTTACTTTTAGCACAACTTGTTATTGATTAACGATTTAGTGTAATTTTATGCTTAATTAGAGTAAAATGTTAGAATAATGTTATATAAAAAAAAGGAGCCAATTGTTGCTCGGCGATGAACAAAGGAGACCAAAATATAGGAGAAAGAAACTGTAACACAATTGTTTAGCCCTTCATAAACATCAACCCTCGATTTCTCCACCATTTTGGCCCTCCTCTGTTCATCGTTGTGCAACATTGACACCGGTTTTATCTATAAGATAATACAAACACGACACCATAACTAAAGATGAAAAAAAAAGTAACTCCTAATACCGTCTTTCACGGGTTATAAGTCTCAATATCGTCTTCCACGGTGTATGGGAGAGGTTAAGATGTAGACAACCATACCCCTAACTAATGATGAATTTACACTTAATAATATTAACCATTAACAAGAAGTTTCAATAATAACAAATTAACAACAATAATAATATATCAACAATTAATTAAACGAAGCTCAACTACAATACATTTTTTAAAGACTAAAATACACCGTTTGTCCTTAAATCTGGCAAAAAACGTTGTCCTGAACTAAAACATGACATTTTCATCACCAGTAGTCCAAACTATGGGTTTTTTAGGCTAAACCAGTCCCTTGACTCATTTTCTGTTAGTCAACTTCTATTATTTTTCCCATGTGCGTTGCACATAAAGGCAAAATGATCATTTCATTGTTTTGGTTATACTATCACTACCATCACCCTCCCTTTATCTCTTTTTCCTGCTTCCCTCTCTCAATTTCTGCTTCTCTATCTAAAGTTAACTATCATCATAGAATGAAGGAATAAATATTATCAAGTATACAATACAGTTGTGTGTGTGGTAGATAGTGAGAAACCTTATGAGGCAAATCAATACTACTATAAAAGACTTTCGTGACTAAAACTTTGAATTTTCTTAGAACATTGTGAAAAACGAAAATAAAATACAATGGTACCACAGAAACTGCAAGTATTTCCATTAGCATGTAGACTAGGAAAGATGAAACCAACCAAACAACTTAAAACTGAATTCCTGAAGTAATACACGTTTTACATAAACTTATACAGTCAAGAAGCCGATGGAGTTGCTGGTGTCGAGTTTGTCGATGGTGGGTCCCTACGAAACTCCATAACCACAGCTGCAAGAGCCTCCGGGTTCAGACCTAGGTCACAAAGTGCGATTAGTACAGAAAGGGTGTGTCTATCTAACTCTGTTCCGAGTATATTAGACATCTGAAAAACTAACTCAAGGGATTCACGAGCAGTTCTTGCAGCATCTTGATCCATGAATAAAACCTGAAACTTACAGAAATAGCTGCTAGATTTAGAACCATATTTGAGGATGTTTGACATGCATTTTAAATGTATTATCTGATTATTATGGAGGGTGTTTAGCATTACTTGCTTAGGTTAGTGTTTGGAGAGTAAACATTTTGTTGTCTGCTTATTTTCTAGGAGGACAAAAAGCATATCCCAAACAGTTCTAAATAAGCAGTTGCAAACAAGTAAATCTAATTTTTAAGTCGCATATTATCATTTAGCGGAGGTGATTTTGATAATTTGGTTATTTACGAGTCGTTTTACACCCAAATCCTCAAATAATCAGAAATTAGCAAACACCTAGACAGCTAAGGTGTTTGGGTAAGCTTAAGCGTTAATCTACTAGCAAAAAGTCCCGTGAGAAGGGTTTAAGCTTAAAGGGTGTTTGGGACTGCTTATAAATATTCACCCATAAACCGCTTAAAATAAGCACATTATGAAATGGTGTTTGGATTCGCTCCTTTGTTGAAAGAAGACAAAAAAGGTTAATACTTGTTGCAGAAAACTTTAATCTAATCTATCTCAAATGCGTTTTACATTAGATATGATTTAGAGTCATCTTAAATTAAGCAATCCCAAACACCCTCTCATCAGCTTATTAGCTCACAAAAAAAGGCCCATAAATTCCTTGAAATAACCTATACCCAAACACATTAAAGGAGCTTCTATTTCTAAATAAAAACGCAAATGAAATACATCATAAGAATTAACATTTGTAGGTTAATTTGACCCTTAACCGTCAAACATTTTACAGAGCATCAAATAATTTAAGAGGAGATATAGTATAAAAATAACTATTAAAGGAGGGATATGAATTGACCCTTAACAGTCAAACAATTTACAGAGCATCAAATAATTACACTGTGATCCCATATTATATTGTGTCATCATGTAAATACTGAATTTGAGTGTGCAAACAGGTGCGACAGTAGAGCCATTTGGTTCATTTGTGTCTAACCTCTTCACAAGATGGGGGGATCTAGATATATCCATCGAGTTGGCCAATGGTTCATACATTTCTTCTGCCGGAAAAAATTGCAAGCAAAATATGTTATTGGATGTTCATGAGTAACTTTTTTGGCCACACATATTAGAGGATGGACGAAATGATGAAAAGAGTATACGATGAGTTTATATATGGGCAAAATAGTCATTTAACAAGAATAACGGGATTTGACAACATATAACGTGACGTTGACTAACGAAAAACAAGTCAAGGGACTGGTTTAGCCTCAAAAACGAAAAACCCATAGTTTGGACTACTGGCGATGAAAATGCCATGTTTTGGTTCAGAACGACGTTTTTGGACAAGTTTAAGGACCAACGGTGAATTTTAGTCTTTTTAAATCTCACTTTTTTCAAAACGTAGTGTCAAATGCTTCACAATATTAATATTATTAAATCTTTAACCAAAAAACTGAACCAATAAATAACAAAGTAAACCACGTTCAGCAATAACTTTTTTCAAAACGTAGTGTCAAATGCTTCACAATATTAATATTATTAAATCTTTAACCAAAAAACTGAACCAATAAATAACAAAGTAAACCACGTTCAGCAATAATGTAGACATCAAAAAAGAAAGAATAAGGTAAACATTAAAAACACCAAAACCATCATATATACATCCCTCAGAATGCCTAGTATCAGCATGACGTGTACGACATGTAGCCGTGGTTCCTCTTCAGCATGCTAACAAGAAGCATAAGGGAGCACCACATTTGCAAGTTACATGTACATATTCAGATTACTAAATAGTTCATCACCGGGGTATTATGGACTATGTTAACAAAGTACAACAGCAAAGGAAATGATGGTGAAATATTTTTCATGATCCTTTCATCTTCCTCACATAAACACAACAATGTTATGCCAATTAATAGTTGATAAATTGAAAAATAATAGCAATGTTAGTCTATCAAAAGTTCATATAATAATTGAAAAAGTTTATTTACTAAAACAATCAATTGACAAAAGTAATGTCTATTCTATGACATTAGCCCTTTTCTATAATGATTTAAAACAACAAATATGTATTATTAGAAAAACTAAATGTTATGTGAGGACCATTTGCATCTCACTACTTCATATTATTAAATGTTATGTGAAAATTCGTACTCAAGGTTTGAAGAAAACATAATCAATGAATATAGAAATAAGAATGAATGTAAATTAGAGTTATTATAGACAGTTGTTAAATGTTCCAGTAATGTTCCAAAACACTATCTAACTGCAGTACTTCATTCTGGACGATGAAACGTTAAGATGTTTGGCTCCCGCGCTCTTCCTCAGACATAGCCTTCAAGTCGTCTCATTTGAACTCAGAACTTGAGTCGTGAATCAATGCGCTTGACGAACTTTTGAGCTTGCTTGACATCGTTTCTCTTCCATTTCATGTTCCGCAACCATCCTTGCTTTCTGCCAACTTTCAGATCTTGAAGAATATTCTCGAGCTCGGCCTTAATCTTTATCAAAGTTTCATCACTGAACTTATGAATATCTTCGTATCCCATGAACTTGACGACTTTGTTCGTGATGTAGTTTAACCCAAATGGTGTGCCTGTGAATGTAAACGGTTGCCTTTCATAAATGTCGGGTGGTTTGAGATCAGGCTTGATGAGATTAAGACGTTTTTGATAACTTTCAACGCCAAGATGAACATCTTCAACTTTTGTCTTTATAACGAGACTTCTGATAAAGATGATGATGGAGTTGAATATGTCATATTGTAAGTTGCCAGAAAGATACATAAGCTTTCCTTGAACTTTGAGGAGGTACATGTCTTCAATATCGTTGAGATTCAAGTACTTGTAGTCAGCCTTTGTCATCATCTCTGCGAACCTTGATTTCAGTTAAAAAATTGTACCCGTATTTTGATTCAACCTCTGCACTAACTATGGATAAGATCCTTTGGTTGTAACGAACTTTGTGTTGAGGAGGGAATGTGAGTTTCCATTTATAAAACCATTTGCGCATATTAGGCCAGTGAAAAATGCCAAGAACTGCTTCATCATTGTACTTAGCGATCGAGGAGTTGAACAATTCATCGACTTCCTCCATTCCTTCTTGAGCGTAAGCGACAGCTGGGAACTTTGACAATGATGTTGCATATCTCTTCTATGGATCTGTGTTGCCATACATCAGGTATTCTAAGTCATGATTGAAGAAGTATGGTGTTGGTACTTTGGGATTATGATCATGGCCCATGAGTGGCAAGGGTTTCGAGTAGTCGAGGTACTAGAACGTTTTTGGAGCACTGGAAGATAACGAAACATCCCAAGTGATATTTTCTGACATCGCTCTTGCAACTTCCTCAAGGTTGTACTCAAATTGTAGCCTTGACGTGGTAGAAGTCTTGAACTGAGTAAATCATGCTCTTCGAAGGTTGGCGATGTGTGATAATTGTAGTTTATGAACTTTCATGATCTTCTTCAAATTCTTTGTGAATCTATAATTGAACCTTCATTAGGAACCGCTTCTTCAGGATAAGCATCAACCATATCTTCAAACCAGTCAAACTTTGTAGTAAAAGAGTGGAGCTGCTTTTTGTTGTAAGTCGGATGGTGGTTCAGAAGCTTTTTGTTGTTGTTGAGGTTGATTCCAAGTGATGTCATTTGGTTTAACCAACGCGCCCGCGGTATTCATGGACCTCATGAATCGAGGGTGTAAGCCCTACCTGGATGAGTTTGTGATAGTATTTATAGATGACATCCTGATATACTCCAAGAGTAAGGATGAGCACGAAGAGCATTTGAGACTCATCTTGGAGTTATTGAGGCAAGAACAGCTGTAAGCCAAATTCTCTAAGCGTGAATTTTGGATCCCGACCGTACAATTCTTGGGCCACGTGATCGATAGTCGAGGAGTTCACGTGGATTCCACCAAGATTGAGGCTATCAAGGAATGGGCCGCTCCGAAAACCCCATCGGAAGTTCGTCAGTTTTTAGGTCTATCAGGCTATTACCGGAGGTTCATTGAGGGATTCTCTAAAAGAGCTAAATCGCTGACCAAAAAGCTTCTGATGTTATAACTGAACCACCATCCGACTTACAACAACAAGCAGCTCCAGAATGGATTGACTCTTCCACTACAAAGTTTGACTGCTTTGAAGATATGGTTGATGCTTATCCTGAAGAAGCGGTTCCTAATGAAGGTTCAATTATAGATTTTACAAAGAATTTGAAGAAGGTCATGAAAGTTTAGAAACTACAATTATCACACATCGCCAACCTTCGAAGAGCAGGATTTACTCAGTTCAAGACTTCTACCACGTCAAGGTTACAATTTGAGTACAACCTTGAAGAAGTTGCAAGAGCGATGTCAGAAAATATCACTTGGGATGTTTCGTTATCTTCCAGTGCTCCAAAAACGTTCAAGTACCACGACTACTCAAAACCCTTGCCACTCATGGGCCATGATCATAATCCCAAAGTACCAACACCATACTTCTTCAATCATGACTTAGAATACCTGATGTATGGCAACACAGATTCATAGAAGAGATATGCAACATCACTCTCAAAGTTCCCAGTTGTCGCTTACGCTCAAGAAGGAATGGAGGAAGTCGATAAATTGTTCAGCTCCTCGATCGCTAAGTACAATGATGAAGCAGTTCTTGGCATTTTTCACTGGCCTAATATGCGCAAACGGTTTTATAAATGGAAACTCACATTCCCTTCTCAACACAAAGTTCGTTACAACCAAAGGATCTTATCCATAGTTAGTGCAGAGGTTGAATCAAAATACGGGTACAATTTTCTGACTGAAATCAAGGTTCGCAGAGATGATGACAAAGAATACACATTCAACGAGGCTGACTACAAGTACTTGAATCTCAACAATATTGAGGATATGTATCTCCTCAGAGTTAAAGGAAAACTGATGCATCTTCCTGGCAACTTACAATATGACATATTCAACTCCATCCTCATTTTTATCAAAAGTCTCGTTATAAAGACAAGAGTTGAAGATGTTCATCTTGGCGTTGAAAGTTATCAAAAATGTCTGAATCTCATCAAGCTTGATCTCAAACCACCCGGCATTTATAAAAGGCAACCATTTACATTCACGAGCACACCATTTGGGTTAAACTACATCAGGAACAAAATCATCAAGTTCATGGGATACGAAGATATTCATAAGTTCAGTGATGAAACTTTGATAAAGGTTAAGGCTGAGCTCGAGAATATTCTTCAAGATCTGAAAGCTGGCAGAAAGCAGAGATGGTTACGGAACATGAAATGGAAGAGAAACGATGTCAAGCAAGCTAAAAAGTTCGTCAAGCGCATTGATTCACGACTCAAGTTCCGAGTTCAAATGAGACGACTTGAAGGCTATGTCGGAGAAAGAGCGCGGGAGCCAAACATCTTGACGTTTTGTCGTCCAGAATAAAGTACTGCAGTTAGATAGTCTTTTGGAACATTACTGGAACATTTAACAATTGTCTGTAATAACTCTAACTCTTTACATTCATTCTTATTTCTATATTATGTTTTCTTCAAACCTTGAGCACGAATTCTCACATGCATTTTCACATAACATTTAATAATATGGCTCCAATTCGGTTCAAGAAGGCTATCTCTCGAATATGTTTCCGTATTTGAGGGGGAGTACTTTTGACCAAAGAAAACAAAAGATCATTCAACGAAAGGACCCTATTGTACGCTTCAGTGCAATAATCCTAAACTTAAGGAGCGAAAGATTCTTAACTGTTTGAAACACAATCTTTGTTCAAAATCAAATGTTCTTGACATCAGTTTCTTCCCATATGAATTACAAACGTCTCAAAAAGCATATTTAATCAACATATTTTCAAAAACAACATTCATATGCTATTTTTAAGAGGGAGAAATGTGATTAAAATTGTTGATCAGGAAAGTTATGGAATCTCGTCAAGTGCTCGACTAAGATTTCACCAATGAATTGACGAATCTTTAAAATGTTAGTATCGAAAGGACTTGTCCGGGACGGGTAATAATTTCAAGCTGACCTAGCAAGTGATGTAAACGTGTCTCGCAAAGGACTTAGAATGTACCATTTCGAGAATCTTTTGATAGACATGAACTTTGACGGGTCTAGTCTTTTCATTTGAGAAGTGCTTACAACTTCAAGTTAGTTATTAAGGCTAGTTATCACCTAAAACTGATAATGGATCCCTTTAGCTAACAACGTAAACGTGTCTCGCGGGGAATTGTCCATCAAGAGCCGATCAATTCAAAAGTGCGAACTCTACCCTCAATGTGCAAATTTAAGTTGAAACAAGTTAAGCACATTTGGAGAGGGAGTATTTCTGAAAAACGAAAACTCTTAAGATGTTAACAAAACATGTTTTAATCATAAACATCTTGAGAGATTTTCAAGAAAAAGGTTTATGGCAACATAGGATAGTCATGGAGTTATAAGGTGACTAAGGATAGGAAATTCATCCTATTATCCGCCAGAGCCGGAGGGATCTACCCAAGGACAACACCAATAGTTAGAACTAGAAAGTCCTTAGATATGACTGGAAAAAGGAGTATTGTGAGAAAGAAGAAAGGAGTTGAAGAGTTAAAAAGAAAAAGAAAATGGTAAAAAGAAATAACCCACCACAATCAACTTAGAGCAGAAACCGGGTTCAATTCATATGCTACTGGTTGTCACAAAGATGACGCTGGTATTGAAGACAAGTCGTCATGGACCCAGTGACGCAATGCACTTAACCTTCTAGCCACTCAAATCCTCTTAAAAGGATTTGTTTCATTCTCACGAGGAACCCTGCATAATCTATCGACCTTTCTCTACGAGATGTGTTGATATTGAAACATGAGACACTACTCCGTCTCCGACTACTAAAACCAAAACGTACAAATCGAGTCTAGAGCCACGAGATTCATCAAAAGATCTCTTAGGAACACTCAATATTTCTACACTCGTTGTTCAACATTAAGAACACGAGTTGTAAATCTTAAAGTCCTACACAGATCCGAGCAATCTGCCATAACATTTATGAGAGAATTTACACAATGTGATTCTCAGTGATTGAATGGAAACTCGTGTCAGGGTTAACATCAACCAGCCCTGACAGCAGGTCACTTGGGTAATCCCTTGTGGGCTATGCTTAGTGTCCGCGGTGGTCACAATCGGTCTACAGTCGTGGAGTGATACCTCGGTATACTCCAGCGGCTCACAACAACAAAGTGAAGATATTGAGTACTCGGAAATCCCAGCAAGTATCCGATCTGTGTATTGCTCGCATCGAACGCAATGGGCGCATCACTTTGCAACAGTTTGAATTTTGACTTTTATAGTTTAAGTTGACTTTTTGTTTTGGTCAAACCATTAAATTGACATATTTGATGTTATAACATTAAGTAGCACCAATTAATCATTTACTTGTAGCGTAATTTAAGTAGAAATATTTTATATTTATTATTTATTACCTAGCGCCACGCGTCCATGATGCGCTTGCAACCGCATCGCGCATCAAGCATCGGTTTTTTGAACCTCGAGCGCAACGGATCGCCTCACGCAATTTAAAACCAAGAGTAAACCCATGAGTTGTGATAAAAAGTTCTTCTAGAACCTAAGAGAAACACCCCTATCTATGTAAACACCATAAATACCCCCTCCCTTGAAAGGAGAGGGCGTTGGTTCCTAATGAAATAAACTTTACTTAATCATAATTAAGGGTTCGCTTGGGTGAAACTAGGTAATGGGAAAGGGAAAGGCAAATGGAATACTATGGAAAAGAAAAGGGTAAGAAAATCATTCCCCCCAATTTATTGAGTAATGGCCTATTACCCACTATTGGGTAATGAGTCATTGCATTAGAGCCATTCAAGCATCATCAATCATTATCTTTGCTATTACTTGCCCCTCAATACGCTCAACTAAGCACACCCTAAGATCCTTTCACTTTCTCTCTCTAGAACTTTCTCGAAGATACATGTTGTGATGTGATAGAATGGTGACCTAACAATTTGCATCTCATTTTCCTATTCATCGCATCTTCAAAACGTAGTGTCAAATGCTTCACAATATTAATATTATTGAATCTTTAACCAAAAAATTGAACCAATAAATAACCAAGTAAACCACGTTCAACAATAGTGTAAACACCAAAAAGAAAGAACAAGGTGAACATTAAAAACACCAAAACCACCATATAAACATCCCTCAGAATGCCTAGTATCAGCCTGACGTGTACGACATGTAGTCGTGGTTCCTCTACTGCATGCTAACAACAAGCATAAGGGAGCACCACATTTGCAAGTTACATGTACATATTTAGATTACTAAATAGTTCATCACCGGGGTATTATGGACTATGTTAACAAAGTACAACAGCAAAGGAAATGATGGTAAAATATTTTTCATGATGTAAAATGTTACCAACAAGTAATAGTGGTAAGCATACGTTAACAAACAGTTTTTATAACGGTCAATGTATAAAGCGGATGTAATTTTGCCAAAGTATCATTTTAGTAATTAAACGTCTTTTTGGTATTATAGGTGGTTCTATAGACTCGAATGGTAACTGTTTTCCCAATCTTCCAACAGTAATCGAAATCCCGGCCAAATTCATGTATTTGCTAAATGCTAATGTGCAAGGGTAAAAGAGAAAATCTTATCTTGCCATACTTCCTTTCATCTTCCTTACATAAACACAGCAAAACGCATAACAACACTTGAGTGTAAAGTATACCACGCAACAAATCTTGGGCGTCTATGCCAATTAATAGTTGATAAATTGAAAAATAACAACAATGTTAGTCTATCAAAAGTTCATATAATAATTGAAAAAGTTTATTTACTAAAACAATCAATTGACAAAAGTAATGTCTATTCTATGACATTAGCCCTTTTCTATAAAGATTCATAACAACAAATATGTATTATTAGAAAAACTACATATAATGTTAAAAGATACAAGACTTCAATGGGAATCCTATAGAAATGTATATCTGCTACTTGCGTTATTATACAGCACATAATTATAATTTGCTAATATGATTATTTTCTGCTTTTTATTGTTAGCTTAACAATGCATAAAAAATTATCAAGATAACAGGAATAACATAATCCGATTGAGAATTTATAATATAGAAAGGTAAACATCTATTTCAATAAACACAGATACATATACATGTAACTTTAGTTACCTAATTAATTAATAGAACCAAATCGCAGAGCAGATATGGATGCGAATATGAAGCCTGAGACGGCTATAACAAGTTACGGCGACAGGAAATTTTTTAGGGTCGGTTGTGTTTGAGGGTTTTGGAAGAGTATACTTTTTAAGTATAGAAATGGGCTGAAAAGAATGGTTTACTTCAAAAGGACCACATATGTTTTAAGGCATTACAAAGATAACACTCTTTATCTTTTGAGTGATTACAACTCTTCTTTGGTAAGTTACACTTAAAGTTTAATATTATTTCGGACGAACATGAAAGGAGCATTGTTCATGTTAGTTTGTTTAATTTTAAGCCGAAAAATGAATGTGCACGCACGCTTAAATGAACACATTTTTTTGTTCATGTATTAAGAAATAAGTTTTATTCGTATTCGTTCATGTTCTTTCATTAAGAGATTAACGAACGTATACGAACAAACATAAATGAATGTACGAAGACAAACCAAAAATATATACAAAATATGGTATTTTATGTGTGTACATTTGTTTAAGTACATTGATTTTTAAAGCATATAATAAAAATATACGATATAACAAGACTCTTGTTTATGTTCATTTATTTAAAAGACGAGTCAGCCTAGCGGCAGCGGTATCTAGTTTCGACAAAATTTTAGCGGTGATTAAGTTTGTTTCATGAATCAGGATTTTAAGTGTTAATGAATCCATTTTGAATGATTATACTGTTTTTCTGATAGCGTTGTTTTGTATTTGAGATTGTCTTTTTTGATAGCATTTTTGTAAGTTGCATTAATCAATTACAGTAATATTAAATAATAATAACGCTATTTTTTGTTGAAAGGAGCAATTAACAACATTTTTTTTGTATCCCTAAAGCACTGTAGTACATAAATAGTTAGTGTACATAAAAAAAAAATGCGAATACAAACATTTATCTTTCGTTTTTATGTCTCAACCTTTCACGGGTTCCACAACTAATTCATCATTTCTCATATAATTTTGTCAAATTTGAATCCTGGTTCGACCAGGGTGGTTCAACCGGTTGAACCGTTCGGTCAAAAAAGAAGTCGATTTACACCGAGTCAACCCGACAGGTTGGGTCGAAAACAAGTCAAATTAAATCGGGTCAACCCGCCGGGTTTGAAGCGTCCCGGGTCAACCCGGTTTTCGATATGTATTAATAGTTTCCATTTGAAATATATGTCTTCAACATTTGTATCGGTTTCATAGGGTCCTCTCGGTTCGTTTTCGGACGGATTTAATTGGTTAGCCGAACCGGTGGCGACACCGGTTCCCGGTTGAACACGTTGGTCCGGTTCGGTTTTCAAAACTATATGTAACATCAACTTGTTAGCTTGTATGAAGTTTTGTGTGTTTTATTAATTTGTATAATGTGTATAATAACATGTACTTTTCATTTTAGGATGTTTTAAAAATATCATTAATTAGTGTGTTTAATTATTTTATATTTTGGATTATGTTGTAGCTTCTTTATATTGTACATTATGAAAATTTTATTGTACTTTTTAGTAAGGGTGTTTTAATTTGGTAGATGTGCTTTTAATTGGTTGTACAATGTGAATAAATTATTGTATTTTTAAGTAGTGGGGTGTTTTAATAAGAGTATTAACTACACTATGCATTTCTCTCTCATTTGACTTTCAATATTCAATATTCAAGTTTTCACTTTTCCACTTTGACCGTTTTTCCATTTTAGATAGTAAAGATACATTGACATAGAATCTTGTTCATGTTTATTCATTTTCTAAATAAATGCACACAAACAATTATTGCACGGTTAATGAAATATTCACCGAATGTTTTGTTCATTTACGTCCCTAGATATTACCACTCCAACACAGAATACCTGCAAACCATGACGCTAGTTGAAATGTGTTTTGGTCAAGATCGAACGGTCAACATGTCCAAGAAAACTTTGGACTGCATTTAATAAGAGACTAGAGCCATCTGCCAAAATTTATTTACTGATATTGTCCAAGAAATCAAGTGCAAGACATAACTAGACCCACCCGACTCAAAAGACGACCCTCACGTTATGAAGAACAACAATTGGTATCCTATCATTTGCACTCACGAGACTTGCCATCTCGAATTGGTATCTATCATCCACCCGACTCAAAAGACGACCCTCACGTTATGAAAAACAACAATTGGTATCCTATCATTTGCACTCACGAGACTTGCCATCTCGAATTGGTATCTGTCATTACACTCATGACGGTCAACAGAACAACAATTGTGGTGTCCTGCAAATTTGTTTAAAGTGATCATCCAAGAAAATAAGTTTCAACAACTACCTATATACCTGGTCAACGCCTTGAGTACTAACTCTTGCACATATGTTATTTTCTGATGCATCCAGGTTGGTAAACACTAATATACCGGCACTGCTATGTTACCTTTTCTGTTATCAGAAAGTAAGAGTGATGTATGAACTATAGCCGAACATCGGATACAGATGGCCTTACAAAAAATTGCATGAGGGGTACACGATATCATGTCAAACTTTTTAACTCTACTTGATATGAGAAATTAACGAAATTACACTTTAACAAGACATTTATATCATATAGAGTAATAAGTATTGACGTTTATACACATGGATGCATATTAGGATACTATGGAAGTGTATATAGCATATCACTGCTAAGATACGAACTTCTGATACATGTTGTAGTATGTTTTCTTTACAGTCCGCTTCTGCATTAACTTTGTTAACACTCCAAAAGAATCAGAATTTTGCTTGTTCCTGAATTTGCTCCTGTCAAGAGATTACAAAATAGCCACAACAATATTTTATTAGAATACCCAATCTATGCAAAGATAACAAGGGTAAAAAGGACAATGTTTGAAAATGTTATTTACGGACCTCTGTCAGAAAGAAAGCATGGAAACCATATGGAACTCTATGGGGCAATGGAACAACTGCAACAGGATCTGGAGACATTGTTTTCGCATCTATAACTGTTACTGATGATTTCCTGTAAACACAAACAATTATCATAATCATATATTTCAATGCACTCTGATATGATATAAAGAAATGTATGATATTTTAATGTATACCCTGTGTTCTCATCATGTGTAAAGAAGATCAAGTAGCCATCGTCTTCTTCAGAGTCAACTCCTGGTTGCTTAGGAACAAATATTGCCTCTGAACCATAGCTACCGGGGCCCAGATCATATATGCCTTGAACATTTCCACCAATTTCGATTTTTTCTTTTCCAGCCTCGGGTTCTGCATGTAAATCAAACTTTACAATCCCATTAACTTTTGCAATGCTGTCGAGCCTAGTTGCATACACAAATCGTTGTTTCCTGAAGTCAAGATAAAAAAGAAACAGAACTTGTTACCTTACAGTTCAGAAATTCTGAGAATTATATAGTTGATTAGGGTTAAATTCATATATAATTAAGTTCTTTTTTTGCTCATAATTGATAATTATTTTCTAGCAATTAAAGTTCTTATGTTGCAATCACTTTTGTACACTACAATTCCCAAACAAGCCAGTTCAAAAATCTTAAACTACCAGTAGGGACAAATGTATCATTACCAAATTAGACCATTTTGAGCAGTATGTTGTTATTTAAGGGTAGTTTACAAAATAATCAATAGTAACATCTAACTATTTTTTTTGCACCTGCCAGTGTAGTACTCGTTCACCCTTGGAAAATCAACAGCAGACTCTGATAACTTTTTCTGAGTAGCAAGACCAGTTTCCATGTTGAATCTCATCTCATACCTGACAATTAGAATTTCAATCAGGAAAATTACTAGAATTTCCTATATCTCTTCATGCCTATTAAGGATCAGAAGCTTACAGCTCATTTGAAAAATTTTCACGCTTTTCCTCAACACCTCCACCGACCTTATCCAAATTTGGATTTTGAAGGCGACATGTAATCAAAACAACTTCCTCTCCTTCTTCCCATGCATTGGCTTCAAGAGTTATAAAAGTTTAATTTTAGATGACAAATTTCAATTCTGAGTACTCCTTCGAGAAATGGTGTACATAAATGGACAGAAGCGCTTCAAATATAATCTTTTGCTAAGCAATATTATATGAAACTCGTTTAAGCATATAGTACAAGCTTTTCAACATATTGAAGTTATTAACATTCATCATGGCAAGAATTCTATCAAAAATACAACTTTTGTAAGTAATCCAGTAATACTTCAAGGAAGACTAGCAATGGAAACACAGAAAAAGTGTCTCACCGTTGTGAAATATAAAGCAATTTGGGAGCTCAAACCATTTAATCTGGAGCTCGTTCTTTGCGTACCGAGGAAGTATACCAAATCGAGCTTTCTTTGTTGCATCAAATGTGAAAATAAACTTTTTCTCCTTCACCATGTCCTAAGAGTAGCAAAATAGCAAATATAAGACAAATCCTACCATACGATTTTCAAGCCTCCATAGACAAAGTCAAAAGATAATTTTATTTTTATTTTTATTTTAATTATCCTTGTAGAGAAAGTTGAACTGACAGATTAGAATAATAATTCATGTATATACCTATGATCTTCATTGTTTATATCTAAATATATTTTTTCTTAAGGATATCAATCTATAAGATATATAACTAAAAGAGTGACAAGAATATAAAAGGTCACATACTTTTGGTCTAAAGTACAAAGGTAGATCCATGAAGATTGCATAATTCTCAGTAATAGCAAAGTCGTGCATCATCACTGATTCTGGTATTGTTATTGGCACCGGATCACTCATCACACCATCCTTTGAAATCACACGGTATGTGCAATATGGTGGTGTTTGTGCATATCCAAACGCAAACATTTCACCTGTAAGCAAAAACTATTTAGCGAGCTGAGTGATATTATTGCACAAGATCAGTAACTGGATTAGTGGGGTATAAATGGATTTTACCAGTGACTGGATCAATCTTAGGGTGAGCGGTGAATGTGTGAGAAAGCCTCTTATCATAATCCATCAAGCCAAGAGTTTGCAGGTCACCATCCTCCAGAACTTTTATGGCGTCTGAAATAAATATTTCATGGTAAGATCGTATAAAAATTTCCAACAAAAAAAAACCCATAAAGTAGCAATCTTCTTGTTTGTATGCTGAATACGAGTTAAATGCTTACATGGTTTATCTCCTTCTGATAGTGCCAATAGCTTTCCATGATGATATACGAGAGCTGTGTTACCTAAAAGAAATAAAAATGGATATATAAGGTTTCTTTTAACAGCAACTACGGCGAACTATGAGAATTGTGCATTTGTAATTGACAACCAAATTGTTTAAATAAGATCGTGTAAACAGGAAGCCACAAGAGCTGAGAATATATTGAAAGTAATTCATCAACCAACCTGTCCCCTGGCCATATGTAAGATCTAGCACTTTCAACTTTGTTCTAAGCATTTGCATTTGGACCATCACTAATCCAAAAAACCCTTTAAGATCTCCAATCTGAAAAAACAATAATGAAAATGTAACTAGGACAAATTATACAAGAACTAGGAAGTTAGTTCCACAAATTTCTTATCGGGCATATATAACGCATATATATAACTCGAGGAATTATATGTTAATTCCACAAACTATGCAAGAACATTCATGCTGATGATATAACCTCACCAATATGTTTAGACAAATAATATGACAAGTGGGCTGTTAAATATATTATTGACTTTCGCCTTTATTATATCTGCATAAAAATTTTACAGCTTGTTGTACCACCTTTACTTCTACAAAGCTATATAACGATGACAGACAGAAACATATTTCAGATGGCCTACCGGAAGTGTTAGTTACCCCAAAAAAGCTATAGCAGACAACAGAAAAGATAAAAATGTTCCACGCCAACCTTCCTAAAAAGGGGAGGGCTTTACCCGATTTGAGTCTGTCTGGTGGTGGGCTCAAATCCCAGGTCGGAAACCATGGTTACCCAAGGGGAAAAAAAAATGGATAAAAATGTTTGGTAATAGTTTTAGAGGAATACCTTCATAAACTTTGCTCCTCCAAAATATTCTTCCTGTTCCAAACGGGATGTCTTCACATAACGTGAGAGATAAGTTGCTTTTCCATCTTTGATGCGCAAGCCATGGATCATACTGCAAAATAAAGTAGTTCAGACAATAGTTTTGTTTCACCATATAATATTTATTAAAAGCATCCGAGTGATCGTCCCAATCCTTCACAGGTTTCCGTTAGCGGACATGGAGTTAAATATAGATGAAGAAACAAACAGCACGTACCCATCTCCATCAAACCTGCACAAAAAAATAACACAATATTAGTATGAGTTTTCTTTTTGTAATAGAAAGATATTAATCAACCATAATCCTTGGGTGTAAAATAAGGAACAAGGTAACCATGATTAAGAGCTTTATAAGAAACGTATTCTTTTATGGCAAGAACTATGTAAGTTTCGTACCAGTGATATCCAGCCACAGGAGCAAACTTCGGATTGGGACCTACTCTAACAAACTCTCCATTCAAGCACTCCTGTAAATCACAGAGATATTGAAATGCCTATTAGTACCAGAAGGCATATACATTAAATGTGAGAAGATTACAACTGAAACAAAATGATAACACAACTTAATCTAATATTTCAATCTAAGAATACAGTAACCAAAAGGAAACACAAATATCACAACAAACATACATTGACACCTCTATTTTACAAATTTCAAGCAGGATTTCAAATACTAGTATGCTAAAATAATGCTCAAGCAGGACAAAACACTGCTCCGTACTTGACAAAACTTCAACAACAAACATTAATCAAACTGATTCCATTAATCCAAAGATATTTTCTTTGTTCAATACTCAAAGCTATTCGAAATTAAAGTACGATTCAACATATAACCAAAACATGCTCAATTCAACATCTAAACTCTAATCACAACAAAACACAGATTAATAACTCAATGATTCAAAATCTACCGTACAGTTTAATATTCAAATGCTAACAGCCTAACATGCTAAAATCAACATTAATTCATAACAAAACACTATTTTATAAAAACTTCAACAACAAAGACAGGTAATAAGTCAATATGATTCCGAAAGCAAGTACGATTCAGCATACAAGCCCTGGCATGCTTGAACCAACGGCTAATCACAACAAAACACAGATTAATAACTCAATGATTCAAAATCTACCGTACAGTTTAATATTCAAATGCTAACAGCCTAACATGCTAAAATCAACATTAATTCATAACAAAACACTATTCTATAAAAACTTCAACAACAAAGACATAAGTCACTATGATTCCGAAAGCAAGTACGATTCAGCATACAAACCCTGACATGCTTGAACCAACGTCTAATCACAACAAAACACTAATTCACGAAAATTCAACAACAAACACAACAGATAAGTCAAACTTATTACGTACTTCAAGTAGGACTCGGTGTATAATCCCAAAAATGCTCAAATGGACACTACTTAACAATACTTCATCAACACACAAAAATTAATAACTCAGCATGACTAGTTAACACAAGTACGAATGTAAATATAAACCTAACATGCTCAAATCAGTGTCTAACCACAAAAAAACACTAAATATCAACACATCAACAATAAACACAAGCAACTCCTCAAATTAATCACCAAATATCACCATATAAACACAAAAACTAATCCGAAATCAACAACATGAACAAACTTACAGCAAATTTGCATTAGAATTATCAACGAACACAGAATATTGACTCAAACTGATCACGTAACACAAGTACAATTCAAGTATTCAACATTCAGACCCTAAGATGCAAAAATCACTGTCTGATCATCACAACAAAACACTAATTATCAATAATTTATCAACAAAAACAAATACAATTCGATATATAAACCCTAAAATGCTAGATTCTACGTTTACGCATCAGAAAACACTTATTTTTAACACTTTACCAACAAACACAAGTTAAAAGCTCACATTAATAACAAAATTACCGTGAAAAACACAAAATAACTAACTGTCAGCTAGAACAATATACTAATCATTATAAGTTCAACAACAAACACAAATTAAATAGCTCAAAGCGATCCGAAAAAAACACTAGTAACAATTAAATCAATAACTGAAATTGATACCCTAACAAATATAACAATCAAAACAACGGAAACAAATAAACAACAAAATCACTGTAAAAACAAAAAATAACTAACCATACTAGTTTAACAACAAACAAAACTTCAATAGCTCACACTAATTTAACAAACTAACCGATAATCACTATACAACAGAATATATAGCGATTAAAAAAACTAACTGACCGATAATCACAAATAAACACTAGTAATAATAAAATTAAAACTGTAAATACATGACGGTAAAAACAAGGATAAAAAGTAACTAACCGGTAAGTGACCGATAACATCGAGGTCTTTACAAGGAGGAGTTTCATCAACAGGTGCAAAGTTACCAAACAACCAATGATGAGGCTGTGATGAATCATACATTAGCTTCACTACTACCCTCTCAATCCAATCCACTGCTTTCGAAGTGAAGCCTTTGCTAGGCTTTGGATTAACTGTCACTACTCCGTTACCACTTATCTCCGTCGCCATTGACCCCATGATGAGTGTGTGTGTGTGTGAAATGAGAGGTGGTTGTTTTGATTCTGTTTTGTTTTGTTTTGTTTTGTTTGAGGAGAGTTATTTTACATACCAAACTTTTCTCACATACGAACGTACTCATCTTCACCATTCATCTAAAAAGAAATCAATGGCTGAGATTAAAAACATTTTATTATTTCACCTATTTTTTATAATTTAAATATCTCTTAAACCGTTAATCGTTAAGTGAAAATATTTACACCATCGCGACGAGCATTTAATTATCTTTCTATAGACGGGCACTTTGATATACTTTCAAAAAAAGAAAAAAAACTCATTTTTTTCACGTTTTTTCGTTATTTTTTTTCGTTTTTTTACGTTATTAAAATTTACATGAAAAAATCATATACGATAAAACACTAAATTGAATATCACATGTGATATTAGTGTAATATCATATATGATATGTAATATCACATGTTATATTAGTGTAATATCACATATGATATTACATATAATATCACATGTGATATTACATATCATATATGATATTATACTAATATCAGATGTGATATTCAAATTAATATTTTATCATATATGATTTTTCAATGCAAATTTCAGTACCGTAAAAAAAAAAGAAAAAACTTAAAAAAAAACGTGAAAAATACGAAAATAAAAATTTTGTCGAAAGTATATCAAAGTGCCTATCTATAGAAAGATAATTAAATGCTCGTCGCAATGATATATTTTTTTTCGCTTAACGATTAACGGTTTGAAAGATATTAATATTTGAAAAAAAATGATGAAAGTGGGTTTTTAAATTGTTGGGATTAATCTCATCCATTAGATCAAATAAAAATGGAGGGTGAAGATTGATCTCTTGATATGTAAATAATCTTTTGTCCTCAAATGATCTTAAATCGTTTTGTTTTGGTTTGTTACGTTATGGAATTTGTTGGAAGGGAATAAATGGTTGGAGTGTGTAATGGACACGTGGAGGATTGCTGGACTATTTTGATCTTTTTGTTAAAAAACTATTTTTTTTAAACATATTTAAAACTTTTATATTAATTGCATTTTTGGTCTTTGTGGTTTGCCCAAATTGCACGTTTGGTCCCCAAAACTTTAAAAGTGCAGCGATAGTCCTCATTTTGAAGTTTGGATTGCATTTTTTGTCCCTAGATAAAGTTAAATGACTAAAATACCCTTTGTATTCTTCAGAAAAAGACAAGGGTAATTTGGTCATTTCACACCAATAAGGACCAAAAATGCAACTCAAACTTCAAAATAAGGACTATCGTTGTACTTTCAAAGTTTTGAGGACCAAACCTGCAATTTGGCCAAACCACAAGGACCAAAAATGCAATTAACTCTTTCTAATATTATATTATTTCAAAAACAATGGAAACATGAGATTTTTTTTTTTTTTTTTTTTTTTTTTTTAAGTGTCATGAACCAATGAACCACCATCCATCAATATTATATTATTATACCACCCCAAAACCCCCGCCACCAATCTTCACTATCGTTAAAAAATGTTAAATTTGAAAAACCTAAGAAAAAGGATCAAATAGAAACCCATAAATCAAATTTCCAAAAATTGCAAATTGAAACCACGATCCAGTTGATGAAACCGAAAAAATCTAGATCAAAATGAAAACATGATCGATAAGAATTAAGAAATATATGAAAAAAAGAAAACAAAAAAAGAAAAAGAGGTTCATGGAAAGGAAGGGGACGTTGTGGCGTCTACTTGTGTTGCCGGTGGGTGCTGGGTGCAGGGTGCTGACTAGTGGGATGCCGATGCTCATCTGCTTTGCTATAATACACGAACATAATTGATGGGTAAAAAACTATGAGGTTGGATCGTATATTACAGTGATAAACTAAAATGTCACACCATAAATTAAAAAGTAAATTGCAAGAATCGTCCCTATGGTTTGTCCAGATTGCAAAAAGCGTCCCTGTGGTTGACTAATTGTAGGCGGCCTCGCTGTGGAGGAAAGTTTTGATCATTCTGGTCCCTGGCTTCTAACGACGTTAGTGAGAGTCAGTTAAGCCGTGGTCCCAATTTGCAAATATCAAAGGCACAAGGACAAATGTGTCATTTTAAGTCATGGCCCCAAAGTGGTCCCAAATAAAACCCGACATAAACACACACTTAATCTAACTTTTACCCGACACATAGAAACACTTCCCCCCACTTTAAACCCTAATTGTAGCTGTCATTTTCAATCCTAAAATTTTTATACTTCTTTCACTTTCATCCTTATGCTTTACACCAGATGGAAAAAAAGTTGATACAAAATCACTTTATGGTAAAAGTCCTAAGTTGTTATTTACATCATTTGTTATTTTTCTTATTGAAATATTGTAATTCTAACTGAAATACTACTCTATGATTGTGAAACATATCAGTATCCAAACTTGTTTTCAATAAGGTTTCATCATGAAGGACGATTCACAGAGTTACCAAAGAGGAAGTATGTTGGTGGTCAGGTAACCTTTGTGGACTTGATAGCCAATGATCAGTTTAATATTGATCTCATGAACTCATTAATGTACCAGAGCTTAGGTTATGATGAGAATGTGAAAATGTATTATCACTACAAAGTACCTATATAAGGTTTAGACTATGGACTGAAGCCTTTAGTTAGTGAAAATGATTTTTATGACATGTTAAAGCATGTTCATAAGTATAAGATTATGTATGTGTATGCTGAGCATGGCCATACAAATGTTGATTTAGTAGCAGAAAAAATGCAATCATTGAAGAATAATGTTGAAATCAAGGAGTTGGATAGTAATGTGAATATAGTTGACTTAGAGTCACTAGCTGAGATGGAACAAAGTGAGGGTCAGGGTGATGGGAATGGGGTTCAGGAAACTAATGAGAGTGAGGATGAGCAACAAAGTGAGAGTGGGTATGCATAATCTAATGAGAGTGAGGAACACATAGAAGATATTTTTGATGAGGAACACATAGAAGATGAAGTACAAGTTAAAATTAATAGTTTTAGGTTTGAAGTTGAAGCAAACAGTGTTGACCCAATGCAACCTCAAGTGAATATCAGTGAAGATGCTTTGGAGGTTATAGATTATGAGTCATTTGAAAGTGATGTAGGATCGGACACAGAATATGCTAGGAGAAAAGGTCTGAGAAAATTAAGGAAGGCTGTTGGTGGTGCAAGTATCATAAATAGTTTAGACGATGGACAAGAGTTTGCAAACAGGGATGAAGCAAAAGATAGAATCATGGCACATTCAGTTGAGACAAGATGGAACATTATGATAATAAAAAATAATAAACAAAGGGTTAGGGCACAATGCTTTGGGGTTGTTCCTAATTCTGTGAAAGTGACAAAATAGAGTATCCAAAATAGACAAAAAAAATAAGGAGGCACATGTAGATAAGGGCAAGAATGTAAATGCACATGATAAAGGTAAGGGCAAGAGTGTAATTTTAGAAGAAGACAAACCTATTTGTCCTTGGGTTGTGCATGTTTTAAAGGGTGATAAAGGCAAGTGGGTAGTTAAAACATTAAAGAATATGCATAAATGTTTACAATCTAGGAAAATTAAAGCCTGCACTTCCACTTTTCTCTCAAAACACATCCAAGATCTATTAACCATGAACCCTGATATTCATGTCAAGGCTGTCCAAGAACAAATGCAGAAAAAGTTTAATGTAGGTGTTACTAATACTAAAGCTTTTAGGGCTAAAGCAAAGGCACATGTTATTTTAAGAGGTGATGCTCAGCTTCATTATTCACTTTTGAGGGATTATGTGAATGAATTGATGAGGTGTAACTCAAATACCACTGTTAAGATTGATGTGTATGGGGAAGAATGTAAGCTCCCGGAAAATTTCAATGTACTTAAAGCTTTAATCAGAAATTAAACACTATTTATTTTATCATGAAATTTTCTAAATAGCACATTTGCATATCATTTGGCAAATGCATGATCAACACAGCTTGAGCGTTCATAAATATACTGTTGTGATCAGAACGAAATTCCCCACGATCCTGATAACCTTAAAATACGTAACGAATACGTAAAATTTTGTAAAAATACGAATTAAATTATAATATAAATGTATAAAATTCTTATTGGGCCCCGAAATTTATTGGACTCACCATTGGGCCTCGTATACCACCGAACCAAGCCCACACCATTTTCTTTGGGCCTCGCCACCCATTTCGAGCCCAACTTGTTTGATTTTTCCTTTGGGATTAAGTCTTGCACTCGATCCATTAAACCAACCCGAACCACCCTTAACTCTTTTGGGCCTAACCGGTTTCAACACCCCAAGCCCAAGTGCTATCTAAGCTTTGTACCCAAAATCTTGATTTAAGGATTTACTAGTTGTGATTTCATTTCTGTGGACGTTCGAAGCCAACGAAATACAACCAAACGAAACAAGCAAAATGCAAATACTTTGGTCTTAATTGTGTTGCGTGTGTGTTAAAGAAAAAAGACCAACACCATACTTTAACCACCCTAGCATTATTATTAAAATACCTAACCACTTGAATATCCTTTTGACTTGATAATCCCTTGGATAATATGTTCCCTAAGCTAGTTTTGATGTCGAATTGACTTTGCATGCCCAAGAAAACCAGCTGCCAACATCACGCCTCCAAAAACCAAACAAAACAAATAGTAACTTTCCTTGAATTCATAAAATAAACATGCATATTATAATCTAAGTACCATGCTTGGTCTAACCTTTATAA
This sequence comes from Chrysanthemum makinoi, assembly GCA_910596185.1. Lineage (NCBI taxonomy): Eukaryota > Viridiplantae > Streptophyta > Magnoliopsida > Asterales > Asteraceae > Chrysanthemum > Chrysanthemum makinoi. Next base: position 139,318,434 of record OU343225.1, on the reverse strand, counting down.
ACTACCCCATACACAAGCAAAACTCACTAAGTCACTCAAACACTACTCTCACTCACTAGCCAACTTCACATAAATCGTCTATGGTGGGTGTCAAAGAGAAGAAAAGGGAAAACGAAAAGAGTTGAGGTTTAAAGGAAACTTGGGGCAAATACTTGGTTGAATATTACTATAAGGAGAACGGGAGTTCGCTTGGTCACGTACTTCACGTTCGAAATCATCACCACTCATAGCGAGTGATTGTAAGTCACCTTTGACTCATTTCCATTTCCTATTACCTCGTTTACACTTAGTTATCACGTGATACATAGGTTGTGTGCACCATTTTATGAACAACTAGTGTAATATGTATGATATAGTTGGACCACGACATTTTGTCACTAGATAACACAAGCCTAAAACATTTAGAAACACGACATGACCACATAATAACCATTCGTTCACTCTGTAAGACTCACGCAAACCGAATGGGCCTAAAGCCCAACACACGAGCCCGTTTAACCCAAACGAAGTCCAACAAGAGTCCAACCCAGCCCAATGAGTCCATGATAAGCCCATAAGCACTAAAAATAAGTTGGAAATAAGTTGAAATCCATTTGCAAAGTTTTTGTTTTTATAAAAATGATTTTCGGACTAGATTTGCAAAAGTACGAGACCTAGGGTCGAAATGGTAACTTCTTTAAATACTAAAGGGGAGTATATATATACGAAAAGTGTTTTATGAAAAGTCTAGGGACTATTATGGTCGTTTTTGAAAGTTTAAGGGGTAAAGTATACGTGCATGTGCACGCATGAAAACCACAAGGACCAGTTGTGTAATTAACCGAAACTAGTTATAAATAAGTTTTGGGTTAAAAGTGTCAAGTTAGAAAAATGAAGGTTTAAAGCAAATAAATGTAACTTGGAGGGCTGTTTTGTAAAATCAGTTTTACCGAGGGATTAAAAATGTCATTTTTGAAAGTTTTGATATAAAATATGTTTCGGGTAGAAAGTGTAAATTTATCAAACTTGAGGGACTAAACTCGTACTTTTTGTAACTTGAGGGTAAAAAGTGTAAATTCGGGAAAAGTTTAGAAAAACTTATAACCTTATCGTAACTTCATAAAAACGAGTATTTTGATCAAGTGAACGTATTATTTTCGGATATTGATGAACATATTTCATATATGAATATATATATATATATATATATATATATATATATATATATATATATATATATATATATATATATATATATATATATATATATATATATATATATATATATATATATATATATATATATATATATATATATATATATATATATATATATATATATATATATATATATATATATATATATATATATATATATATATATATATATATATATATATATATATATAGGATTCATAAGAAGAAAAGTTAAAATGAGAAGAATAAGAAGGATTTTCTAGCCACACATTTCAAATAAGGGGAGATTTTTAAGGGAGATGCATCTATTTTTGTAAGTGCATCGAAATGTGTGGTTGTGATTTCTTCTTACCCTTCTTATTTTTATTATTCTTCCTATTTGATCCTAACTCTCTCTCTCTCTCTCTATATATATATATATATATATATATATATATATGTATATATATATATATATATATATATATATATATATATATATATATATTAGAAAATAATTATATATATATATATACTAAATCCGATAAAACACACGGGGAATCTAAACAAGTTAAAATACTCAACCAATCTATTAAGATCACAACGAGGGAAACCATTTCACTTATGCGTAAGTGAGGATCATTAATTAAGGCAATGTAGCACGTAAACTAACTTAAAACGTTAAGCACGCACGCACACTATTGGATTGGACAATCCAATGATCTATTGAATAAGAATATTCAATGCTCTATTATTTTGGTTGGGAACCAAAATGCTCATTTACTGAGACTCGCCATCTCATCATTTTTAGGTTTCGGTTTGGAACCTCCGCTACATTGTGCTTGATCTATTTGTGCTTGTTCATATCATCAAGGTGAGTTCATAGCCTTACTTTTACTTTATTTTGCAAACTCCGCGAGGGAGATACATGCTCTAAACTAGAATACAAGGTTTTTCATAAATGCTCTCTTCTTGATTATTGGTACTGCCTAAGTATTTAGCTATAAGTCCCTTGATCGTGAACCATTAGTCACCGCGAGTGAACGCAGATATTGTGAATAGTACTATGGGGATTAGCGACCCCATTTCGGTTATAGAGAAATAACCGGGGCGCACCATATTTGAATTTCCTTAGGTAATTGGCTATTACCTCCTTTGGGGCATACTTACGTACACTGGTAATTCGGTGTATGCAGTTGAGTCTTGGTTTCATGAGCTTAGCGTATAATAATCTGTGATTTTTCTTATGTTATTGTTAGTTTACAATGAACATGCTCATATACTTGTGTTCAACTATTTTAAACCTATGAATTTCACTCAACATTTTTGTTGACCCTTTTAAGCATGTTATCTCAGGTAATCAGTGAAGATAATGACCAAGGCGCGGAATGGGGCATGGCAAGGCTTATCTGGTGGTGTAAAACATAAAAGTTGTCATTTCTTTCAAACTCATGATCTTCCTTTTGGGAAAAACACTTGATCTATTTACAACATTTTGTAACAACTATGATTTTTCGATGAATGATAACTATTTTAATAAAAAGTCTCTTTCGAGTCGTTTATTATAATTATTTACTATGATCTCCATTCAAGTAACACCCGAATTAGTCTTCCGCTGTCATTAAGATTTTCGGGGGTGTTACAAAGAAAATCCAGATTTACCCACTAGAATGTTTAGGAGGATATTTGTGTGTTAGGGTCCATTGAAAGAAGGTTTTAGAGCTGCTGGTAGAGATTTGTTAGGTTTAGATGGAGCTTTTATAAAAGGCTAGTATCCAGGACAGTTACTCATAGCAGTTGGTGTGGATGCTAATAATGGTATATACCCAGTTGCTTATGGGATAGTTGAATCAAAAAATATTTATTCTTGGAAATGGTTCTTGACCTGCCTTGGTGATGATTTGGATTTATACAACAATTCCAACTTCACATTTATCATAGACAGACATAAGGTGAGTTTCAAAACTGCTTTTTAAATGTTTATTCAATTATGTGTTTTTACTTAATTCTTAATTGCTTTTGAAAGTGGTTTTTTAGGGCTTATTACCAGCAATTGCAAAGCTCTTTCCAGCAGCAGAAGATAGATATTGTGTCAGACATATTCATGAGAACATGAATCTTACTTGGAGAGGTGGAGAGTACAAGGACTTGTTGTGGGGGTTGTGAAAGTGTACAACTGCTTTTGTGCATCAAATTTTTTTTGCGCATCAAAATTCGTTTTTTGTGCATTAAAAAAAGTATAGAAACTCAAAATTAGAAAAACTTATTTCACAAAATTTTTATGCACCAACATATCCGATCTTGTGATTTTTTTTTAGAATTTTTTGAGAACCTTTTTTAAAAAAATTTATTTTTATTCTTTTTACGGATATTTGTCTTTTTATTTTAACTTTACCCTATATATATATATATATATATATATATATATATATATATATATATATATATATATATAGTACAAAAAGTGTGACAGTGTAAGCTCCTGGAAAATTTCAAATGTCATTAAATATCTAACCTTGAATAAAGCACGGATCTTAGAACTATGAAATTTTCTTGATATCGTTTTTGCATATCATTTGGCAAGTGCATCGTAAAATGTGAATTAAAAGCTAAAAAACACACCGTTTTGACCCGATCGAATTTACCTCGACCTCGATTAATATATTTCTTTACTTTATATATATAAATTATATAGTATATAATAACATTTTTATTTTTTTTATCCTTGCCGGGCCTCTAGCCCAAACCCGATCCATCACCCTTGTTTTGATCTTGGGCTCGTTTACATGCAAACAATCAACCCAACCCAATATCTATTACCCTTGGGCCTAGCGCCCTAGCGAAATCGTTTAACCCTTGGCCCATACGCACCCTTACATATTTTGAAACACAAATGTTTTGTACAAGAAAATTTGGCACATGCTCCCTAGCTTCTGTGATACCAACGAGTGCAAACACAAACGAAACACAAAACTCAACATTTGACAAATAGCATCTTTGCGTGTGTATGGGATCCAAGGAGACAAGATCAAGAATAAGCCACCCTAATATCAATAATAAAATACCCTAAACCTCTTTGACTTCTTTTTGACTTTATTATACATAGGATGATATGTCTCCCATGCCTCATTTTGATGAGACTTAACCAAGTCATGCCCATGTTTGGGGGCTGTTTTCGTGGCATGCTCAAGTCCAACACACACAATTTCTTTTCTCCTTGGAACTAGGATGAGGCTCACATAAAATATAGTAGAAGCCATACTTGTTTTCACTATAAAACACACTCCTAAAACACTAAGTTAAACTCACAACTCACACATTCAAAACTCACTTATCAAACACTTCTCACACTCTAAACATAACTCGTCCCACTTTGGAGGCTAATGAAGGAAAACACAAGGGTTAGTTGTTTGATCTCGGGTATAAGGAAACAAGGGAAAGCTAGGGTCGCGTTCTAAAATTTCTTTGAATCATCACCACCCCTTTGGGGTGCTTGTAAGCCCTTCTCGACTCACTTTCATTCCATTTTCTTGCTCTAATATTCATATCACACGTATAGATGTTTATTGCACCTTAAGGATCGAATGTATAAAATGTTTTGTAAGAATACGAGTCACTAACACCTTAAGAAACCAAATAGAGACGTTTCATATCAACTAAACTCACACATGATACCTATGTTATGTTACAACCCTCATTACCACTTTCTTAAAAACCTCAAGTCGCGTTATACCATATCTTTTAAAACTCAAGGCCTTGTACACATATCTTTTGAACTATGTCACGTATGACCTTCACTTTCGCAAATGAAATCATAGCGACACCTTATACCAAGTCAATGAAGTTAAAAACGATCTTAGAGACTCACACCCCCCCCCCCCCTGTCGCGGTTTACTTCTAAACCCAACACACCCATAATGGGCCTTAAGGCCCAAACATGTTGAATCAAGGCCCAAACAGTTTTACCCAGCCCATTAAGCTTAAAAATAAGTTTATAAGCTAAAAATAAGCTAGTAATAAGTTTTTATAAAAGTTAAATAAGCTAACCAAGTCAAATGTATTTTCGGGACTAAATTTGCAAATAATTTGGTATTCGGGTTAAACATGAACAATGTGGAAAGTTAAAGGTTGTTTTGTACGTTAGAACGTATGCATGGAAAGTCTAGGGTGATATTGTAAATAAAGGAAACTTGTTTTGGAAAGGTAAATAAAAGTTTTTGGGTCAAAAGTGTCACATTCGAAACTACAAGGACTAATAATGAACAAATAACTTTTTGGAATGACTTTGTAAAAACAGTTTTAATGAGGGACTAAAACTGTAAATTCTGGATATTTTGAGTACGAAATACATTTGGGTACAAATTGTAATTTTTCCAAAGTTTAGGGGCCAAACTTGTACATTTTATAACTTGAGGGTAAAAAGTGTAAATTTGGAAAAATGTTTAGAAAACTTGTAAACTTATAACGACTTTATAAAACGAGTATTTTGATGACCTAAAGTTCATAACAAGAAGTATTACGTCGATAACTAACTAAATCTATAATATATAATTATAAGTATATAATTATATGAAAACGTTATTCGATATCGACACGTTTTGAAAGTAAATAAACCAAACTTTTGGCAACATCTTTATTTTCATAAATCGACAATGAGGAACATTTCACTTATATATAAGTGTGAACTTTTGAATAATATCAAACTAAGTTGATATAGCACGTATTTTGAACTTAAAACATTAAGCACTATCCACACAAGTAAAATCAACGCTAATATCGCTCTATTGAATTGTATATTCAATGCTCTATCATTATTCTGAGACATGCCATCTCGTTCTTAGGTTCCGGGTTGAAGCCACAACTATATCGTACTTGATCTCTTTGTGCTTGTTCATTATCGCTAAGGTGAGTTCATAGCCTCGCTTTTACTTATATTTACAAACCCCGCAAGGGAGATGCATGCTCTAAACTAGAACACAAGGTTTTTATAACTGTTCGCTACATGAACTGTCACAATTCTCAATTTTTGGTCATTTCTCAAAACAATTCATGCCTCACAATTTCATCATTTATCGTAAACTAGCTTTGCGTGTTCCAAATTCGCGTAACCTTTATGGTTTAGTGGCGAATTCATGATCATATCATCACGAACATTTCATATAGACTAAGTTTAGTCTACATTTCATTAGCATCATTTGCATCATATTAGTTCATTCATGACATTTCATTTCACATTAATCGCGTAAATTTTATATTAAATAAACGTTATAGCGTGAGTTATTATTTTGAACATTTAATCCGTCACTTCCAACAATGATCCCGATATATTTTGATACTCACATTTAGTTTATAAAAACTATATTTTGAGTTTACCTAGTGTTTTAAATTTATTTTGTCTATAAATCGTTAAAGTTATATTATTACGACACTTTTCTTAAAAACTACACGATAATTATTTTATCACTCAAATTTTACAAGAAATATATTTTTACAATTTTTATGACTCAATATATTTTACTTTGACCAATTAAAATTTATTAGCTAAAACTATCCTATTACACAAATGTATACACAAGTTACAACAAACTTATACTTAACTACATTTTACTTACACATTTTATACATAATACATTTTATAAAAAAAAAAATTATATATGGGAAACATCCTCCCCAAAAATCCGGCCATGGGGGGGGATGAATCAAAGAGTTGTTAATTATTTTCATTCAATTACTTACACACTCCAAACTCTACACACACCATCATAATTCAACCTTTCAATTCAAGATAGCTAGCAAGATTTCTCTCCTTCTTTTCTTCTCACTAGAACCGGCCATATAAGGGTTTCAAGAAGAAATCATAAATTTTTTCCAAGACAAGTGTTTTACAATCTAGATTACACTCTTATTTAAGGTTTTGAAATAAAAACCTAGGGTGTTTAGGTTAATCCTTGGTTCTAATCACCTCATCATATCACTTGTAAGCATCTCATGTTTATTTTTCATCTTACATATTCATTTCATACTCATCTCATCATTTTTGAGCAAAAACATGCAAGACTTATGTTGATTTATACCATTTTTACATGATTTTTAGAGTTATATATATATATAAGGTCATCCTATAATTATCCCCTTGGTATATGTTGGTATTGATGATGTTTAGGAACCCATGACACCCTAAGAAGGTGTATGGTAGGATTAGATTAGCTTTGGAGTTGATTTGAAGGGATTGGAATAGGTTTAGTACGAGAAAAACTATTTTCGACAAGTATATAAAGTGGTCTGTCCTTATTTTGTTTTTCTGGAAAATCCGACAGTTGACACGAAATTTTGGCCTTGATATTTAGAAAATATACTTTAAAACGAATCCGTGGCCGCTTGAACGGATTAAAACGGAGTTATAACGAAGAAGTTATGGATTTTACAAGTTTGACGACGAAATATATATTTTTCAGAAAATTCAGCAACCTATTTTTGGTTTGTACGAGTCAAAAACGAGTCCTAAGCTTTACAAATTATTTCGACTTATCAAAAATATATTAGTATACTTTGATACGAAGCTAAGGACGTATTATACGTAGAAAACGGATTTGAAACGACTAAGATATGCACGTTTTCATAAAATTGCCGTAACTATTATTTTCTGAAAAACTATATTATTTTTACGAGACAAGTGTTACGGTAACTAAAACGACCATGTTGAGGGCTGTTTTTAACGAGGATGTGGAACTTTTTGGAACGAAATGTCTTCTAATAAAATCAAGATCATCAAGCATATTTTTCAAAACGACCAACCGTTTGTATAGCGGAGTTTTAATAAATTAATTACGGTTGCTCAAACTTTGCCGAAACTCACTTTTTACACAACACTTGGACAAAATCACCATCTTTAACCCTTATTATCTTTATGTTCGAGACCTCTATGTCGAAAACTCCTGAACTAAAACTTCTAGATTTTGATACAAACTTTCCAAAACCGTCGAGTTCGTTTCCTAACGTTCGACGTACACCATTTTACGACTAGTTTTTCGAAGCCATTTTTGTCACTTTCATGAAAATTCCGACGACATTGTTTTACGACGAAAGGTGAAAATTTCACCATAAATCATTACGAAACCATTGTAGGATGACATTTTGACGTAAATACTTGTAAAGTGATTTTTGAACGGTCAAGACGTCAAAAGGGTATTTTTCGACGAAGAGTATTATTTTCAAAACTCGCAAATGGTATAAATAGCATACGAAATGCATGCATAACATTACATCATAACTCATTGAGTATCATATCATTCATTTTAGGTCGCGGATAGTTTCCGAGCCTCATTTTCTTGCACTTCATTTTGTTAGCATATCAATCACATCAGGTGAGTTCGTAGCCCCACTTTCTATTACGTATTTGTCTTACAAACTCTTTGGGGGAGATACATGCTCAACTACTTACTTTCACTATCACAAATATTCTAAACTTTGACATATTACTGTGAGTTCTATAGCCCCACTTTCAATTGTTTTTATACTACTTTTGGGGGAGATACATGCTCAAACTATTTTACTTTACTTTCACAAGTACTTTAAACTCTTACATATTACTGTGAGTTCATACCCCGCTTTTACCCATTTAAATTCCTATAAACTATTTGAGGCGAGATATATGCTTATTCATCCAAACATTTAAACTCTTTTGTCAAGCAACATTACTTATACGTTACACTTGATTGCGTTATATACTTGATTTGGTTATACTTGATTTCATATGCATATTTGGAACAAACATACAAGAATTAGTGGCACCAAATTAAGTTGTTGGAAGGCTACTAATTTACAAACATACAAGAATTAGTGGCACCAAATTAAGTTGTTGGAAGGCTACTAATTTACAAACATACAAGAATTAGTGGCACCAAATTAAGTTGTTGGAAGGCTACTAATTTACAAACATACAAGAATTAGTGGCACCAAATTAAGTTGTTGGAAGGCTACTAATTTACAAACATACAAGAATTAATGGCTCCAAATTAAGTTGTTGGAAGGCTATTAATTTACAAACATCCCAACATGAGTTGTTGGAAGACCCTTGTGGTGACGATTATACTTTTAACTATCTTAATGCACATAATCATGATTTTCATACTATTTTTAGCAGTGGGTTGTAAACACACAGGTTGCAAGTTTTGTATGGGCGGGACTTGGAACTGAGTGGATTTACGATGCCTTTGCTTTGCGAACTATTTTAAATGACCAAAAACTTTGCCTTTGTTACATAAACACTCTTTTAAGGCTTTACTTGTTAACCAAACTCTATGAACTCACCAACCTTTGTGTTGACACTTTTAGCATGTTTTATCTCAGGTATCTAAGGCATTCACTTCATGGCATGCATATGGACACATCATAGAGTCGTGGTGACGACGCGTCTCACATGGGATTTATACCTTTTAAAAACATCGTTTGGCTTGTATCAAACCTATTTCCGCATACATTGATTTTTCATTTGGGACCTACATTTTGTAAACTCTGATTATTTTACTTAATCAAACGATGTATTTTCTAAACGACACTTTAGGTCGTTCGATATAACTGTAACTTTGATGCTATGACAGTCCTCCCCAAGGTATTCCATTCCGCTGCAAAACACGTAATTTGGGGGTGTGACATGAACCATTAGTCACTTGCGAGTGAACGCAAATATCGTGAATAATACTATAGGGAGTAACGACCCCGTCTTGGTTATCGAAAATAACCGGGCGCACCATATTTGAATTGCATTAGGTAATTGGCTATTACCTCCTTGGGGGCAAACTGTTATGTACACTAGTAATTCGGTGTATGTAGTTGAGTATTGGTTGCATGAGCTTAGCGCATAATAATCTGTGATTTTCCTATGATAAGTTGTTAGTTTACAATTATCATGTTCTTGTGTTCCACTGCTTTAACTATAAACCTATGAATTCACTCAACATTGTTGTTGACCTTTTAAGCATGTTATTTCAGGTAATAATTGAAGATCATCTATATGGCACGGAACGCGCAATGCAAGACCTTTTTGCTGTGGTGTAAACATAACGTTATCATTCCCTACAAACTCATGCTCTATCTTTTGTGTACCATCAAAAACAATTTAGAAATGTTTTGTAACAAACTATGAGTTTTTCCTGAATGATAAAAACTTGTATTAAGCGTCTATTTTGAGTCGTTTTCTATGATTATTGTCTATGATCAGCCCAAGTAACACCCCAATTAGCCTTCCGCTGTTATGTTGATCTTTTGGGGGTGTTACAGACGGGTTATAATGGGTGTCAGTGATGCTTGTTGAGCTAACAAGCTGTTGGTGGGCTAATCTTGTACTAATCCAAGTAGTTGATTGAATCCCTGCACTAGAAAGAGTAAACCGTTAGCCTTACCATGGGGACAGACCCCACGATTAGACTTCAGAGTGAGAGTAAGTACACATTCTTGTTAGAGATAATGAGAGTTTGTGTGTGTTATTGTGAGAGAGAAAGTTGTACCTTGTATGGGGATTAGAGCCCCTTTTATAGGCGAGGTTTACCGCTAGGGTTTCCTGATTACTCGCATATAAGAGTTAGCGGCCAGAGTGGGGTCCGCTAAGTATCCTGCGTGCGGCCGGAGGTTTGGTCCGCTAAGTATCCTGCATGCGTCTTTGAGTTTGAACTATAGCCAATTTTGTTATTGGTCTTACTGTTGGTCCAGTATTCGTAGTTATTTTCATTGTTGGGCTTGGGCCCAATATGTGTATAGCACTAGTTAGGCCCGATAGACGTGCTATACGTCATCAAGTCCCCCAGTCTAGTATATTCATTGCGTGCGGATACTTATCGCGTGCGGTGAATGTTACTAGACTCAAGTTGACTGAGCGGTTTCTTTTTCGTACATTTGAAGCGTCTTTCTGACGCTCCACTTTCTTGGAAAGTGCTTCATTTGTCGTGGATGGTTTTAGACTTTTCGTTTTCTACTTGATTTGACTGAGTGGCACACGCACCTCTGTTGTCCTTATCTTTTTACTTTTAATCCTGATCGTTCAACCATATTTTTGCTGATACGTGTAACCATCTTGATTTGGATATATTCTTAGTATAAATACTATCCCTGTTTTGACTATTTCACTTTTCCTCGTTTGCTATATTTTCGCCATTGCTACTTTGTTCTATCTTTTCTGAGAAAGGAGAATCCATCCGTTTATCAGTCTTGATCTTGACTACATCCACTCGTCATGAGTGTTATTGTGGATATAAAGTGTGGTACTGTTAGGAACATGTTTTATTATCAAGTGTAGGTCATTTCATTTGTAATAGGTCGTTAATAATTATGGTTTATAAATGTTTGTAATTAGTTTCACAGCTCATGTAGTAAGCCCATGAGCTGTGATAAAAGGTTCTTCTAGAACCAAGAGGAAACACTCCTACTTATGTAAACACTATAAATACCCCCTCCCTAGAAGGGAGAGGGTTGTTGGTTCTAATTGCAATTATCATTTTCACTAATCATTCATTAGTTCCTTCCACTTTCTCTCTCTATAACTTTCTCTCTCTAGAAATATATATTGTTGTGTTAACATGGTAACCTAACAAGTGGTATCAGAGCCAAGGGATAATTTAGGTTAATATTGATTAGATTTAATAGAAATCCGTACTTAAAACGTGTTTTAGATTGAAATTTTGGTTTTTTGGATGAATACGTGTTTCATGAAGTTTCGCGTTTCTCATGAGTTTTTGGCGAGTTTGGCGAGTTAGCCATGAATTTTGGCGAGTTTCTCACGAGTTTCTGCGAGTTTCTCATTGAAGTTTGCCGAAGTTTGTTTGAATTTCTGAGTTTGCGCTTTTGGCGAGTTTCGGTTGAATTCTGGCGAGTTTTTGTTGAATTCTGGCGAGTTTCTTGAATTCGCGAAGTTTCGTTGAATTCTGGCGAAGTTTCTTGAATTCGCTAGTTTCGGTTGAATTCGGGCGAAGTTTCGTTGAATTCGGCGAGTTTCTGGCGAAATCTGGCGAAGTTTCTTGAATTATGGCGAAGTTTCGTTGAATTCGGCGAGTTTCGTTGAATTCGGCGAAGTTTCTTGAATTCCGCGAGTTTCGTTGAATTCGGCGAGTTCTGAAATCTGAAGTTTCTTGAATTCGGCGAGTTTCGTTGAATTCGGCGAGTTTCTTGAATTCTGGCGAGTTTCTGTTGAATTCTGGCGAGTTTCTTGAACTTCTGCGAGTTTCTTCTGCTAGTTTCTTCTGCGAGTTTCTTCTGCAAGTTTCTTCTGCGAGTTTGGATTTCTGCTACTAATCTAGCTAAATATAAACAACACCAACCTTAATTATCCTTAAAGATCCATAACACATCATCAAAAAAAAAAAAAAAAAAATTTACGCGAAATTCAAATTTTGAGTAAAATTTAATTTCTATGGGAGACTAAACGTTCAATTTTTACGCGAAATTCAAATTTTGGTTTAACTGTGAAAATTTTGGTAAAAAATTCAAAATTTTTAGCCCAAATTCGAATTTTTCGGGGCAAATTTGGCAACAAAATTGTCAAACCACAAATTTTTCTTACAACCTTAGAATTGCATTTTATAGTGAATTTCAAATTTTGGAGGAGAAACTTTTTCATAATTATTTTTGGAGGGAAAATTAAAATTCACTACATCAATGTCTCTAATGCTTTCACAAACCTCCTCACCTTCCATCTACTGCTTAAAACCTTCTTCACCAAACCTTGCTACTGATGATTCTGAAGATGCAAATGCATTTGTGGAATTAAACAAAAGAATGATGTTACTGACTAAGATGTTCTCACAATTTAAGAATTCAAAGAGTGAGACTTCATTTGATCCCCGAAATCAAGCAGTCATGCAAGGTGGAAGAGTTAATGTACAAGGAAGGAATGCTCAAAGGCTTGTCATGAATGATGAGAATACTGCAAATGTCAGTAATACAGATAATGAGGTTGTAGCATTGGAAATGCAGGATGACAGCAGCAGATCTGAGAAAGATATCATACCCAACTATGACACCGAGTCCACCTTTGATGAAGAACAAATGGTTGAGGAAGATATCATTCCCACATATGACACCGAGCCCAACTTTGATGAAGAACAAATGGTTGAGGAAGATATCATTCCCACCTATGACACAGAGCCAACTTTTGACAAAGAACAGACGGTTGAGGTACAATCTACTGTTGTTCATATTCTGCCTGTAAATGCGAAACAAACCGGAGCAACTGAATTTAGAAATGAAGGAGAGGTTGACCAGTGTTGCACAATGTCCATTAACCGTCTCATGTCTGAGCCCTTAGTTGCAAACAATACAACTGAATTGTCAAATCAAATTCTTGAATCTGAAAACATTCTTCTCAAAAAGACCATTGCTAAATTTCAAAAAGATTTTTCAAAACTAAAGGCACATTGCAAATCTCTTGAACTTAAAATGCAAAGTAATCGTATGGATACATTAGTAAAAGAAAATGAGCATTTAAAGGCTCAAATTCAAGCAAAGGGGCTTACGCATGTTGCTTTACAAAACAAATTGAGAAGATTAACTGGCAAGAGTGTGGATACTAAGTTTACAAAACCAACAATCTTGGGGAAATCGCCACCACAACCAATCGAAATCAATCGTAGTTAGACAACCAACCGCTTTTAAATCGAACGATCAAAATCTTTAAAACCACGGTTTGCCTCCCAAGTTGTTGAGAATAATCATTTGTCAAATCCAGTCACTCCACATTCTTGGCCTAAGAAAAATACTTCTGTTTCGTTAAATTGCTTTGTTAAACATGTTTCGTTAAACCTCAACAAGTAGTTGCAACCGCCCGCCTAGTATTAGTTCGAACACTGTGTCTAAACCGAGCATTAAAATTAAAGATTCATATGATTCAAATGACGCGTACAAGAACTATGATCTAGAAAAGGCTAGGAAAAGGGCACTACTCCAAAAGGATGGAATCTTAGGTTCACGACCTCGTGTGATGCCTTCTAGTGTATTGCGTAACGACCTAAGTGTAGTCAACGTAAAATTCGAAATAGACCCGTTGAACTGAGAAACAAACTTCAGAAACCTAGTAGGTGGATCAATATAGGACAAAGACTCTTTCCAAAGAAGTTTCAGATTTCCTAGATCTAATCATAGGTGGATACCCACGGGTAGAATTTTAAAAACTGTTGGTCTTAGGTGGATTCCTACAGGCAAGATATTAAACATTTGCCACAAAACAGTGTGTTCAGGTGTCGAGAAGATAATTGACACTGCAACTTTATGCTTCTAACATCTGGAACCCAGTTACACTTAGGGATCCATGTTTGTCTCTATCTCTCTGGTCATACTTTTTATACAGGTACAACATCAATGGCTTCGGAATAATTCAGTTTCGGACCCGCACTTCCGCAATGGCTTCTAAGTACAACAACTTTGGACCCGCTTTCTCCTTGTCTCAAAACATAATGATCCATCTGCTGCATCACCATTGTACTCAATCGTCAAGAATTGGAAATTTTGTTTGCTCCACTGTTTAGAGATTCTTTAGAAAGCCGTGCTCGATGTATCTAATGTTTCACCGCACAACCCGATCATAGTCTAATTCTAGATACACCTGAATCTACAACAACAACCGTTCTGGAGATGCACCTTCAATCGAATCTCGATAACAGAGATCAAATTGTTTCCAACAACTATGACACAACTGATGATCAACATAATGAACAAGTTCAGATGTTTTATCGAATTGATTCTCACAAGATAATTATGGTACTTCATACCTCTTTGATTAATTGAACGTACACGGTTACGCTGTCTCCGATTTCATCATCAACATATGTGGTGTATCTTTCGATTCATCGAAAACATCGGGGGGAAGAGAGAGTATATGTCATGTGCTTTCTTTGCCTTCTTTGTGAAAACTCTTTTCCTTCACGAGTTTCTACAATCAGGGGGAAGAAATGAGACGATATGTGGTTCAAACATCTTACTTCGGTGTTATCGTTTCAACTTTCACTGGGTTATTTTGTGTGAAGTTACCTACATATGATGCTTTAATCAGTATTATGATGCCTCGCACACGATTATTTTATCGAGTATTCGCATATACACATCGATTATTATTCGATATACCGCAACAATCAGGGGGAAGGAGTATTATTTCATCTCTCAAGGTTTGTTTGGTGTGAAGTGTCTGACACGCGAGAAGATCTTGTTGATTTCTTGCATGTTACCCCGAACGAATTTTCCGCATTATGTACAACTGTGATTACGTGACAATTCAGATTTGCTTGATGTGGTTTTACTGTTCATATACAAATTTTGATGTGCACTTAAAACTTCAAAAGTTAGAAGAAATGTCTACTACTTCAAATTTGAATCGATGAAGACGACTGCGGTTTGGGGAAGTGATTCAAAACTTCATCGAAGGAAGTGTATGGAGAAGTTTCTAAAGACATGCAGAGCGGATTGGGAAGATTGTTGAGAATTGCGCTTAATCTCTTACGGTTTCTCAAGATGAATCAGTTTAAAAGTCTTGATGTCAGGGAATTTGTTGAGAAACTTGATTGGGTCTATGTTATCAAGCTGAAATGAATTTGAAAAACAAAATAGACGCTAAAGGCACTGTGATTCGCAACAAATCTCGATTTTCAAAAGAAAGGACCCTATGGTACGCTTCAGTGCCACAATCCTATAAAAGGAGCGAAAGCTTCTTACTGTTGATTAAAACTTATCAAAACTTTCATTTTTCAAAGTTTTGCTCAACAGAACAAGTACTTCCCCTTATGTTTTCAAAACTTCAAAAGTTAGTATCACTTGTTGAGGGGGAGTATTTGCAAAATCTTTGTTCTAAATCAAAAGTTCTTGAAATCCGTTTCTTCCTAAAGGAATTTCAAACACCTCAAAAAGCATATTTTAATCAACACGTTTTCAAAAACATCATACATATGCTATTTTTAAGGGGGAGAAATGTGATTAAAATTGTTGATCAGGAAGTTATGGAATCTCATAACGTGCTCGACTCCGATATCACCAATGAATTGACGATCTTTGAATGTCAGAAATCGAAAAGATTTGTCTTCCAAGACTTATCTTAGTAGAATGTACCAATCCGAGACACTCTTGTTTGACATGAACTTTGACGGGTCTAACCTCCTTTTCAAGGAGAGTTTACATCTTCAAGGTAGTTATTAGAGCTAGTTGTCACCTAAAAGCTGATAATGGAACTCTTTAACTATACAACGTAGCCGTGTCTCGCGGGGAATTGTCTATCAAGAGTCGATCAATTCAAAAGTGCGATATCTTCCCTCTCTGTGCAGATTTCAGTCAAAACTCATAAGCACATGTGGAGGGGGAGTATTTCTGAAAAACCAAAAACTCTCAAGGTGTTAGCAAAACATGTTTTACATCATAAACATATTGAGAGATTTTTCAAGAAAAAGGTTTTGTGGCAACATAGGATAGTCATGGAGTTAAAAGGTGACTAAGTTTAGGAATAAACGTCCTATGATCCGCCAGAGCCGGAGGGATCTACCCAAGGACACCACAAATAGTTAGTATTTAGAAGTCCTTAGGTATGATTGAAAAAGGAGAAAATGAGAATCGGAGAAAGAAGGAGTTGAAGAATTAAAAAGAAAAGTTAAAGAAAAGGGTGAAAAGAAATAGCCCTCCAAAATTATTCAACTTAGGGCAGTCACCAGGTTCAATTCATATGCTACTGGTTGTCACAAGATGACACCGGTATTGAAGACAAAGTCGTCATGGACCCAGTGACGCAATGCACTAAACCTTCTAAGCCACTCAAGTTCTCTCAAAAGAGCTTGTTTCATTCTCACAGGGAACCCTACGTAATCTATCGACTCTCTCTTAGAGATTGTTGGTATTGAAGAAGGAGACCCTCTCCCTAGTCTCCGCTTAGGAAAATCAAAAGCGCACTAATCGAGTCTAGAGCCATGAGATTCATCAAAAATATCTCTTAGGAACACTTAAATATTTCATCACTTGTTGTTCAAAACAATAAGGACACAAGTGACATTTTTTCCAGAGTCCTACGCAGATCTTAGCAATCTGCCAGAACATTCATGAGGAGATTCACAAGTGTGATCCTCAGTGATTGAATGGAAATTCCTGCCAGGGTCAACATCAAACGCCCGACAAGGTCACTGTCGTAACTCCTTGTGGGTTACGCAGTGTGTCTCAAACGATCTACATCGTCAGGGGGTGATGCTTCGTGTACCTCAAATACTCATCTGAATCTGAGGTGTATTTCGGTACATCGCTTATCTCACTTGTGGGACTCAGTTCAGGAATGTTTGTGAGAATCAGAGATGTGTTTTCACACTATGCTGCTAACACTCTCGAAGTTCAAACTTGTAAGCGCTGGATTATTTCTAACCCATGTTTTATGTTTTCTTCTTATGGATGCTCACGGGTGGAAAAGATCGTGCACTCTTCTCATGTTCATACCAACATCAACACTAATTGAAGTTCTCTCAAAAAGCAAAGAAAATTTCAGAAAGATTCTACATCAAAGTCAAAGAATCTGCAAAGTTATGAGATAAAGATCAAAGTTAAAGAATGAGAGCTTCAAATATATGAATCACAAACTTCACCAGAAGTATGAGCATGCTGGTAATGACTTTCATCACTGACAACAAAGATGCTGATGATAGGCAGACTTCAAAACTGATAACAATAACAAGAACAAAGAACAAAGATGCAAAGAATCAAAGACGCCACAAGCTATGAACGCCAAAGAAGTTCAAGACGTCAAACGACCTAAGCAAGACAACAAATGATGACCAACCCTTAGGGGAGATTGTTAGGAACATGTTTTATTATCAAGTGTAGGTCATTTCATTTGTAATAGGTCATTAATAATTATGGTTTATAAATGTTTGTAATTAGTTTCACAGCTCATGTAGTAAGCCCATGAGCTGTGATAAAAGGTTCTTCTAGAACCAAGGGGAAACACTCCTAATTATGTAAACACTATAAATACCCCCTCCCTAGAAGGGAGAGGGTTGTTGGTTCTAATTGCAATTATCATTTTCACTAATCATTCATTAGTTCCTTCCACTTTCTCTCTCTATAACTTTCTCTCTCTAGAAATACATATTGTTGTGATAACATGGTGACCTAACAGGTACTACCCCAGAGATGTTTATCCCCTTCCTACGTAAGTTTCACATTCCGTCCGAGGTTCATCCAAAGCTTCCTTCGCCCTATCACACTATGCATGAGCGTCCCCCAAAAAAGATTGGTTTGTACATCCGGTTTTTTGATTATGCAAATTTTCATCTTCCGTTGTCAATTTTTCTTGTTGATTTAATTAGGTACTATCGCATTAACATTTCCCAGCTTTCCGTCTTTGGTGCCTCCAAGATTTCTCATTTTGAAATCTTATGTCGTGCCATGGTATTGCACCTACTGTTGGTTTGTTTCGCTATTTTTATGTTAACACGAAGAAAAAAGGGTGGTTTTCTTTTAGCAAGAGTGATAGTGCTCCGATGGTTTACACTAAGCCCCTTGATTCTTTGAAGAATTGGAACGATCATTTTTTGTGGGTTGATGACTTTGCCTGTCCTGCCTTATTTCCCTGGAGTTCCAATAAGAATTATTTGAAGGATCCCTGCCTCGTGCTGACCGAGTATAATGTCGATAATTATGCAACTCTCGCCCCACCCCGCCCTTTCTCGGAGATTTCCAAGTGTTTCTTTGTTGGTCACAGTTGAAGCTGCCACTACTTTGAAGACATGTACCCTGAGTTTTTCAATGATGATGGAACGGGTAAGTTTCCCCCCTTGGTGTTGCTTTCCATCGTGTTAATACAAATAAGCCGTAAAAACATTTATTTATATTTTACGATCTTCTAATGTTTTGTCGATAACAAACGTAAAATCATTTTAATGAAACAAAAAGAATACGTAAATAGTTTGAGTCAATAGTTTCCTAACACACTTACGTTTTCACATAAAACACTAAAACAAGTATAAGTGATTTTATGATTTAGATACATATGTACAACAACTAGTGTTTACATATTGGGTTAGCATATACTTAAACTAAGTATACTAAAATGGGTAAAAACAAGTATATACTAAAATGGGTAAAAACGAGTATATACTAAATGGGTAAAAACTAGCAAATGGTATTGACCCATAACCCATGGTTTTATACATACCACTTAACCAAGTTCATTGTATCTAGAAAGAAAACCATGGATCAACCCATAACCCATGACCCATAACCAAAAATACCCATGGGCAAAGAGGAGCGTTCCACGGATCCCTGGCTTTGTGCTAGCCGGATCCCTTGTGGGAGGGATCCGCGGGATCCGGGGAACAGTAGAGAAATTTCTCTATAAATAGAGAGTCATTTCTTCCTTTCTACATAACTTTTACACACATACTTCCCCAAGTATTATAACCCTCTAACCTCAGATCCAAGTGATCTATGTAGTTTGTCTTTTGTTTTTGTGTGATCTTCTAGGTTCCTCTTAAAGGCGAGATCAACACTTCTTGAAGACGAGCAAGCTCAAGTCCATGAGTTGCCATGCTTCGTCATCATCAAGACAACTAAGGTTCTCTTGTTGATAGTTCTTTCTTTCTCCATAGATGTTGGGTTGAAGGCATTAGTGAAGGATGCCGAAAGTGTCAAGATGAAAGCATTAGTGAAAGGTGCTCATCATCCGTGTCAAAGCATTAGTGAAGAATGCTAAAGGTGTCAAGACGAAGGCATAAGTGAAGGGTGCCAAGCGTTGTGTCAAAGGCATTAGTGAAGGATGTCGAAGAATCAAATCAAGTAGCATTTAGGAAGAATGCCTAGGTCGTATAATCGATGAGGTGCATCGTTATACATATAAGTATTTGTTTATTTCCAAGGATGGTGATATCCTTGATGGTGTTGTAACAAGGAGTGGATCTCCTTGATATTAAGTGTTGTGTTGTGAAGGGTAGTAGTTCCTCCATAGTAATGGAACTAGGTACTTAGCCTTGTACCAAATAAAGGGTAGGCGACGTTGTGATAGGATTAGTTCTCCTTGGTGTGAAAGAACTCGGTGGTTAGCCTAGCACCATATAAAGGGTAGGCGACGTTGTGTTAGGTGTGGTTCGCCTTGGTGTGAAGGAACTCGGTATTTAGCTTTGTTCGGAAAAAGGTTGCGACGCTGTGAAGGCTTCTCCGCCATAAGGAGTTGGTGTAGTGCTTACGAACTCTCGAGTAGGTGACTCGGGGAGTAGAGTAGGGCAAGGAAGGTGTCCTTGTAGCCGAACCACTATAAATACTTGTGTCGTGGTGATGTGCTTCTTACTCTTTATCTTTCATTACACGTTTTTATATCTATCTATCAACGTCCAACATAAACAACCAAATAGATTGACATAAGTCGATCTAAATATTTAAAAGGAAGTTTTAAATTGGTAAAACTATTCAAGCCCCCATTCTAGTTTTCCACAATTGGCATCAGAGCTTCGTTACCAAGTTTCTTAGAGTATGTTGTACTTTAAAAACTTGATACAATCCGTGTATGTTTGAAAACTACAAAGAAGGATTATTTTTTCCTCATATTTTAAAAATAAAAATCATTATATTGTTTATTGTTGGACAATGATAGAATGCTCTAACATTTCTTTTGTTAAGCATTTTCCATACTTGGATTTGGAGTTACCAAGAAGATCATAAAGAATATGTCTAAATATTTCTTTTCGCAAAAAGAATGTTTAGTATTCTCACAATATAAATCTGGAGATTCCAAGAAGATCACAAAAACATCTAAATACTTCTTTTCTTAAAAAGAATATTTAGCGAAGGTATGATCGTCAATTACTTACTTTTACTTTTATTATTAAAATCTTAGTTGCATGATTCATTAGTAATTGTTCAAGTAGTTATTCATATTGTAGTCATCATCAAAATAGTATTCTTCGACTAATTTGTATAGACTACATTACCAACTCGTAATAATGATTTCTTGGTTATTCGATAACCTCAATCATTAGTCATCACAAAGGATTTATTGACACTTCATCTATGTCAATAAATATCCATGTGAAACTTCTTATATTATGATAAAATGGGATTTTATTATAATGTTTGAAAAGCTTCCCACGAATTATGACTAAAAAGGGAACCTCGTCTAATAGGAATAGTATTAAATCTTCAAAACCACAAACCACAAGTTTTGCCTAAAATTAAAACACTAGGCATTTTAGAACTCCCAAACAAAAGTTATCAAGGAATGTTTGAGCTGACTTTTGCTGTCATGCCGGATCCTTTCGTTTACACTAGCCGGATCCCAAATGAGAGGGATCCGCGGGATCCGTGCAACAGAAGACAATATATGCTCAAGAATGATCACTGTGGATGTTCCACAATTATACTAACCTCAAAGACTCACGAACAAAAACTCAGGTACTGTTCATAGGAGCAATTTGATCATTCCTCTCAAGTTTAACAATCACTTGTGTAAGTACAATCTTCACTACATTGTAAATTTAATTCCTTGATTTCTAAGATTACAATTTCTTCATCTTTAAGAGTTGGGTTCAAATGGGTTTACCATAATTTGTCACCACATTGTTTTCTAAGATAATCTAAATCAAAGAATTAACATTGTTAATACAAATTAAACACATTTCTTGAACTCAACAAAGATGATGAGAGAAAAATTGTGATCAAACCCTCTAGGTTACTATTCAAAATTAACACCACATTGTGGGTGTGTTGTTTAGGAACATCATGCCAAGCAACAAGCAACAAGATTACCAAGACACCGCTCACTACATACCCATGTACCATAGGAAAATGGATTAAGTCCGGACGATAGGAAAGCCTTGTTGCTTTGAAAGGAGACTCTTTAATGAAGGTAGAGTTGTTGATCCATCATTTCTTGCAAATACCGACATGAGAGAAGTATTTGGAACTATTGGGTTTGATTGTTTATTGGATATAAATGAGCAAATTTGCCCGGTCTTTGTGCTTGAGTTCTACAAGACTATGGGTATAATTAGAAATGATGATGGGTCCATCTCAATTGAATTCACCATAAATGGACATGAGTACACTCTTTCACTTGAGAAGCTTGGAAGAATAATAGGGGTTCCATATGATGGTGTTTGCATGTATTCTAATGAGTGGTCGTTGGAGGAGATACACTCTATGGTTGATCATCACAACATTTATCACGCAACAATCCCGGAAGCAACCACGGTAAGGGACACCATGTTTATGCCAAGAGCATCCCCATCAAGGGTGACTAGGAAGTCGAAAGTGATCTATAGGGATCATTTCCAAATGGAGCTTTCGGAGATGTATCTGTTGTATAGAAAATGGGAAGATGTGATAAGGGAGAATGTGGTGTGTCTAGTAGGAAACAAGGATCACCCCAACGCATGTCTAAGCTTCATGATCTATTGTCTTGTGACCGAGACTCACTTCAATATTGCCTACTACATGGTCAAGATAATGGCAAGTGTAAGAAGCATGGACAAGATGGTGCTTCCGTATGCAATGCTCCTAACCCGACTTGCTAAATTCATCTTCGCATTAGATCCTTCTCCACAAACCTATGACCATAGCTTTTGCAACAAGGTTATGGTACCATTGACCGAGGGAAGAACCACGAGGTTTATGGTAGATGGGAAGAGGCCTCACCCACCCACGGATTCCTCGGAAGAAAGGAGAGACCAAGAAGGTGAAGAAGTAGCAACCCACTCGGAAATACCAAACTCGGTCCTTTGGAGTATATCAACCAATTGCCGGATGTTTCGTGATCACCCGAATGGCAACAAACCAAAGGAATCTTCAAGTGCTTTGCCAACTTCTTGAAGAAAAAGAGGTAGAATGGAGAAGATGAGAAGGAGAAGAGAGGTAAGGTCTTAGGACCCAAATGTATGTTGAACAATTTCAAACAATGGCTTGTAACACTTTAACTATGCTCGTAGTATGTAGGTATCGCCATATCTTGGCACTAAACAATCCTAACTTAGGTATTTGGAAAATGAGATTTTACGACCCCTTGAGTGGTCGTCGTCACTCATTCTAGGAATTTTAGCTCTTCGTACCTTGATATACATTATATTAGTTGTGTTCTTGCATCTAGTCCCTATAGAAACAACTACGAAAAGCATTTACTATAAAGTGCAAAGTTGCACATTTCCTGAAAGCTCTCTGACCTAGCTATCGGATCCTTTTGAACTAGCCGGATACCTCCCATAAGGGAACCGCGGGATCCGTGGCATCTGATATGCAATACAGATTTGGCTACATCAAAATAGTCTACTAGATCAATTCAAACAAGTCAAACATAAGATACTAGAGCCAACTAAGTCTTCCTCAAATAGTTGAAAACCTCACTCTCATCCATGGCTTATCTAGGATATATTTTCGAAATATTTTTGATTTATCAACTAGTCAAAACTCACCATAATTTCGCTCAAACACTCAGACATTATCTATCACATTTGATAGCACTTAGTTTGGTCTATCCTTCAATTTTAGCAAATTGATCTCAATCATCTTTGACTCAAAATTAGGCTAAAAAATTAGTTTTTCATTTTTTTTACTTTGAAAGATTTTAGTAAATTCCTCTTAGGACATCATCTGACTTCTAGGACTTGTTATCACCATTTCTCCACATCAAATTAAATGGAATCCTTGTCAAACATATAGTTAGACTACCCAAGGTCAATGTTTTTTTGGCCAAAACCATCTTTAAGCACCATTACTTGTTATGGTTGAGGATTTAAGATATCCAACAGCTAAAGACTTCAAAATTAAGTCAAAACCTCGAAATCCATTAATAATAAACCTTACAAAAGCATAATGATTTCACCTAAACCCTGTCTGATAGTTGGATCCCTGGTCTTTAACTAGGCGGATCCCTTCTGAGAGGGATCCGCGGGATCCGTAGATGCAGAGAGCCTAAATCAGCTTCCATATTCAAATTCAAGTCATCTTTTGGTTCTCTAACCACTTTTAGCATTCATTAATTATGCTCCTAGAGCTGATCAAAACCTCAAGAGCATGCTTAGTCTTCTAAGTGGCCAAGAATTTAATTTCCTAATTCAAATTATCATTTATAAACCAAACAACCTTAGGTTTAAGGCACCATCCTCAATTACCTTTCAAAAATCAGCAATTAGAAGCTTACATTAGCATCATCATCACCATGACTAAGGCTCTTAGCAACAACTCCTCAACCTTAGGATTATCCAAAAGAAAGGGTCAAATGATCCATGAAATCTCTTCCACCGAAACATCCCCCATTAGAGATAATGATACTAGAACCCCATCCCATCAAACTCATCCAACAAAGGCTAAGAGAACCGCAAGGATTAGCATCAAACCTTTCGGACTAGAGAAAGGATCCTCTAGCTCAAAACAAAACTTGACTAGTTCTAGCAAGCCATCAAAACCATCATTCATTGAGCATGGACTACACTCCTTGAATGAGCCTCTCCCTCACCCAAACATCTATTCATTGTTCCATTCACCACCAAGAAACTCCCATTCACCAACCTTTTCATTGAATAGGGAGCCACCAACAACACCAACTAGCCCATCATGGGAGACAAGGAATAATCTTGATCATATGGAAGAAGTTCCATTACCACCCTCATTTTTAGAACCTCATCCTAGGTCTCAAAATGAAGACCCACAATCATACATAGAACCTCCTCAAAATATCCATTTTCCTCCGGGTCCAAACCAAGACAATAATTGTCCAAATTCTCTAAACACTCAAGGACTTGTTCAAGAAGCACGGAATGAGATACATTTCATGCTTAATCATCTTCTTGCAAAGTTGGATCAAATCATCAAGTCCACTCATCCCTAGTTAGTATTAAGTGGTACTTGTATGTCCTAGTTCATTCTCTTAGTTTTAGAGAATTGTTTGGTTATCTCTTGTTTTATTGAATGAATATTTATATGCTATGATTACTTTGTGCGTTGTGCTTGTTATTTCACACATATATCATCTCTTTATTAGCATTGTTTGACACATCTTCACTGCCGAAGAAACTGTCACCAGATAGCCGGATCCCTCCAACATATCTAGACGGATCCCTACAAGAAGGGAACCGTGGGATCCGTGGTACAGAAGCACAAATTTCTACTAACTTGAGTTTTATTTGCAGGATATTATGCACTATACTCTTGTTTTCTAACCTTTACTTTGTAGATTTTCAAAATACATATGAAGATTTTGACACCATAAAGCTAGGAGGAGCTTTGTGTCAAATGATATTGCAAAAACATTTGCAACTTAATCCGATTTTGGATTATACTTCATGACCCCCCATTGCAACTTTGCAATCTTCAAGGGGGAGCCCGTTGTCGTCATTTAGACGAACCATTTGCAAATATATTTGCAAACACAATTAGTTTATTTTATGTTATGTCCTTGACGCCCTCTCAAAGGGATGGACTCGTCAAGGGGGAGTTAAGACGAAAATTACCTACTACTTGCTCTCTTTATTTTTTACATATTTTTTTTATAAAAATTGTGTTAGTTTCTTTTACCACTTTTTGTTTCGACAAAAAGGGGGAGAAGAAAGTAAAAACTACTAATCAAACTTGCTTTAATTTTAGTTTTTCTTGAAATAATTTTATGTTTTGTCATCAATAAAAAGGGGAGATTGTTAATACAAATAAGCCATAAAAACGCTTATTTATATTTTACGATCTTCTAATGTTTTGTCGATAACAAACGTAAAATCATTTTAATGAAACAAAAAGAATACGTAAATAGTTTGAGTCAATAGTTTCCTAACACACTTACGTTTTCACATAAAACACTAAAACAAGTATAAGTGATTTTATGATTTAGATACATATGTACAACAACTAGTGTTTACATATTGGGTTAGCATATACTTAAACTAAGTATACTAAAATGGGTAAAAACAAGTATATACTAAAATGGGTAAAAACAAGTATATATGTTAGGTCACAAGTTTTACCACACAAGCTTATAAGAAAAATAGAGAGGCGATTGAACAAGTATCCAAACACACACACACGTATAGACTTAGACGGTTAGGCGTAGGTATGTGAAAGAGAGAATAACTTGAACAACCAACCTTCAAATGAAGGTTTACATAAGTATTTATAAAGGAGCTAGGGCAATACACCTACTCCTTCCCTTTCTCCTATGGGCTTGGGCCTAAGCTCATGGGCCTTCTACATAAGCTTAAGGCTAATAACAAACATAAAGGCCATAATAAGCTAACTATTACATATGAGTAAGTAACACTTGAATAAGGTTTAGGAGTGATTCCAACAATCTCCCCCTCAAGTGTTATTACATATGAGTAACAAACACTCAAGTGTTGGTGATGAAAAACGGTGAAGGCGTTGATGTAATAGTAGCTTTGACATCTTCTGACATTCTTCTTTCTT
Source organism: Chrysanthemum makinoi (assembly GCA_910596185.1). Taxonomy (NCBI): domain Eukaryota; kingdom Viridiplantae; phylum Streptophyta; class Magnoliopsida; order Asterales; family Asteraceae; genus Chrysanthemum; species Chrysanthemum makinoi. Next base: position 139,291,902 of record OU343225.1, on the reverse strand, counting down.
GTGAGAAGAATTGCCTTGATTTGAACAATCTCCCCAAAGGTAGAGAGACAGTTTACTTTGAACGGTTATGCTTTGACGCCATCTTTAACTCTGTTCTTTGATCATTGTTCTTTGTGATGAAAGTGATATGTTGTTGTTCCTGATCATGTCTGCCGTGTCCTGCTTCACCGCCATTAGCTCTCCACGCCATTCTTCAACATGCTCACACGCCTTTGACGTTGGAATTCAAGATGATGGAGTTCTTTAAGTCTTTAACTTTGTAGATTCTCTGTATTGACGAAGAATCATTCTCGATGTTGTGTTGCTTTTGGATAGAACTTCCATTAGTGATGAAGTTGGCGCGAGCATGAGAAGAATCTGCACGATCATTCCGCTCCAGAGCTTCCATAAGAAGAAAACATTTAAACGGTTAGTAATAAGCGGATTCCGCACTTACAAGTTTGAACTTCAAGAGTTAACAACATAGTGTGAAAACACAACTCTAATTTACAAAGGCCGCTCTGAATCGGAGTCCCACAAGTGAGATAACACGATAATACCAAGTACACCTACGATTCAGATGAGTCGAGGTACACCAAGCATCACCTCACGTCAGACCGCTTGAGACCACTCTCGCAATCCACCGGAGCGTTTAAGCACTCCTGTCAGGCTGTTTGATGTTGACCCTGGCAGGAGTTTCCATTCAATCACCGAGGATCACAAATGTGAACCTCTCATAAATGTTCTCGACAGATTGCTAAGATCCGTGAAGGACTCGATAATGTATCACCGAAATTCTTATTGTTGAATATCAAGTGATGAAATGTCAAGTGTACCTAAGAGATCTTTTGATGAATCTCGTGGCTCTAGACTCAATAGTGCTTTTGGTTTTCCGAGCGGAGACTAGGAGAGGGTCTCCTTCTTCAATACTAACAATCTCTAAGAGAAAGCCGATAGTTTACGTAGGGTTCCCAGTGAGAATGAAACAAGCTTCGGTTGAGAGAAACTTGAGTGGATAAGAAGGTTTAGTGCATGCGCCATCTTGGGTCCATGACGACTTTTAATCTTCAATACCGACGTCACTAAGTGACAACCAATAGCATATGAATTGAACCCTGTTCCGTCCCTAAGTTGAATAATCTGGAGGGCTATTTCTTTTCACCCTTTCTTTGCATTTCTTTTTAATTCTTCAACTCCTTCTTTCTCCGATTCTCAATTTCTCCTTTTATAATCATACCTAAGGACTTCTAAATACTAACTATTTGTGGTGTCCTGGGTTAGATCCATCCGGCTCAAGGATCATAGGATGGTTATTCCTAACCTTAGTCACCTTATAACTTCATGACTAACCTATGTTGCCATAAAACCATCGATGTGAAAAATCTCTCACAAAGTGTTTATGAGTGAAAATATTTTAGTACCAATCGTTGAGATAAGATTTTGCATAAATACTCCCCCTCCACTTGTGCTTAAGAGTTTTAACGGTTAAAATGCACAGTGAGGAAAGAGCGCGCACTTTTGAATTGATTAACTCAAGATAGACATTCCCCGCAGACATAGTTACGCGGCATAGTTAAAGAGTTGCATTGTCAGCTTTTAGGTGACAACTGGCTCTAGTAACTACCTTGAAGGTGTAGACAATCCTCGAAAGGTCGTCAAACCCGCCGAGTTAATGTTTATCAAGAGTTTCTCGAATGGTACATTCTACCGAGACAAGTCCTTTGCGAGACACGCTACATCACTAGCTTAACTAGCTTGAAATTATTACCCGATCCCAGACAAGTCTTTTCGAGTTACTAACAGCTAAGCATCACAATTCGTTGGTTAATTCTGAAGCACATAGATTCATTTGCATTTTACACAACATATTTCTTATCACACATTTTCTCCCCTCAAAAATGGCATATGTGATGTTATTTTTGAAAAGTTGAGAATAAATATGACCATTTCGAGTGTTAAGGGGAAGAATGACCATGTGAACAATTTTTGAACAAAGTTTCAAATACTTCCCCTCAACAAGTGATATAAACGGTTGAGGTTTTGAAAACATAAGGGGAAGTACTTGTTCTTTTGAGCAAAACCTTGAAAAATGAAAGGTTTGATAGGTTTTACTCAAAAGTAAGAAGCTTTCGCTCCTTTTCTAAGGATTGTGGCAATGAGGCGCACCACAGAGGTCCTTTATTTACAAGTACGGGTTGTAATGTAATGTGTGCACATTTACATAATTAATCAAACATCTAAAATTATATGAAGGAAGCAATTCAAGGGTACCGTGAAGTGCTGATGTTCCTGTGAGTGTGCACGGCGTGGGCTGAAAGCCGGTTATGATAATCCTGGGTCGACCACCGACATAACTCTCCAATCGTCTGAACTGATCCCTTCAAACAACCGCTCATCAATCATTGTGATGATTCGTCTCACATCCCTCCCTTCCCCGAGAATTCCAAATATAGGAGACCCAATTTTCTCGCGTATATCCTTCAACCCGTATGCCAATCCATCCCTAACCAGCTTCAAGGTATGATCCCCGAACTTGTGGAGTTCGCTACACGCCATTAAGCAGTTGCTTTGAAGTTCACTACGGTAAACAACGCCGAAAGGTTTGCTGATGAGTGCATATTGAGATAGCCGTTGATATCGAAGATCAAGCTGAGGAGTGAAGTTGACACGCCCTGATAAGATTCAACAAATTTAGCCGAGATCTTCTACACGCTCCTTGATGACAATGCGCCTATGAAGATGAGAAGTGACTTGATAAATTCGCTTGTAATCGCGTTGAGAATTGTCTCATGCGCACCCCTGGCAGGTACATGTCTTCGATGTCATGAGAGACAAATTCTCAAAGTCACCGTGAGAAAGCATAGTCCCGTTCATCTTGTCGCTTGACTACGATCTTCTTTAGGAATGTGTAGTCCCACTTAGACGATAGGTCAACGCGATGATGGCAACGATATCTTTAGAAATATGCACAAATGTTGAGACTTCCGAACTCAGTTCCGTAGTAGATTCGGCCGTTCCGCCAGTGATGAATCCCATACAATGCATCTCTGTCGATGCTTCCAATGCGGTTGGAGAACAAGTGATTGGAACGTTCTCAATGGCTATGCAGTTTGAGTAGACAATCACTGGAATGGAAGTGTCAGAGATGTAGCATATTTTCTTGAATCATCGCCACCGTGTAGAAGAAAATCCAAGTCTTTGTGAAGAAATATCCGAAAGGAATCCTTGGTTCAAATTGCCCAAGTGTAGAGGTTTGGTCCATTCGGTGTAGTATGGAGGGTTGTCCCTTTGTGTGAAGTCAATGTTTGCTTCCGGGTTGAGCCAATCCATGTTGTTAGACATAGCTCGAGCAATGTTTTCAAGGTGATATTCAACCTCGAGGGCACTTTCAGAGTCGCCTTTAGAAGTTGAAACGCTTCATTCTTGATTCGCTTCAACTCAGATTTCGCCATTTTCTTCACATGGAACTTTTCGCGAATTTTAGCATGCTCCAATGTAGAACCGTCTACCAATTCTCGACCTTCTTCAGTGGTAGGGAGTGTTGTTAACAAGAGTAGCAAACCATTCAAATTCCTCAGTTTTATCGTCATCTAGCCATGATACGACGCCACCAGGCGCTTCTTCTTTTCAAGGCCTATATGATGATTCTGGTTTTTTCACTTGTTTGGGAGAGGTGGGTTGTTGTAGGGGCTCAAGGACCTCTTCATCGCCACCACCCGTATACTCAAAGTGATCTGGTTTTCCAGTCCTGGGTGGTAACTGAATTGTCCTGAGGTTTTTCAAGAGAAGAACGAGGAGGAGATTTTGTTGAACAGAGTCCGTGGAGGAGGTTGCATCAAAGAAGATTCACCGCATCGCTTATGACGCTTAGGTGCAGAGTCTTTATCCTTATCCTTGTCTTCATCGTCTCTAGGACGCTTAGACTTTTCACTTCGAATCTAAGCTTCTTGAAGTTGGTAGTCCGCAATGCTTGAAACAAATTTTCCTTCATCGTAAATGTCCCAGATCGTGCATACATTTGTGTAACAAGCTTGGCCACCAATTCATTATCCGAGAAAACAACCGGATCGGTTGGATTGATTGTGACGGTAGGGCGCTTGATCGAATAGTTTGCTTGGCGAACTGCATAAGATTTGGATAAAGTTGTTTGGTGAACAACTCCTTTGTGACTTTAGGAACGCATCGAAGGTACTTTTTCGTAGCCTTCATCATTTCGCTCAGCTCTCTTGACGGTGATTATTCAAGAATTCCTGAACAAACTTCCTTTCTCCTTTCATCTTTTCATGCTCGTCATACATATGTTGTATGTGATCGGAAAGAAATTCATTTTTGTTGAGCACTTCTTTCCTAATTTGTTTGACACCTTTGGTAATCCGTCATGAGCTTGAGAAATCCAAGATTTAGATGGTTTCTTCCCGGATTTGGATGATGATTTGGTTGACTTCTTTGATGGTGGTGGCGAGGAGGAGAAGACGAATCGATGATGAAGAGATATGAGGAGACTCGATCCTTGGAGGTTCAGAGGTTTCTACCTTTGATCGTAAGGACTATCTAGAGAAACGTATCATAATTCAAGATCTTTATCTTTTGACTTCTCGCTTCCTGCACCTCAAACTCATATTCGATAGTATCCTCCACAAGCATTTGTTGTTGCACAAGAGTGGTGGCACCAGCTCCCTTATCGGGTTGATTAACCGCATCGGGAGATGGTTCAGAGTGGGCAGCACCGCTGATCCTCCCGACCACCCATTTGGTCTTTAGCAAATTCTTCAGCTTTGTGTTGGTGTCTAAGGAATTTGATCTTCTTCTTGTAAACATTTTCCGTGGCTCTTATCACTTTCCGAAGCCATCATAAGGTACAAGTATGTGAGTCTTTCCTTTGCCATGTTCCTATTGGACTAGGAGGTTTTGCAATGATGGAGAGTCATCCTGCGGTAGTAGTAGGACCTCCTCGTCTAATTGTGTTTCTTCAGAGTTCGTCCAAGAGCTTTCTTTAGGTTCAGTGTAGGAATAGGTTCAGCTTCCTTTACGAACAATCCTTTTATGAGGAGGACTTTTGGGAAGCTTCCTATAAACATCCGCATTGTGACACTTCCAAAGATCGCCTCTTCTCGTCCTCCGAGTAGGTGTACTAAGATTTTTCATCAAGATGACCAACTTTGCCTTTTTTACGGCTAACCGATACCTTTTATATGTTTCAAGCTTTTTGATTTCGGTAGTTAGGAGGTGATCAAGTAAAACCGCACTATGTTTCTTTGTTGACGATTCTTTGATTCATCGGTATAATATGGGTTCACCAATATGTCGGATTATCCGTCATTGAGCCTCATGGGATATCGATGAAGTCCAAGTGCTCTCTGATCAATAGTTTGGTGTATCTCACATAAGGAATCTTGGAGCCAAGCTTCTTGTGAAACAAAGATCATGTCCTCCCATATCGCTTCGATTTCAATGTCCTTCTTGTTGATCAACGCATCAGAAATGCAGGCCTCCATGAGCTTGGGATGCTCATAGCCACCGCCACGCACCCAGACCACTGGTGATGATCGTGTAGAGTGTTCTCCATGGTTGAGGAATATACCTACTCCACGGAGAGTGCTTAGTAATGATTCCCTAAGCTTCATCATAACCAATATCTATCAAGAATTTCGTGGACCGCTCTCAAGTAGGGTAGCAAAGCCTGGGAGCGAGCGTCAGGAATGATGAGAAAGTACCGTAAGTCACAGGAGTGATAGTGACTTGTTTGTGATTAAGTGTCACATTTATCGACTTTTGACCAAAGGATCCCATAGAATCCTGTAATTGTTGAATGTAGACCGAACTGTAGAGTGTGAGAGCATGTTCTGTAGGATGATTCCCGAGAATATCCAATCGAATGACAAGATTCTGAGCATGTGAGGGTGTCAAAGTCAACCCTAAGGTTGTTCTTTCCAATCTTTCTAGGATAGCCATTTGGGAAGATATCGGCAATTGTGAGAACTTCTGGTGCATCTACATTCATTTGTGCACCATGTCGTGATCTCTGAAATAACATTAGACAAAAGAACCAACATATCGAAAGACATAATGTTAGTCAATAGAAGGTTTTTATTGTCCAATTATTGAATGCACAGTGTTAATAATTGTTACGAGTCCTAAGTCACTTGTTTGTCCAATTGTCCAATGACGTAGTGAAATGTTTCATGAGTTAGTTAACTTTAAGTTTTAAAGTTTATTTTATCACTTATTGTTCACAACATATCAAACGCTTAAGTTTATTAGTGACATTATTGGTTTCGTGACGATATGATTAGTTTATTAACAAGTTTGTACACGTAACAACTCATAATGAAGGTCAATCAAGGCTTAAGCGTAGAAATGATAAAGTTACGCCAGAAAAGTGAGTAGTATACGCAGTAGTTGAAAGCTTAAGCGTAGGATCCTAATCTTACGCTGTAAGAAATGTTACGTAGGGAAAAGGGGACCTTATGCGTAGGGCGTATAAGAACCTTACGCGAAGGATTACTCGTAAGAGTAGACCTTATGCGTAGAGTCACATCAAGACGCATATCCTTCACAGATACGCGAGTCCCATTGTAGAACCTTACGCGTAATAGTTACGCCAGAAAATTCTCTTACGCGATAACTTCTACGCCAAGGTGATCCTTATGCGTAGATTAACAAAGACCTTGATTCCTGAATATTGCGCGAAAGCCTCGAAATAAAGTCATCATATCAGCAATCATAACACATATATTCATATTTCATCAGATCAAAGCATGAGAGCTTGTTAAACATTTTACGCGTAAAAGACCTTACGCGTAGAGCTAAACCCTAATAGTTCAAAGACTACGCATAAGATTTTTAGCCGTAGGAATTGCACCAATTTAATTTCGTAGGTCTTGATGTTATGAGAGTCTAATAACGAAGTTATAACATCTAAATCGTAGAGAATCAAAAATACCCAAACTCAAGAACTTTAAACCCTAACATCCAATTTTAATCAATTAGAGTTTCGGGTGGTTAGAGTCCGAAATCTTTAATTCAACATGATATGAGCATCACACAACAATCTTTTTGACCATGAACCTTCACATTTTAAAAAACCCAAATCTACCCATAAACCCTAGTATTCAAAAATTACTCAATTCGTGATTATGGGCGAGTTTTGATGATTAAAACGGTATCATTGATGTATTAGAAACGCTTTGACACAATCCTTTAACCATAAACACCCATCTTGATCGTGATCATACACATACGCAGTAGACCACAAAAACAAGATTATACAACGCTTTAACCTGGATTTTGAAAATTCAAAACCTTATCTTAGAAACATGTTGTAAACACGAAAGCACAAAATGATGATCTAAAGTACGGATTTGTCAATGATTCTTAGGCGTGGATCTTTTAGGTTGAGTATTAAATGTGAAGAGAAAAAGTTAGTGGGGAGGTGTTTTATTAAAAATAATTTTAACATTTTGACAGTTTTGGTCCCTCCACCTTTTCCTTTTACATACAAAGCCATTTAACTTCCATTTTGGTTACCAAACAAAGATTTTAAGAAAGAAACTTTGACCACCTCTCAACTTAATAAATGATGAAAGGTTATAAATTTTAGTCCGATGGAGTGTAGCTTAACCAAAAGTTTACCACCATTTGATAAAAGAAACAACCGGGATATGACCACATGCAAGTACACGGATGATTTGAAACGATTAAGTATTAATTTTATCCCCCTCAACACTAGATCGAAAAAATATTGAATTTTGAAAGATTATAGTGTTGATGTAAGAAACGTACTTCTGCAATGTTGAAAGAAAAATAGATAGAAGAATATTTTTGTTGTTTTATCAAGTTTTATACTTTTGTATTTTGTTTTTGAAAAGATATTTACAAAAGAGATTTTGGTGTTTGATTGTTTTAAGACTGCTTTAGGAGGACATCCAATTCTTTGAGTCAAACAACGCGATATTGGTATTCCCACCCACAAAATATAATTCAACAAGACCGCTCCACGCGTCCTTGATGAAATGATATCAAGATCGGTGCTTGATTTCGAAAGTGCCGAATCAGGTGCACGAGATTGCAATGGACTGTCGTGAATGGCACTGATTCTCAGTCAAATACGTAACCATAGTCTTTGAGTTGTGTTCTCATCCGTGATGACTTGAGCACAACATACATGGCTACATATTCTATTTAGGACAAACATGTACAATCCCCTTCTTCGATTGCCATGACACCAGCTTTATCACCAAGAAATTGTAATGCCCCGCAGTACTTTTCCGTGAGTCTAAGCATCCCGCGGTCACGGCTCTAAAAGCGATTAGTTCAAAACTGAATCCTTCGGATACCGATCCCAAGTTAATGGTTCCCTTTATGTATCGAGGATTCTTTTTAGAGGTGGGTTTCGCTGGTCGCGATCGATAACGGGAGCATAGATAAACAAAGAAAGACAATATCGGTCCTAAGCTGTTAGATACATGAGAGACCCAATAATACTACTTAGACGGATTCGAAACTCGGATCAACGTATCCATCCGGTTGGTGACATAAACCGCTTCTTTAAGTTGTCCATTGAGAAACGCAGTTTTGACATCCATCCATAGACCGTCATATCTACAATGATGTACGAACGCTAGAAATATCCCAATACCTCAAGACGCATAACCGAAAGCAAAAGATTCTTCAAAGTCAATACCCTCTTCCCGACGATAACCTTAGCCACCGAGGTGACTTATTCCTGATAACATTTCCTTTAGCATCCAATTTGTTTTTCCAAATCCATTTAGGAATAGGTTCAAATTTTACGGAACAACCTTTTATGAGGAGGATTCCCTTTGGGAAGCTTCCTATAAAACATCCAGACTTGTGACACTTCCAAGATCGCCTCTTTCCGTCCTCCCGGTAGGTGTACCGTAAGATTTTCATCAAGATGACCAACTTGCCTTCTTTTACTAAACCTATACCTTTTATATGTTTCAAGCTTTTTGATTTCGGTAGTTAGGAGGTGATCAAGTAAAACCGTACCATGTTTCTTTGTTGACGATTCTTTGATTCTGACAGATAATATGGGTTCACTAATATGTCGTGGATTATCCGGTCATTGAGCCTCATGGAGGATCGATGAAGTCCAAGTGCTCTCGATCAATAGTTTGGTGTATCTCGACATAAGGAATCTTGGAGCCGTTTTGTGAAACAAAGATCATGTCCTCCCATATCGCTTCGATTTCAATGTCCTTCTTGTTGATCAACCACAGAAAATTTGCAGCTCCATGAGCTTGGGATGCTCATAGCCACCGCCACGATTTCACTGTGATGAATCGATGGTGATGATCGCACCCCTGTTCTCCATGGTTGAGGAATATACTTACCAATGCGGAGAGTGCTTAGTAATGATTCCCTAAGCTTCATCATAACCAATATCTATCAAGAATTTCGTGACTGCTCTACAGTAGGGGGTAGCAAAGAAGTCGGTTGGAGCTGATGTCGAATGATGAGAAATGTACCGTAAGTCACAGGAGTGATAGTGACTTGTTTGTGATTAAGTGTCACATTCACTGCACTTTGACCAGTGATCCTTCGTGCATAGAATCCCGCAGAATTGTTGAATGTAGACCGGAATCGTAAGGTGAAAGAGTGGAGAGCATGTTCGGGTAGGGATGATTCCCGAGAATATCCACTCGCAATGAGACAAGAAGATTCTAAGCATGTGAGGGTGTCAAAGTCAACCCTAAGGTTGTTCTTTCCAATCTTTCTAGGATAGCCATTTGGGAAGATATCAGCAATTGTGAGAACTTCCGTGCATCCACATTCATTTTGCACAGCCATGTCGTGATCTGATATAACATTAGCCAAAAGAACCAACATATCGAAAGACATAATGTTAGTCAATAGAAGGTTTTTATTGTCCAATTATTGAATGCACAGTGTTAATAATTGTTACGACTCCTAAGTCACTTGTTTGTCCAATTGTCCAATGACGTAGTGAAATGTTTCGTGAGTTAGTTAACTTTAAGTTTTAAAGTTTATTTTATCACTTATTGTTCACAACATATCAAACGCTTAAGTTTATTAGTGACATTATTGGTTTCGTGACTATATGATTAGTTTATTAACAAGTTTGTACACGTAACAACTCATAATGAAGGTCAATCAAGGCTTAAGCGTAGAAATGATAAAGTTACGCTGCAAACAGGAGTAGTATACTATACAGTTTAGTTGAAAGCTTACGTAGGATCCTAATCTTACGCTGTGAAGAAATGTTACGCTGTAGGAAAAAGGGGACCTTATGCGTAGGGCGATAAGAACCTTACGCTGTAAGGATTACCGTGAAGAGTAGACCTTATGCGTAGAGGTCATCGCACGATATCCTTCACGATACGCGAGTCCCATTGTAGAACCTACGCGTAGTGTTACGCCGTAAAATTTCTCTTACGCATAACTTTCTACGCCAGGTGATCCTTATGTAGATTAACAAAGACCTTGATTCGAAAGTATTGAGTAGCAAGCCCTGAAATAAAGTCATCGTATCAGCAATCATAACACATATATTCATTTTTCATCAGATCAAAGCATGAGAGCTTGTTAAACATTTTACGCCGAAAAGACCTTATGCGCGTAGAGCTAAACCCCACTAGTTCAAAGACTACGCATAAGATTTTTAGCCGTAGGAATTGCACCAATTTAATTCTGGTAGGTCTTGGATGTTATGAGAGTCTAATAACGGAGTTATAACATCTAAATCGTAGAGAATCAAAAATACCCAAACTCAAGAACTTTAAACCCTAACATCCAATTTTTAATCAATTAGAGTTTCTGGGTGGTTATAGAGTCTGGAAATCTTTAATTCAACATGATATGAGCATCACACAACAATCTTTTTGACCATGAACCTTCACATTTGAAAACACCCAAAATCACGCATAAACCCTAATTTCATAAATCATTCAATTCGTGATTATGGGCGAGTTTTGATGATTAAAACGATATCATTGATGTATTAGAAATGTTTTGACACAATCCTTTAACCATAAACACCAATCCTGATCATGTGATCATACACATACGCCAGACCACAAAACAAGATTATACAACGTTTTAACCGTTGGATTTTTGAAAAATTCAAAACCATTGCTTAAAACATGTTGTAAAACACGAAAAGCACTTACAAAATGATGATCTAAAGTACGGATTTGTCAATTGATTCTAGGCGAGGATCTTTTTAGGTTGAGAGTATTAAATGTGAAGAGAAAAAAGTTGTGGGAGGTGTTTTATTAAAAATAACTTTTAACATTTTGATGCTTTTGGTCCCTCCACCTATTCCTTTTACATACAAAGCCATTTAACTTCCATTTTGGTTACCAAACAAAGATTTTAAGAAAGAAACTTTTACGACACTCCCCCTCAACTTAATAAATGATGAAAGGTTATAAATTTTAGTCCGAGGAGTGTCAGCTTAACCTAAAAGTTTACCACCAATGATAAAAGAAACAACCTGGGATATGACCTACATGCAAGTACACGGATGATTTGAAACAAGTATATTAATTTTCTCCCCTCAACACTAGATCTAAAACAATATTGAATTTTGAAAGATTATAGTGTTGACGTAAGAAACGCATTTGCAATGTTGAAAGAAAATAGATAGAAGAATATTTTTGTTGTTTTATCATGTTTTATACTTTTGTATTTTGTTTTTGAAAAGATATTTACAAAAGAGATTTTGGTGTTTGATGTGTTTTAAGATCAAGCTTTTAGAGGACATCCACCTTTTGAGTCAAACACCGCATATTGGTATTCACTCCACAAAATATAATTCAACAAAGCACTGCTCCACGTGGTCCTTGATGAAATGATATCAAGATCGATGTGCTTTGATTTCGAAAGGCCGAATCGAGTTGCACGAGATTGCAATGGCACCTGATTGTCGCAGTACCATACTCGGATCTGCACAAATACGAACCATAGTCTTGAGTTGTGTTCTCATCCGCATGACTTGAGCATAACACACCATGGCTACGGCTACATATTCTCGCTCGTTGAGGACAAATGATGTACAATCCTCGCTTCTTCGATTGCCATGACACCTCAGCTTATCACCAAGAAATTGTAATGCTCCCCGGTACTTTTCGTGAGTCTAAGCATCCCCGCGGGTCGGCCTCAAAAGCGATTAGTTCAAAACTGAATCCTTCGGATACCGTGATCCCCTGTTAATGGTTCCCTTTATGTATCGGAGGATTCTTTTAGCCTCGAGAGGTGGGTTTCAGCTTGGTCACGCATCGATAACGGAGCATAGATAAACAAAGAAAAGACAATATCGTCGCCCGTAGCGCTTAGATACATGAGAGACCCAATAATACTACAGTAGACGGATTCGAAACCTCAGTGATCAACGAATCCATCCGGGTTATCGACATAAACCGCTTTTAAGTTGTCCATCGAGAAACGCAGCTTTGACATCCATCCGATAGACCGTCATATTCATATGAGGACGCGAACGCTTAGAAATATCCGCAACCTCAAGACGAGCAACCTGAGCAAAAGATTCTTCAAAGTCAATACCTCTTCCCTCGACGATAACCCTTAGCCACCGTGACAGACGTGACTTATTCCCATAACATTTCCTTTAGCATCCAATTTGTTTTTCCAAATCTATTTTAGACCAATGACGTAGACTCATGTTGGTCTTTCAACCAGTTCCCATACTCCAAGACGTTTGAATTGGTTGAGTTCTTCTTGCATGGATTCAATCCAGTTGTCTTTGTCATTGCGCCTTTGATGTTTTAGGTTCGACAAGGGTTGGCAGAAAGTGAGTGCATAAATGCAATGTTCACCGTCTCAGGTGAAGACGCTTGTCTTGTAACGACCGGTTGATTCGGGTTGCCAATAATGTTTTCCAGAGGATGGTCTTTCGTCCATCTATGTGTGGAGGGTTGATGTTGATATACATTGTGCGGATTCTGAGGATTCAAATGGTTTGTTGAAGATTCCGCGACATCCGTGCAGCTAGCCTCATTAGCAAACGGGAAGAACGATTTGGATCAAAAATCTGCAGGGGGTACTACATTCGTAATATCATCGCCAGCTTCATCATTGTTGGAAGCGGTTTGTTCAACTCTGTGTTGTGGAGTCAACTCCGGGTAGGTGCATCTCGCAACAAAGAGTTGTTGTAGCAGTGTATCGTGTATAAGAGTAATATCGTTGAGCAAGTACGAACAAATGATACACCGAGCACGTTCATCAAGATCGCCACCAACGGTCAAAGGGGAGCAAATAACCTTTCCATTTGTTGACGAAAGTAAGTCGGGGCTTTGTTCACCGATGATGGGGTTTGGGGAAGTTTAAGCGTTGCCAGTGTCCGGGTTCCAAGTCAGTATACTTCGTGGCCATTCCGTAAGTTCATCAAAATGAGCATGAATCGCTTCCATCACCTATTTTGTAATGACGATTCCAGATTCGAAACCTTTGGAATTATCATAGTATCCGGGATAAAGACTCCAATTTCAAACTTTGGCTTTGAGCTTTCCAAAGTCATCACGATCATTATTCCATGATAGAAAAGCATCCAAATACATGAAAGTGTTTAGATTTGGTTTTCTCGTTATGGACTTAGCTCGAAAG